>OZ020181.1:48132837-49332837 GCA_963971135.1 Stenus bimaculatus
TGTTTCTCGGGTTTTTCCTGGGTAACCTTTGACCACCAAACCAAAGCTGCATGCTATGGCGATTCTAGCCACTCTGGTATACAGCCATTGTACCATATTTAGAATAAAACCCCAAGATTTATGAAAATTTCCTCTGACTACTGCAGGTTAATTACCGCCTATATTATAATTTTATTAAGTTATTTTACCCCAATAGATGTAGTTATCACCAAAGGGTCCTAGGTTTCTTCTATGCCTAAAAGGAACCATCCTCTCCGTACCGGTCTTAACTCCGCGGACGCGTCTAGTTTCCTAATAAAAGGCAGTTAGAATTTTAGTGAATCGAGTTTCCTCCTTCAGATTATTGCAGATAAGAGTAAAAATACAAGGGATGTTTCTTAATTTCTTTTTGTTGAGTATAAATTTTTGCAGAAAGTAGTACCTACGATAATATTTAGCGATAAAGAAGAAAGCTGCTTTTAATTGAAGGCTATAAGTTTCCATGTCAAAAAAATTTGGCGAATAATAAAAAGAGGTGAACATGTGTAACAAAATTCTGCAAAGCTTTTATTAAAACAGAAGGTATCAAAGTTGCCCAAGAACCGATAAAAGTGCCAGTATATTTAAGCTGTGTTACCCCAGCCTAACTACTTTTAGCCTAACCAATGTTACATATACCAATCAAACGCACTCATTATGCACTCAAACGCTCCACCTAAAAAAAGTTTTGCACCGCAACATGAAAAAAGTTATAGCCAAAAATAAAAGTTAGGCTAGGGTAACGTTACCCCAGCCTAACTTCCTCAAAATTTCGAATTTTATAACTTTAAATATATGTATCTTATGTATTTTCAAACGCACTCAAGCGCTCCACCAAAATAAAGTTTTGCACCCTAACAGAAAAAAAGTTATAGCGAAAATAAAAGTTAGGCTAGGGTAACGTTACCCCAGCCTAACTTCCTCAAAATTTCGAATTCTATAACTGTAAATATATGTATCTTATGTATTTTCAAACGCACTCAAACGCTCCACCAAAATAAAGTTTTGCACCCTAACAGAAAAAAAGTTATAGTGAAAATAAAAGTTAGGCTAGGGTAACGTTACCCCAGCCTAACTTCCTTAAATTTTCAAATTTTATAACTTTACATGTATGTATCTTATGTGTTTTCAAACGCACTCAAACGCTCCATCAAAATAAAGTTTTGCACTCTAACATAAAAAAAGTTATAGCGAAAATAAAAGTTAGGCTAGGGTAACGTTACCCCAGCCTAACTTCCTCAAAATTTCGAATTTTATAACTTTAAATATATGTATCTCATGTATTTTCAAACGCACTCAAATGCTCCACCAAAATAAAGTGTTGCAACCAAACATATAAAAAGTTATAGCGAAAATAAAAGTTTGGCTAGTGTGACGTTACTCCAATGTAATAATAATGTTTTACTTTTAAGAAATAATAAAGAATTTACCTATGTCAAGATGTATATTAATGTCTGCTACATTTTTAACCATAAAATTGGATTTATTGTTGTCCTCGCTAGAAATTTCGCACAAATTTAGGAACATCCTGTATGTTAATATCCAAGATTAAGTTCTTATTTTACCTTATCAATTCTACTCCTAATGTTTTAGCATGACCCTCCATATATCGAATATGTTGTGTAGTAAAATCATCTAGTCTAATTGGCAGAGATATAAGGAGATGGTTCTTAAAAATATTAAAAATTGTCTCTACTGCAGCCGAGGAACCTCTTACTTCCGACCTATCGAAATAAGGCACCATAACAGCTGACCACAATGGAATATACTTAGATATTCTTATTAAATCTTTAGAAAGATCTGGACAATACTGTTGATTGCCTCTTAACCCAGGCTCATCATTATTAATTTTATTAACGGAATTTTTAAGAATCTCTTTTGCCCACTTGTCAAAAGTATTGGAACAATCTAACATGTCGTTTCAATTGACTTTGCTCCAATAATGCACAAAAAATAGGTCGATGCCTATATTTCTTATTATCTGAGTAAACTCCTTTGTATATTTTGCTCGAACCAATCCTAAAATTGGGTTTTCATGGAGATGCGATTTTTTAATTTCCCTGCACTTGGCCACGCGCATATTTACTGTTTTAAAAAGATCTCTGGGTTCATTATCTTCAAAGTCCATTTTATATGCCTAGATTAAATGTCAATTAAACAAGGTTTTTTTATGTAAAAAATATCAGTTTATGTCCTTTTTACGAATTAGTCACCTTTTTATCTCGCTCTTAGTTACGCACTAGAAGTAGACTCATTTTGAGTGATAGTGAAATAAAATCGTGACTTATTCGTAACATGGTATTTACTATTTAAATCAGATCATCTAATACCAAGAAGTTTCGAATAAATAAATTGATAGGGATAATAATTTAAGGAGACCTTAAATAAAATGGTATGGTTTTATACAGCAAATGATAAACTGCCCTAGTTTAAAGGTTAACATAAAATTAATATATTTATTCCTTACATTTTTTTTTAATTTAATAATTACTTTGTTTAAAAATTAAGGCTTAAGAAGATACTCGGCGAAATGTTTGAAAAGCGTACTTTTCGCTAATTAAAATTGATTTTTGGGCATTTGTAATCAAAAATTTAACAAAAACGATGCCTAGTGCCATACAAATTTAATTTAGTTTCCATATAGAATTTTTGTATACAGGGTTTCCAGAAATTAAGCGGCAAAAGTTTAATGTTAAGAACAATAAAACAAGAATTATAAAACACGTGCATCGTGAAAAATTTGGGTCGATCCTGAAATTTCATATAAAAACAATTTTTTTTAATTTAAAAAAATGTCTTTTTTCGCGCCCCCCTTTGACTTTCACCCTGGGCGAGTGCCCCACTCGCTCCACCCTAGATCCGGCTCTGATGTGCGATTCTCGATACTGGAGCAAGGAGTTTATGACTCAATTTATTGAGGAGTATAAATTATCTCCATGTTTATGGAAAATTAAGAGCGAGGATTACACTAATAAAGGTCTGAAAAACGCAGCGTACGAAAAAATTTATCTAAAACTATAAATCTCGATGCCCACCGAGATTTTGTAATAAAATTTTTTAATTATTTTTTTAACTATTTTTCTGGGGAGCCCTGAAGGATCCCCAACAACGTACTGGAGAGCTTATCCGCCATTTTTTGGACACCCTGTATGTATGTGTACCAGGGCATCTGCAGGGCCATGTGTTAGGCCATGTGGATTTGCAAATTCCACTTGAGCCCTAGCAAAGCGCAATCGGCGCATCTTTATTTAAGTAACCTAAGAACAGTCTATCAGGGTGAACATTAAGATCCATTCCTATTTGTAAATATTTGTTAATAAACTTAATTATTAAAATTAACGTTTACTGTTACTCAAAACACATAACCCCAAGAAGTAAATCTTTAATCGCAACGGCGTCTATTGCATACCGAAAAATAAAGTAACGCGATTAAAGATTAAGCGACCCTTGCGTCCAAACATTACCATCAGATAATAAAAGATTAATTTTACTTTCGAAAACATCAGAGGAGAAGGAGGCAACTTTTTTTTCAAATGGCAACATTTTTTTAAATTTTTAATTTTATTTTTTATAATAAAAAAAACTATAACATAAAAAAACATTTTTTTTATTATTATTAATTTTTTAAATTTAATTCAATTGTTTTTTTGTTTTTGAATTTTTTGTTTTTTTTTTATAAATAATAAAAAAAAATTAAAAAAAAAAAGAAATTTAATTTAAAAAAAAAATATTCGTGTTCGGTTTAGATTATTTTTGTTAATGATTTTTTTCAATCGAAAAAAATATATTGCTATTTGAAAAAAAAAGTTGCCGCCTCCTCCTCAGATGTTTTCAAAAGTAAAATTAATTTTTTATTATCATGGTAGTATTCTTCAAACCATTTAATTTGACATAATAGTTGTGTTCTTTTAATATGATCCGTTCAAATAAATCAGTTGTTCAGTTAAATTTACAATTTGTGTCTGTTCTTTTTACCCGATCACGTCGGGATTGCTTTGAACGAATTGAACGACTTTCTTCCCCCCTTTCCCCTAAGTGATGATGCTCTAGAGGGGTATCACCTGTTCACTCAAGTTCAGTTCATAACAACATAACCACAATAAACAAACAAATTTATAAAAGTGGTAGTTATAAAAGTTTTAAATTCTAAAATATTTGACCATTTATATGGAAATAAACAATTTTATTAATTAATTATGATTATATATTTTTACTGTTAATGATAAATTATTTTAATACTTAATTGTTTGTTTGCGCAATTACATGTTCCGAATCCCTAATTATTTTTCATAAGTTTCATAATTTTGATGGAGCGTTTGAGTGCGTTTGAAAACACATAAGATACATACATGTAAAGTTATAAAATTTGAAAATTTAAGGAAGTTAGGCTGGGGTAACGTTACCCTAGCCTAACTTTTATTTTCACTATAACTTTTTTTCTGTTAGGGTGCAAAACTTTATTTTGGTGGAGCGTTTGAGTGCGTTTGAAAATACATAAGATACATATATTTACAGTTATAGAATTCGAAATTTTGAGGAAGTTAGGCTGGGGTAACGTTACCCTAGCCTAACTTTTATTTTCGCTATAACTTTTTTTCTGTTAGGGTGCAAAACTTTATTTTGGTGGAGCGTTTGAGTGCGTTTGAAAATACATAAGATACATGTATTTAAAGTTATTAAATTCTAAAATTTAAGAAAGTTAGGCTGGGGTAACGTTACCCTAGCCTAACTTTTATTTTTGGCTATAACTTTTTTCATGTTGCGGTGCAAAACTTTTTTTAGGTGGAGCGTTTGAGTGCATAATGAGTGCGTTTGATTGGTATATGTAACATTGGTTAGGCTAAAAGTAGTTAGGCTGGGGTAACACAGCTTCATTGACGATTCACTAATTTTGTCCTCTGTACAATTTAATGTGCCTCGTTTGGCTAGTAGATCTAATTACACTTTTTATTATAATACACCTTGTACAAATCATAATATGTATTCTCCTTTACATCAAATTTATCATAATTTTCATACAGGTCAAGAAGAAATCATTATTTTTAATTGTAGTTTACTTTCAATGAAAAACTCACTTGCTAATGTTTTTATTTAGTTTCACTTGTGTACATTTACCTTATTGTTTTTTTTTTCATGTTTTGTACTCAAATCTGTTTATTTTTATATTTATATTCTTATGTCTCTATTTTAGATATTGTGTTTCTTATGCTTATGTTATTAATGTTATTTATGTTACCTTGTAATAGGCTTAGTTGCTGTTGGGTAATAAAGATATTATTATTATTATAAATAAAATAGAGAACATGGAATATCATGAGAATATTATGTACACAAATTGGTCAAACGAAAACTTCACAACTTTTTGTCATGTAACGTCAGTTTTTGGAAAAATTTTATAACAATAACAATAAAGGTAAAAATGCAAAAAAAAAATTGTTGCCCTATTTGATAAGAAATTTATATATAAATTTTAAATCAAGTCTGTTTTTCAGTATTTTGCTCCAGTTTTTGGAAAAACTCAGATCGACTTTTAATTACACATTTTATTGAAAATTAAAGCAAATGTTCAAAATGTTGCCCATTTTACTCAAGGTGTTTAATTTATTAACAAATAATTGAATTAATTTTAATTTTCAATAAAATGTTGATTTATTTACAATTTTTTTTATATCGATGAAACCTTTGTGTTGATGAAAAAGTAGTTTCAATGAAACGTCCTTGTCGAAGAAAGGTTTGTCGATGAAAAGGTAGTGTAGTTGAATTGGTTTTAAAAATAAAACAAAACTTAAGAGCAATTTCCTAAACGGAAAATATAGTGGTTTAGTTCTGCAGTCATAAAAGCTAGTACGAACAACATTTTTGTATAATTTTTTTTGTAGATGATTTAGAAGTCATTTCTTAAATTCCTGCCAGAAGGAAAAAAAAATGGAGAATGTACAAAAAAAATGTAATGATCTAAAAGTACCTTAACTTTGGACCCCGCTAATTGATTTTGTGCTAGGTTGCAGAAGGTAACTCTCTGGCAGGATATAGCCTAATCAATTTAGATTATAAATCTGAAAAAAATTGAAAATCTAAGAAGGGAAACTTGAGTTATGACTGCAGAACGAATGCTTGATTTCATGGTTTTTCACAATTTTTCCTCCCAAACTCGCGCGCCCTCTAGAGATTCGCATTAATTATCAGTTATTTGGTCATAATTTGCAAAGAAGCTCCAGAAAAGTAGGATGGATTTTCTATTCCTTGTTATTATCTCCAACGGAAAATTTATCGCGGGTGTCTAGGAAGATGCTCTTAAGAGCGATTTCCTAAACGGAAAATATAGTGGTTTAGTTCTGCAGTCATAAAACCTAGTACGAACAATATTTTTGTATAATATTTTTTGTAGATGATTTAGAAGTAATTTCTGTAATTTTTGCCAGAAGGAAAAAAAATTAGAGAATGTACAGAAAATAATATAAGGATCTAAAAGTACCTTAAATTCGGACCCCTCTAATTAATTTTGTGCTAGGTTGCAGAAGGTAACTCTCTGGCAGGATGTAGCCTAATCAATTTAGATTATAAATCTGAAAAAAAAATGAAAATCTAACGAGGGAAACTTGAGTTATGACTGCAAAACGAATGCTCGATTTCATGGTTTTTCACAATTTTTCCTCCCAAACTCGCGCGCCCTCTAGGATTCGTATTAATTATCAGTTATTTGGTCATAATTTGTAAATAAGCTCCAGAAAAGTAGGATGGATTTTCTATTCCTTGTTATTATCTCCAACGGAAAATCTATCGCGGATGGTCTAAACTAGTTATTAAGTACGTCACTATCGGCACGCAGCACGTCTTTATGCTGAGAGGTTTCCACAATTGCGTCATCCAAATCATACAAATATTAGGAGGCTCGTGAAAAGAGCGGAAAACGGTTCTCTTAGAAGAAAACGTAGTAAAACTGGTCCTCATTGATAGCATTAGCTTCCGTAAATGAAGATCCACATACATCTACAAGAAAAATTCAGCGTCTTCATGGACTTCCTAAATCTTCTGCCAACAGAATTTTAAAACACCATAAATCACACCCATATCATGTTCATTTAACCCAACAAATTAAAGAAGATGACTACATCCGCCGACTTAATTTTTGCATATGGGCTACGAATCAAGTTAGAAGAGATCCCCTTTTTTTTAATCGCGTACTTTTTACTGATGCAGCAAAATTTGACAACATGGGTGGAGTAAATCTTCATAATGCTCATTATTATTCTGAAAATAATCCACATTGGCAAAGAGATCATAGATTACAGTGGCGTTGGTCTATAAACGTTTGGGCTGGAATAGTGGATGAGTATCTTGTGGAACCATTTTTTTATGAAGAAAATCTTAACCAACATGTTTATTTGAATATAATTCAAAACGAAATGCCCTACTCTTTTAGATGATGTACCTCTAGATTTAAGACAGCAAATGTGGTTTCAACAGGACGGAGCTAGACCCCACACTGCCAGAATTGTTAAAAGATTTTTACATAACCAATTCCCTAATATGTGGATTGGAATTGGTAGTGAAGTACACGAATGGCCAGCAAGATCTCCGGATCTTACAAAAATGGATTATTTTTTATGGGGTTACATAAAAGATAAGGTTTATGAACGACCAACTACTATTATTCCTGAAATGTTGAGAAATGTATCATTGGCTTTTCGCACACGAGTAAACATGTGTATTGAACAAAATGGAGGAATATTCGAACATCTTATTTAGACCAGCTCTCGTAATTTAAGAACAGATTCAAATATCTTTAAGTGTATTAAATAATTACCTTTGACTTTATTTTAAATTTTATAAGTAAAAAAAATAATATTTTTCTTGAAAAATAATAAAAATAAAATAAACTTTTTTAAATTTATTTTTTTTTAATAAAGTAAAATAATATTTTTTATTAATCCTTGCCTTAATTTAAGCACTTTTTGACTCCTGCGAGTTTTCTTATAGACCTTTAGTTTTTTAGTAAAACTGTATCGAAAATCCCAAAATTTGTGTTCATTTTGGTGAATATAGCGAAAATTTGAAATTTTAGAAAAAAAAGTTTTAACCAAAATTTTCTTATTATTTTTTATAGATTACGAATCTACAATAAAAAAATGGGGGTTCCCATTTGAAAAAAAAATTTTTCCCATAAAACCCCCATAAAACCCCACAACAATTAAAAACCCATGGCACTATTAAATGTCCCCCTCGAGTCGCTACAATTTTTGTCTGAAACATTTTTAAGGAAATCGCTTCGTTTTCAAGATATTCAGCTGGATTAATTAAAATGGGACACCCTGTATTTTAGGGAACTCTTCTGAGTCTTACTGAAGTTACCAATTGCGTGTTTATTTTTCCAACTTTCTTCTAAATATCATTTTCTTCTTTTTCGAAAAAAAACATCTTTTTAGAACAAATTAATTTTCTTGCTTCCTTTTATCTGGACATTTATCTGCATTCAAAGCTTCTTTACCTTTTGTTTTCTTTTGAAAAAACGACGTTATTGGTTTTTGCGATTCTGATATTTTACGCCGTTTTGAAGAAGACATCAGACATCTAAAATTATTGTAATATCATTTATAAACTGTGTAAAACTTGCGTATGCATTTGTACTAAACGAATTTTGCTGCCGCCTCTATAATGGGGGAACATACTTCTACTTTTTAGATTTTAAATTCAGAATAAAAAAATTTCTTTGTACTAATATGCTTTTTTAGCTGCCTAATCCTTAAAGACTCGATCTCCGTCGGTTTTTTTGGTTTGAAAACATAATAACGCCGGTGGTCATTTGAATGTAGTAAGTAGTTCGTAGGATTTTTTTGTTCAGAAAGACATTTATCACCTACAAAAATTGTCTAGAAAAAATGTAAATCACCTTGTATACAAGAGTAAAATAATTAACTTAGTATTCTGTACTACATTGAGTAACAATGAATAGAAAGGTACATATAAAGAAAATTTTTAACTTTGAACACTCGAAAGACTGCGTGCAGCGATAACGCGATTTTTTCAACATCCTGTATAAATTAGTATTTTTTAAATTTACAAAAATTTGCCGCTCTAGGCTATAGCCTACTTAACCTATAGGTAAATCCGACCCTGGACATTCACCTTCACTAAGTTTACAAAAAGAAATTTATTTCTACAACAAATAGCCACAAACAACGTGCTTGTTATGTTATTTTTATATACAGGGTGTCAAAAAATCCAACTGACACCCTTTATATTTGCATAATCGTTTGGTTTATCTCAATAAGACATATTCTCACCTCCTCAGAGATAACCCGAGAAATTTTCTAAAAAAATCACTAAAATTATATTATTATATTACAAGAGCACTAAAAACGTCATCCATGAATTCTGTGAAAAATTAGTAATATTTCAAAAATCGATGAACTATGTAAAAAAAATTGTTTAAGAATTTTTAACAAACCCGGGAGAGGTGGCATGTGAGATTTTCTACCCCACAAGATGGTTGCATGCAAATATCTTTTTGGTTAAAAATTTCTGGGCTTCAGCACCTTCCGGACATTTCCATCCATTCATATCCTATATGGTGATGTGTTTTGCAGTTTGTTATTAGGCTTCAGTTGTATGTGACACGTGGCACTGCATTTTTTTCGGAGAAGAAGAAAATGCTGCACCTCCAGAGATTTCCAAGAATAAGAAGATTTTACTCCAAAATTTGATAAAAAGGCTACAAAACATTATATCCGATGTAAACAAGTTGTTTGTAAAGACCATTTTGCTTTAATTTGTGATAATTGCAATACATAATAATATTCCGAATGCTTGTTATTTAAGTTGAGATTTGCGTTTATTTTAAGTGTATTTGTAAACAAAATACAACTGATTAAGATGGTTTCTTCGAAATTTATAATTCAATCATGAAAAAAAAAATGCACACAAAAATTTATAAATCGTCAATCGCAAAATATTTATTTTGTTTAATTAATAATTAATTACTTACCAAAGTTTACAATGCTGTAATTATTACACTTGCTAGAATTCTTATCTATTTAATATCTCATTATTTTAGATTTGGGATGATATTTCAAATGAATGCATTAGTGATTAAGAAAAATGTCGAAATATCGTAAGAAAATGGATTTCTAGCATGGTTTTCTTACATTAACCATTGCAAAAACAAATAGTTTTTCAAGAAAGAAATAAAACTATTTTTTTTTAAACTTCTTGACTTTTCTTATCGAAGGTTATAAATATAAGTATTTTTAACAAAATTATCAATAGACTTGCAGTATATAAGAAAGTTTACTCAGAATCAAGTCCAGTCTTCATTAACTGTGTTATAATTTATATTAGTTCTTTTAAATATTAAATTTAGAAGATGCGTTTTAAACTAAAATTAGTTTTCTACTTGGCACTTCACTGCGTAATTTTTACTGCCGGTAAAAAACTTGAACGAGAAGAATTGAAGACCACTTTACTCAGACATGGAATACCCTTTCATCAAGTTGATACATGGCTTTGTATAGCAAAGCAGGAGTCTAACTTGTATACAACTGCAAGAAACCGACATAATGGTAGTCATGGACTTTTTCAAATCAGTGAATATTATTGGTGTGATCGAGGAGGTGGGTACTATTATAAACTATATTATATAACGTATTTAGTTTTGTTGAGGAAATCGCTCGGACAGGTAAATTTTAATTTTTAATGCTATCCCTTGGTATAAAAAAAATATTAATGACGTCATTGTGGTGATTTAGCAACGATGTCGTCATCGATTTTTTAAATGGAACCCGCACTTTTTTATTCATTTTTGATAGATATTTAAACTTAAAATTAATATGCACTATTAAGAGGATTGGAAGTCTAAGTAGAACCGCGCTCCGATAGTAAACGTGTATTTTGAGCTTTTTCTTGAATTTGGTGAAGAAATTTTGACCCAAAGTACATCCCACATAATTAGGCTGAAAGTACCAATAAAAATCTTCATTTCTGTTATATTTTAAAATTTGTATCACCTAGACTACGAAGGTATTTGCTGTTTTTACAGTTAAAATGCGTATTCAAAATTTACGAAATATGCTTTGCAATTATTTAAAACTACAACCATATTTTGTAAATAACATTAAGTTTTATAATTGCATAGTTTAAATAACATTCATGGATAGACTTCTATACGACGACTTTTTCAAAAATTATATTATTAAGTCAAAAAAATAAGTTTAAAATGGGCCAAATTTTAAGTACTTTTAATGATTTTTTTTTTACCATTTTGGATATAATATATTAAAAAACTGTCGCATACAAGTCTTAAAACCTCTGCTTTCTTCTTTCATATGATATTCTTACTTTGTATATAGCTCAATAAATATTCGCGTAGTTTGAAACATAAAAACAGGGAAAAAACCCATATAATTTTGTAGACTCCATATCCTCTTAAATTTGAAAGATTTGAATAATGTATAAGGTTCATTTTGGCTGATTTCAATAAATAGTAAATTTAAAATTTTATTTTTTGTAAATGTTCTTACATTTAAATAGACCCGAAAGAATTTGTTTTTCAAGTTTATTTAATAAATTTTGTTAAATACATTTAACATTCGCATTAGAAGGCGAATTATTTAAACATTTACTATCGTTTGTTATCATTAGTAACTTATTTTTTTAAAACCGTTTTCGTTAATATAAAAATTTCCTTTTTTTAAGTAAAAAGATTTTTTTTTCAAACCTTTTTTTACAAATTTAGTTCTTTTTTATTTTATCGTTTAAGTGACATGAATGTCTACTAATAACGAGTAAAAAAAGTGGGGGTTTCCATTTAATAAACTCGATGATGAAGTCATTGCTAAATCACCAGTGAAGTCATTAATGTTTTTTTATACCAAGCGATTGCATTTCAAGAACTAAAATGACCTGTCCGAGCGATTTTCTAAAAAAATACGGCAGTAACGAATTTTGTTCCAAACTTTATCATCACCCTGTATATTATTATTTAACAGTAATATAATTGTCCATGGTATATGTATTTCTTTTATATAAATCAAATCAATTTCTTTTATAGTCTTTATTTGAAATACAATTTTTTTATTAAAAATAGCTAATGCATTTTCGATCCTTAGATCATCATCAGGCTATAAAACACTAAATAAAAATAATACTATAAGAAAATATTAATAGAAATTACCTTGGAAAATATTATAAAAAATTCATATAAAAATGACTTTTGTAAAAAATTGTAAATAAATAAAATAAAATCTTGTTTCACAAAGATTACTATAAAAAATAAACTTTTTATAAACTAAAATAACAAGTAAAGTAAAACAAAAAAAATCTTGATGTAAAATATAAAATAAAAAATAAAATATATTAAGTTTATAATAAATTTATTTTATCAAAAAATTTTGTGCATTTGAAATTAATAATATCATTAACGCTTAGGTCTTTTCTATTTGAAAAAGAAATTTCTAAGTTTTCTGCCAAATCAAGTTTTTTGCCTTTATTATAAAAATGTAAAATAGAACAAAAATTTCAGTCAAACGTATGATTATTATCATTAATGTGCACTGCGAAATTTGAATCTGTTTTATTCAGTTGTATACTGCTCAAGTGTTCCTTAATTCATGTTGCAATTTTTCTACCAGTTTGTCCACAATACTCTTTACCACAATTACAAACAAGTTTATATACACCACTTCTTTGCATACAACTAATGGGATCTTTGTTTTTAACGAAAATATTTTGGAAATTTGTTGGTTTTTTTAAAAGTTACTATAATTTTGTCGTCAATGTTTTTCAAAATATTTTTAATTTTGTAAGAAACTTTCGGAATAAATAGTATCGAAAAATATATCTTATCTTCAATTTTGGAATATAATCCATTATTAAGATATTTATGTAAACAATTACTTCTAATTTTAAGAAAATGTTCAAAAATGGTTAATTTTGAAAAATGATTTTTAAATGCAATGTGAAGAATATTTTCAATTTCTTTACTAAAATTTTGATATGTTAATGGAATTGAAAAACATCTGTAAAAAGAAGAATTGAAAAATGCCAACTTTTGGGACATAGGATGATTCGAATAAAAATCAATGCAATGATCTGTATGAGTTTGTTTTCTATAAATTTCAAATGAAAAAATATTGTTTTGTGTTCTGTTAATTATAATATCTAAAAATGGAATGCTATTATTTTTTTGTAACTCATATGTAAATTTAATTGAATTGTTTAAAGAATTAAGAATATTCATTAAAACATCTATATTGGCTTCCTTTTTAACGATACATAAACAATCGTCTACATATCTTACCCAAAAAATACAATTTTGAGAAAAATAACTGTTTAGAAATAACATGTTTTCTAAATTGTTCATAAAAATATTTGCCATGAGTGGCGACAATGGATTACCCATAGCTAATCCAGTTTTTTGCGAATAAATTTGATTATTAAAAATAAAGAAATTTTGTTCTAGTTAAATCTATTAATGCACTACAAATTTCATCACTTAAATTTGAGTCATTTAAATTGTTCTTTAATATATTAATACAATCGACGGTTGGAATTGATGTAAATAAATTGGTTACGTCGAATGATACAAGAACATATTTAGAATGATCAATTGTTATATTTTGTAGTTTTTGAATTAATTCCAAATTATTTTTAATTGCATATTTAAATTCAAAATTTAAGTTGTTTTTCAAATATTTATCAATAAATAACGCTAATTCATAACAATGTGAATTTATAAATGATACTACTGGTCTAATCGGAAAATTGACTCCTTTGTGTATTTTAGGTAGACCATAAAAC
The DNA here is from genome assembly GCA_963971135.1 of Stenus bimaculatus. Taxonomy (NCBI): domain Eukaryota; kingdom Metazoa; phylum Arthropoda; class Insecta; order Coleoptera; family Staphylinidae; genus Stenus; species Stenus bimaculatus. Next base: position 48,146,650 of record OZ020181.1, read on the forward strand.
CTTGGAATTAAAGGGTTCATTATTTAAACTTCAAATAATTTATATAACTTTAGATTTTGATATTCGTTAATTAGTTTTTTAAGTTTAATGTTGAAATTCTTAATAATTGAAAAATTCATTTGAGTCTATTTTGTGTTTAATTGAATCAATAACATTCAATAATACTTTTCGATTTTTATTTTTATTCGAATCTAAATTTATAGAGTTAATGATATTATTAATCACAATGGTTATATCACTAATAAGAGAATCATTCTCAATGAGACGAGAATTATCTAAAATAAAAGCTGCGTCAATTATTAGTGACTTTATAGAATTAGGTTTTAAGTTTAAATCTGGAGAAAACTTAAGACCCATTGATAATAACTGTTTTTCAGTATCATCAAATATTACATTTGTACAATTTTTAATCCTATCATGAAATATATGATTATTGTAATTAAATGGATTAAAATTGTTAAAAATTTCTTTAAAATTGTAATGTAGGTTGAATATTTTTGTTGAAATTGACTGTGAATTTTGATTGTGTAAAATATTAATTGTTTTGTTACAAAAATCATTAGTGGTATTTAAAATATTATTTCCCGAATTATAGTATTAATACTATTGCTATTAACATTATTACTATATGAATTAATAATATTGGTTTGGTCCGGTATATCCATCGAAGAAGTTGAGATCTTGTTAGACATTAATGTATCTTGAACATCTTTTTTGGTGTTATGTAAATTTGGTTTAATTCTCATCACATTGCTTTTAGTTGCTGATTTATCATATTTTTTATTTATTTATCGAAAATGCATTAGCTATTTTTAATAAAAAAATTGTATTTCAAATAAAGACTATAATTGAAAAGAAATTGATTTGATTTAATTTACGAATTACTTGCTACTTACTAAACCTTAGCTTGAGTTAAGATTCTTTGGATTGAATATTGAAAATCGCACTTTTATATATATTTCCTATTTTTTTTTTAGTTCGCGGATGTGGACTGCCTTGCGATGAATTGAGGAACGATAATCTATCGGATGACATTGAATGCCTTAAGGTGATTTATAATCATCATAAACAAATAGATGGAAATGGATTTTTCGGATGGGAGCCTTACAAAAATGGCGAATGTAATTTTAGAAAAGAAAAAAATGAGATACTTTCCCCGCGGAGACCGATGTTAGATCAAAGTGACGATGATGATGATGATGTTTTACATACTTTGGGCCTAGGCTACTAACTAACTAAAACAAATTTATATTTGTATATATTAAATAGTAATATTAGAAATATAATTAAGCACTTGCAGTTTATATTCACATACAATATAAATCAATAAATACCCAGAAAACTCACCTAGAACAACTATCACAGGAAATTACATCCTTCCTAGCCTGTTTGTGGAATTTGGGATTATCCTAAATCCGTCACTTTATTAGTATACGTGGTTTCTTTCTTTGCATATAAAAATTTTAAATATGTTATTCGAATTACAGTGTATAACAAATTTTGAACAATAAATGGTATCCTTTTTAATTTTTGAGTTTTTTTTGTTTATTTGCATCTCTTAGTAAGACAAAGTACAAATTTCTTAACTCTAGGTTGCGTAATCCAGCTTCTAGATTTTAGTTAGTTAGTTAAATAAAACATAGAAAAACGATCTAAGAAGATAAATACTGAAATACACCGTTAGTTGAAGAGATAAAAAATCAAATCAAAAAATCATTTATTTATACATATTAACAAAGCCACCTTTGAAAAATATGTTTATTTGGCGATACAAATGCAAAGAAAATACTAACATACTGTGTATACGAAATAGTAAAAATAACATACAGTCGTATCCAGTATAAAGTTGAGATCACATTTCTGTTTACAAAAGTAGGGGGTGCTATTAAAAAAAAGTTGATGATGGCTTCTTAAGGGTGGTCAAAGCCAATAATATTTAATATTTAAGGACGGAATTGAAATGCCAATCAATGTTTAAAAAATAACTGCAGTCTTGGTTTAGATATCTACAGAGGAAATAATAGCTATAAAAAGCATATCATAGCTAATCCGCTAGCAGAAATAATTGAATCAGTGAGCCCAAGAAAAGTATGAGCCCAAAAAGTTACTTTTAACTTTTAACATAATCAATTTAAACATAAGATTAAAAATTTCTGAAGTTGTAGCTTTGGTATGTAGTACTTCTTAAAACGATATATTTCATGCCAACATTTTTAGAAAAAAAAACATACTGTACTGGGCAATTTGCAATAACATATGTTGAACTTATTGTACTGTTATTGAACTCAATACATATATTTTCATGTTATGGATATACCGGGTGGAAATGAAACTAGGGCCACCCCTGGCATTTCTTTATTTATGGAAATAAAAAATTAAAATTTTAGTATATCATATGATCTAAGAAAACAAATCTTATGGATCGAATAAATATTTAATTTTGCTTCCGGTTTATCAGGAAATGGCATCCACTTTCTTATTTTAAATATAACACCCTGATTTTTTGTACGTAAAATCAAACATTGGTTAATTTTAAGTATGTTTATGATAAAAAAATATTTTTTTTCAAAACTTTAAGAAAAAAATTTGAATTTTTTTTGGTAAAAAATTTGAGTAAAACCTACAAAAACTATTTTTAAACATACATATGGGATATCACAGTAACCGGAAAAAAACCCTCCAGTTAATTAGGGGGTGGCCCTTAAACATACTTAAAACTAACCAATGTTTGATTTTACGTAGAAAAAATCAGGGGGTTACATATAAAATAAGAAAGTGGGTGCCATTTCCTGATAAACCGGAAGTAAAATGAAAGATTTATTCGATCCATAAAATTTGTTTTGGAACCAAGGTCTTAACTTCCGTAAAAAATTTTTTTGTAAAAATCGCTCGGACAAGTCAATTTTTGTTTTAAAAATGCCATCTTTTGGAATGAAAAAAATATTCATGACGTCACTGATAACTTCACTATGACGTCATCATCATTTTTTTTAATGGAAACCCCTACTTTTTTTACACATTTTTCATAGACCTCTTTATCATATTAATGATCACATAAAAATATTTAAAAAAATTTCAACCATTTTTGAAAAAAAAAATAAATTTACTCAAAAAAAAATTATTAATTCTCAATGAAAATATTACAAAAAAAAAGTAAATTTTTAATTTACAAGTAACAAATTTTAACGACAATGTTCAAATTGTTCCCCATTGACCATTTGGCATTGTCCCATTCGAGTGTAGACACTCTGAATACTATTGTTAATAGCTTCTTCGTCAATTTGTTGCAATTCCGTCCTAATTCTAAGCTCCAATTCTTGTAAATTATTAGGTCTATTGAAATAAACTTTTGATTTTAAATGTCCCCACAAAAAAATCTAAGGGCGTTAGGTCGGGAGATCGCGGAGGCCACTCAATTGGTCCCCTCCGACCTATCCATTTGTTGGGAAACGTGGTGTTAAGGAATTCTCGCACCGCCCTGCCAAAGTGTGGAGGAGCCCCATCTTGTTGAAACCAAATGTTTTGGTTAGGAATGTTGCGATTTTCATAATTGGGGAAAATACGAAGTAAAACTGATAGCAAATCAGTCCGCAAAAAATTCAAGTATCTTTCGGCAGTAAGGTTTTCATTAAAAAAGTAAGGTCCTATAATACGTCTGCCAATCATTCCCACCCATACATTTAACTTTCCCTGTCTTTGACTATGGGATTCTACGGCCCAATGAGGATTTTCCTGTGACCAATACCTACAATTATGTCGATTCACTGATCCATTCAATTGAAAGGTAGCTTCATCGGAGAAAATTATACTACTTAAAAAATTTGGATTTTGATCACATCGCGCCATCATTTCTTCACAAAATTGCAGTCGGCGATCGGGATCATCTTCATTTAACTCTTGTATGAGTTTTATTTTGTATGGGTGATACTTTTCCTTTTTTAATAATTTTGCGACATAGGAATGATCTACATTATTATTTCTTGAAATATCTCTTGTTGAAATATTGGGATTTTCTTCAATCGCAAGTAATAAATTTAATTTGGTTTCTTCATTCACTTGAGGCCGTCCTTGTCGAGGCAAATCTCCTACAGATCCTGTTTCTGCAAATTTGGTAACTAACTTACTTTCTGTAGATCTTGAGATTTGCTGTCTATTTGGATATTGCTCATTAAACAAAGCACAAGCTTCCCCATGGGTTCTTTTTCTATCGCCGTATCCTACCATAATTAAAATTTAGAATCTTTCGCGTTAGCTTAAACGAGGCATTTTTAATTTCGCAAAACTTAATAATTGTTGATTATTATTAAACAAACGAAGTAAGCTATTCAAGCATTGGTAAATGGATTTAAAACTTTATTTGTCATACAAAATAACGTCAACTAAAGCACTTTTATAAAGGCAATTTTTATTTCAATAAATTTTTAATATCAAAAGCTTTTTCAAATTTATAATAAATTACAATTTTATTTATAGTTTATTATTACTCAAACATTTTATTTTAATTACCTTTTTCATTAAAAGTTATTTAAAATTAGTTTTAAGAAAATTCCAATTGTGTAAAGAAGAACAATTCGAATATTTTCAATAATAATTTGTTATTTTTAAACTAAAAATTGATTTAATTTATTTTTCTTGCCATATTTTCATTGAGAATTAATAATTTTTTTTTTGAGTAAATTTATTTTTTTTTTCAAAAATGGTTGAAATTTTTTTAAATATTTTGATGTGATCATTAATATGATAAAAAGTTCTATGAAAAATGTGTAAAAAAAGTAGGGGTTTAAAAAATTGATGATGACGTCATAGTGAAGTTATCAGTGACGTCATGAATATTTTTTTCATTCCAAAAGATGGCATTTTTAAAACAAAAATTGACCTGTCCGAGCGATTTATACAAAAAAAATTTTTACGGAAGTTATGACCTTGGTTCCAAACTTTATCACCACCCTGTATATCAATTAAATTGTGTTAAGTACTTAGTTTATCAAGAAAAATGGTTGGATTAGGTTAGAGGTTAGATTTGGCATTACCATAAAAAGTAATACCAATTTTGATTAAGTTCTATACAGGTTGACTACATTGTTGTATAACTTAAACATTTTGTTACTTTTTCACTTTTTTAGTCCAGTCAGGGTTAAATTAAAGCATACCTATTTGTTTTATAAAAAAATAAATTTAAATTGCAAAAAAGTGATAATACATATAAAATTGTTAGGGAAAATATAAAATTTGGATTTATTATAGCTTTATAAATTAATAATCTATTAGTAAAATTAGTTGAATTACCAATTCTCTTAAAATAATTAACCTTTGAGTTTAAATTTTATAAAACATTTTTAATGCGAACTTTAAACTTTAATTTTTTATCAATGGTAATTCCTAAATATTTAATATTTTCTACATAATCCAATTTTTTATTTAACAAATACAGGGTGTCCCAGACCACCAGTACCGCCTCTTTATTTCGACAAAGAAAGAATCATTTGGAGTAATTCGTAATTTCCAAAACAAACCGGAAGTATCGGAAACCGGAAGTAACTTTGGAATTTTAAATGGCAACGTAGGTCGAGTATGGTATTGTTGAAAAGGTCTTAAAAAACAACTTTTATTAAAATATTTTTTTAATATCTTGTATAATTAACAAATTAAACGAAAAAACAAAAGCAAACAAGTGACACTACCATCATCGTCAATGGGTAAGAGTAGAGGCAATTATGATTTTCTAAATGGAAACTTGTATTTTTTGCATTTTTCTCTTCGCTTGTTATAAATTATCTGCTTTTTAGGTTATGTATTTTCCTTTATTCAAAAAATAAAAAGTGGATTATTTTTAACGAATAAAGCGATAAATGCAAAAAAAGAGTTTCTATTTTAAAAAATCTCTCTCGCCCATTTGCGGATGATGGTATCGATTTAATTTTTCCATAATTAAAAAAACCAATGGTCACTTGTTTGCATAATTCCTTTTTGGTTAATTTATTAATTATGCAAGATATTACAAAAATATTTTAATAAAAGTTGTTTCTTTATAAAATACCTTTCCAACAATACCATACTCGACCTAGGTTGTCATTTAAAATTCCAAAGCTACTTCCGGTTTCAGGTACTTCCGGTTTGTTTTGGAAATTAAGAATTACACCAAAAGATTCTTTAGGTTCACTTTGGTAGTAAATTGTTTCTTCGCATCAATATGCGACAAAGGGTTTTCGAAATAAACATGTGGTACGGGTGGGACACCCTGTATATTGAATTCAAATCTTGAACATTATTATTATATCCAAGTATCATTACTTTAGTTTTCTCAGTAGGTATTAACTATTGTTTTCATTTATTCAATTTTCAATATTTTTAAAATAGCGTCATTTATATTTAACTATTAATGTATCATCTGCAAAAAGATCTTCATTATTTTTACAAATTTAATTAATATCATTTATAAATAATGAAAATAAAATAGGTCCTAATATTGTGCCTTGTGGTACCCCATTGTTTCACAAGAATGATACATCTAAAACCAGATTTATTTGGAATTAAAATATTATTTTCTTCAATGTAATTTACCAATTGCTCATATACTATTCGCTCCAATATTTTTTCACCCACTGGTACCATATTTATAGGTCTATGATCTTCTGCTTTAATTGAATTCTTATTTTTAGGTGATGGTATCACAAAACTAGTTTTCCTTCATTAGGAAATATTTTATCTTTTATTGAATTATTAACGATATCTGTAATAATTTCAAAAATAAAATCACCACAAAAATTATGAAAACCCTCTATTGAATAATTGTTTTTAATATTATTAATTGCTTTACTGACATCGATTACATTAATTTCTTTGATTGAAAACTTATTTGCATTTATATTATTTTGATTGTATATTTGGTTTATAGAAGATATTTGTTTTAAATTTAATAATCAATTCTTTTATACTATTAACAATCTAATTATTACAATTATCTGCAATTCATTTTGGATCTTTATAAATTTTATTTTGGAAAGTCATTTTTAAAATTTTGTGTTTTTAACTCTTTTCTATAGATTCATGAATACATTTCCACATCTTTTTAGGATTATTTTTGTTTTTTTTTTCCAATTTTATCTGAAAAATATTTTTCATTACTTTAATTATCATATTTTATTTCGTATTTCGATTATTTAAAAATTTTAATTTTAACACTTTGTTTTTTCATATAAAATTGTAAATATACAAATTACTAAAAAAATATTTATGTAAAAGTTATTTATTTTTAAAATATCTATCAAACAATACCAAACTTGACCTATGTTGCCATTTAAAAAATCAAAGTTACCACCGGTTCCGGATAGTTCCGGGTTGTTCCGGAAAATAATGAGTTCACCAATGGATTCTTTAGGTTCACTTTGGTATTAAAAAATTTGTTTAGGGGCAGTTTTCACCCTTAAAATATTTTTTATTTTATCCAGAGGAATACAAGGGTATAATTTTTTTTGAATTTATTTTTATTTCTGAAAATATTACCTATTGCTAGATTTTATTGCTAGTTTTACATAGGTCCATTATAATATGGTATTGTAGTTTTATCATTTCTCATTCATTTACTACAAGTTTACCTAAATTTACAATTTAAATTTTACCATAACTTTTTTTGGTGTCACTTTTTTGCAATTAAAACTTATTTTCTTATAAAACAAACAAATTACTATTAAAAAGGTATGTTTAAACCTTGACTGGAATAAACAAACTGAAAAAGTATCAACATGTTTAAGTTATACAAAATATTGTATTAAACTTCTATAGAATTTAATAAAAATTGGTATTACTCTTTGTGGTAATGCCAAATCTAACCTAGTCCAACCATATTTCTTGATAAACTAAATAATTAATACAATTTAAAATAATAAATTCATAACTTGAAAATATATTGAGATCAATAACAGTACAAGTCCAACATATACAGGGTGTCCCATAATATTTGGGACCCACTTCTAGGGTGGGTAGTAGATGTCAAAAGAATAAGGAAAGTTCATATAAACTTTTGTCCAATTTCGCCTGTTAAGGGAGCTACAGCTCTTTAGAGGTGTTGTTAAAAAGTAGGTTTTTGCTCGTTTATTTTAAAACAAATTGGAGTAGAGATTTGAAATTTGGTGCGAATCATAACACATCCAGGATACATTTTTGTGATTTTTTTAAAAATTTTTGTTTGCTTTGAAAGGGTATATTCGGGGAGAGTTGAGGTTAAAAATTGTCCTAACTTTTTTGTAGTTAACTTTTACAACATTTTTTCTTCAAATTAATGTTCCACATTTAATTATTAACAAAAAATGGTACTCTTATTTAAAGTCGGTATAATGCGCCGTTTTCGAAGAAAATGCATTTTATTATTTTATTGATGGTCAACACAATTTAAATTTAAAAAAATCATGTTAGCCATGGATTATTTTATTTTATTATACCCAAAAGTGTTTAAGAAATTGAAAAAAATCATGAAAACGTATCCTAACTGTATTATGATTCATACCAAATATAAAATCTGTTAATTTGTACTTCAATAAATAGAATTAAACAGAAGAAAAACCTACTTTTTAACAATACCTATAAGGAGCTGTAGCTCCCTTATGAGGCGAAATTGGAAATAAGTTTATATGAACTTTTTAAATTTGTTTTATTAAAGTTGGTCCTAAAATATTTCTAATTGAATAAAAAATATAAATTATTTTCTTAATTTTATCTTTTATATAATTTATATGTTCTTTCCATTTTAAATTTTCATCTATAATGATACCTAAATATTTAATTTTAGAAACTCTTTCAATTTTCTCACAATTACAGTTAAAGTTATTACAATTTGATTTATGTAGATAAATAAAATTTCTATTTAAAATTGTTGTTTTTGTTGTACGAAAATATAAAAATTTAGTCTTATCAATTTTAATTTAAAAAATTAAAGATAATTTGAATTGAACCATTCTTTAATAAATTTTAATACCATTTCTGCTTTATTAACTACTAAATCTCGTGTTTTGTCATTAATATAAATAACAGTATCATCAACATACGCTGATATTTGAACACCTGGACCAAATTTAATTAATAAAATATCATAGACAGGGTGGTGATAAAGTTTGGAACTAAGGTCATAACTTTCGTAAAAAAATTTTTTTGTAAAAATCGCTCGGACAGGTCAATTTTTGTTTTAAAAATGCCATCTTTTGGAATGAAAAAAATATTCATGACGTCAATGATAACTTCACTATGACGTCATCATCATTTTTTTTAAATGGAAACCCCTACTTTATTTACACATTTTTCATAGACCTTTTTATCATATTAATGATCACATAAAAATATTTAAAAAAATTTCAACCATTTTTGAAAAAATAAATAAATTTACTCAAAAAAAAATTATTAATTCTCAATGAAAATATGGCAAGAAAAATAAATTAAACTAATTTTTAGTTTAAAAATAACAAATTTTAAATAACTAAAACTAATTTTAAATAACAATTAATGAAAAAGGTAATTAAAATAAAATGTTTGAGTAATAATAAACTTTAAATAAAATTGTAATTTATTATAAATTTGAAAAAGCTTTTGATATTCAAAATTTATTGAAATAAAAATTGCCTTTATAAAAGTGCTTTAGTTGACGTTATTTTGTATGGCAAATAAAATTTTAAATCCATTTACCAATGCTTGAATAGCTTACTTCGTTTGTTTAATAATAATCAACAATTATTAAGTTTTGCGAAATTAAAAATGCCTCGTTTAAGCGAACGCGAAAGAATTGAAATTTTAATTATGGTAGGATACGGCGATAGAAAAAGAACCCATGGGGAAGCTTGTGCTTTGTTTAATGAGCAATATCCAAATAGACCGCAAATCTCAAGATCTACAGTAAGTAAGTTAGTTACCAAATTTGCAGAAACAGGATCTGTAGGAGATTTGCCTCGACAAGGACGGCCTCAAGTGAATGAAGAAACCAAATTAAATTTATTACTTGCGATTGAAGAAAATCCCAATATTTCAACAAGAGATATTTCAAGAAATAATAATGTGGATCATTCCTATGTCGCAAAATTATTAAAAAAGGAAAAGTTTCACCCATACAAAATAAAACTCATACAAGAGTTAAATTAAGATGATCCCGATCGCCGACTGCAATTTTGTGAAGAAATGATGGCGCGATGTGATCAAAATCCAAATTTTTTAAGTAGTATAATTTTCTCCGATGAAGCTACCTTTCAATTGAATGGATCAGTGAATCGACATAATTGTAGGTATTGGTTACAGGAAAATCCTCATTGGGCCGTAGAATCCCATAGTCAAAGACAGGGAAAGTTAAATGTATGGGTGGGAATGATTGGCAGACGTTTTATAGGACCTTACTTTTTTAATGAAAACCTTACTGCCGAAAGATACTTGAATTTTTTGCGGACAGATTTGCTACCAGTTTTACTTCGCATTTTCCCCAATTATGAAAATCGCAACATTCCTAACCAAAACATTTGGTTTCAACAAGATGGGGCTCCTCCACACTTTGGCAGGGCGGTGCGAGAATTCCTTAACGCCACGTTTCCCAACAAATGGATAGGTCGGAGGGGACCAATTGAGTGGCCTCCGCGATCTCCCGACCTAACGCCCTTAGATTTTTTTTGTGGGGACACTTAAAATCAAAAGTTTATTTCAATAGACTTAATAATTTACAAGAATTGGAGCTTAGAATTAGGACGGAATTGCAACAAATTGACGAAGAAGCTATTAACAATAGTATTCAGAGTGTCTACACTCGAATGGGACAATGCCAAATGGGCAATGGGGAACAATTCGAACATTTTCGTTAAAATTTGTTACTTGTAAATTAAAAATTTACTTTTTTTTTGTAATATTTTCATTGAGAATTAATAATTTTATTTTTAAGTAAATTTATTTTTTTTTTTCAAAAATAGTTGAAATTTTTTTAAATATTTTTATGTGATCATTAATATGATAAAAAGGTCTATGAAAAATGTGTAAAAAAGTAGGGGTTTCCATTTAAAAAATTGATGATGACGTCATAGTGAAGTTATCAATGACGTCATGAATATTTTTTTCATTCCAAAAGATGGCATTTTTAAAACAAAAATTGACCTGTCCGAGCGATTTTTACAAAAAAAATTTTTACGGAAGTTATGACCTTGGTTCCAAACTTTATCACCACCCTGTATATAAATTGTAAATAATATTGGACCCAAAACTGAACCCTGAGGAACACCAAAATTAACTGTTTATTCAGATCTCAAAATTTCCAATAGGTACCTTTGACTTTCTATTATTTAAATAGCTCTCAATTAATTTAAATACATTTCCTCTTATTCCGTATTTATACAATTTTTTTCAATAAAATATCCATGATTAATAGTATCAAAAGCTTTTTTAATATCTAAAAAATTGCAGTAGATGGAACTGACTGGTCTAAATTTTCATAAATGGCTTTTGTTAAATATGTCATAGCTTCATTTGTATTAGATTTATTGATAAATCCAAATTGATTACATGATAATAATTTATATTTATTAAGAAATTATATTAATTTATTTTTAATATACTTTTCAAAAATTTTAGAAAACGTAGGTACAAGAGAAATTGGGCGATAATTATTAATTTCTAATATATTTCCAGTTTTAAATATTGGTTTTATTATAGACTTTTTTAAAGACTGGAAAATATCCTAAATCAATACATCTATTATAGATTTCTTTCTTATAGCTTTTATTTCCTCTGTAGATATGTTATCTAAACCAAGACTGCAGTTATTTTTTAAACTATTGATTGGCACTCCAATTCCGCCCTTAAAATATTATTGGCTTTGACCACCCTTAAGAAGCCATCATCAACTCTTTTTTAAATGGCACCCCCTATTTTTGTAAACAGTAATGTGATCTCAACTTTATATTGGATACGACTGTATGTTATTTTTACTATTTCATATACACAGAATGTTGGTATTTTCTTTGTTTTAAATCGCCAAATGTCAATAAACATATTTTTCAAAGGTGGCTTTGTTAATATGTATAAATAAATAATTTTTTATTTTATTTTTTATCTCTTCAACTAACAGAGTTATGGCATGTAAACTGAATTTTGGGACACCCTGTATATAGGATATTAAGGAAATTATTAAATTTTAGCTTTTTAAGATAGCAGCACTGAATATTTTTACACTTAATTCGGCTGCTTTTAATTCATTTTTTCATTTTCATTATTTATCTTCTTAACTATTTCTTCTGTGTTTTATTTAACTAACTAACAAAAATCTAGAAGCTGGATTACGCAAACTAGAGTTAAGAAATTTGTACGTTGTCTTTCTAAGTGATGAAAATAAACAAAAAAATCAAAAATTAAAAAGGATACAATTTATTTTTCAAAATTTGTTATACACTGTAATTGGAGTAATATATTAAAAATTTTTATATGCAAAGAAAAAAACGACGCCGACGTATACTAACAAAGTGTGACGGATTTACGATATTCCCAGATTCTCCAACCAGGTTAGGATGAAATTTCCTGTGATATTTGGTCTAGGTGAGTTTTCTGGGTATTTCTTGTTTTATATTGTATGTGAATATAAAACACAAGTGCTTAATTATATTACTGATATTACTATTTCATTTATATTTGTTCATCAGCCGAAAGTAAGGAAAACAACATCGTCATCGTTATTTTGATCTAATATCGCACTCCTCGAGGAAAGTGTATCATTTTTTTCTTTTCTAAAATTACATTCACCATTTTTAAAAGGCTCCCATCCGAAAAATCCATCTCCATCTTTTTGATTATGATGATTGTAAATCACCTTAATACATTCAATGTCATCCGATATATCATCATTCCTTAATTCATCGCAAGGTAGTCCACATCCGAGAACTAAAAAAAATAAAGAATATGTATAAAAGTGCCAGAAGCTAATGTTTAGTAAGCAACAAGTAATTCGTAAATTAAATAATAATATACAGGGTGATAACAAAGTTTGGAACAAAATTCATAACTGCTTATTTTTTGAGAAAATCGCTCGGACAGGTCAATTTTAGTTTTTAAAATGCCACCTCTTAGTATAAAAAAACATTAATGACGTCACTGGTGATTTAGCAATGACGTCATTTAAAATGAATTTCAAGTTACTAATGATAAAAAACGAAAGTGACTGTTTAAATAATTCGCATTGTAAGAGAAATGTTAAATTTATGTAACAAAATTTATTAAATAAACTTAAAAAACAAATTCTTTTGAGTCTATTTAAATGTAAGAAAATTAACATAAATAAAATTTTAAATTTGCCATTTTTTGAAACCATCCAAAATAAACCTAATAGTACAAATAAATTTTAAGTTTAGAAAATTTTTATTCAAAAATTTGTTTACAAATGTAATCATTTTTTTATATCATCATTTAAGTAACATAAATATTTATCAAAAACGAATAAAAAAGTGCGGGTTATCATTAATATTTTTTATACCAAGAGATACCATTTTAAAAACTAAAATTTAGCTGTTCCAGCGATTTTCTCAAAAAAAAATAAATACGGTATATATAATCAGTGATTATAAAACGTTTTATAATCACTGATATAATGTATAATAGTACCTACCTCCTCGATCACACCAATGATATTCACTGATAAGAAAAAGTCCATGACTACCGTAATATCGGTTTATTGCAGTTGTATAAAAATTAGACTCCTGCTTTACTATACAAAGCCATGTATTAACTTGATTAAAGGGTATTCCATGTTTAAGTAAAATGGTCTTCAATTCTTCTTGTTCAAATTTTTTACCGGCTGAAAAAATTACGCAGTGAAGTGCCAAGTAGAATACTATTTTTAATTTAAAATGCATCTTCTTAATTTATTAATATTTAAAACATCTAATATAAACTAAAACATAGTTAGTGAAGACTGGACTTGATTCTCAGTAAACTTCCTTATATAGTGCAAAAGTCTATTGATAGTTTTGTTAAAAATACTTATAATTTAACTGCATGATTAATATTAATAATCTTCGGAAAGAAACGTCAATAAATTTAAAAAAAATATTCTTATTTCTTTCTTGAAAAACTATACTTGTGTGAAACCAGCAATTAGTAATATTTTCAAAATTAAAAATTATTAAAAAAAAATTAAACCCTCCTATTCTTCTGGACAAAATAAAAAGGTATAATTAATATTATTAAATTTTAAGAGTGAAAACTACCCCTAATTTTTTTTTAATATAATAGGGAAGGATCATATTTTATTTTAAATTTTCTTTTACAGTTTGATTGTTTATACAATTCTACACAAAATATCTAAAATTTGCGTGGCAACTCCTTCCCATTTTTTTTTAAATTAAATTCAAAGTTCAGCGTAAAGCGCGGAACGGAGTGCGTCTCCAGCAAACCCCAAATTCTTCTCCAAATTGATTGCTTATACAATTTTACACAAAATATCAAAAATTTGGGTGGCAACCCTGTCCACTTTGATTTTATCTAAAAACCAAAGCATAGCGCGTTTCAAGAAAACGTCAATTTCGAATTGAAGATCTTTTCATATTTTCAAATTTCTTTCCCAGTTTGATTGTTTCTACAATATGCTACAAAATATCAAAAATTTGAATGGCAACCCATTCCCATTTTGTTTTTAAATTAAATTGACCTCCGATTTCTATTTATAGATCATTTTTTATTTTCAAATTTCTTTCCCTGTTTGATTGTTTATACAATATTACACAAAATATCAAAAATTTGGATGGCAAACCCCTTCCTTTTTTTAAATTAAACTTGGACTTCGTTTAAAACGCACACCACGCATGACGCTGTACTTTGAATTTACTTAAAAAACATGGGAACGGGTTATCATTCAAATTTTTGATATTTTGTGTAATATTGTATAAACAAACGAAAAAAATTTGAAAATGAAAAATGATCTTCGAAAAGAAATTGGAGTTCGCGCATTAAGCTGCACTTTGAATTTAATTAAAGAAAAAATGGAAATTTTTGACATTTTGTGTAATATTGTATAAACAATCAACCTGAGAAAAAATTTGAAAATAAAAATGATCTTCGAATAGAAATTGGGATTTGTTTCAACCGCACCGTGCATTACGCTGCATTTTGAATTTAATTTTTAAAAAATGGGAAAGGGTTGTCATTCAAATTTTTGATATTTTGTGTAATATTGTATAAACAATCAAACTGGGAAAGAAATTTGAAAATAAAAAATGATCTTCGAATAGAAATTGGAGAATGTTTCAAGCGCGCTCCCCCTATTACGCTGCTCTTTGAATGTAATTAAAAAAATGGAAAGGGGTTGCTACCCAAATTTTTGATATTTTGTGTAAAATTGTATAAGCAATTAATTTGGAGAAGAAATTTGAAAATAAAAATTAATCTTCGAATAGAAATTGGAGTTGGTTTGTTTGAAGCGCGCTTTTTGAAACTTTTCTTATCGAAGGTTATTAATATTAATCATGCAGTTAAATTAAGTATTATTTACAAAATTATCAATAGACTTTTGCACTATATAAGGAAGTTTACTCATAATCAAGTCTAGTCTTCACTAACTGTGTTATAATTGATATTATTTGTTTTAAATATTACATTTAGAAGATGCATTCTAAATTAAAACTAGTTTTCTACTTGGCACTTCTCTGCATAATTTTTACTGCCGGTAAAAAACTTGAACAAGAAGAACTGAAGACAATTTTACTTAAACATGGAATTCCCTTTCGTCAAGTTAATACATGGCTTTGTTTAGCAAAGTGGGAGTCTAATTTGTTAACAAATGCAAGAAACGAACATACAGGTAGTCATGGACTTTTTCAAATCAGCGAATATTATTGGTGTGATCGAGGAGGTGGGTACTATTATACATTATATATGTATAGCGTATTTAATTTTTTTGAGGAAATCGGTGGGACAGGTAAATTTTAGATTTTAAAATGCTATCCCTTGGTATAAAAATATTAATGACGTCATTAGTGATTTAGTAATGACATCGTCATCGATTTTTTTTAATGGAAACCCCTTGATGACGTCATTGCTAAATCACCAGTGACGTCATTAATGTTTTTTTGTACCAAGAGATGGCATTTTAAAAACTAAAATTGATCTGTCCAAGCGATTTTCTCAAAAAATAAGGCAGTTACGAATTCTGGTCCAAACATTATCATCACCCTGTATAATATTATTTAATTTACGAATTACTTGCTGCTTACTAAACATTAGGTTGAGTTAAGATTCTTTGGATTGAATATTGAAATTCGCACTTTTATGCTTATTTTGTATTTTTTTTTAGTTCTCGGATGTGGACTGCCTTGCGATAAATTGAGGAACGATGATCTATCGGATGACATTGAATGTCTTAAGGTAATTTACAATCATCATAAACACCAAGATGGAGATGGATTTTTCGGATGGTGGCCTTACAAAAATGGTGAATGTAGAATGTTAGATCAAAATGACGACGACGATGATGATTTCCTTACTTTAGGCTCAGAAGACGAGCCTGAAGTAATTATACTTAATAGTAATATATATTAATTATATTTATATGCAATATATAACAATAAATACCCAGAAAACTCACCTAGAGCAAATATCACAGGAAATTACATCCTAACCTGGTTGCGGAATTTAGGAATATCCTAAATCCGCCACACTTTGTTAGTATAAGTCATGCCATTTCTTTCTCTGCATATAAAAATTTTAAATATGTTACTCCAATTACACTATATAACAAATTTTGAACAATAAATTGTATCCATTTTAATTTTTGCCTTTTTTTTTAGTTTATTTTCATCACTTAGAAAGACAAAGTACAAATTTCTTAACTTTAGTTTGAGCAATCGAGCTTCTAGATTTTATTTAGTTGGTTAATTAAATAAAACACAGAAGAAATACCTAAGAAGATAAATACTGAAATACTTAGAAAGAAAAAATTAATAAAAAGCAGCCTAATGTAAAAACATTCAGTGCTGCTATCTTAAAAAGCTAAAATTTAATCATTTCCTTAATATCTTATATACAGGGCGTCCAAAAATTCAGTTTACAGTCCATAACTCCGTTAGTTGAAGGGATAAAAAATCAAATCAAAAAAACATTTCGAAAAATATGTTTATTGACATTTGGCGATTCAAATATTATACAAAGAAAATACTAACATTCGGTGTATATGAAATAGTACAAATAACATACAGTCGTATCCAGTATAAAGATTTTTATGTAAATGATATTAAAAATGTTTCCGGAAAGAAGGGAACTTTATTTAATGCATTTGGACGAGTAATTAAAGACTTGTGGTCAGAGGACACTTTGGGTTGTGTTGTGAATACAACATCTTTAAAATCTAAAATGCAACGTTTTGCTCCACATTTTATGGGCTGCTCACAACAAGATTCTCAAGAATTCGTCAGGTATTTATTAGAAGGTTTGCACGAAAATGTCAATAGAATTACAACAAAATAATTGCCTATTCTCACTGCGGTTACTGTTCGGTAACATTTGATCCATTCTGGGACCTTTCACTTCCAATTTCTCAAAAATTAGGGCCATTTCAACTTTCTCAATGCCTCGATAGTTTTTTTAGAGAGGAAACCTTGGATGGTGTTGAGAAGCCTACATGTTCAAAATGCAAACAACGTAGAAATTGTATAAAGACGATTAAGATTCATAAGTTCCATAAAATCTTAGTTATGCATTTGAAGAGATTTTTTGGTTTTTTCTTATAAACTTGTAAATATGCAAATTATTAGAAAACTTTATAAGTAAAAGTTAGTTATTTTTAAAAAATCTATCAGAGAATCTTGCCATTTAAAAAATCAAAGTTACCTCCGGTTCCGGATAGTTCCGGGTTGTTCCGGAAAATAATATGTTCACCAATGGATTCTTTAGGTTCACTTTGGTGATATTTCTTTTTATTTCAACGTACGATAACGCGTTCTCGAGATAAATAGGTGTTCTGAATCACCCTGTATAATAGGGGAAGATCAGTTTTTATTTTAAATTTTCTTTTAAAGTTTGTTTGCTTATACAATTCTACATGGTAAATCAAAAATTTGGATGGCAACCCATTACCATTATTTTTTAAATTAAATTCAAAGTACAGTGTAAAGAGCGGAGCGCGCTTCAAACGAACTCCAGTTTCTATTCGAAGATCATTTTATATTTTCAAATTTTTTCTCCAGTTTGATTTTTTATACAATTCTACACAAAATCTCAAATATTTGGGTGGTAACCCCTTGCCATTAGTAATTAATTAACACACCGCGCATTACGATGCACTTTGAATTTAATTTTTAAAAAAATAGGAAGTGGTTGCCATCCAAATTTTTGATATTTCGTGTAATATTGTATAAACAATCAAACTGGGAAACAAATTTGAAAATAAAAAATGATCTTCGAATAAAAATTGGACTTCGTTTGAAACGCACACCGCGCATTACGCTGCTCTTTGAATATAATTTTAAAAAATGGGAAGGGGTTGCCATCCAAATTTTTGATGTTTTGTGTAATATTGTATAAGCAATCAAACTCGGAAAGAAATTTGGAAATAAAAAATGATCTTTAAATAGAAATTGGGATTTCTTTGAAAGGCACACCGCGCATTACGCTGCACTTTGAATTTAATTTAAAAAAAAATGGAAAGGGGTTGTCATACAAATTTTTGATATGTTGTGTAATATTATATAAACAGTCAAACTGGGAAAGAAATTTGAAAATAAAAAATGATCTTCAAATAGAAAAAGGAGTCCGTTTGAAGTGCGCTCCGCGCGATACGCTTTACTTTCAATTTAATTTAAAAACAAAATGGGTAGGGGTTGCTATCCAATTTTTTTATATTTTAGGTAATATTGTATAAGCCATCAAACTAGGAAAGAATTTTGAAAATAAAAAATGATCTTCGAACAGAAATTGGAGTTCCTTTGAAGCACAATCCGCGCGTTACGCTGAACTTAATTTAAAAACCAAATGGGAAGGGGTTGCCACCCAAATTTTCGAAATATTATGTAAAATTTCAAATCCAATTCACGTCCTTTATTTATTGTGTTAATCTTAATTTTATTAGTCCTACCAGAGATTAACACAATAAAGCCAAAATTGTGTAAAATTGTATAAAAAATCGAACTGGAGAAGAAATTTGAAAATAAAAAATGATCTTCAAATAGAAATTGAAGTTTTTTTAAATGCGCTTCGCTGATTGCGCTACGCTTTGGTTTTTAGATAAAATAAAAGTGGAAAGGGGTTGCCACCCAAATTTTAGATATTTTGTATAAAATTGTATAAACAATCAAACTGTAAAGGAAAATTTAAAATAAAAAATGATCTCTACCTATTATATTAAAAAAAATTTAGGTGTAGTTTTCACCCTTAAAATTTAATTATATTAATTATACCTTCTTATTTTATCCAGTAGAATACAAGAGTATATATTTTTTTTAATTAATTTTAATTTTGAACATATTACCTATTGCTGGATTTTATTGCTGGTTTCACACAAGTATAGTTTTCAAAGAAAAAAAATAATAATATTTTTTTAAACTTCTTGACTTTTCTTATCGAAAATTATTAATATTAATCATGCAGTTAAATTATAAGTATTTTTAACAAAATTATCAATAGACTTTTGCACTATATAAGGAAGTTTACTCAGAATCAAGTCCAGTCTTCACTAACTGTGTTATGATTGATATTAGTTGTTTTAAACATTAAATTAAGAAGATGCATTTTAAATTAAAATTCGTTTTCTACTTAGCACTTCACTGCGTAATTTTTAGTGCCGGTAAAAAATTTGAACGAGAAGAATTGATGATTATTTTACTTGATCATGGAATTCCCTTTCATCAAGTTAATTCATGGCTTTGTATAGCAAAGCATGAGTCTAATTTGTATACAACTGCAAGAAACCGGCATAATGGAAATCATGGACTTTTTCAAATCAGTGAAAATGAGTGGTGTGATCGAGGAGGTGGGTACTATTATACATTATATATAGCGAATTTAATTTTTTTGAGGAAATCGCTCGGGCAGGTAAATTTTTATTTTTTAAATGCTATCTCTTGGTATAAAAAATATAAATGACGTCATTGGTGATTTAGCAATGACGTCGCCATCGGTTTTTTAAACAGAACTTATTTATTCGTTTTTGATAGATATTTATGTCACCTAAACGATGATATAAAAAAATGATTACATTTGTAACCAAATTTTTGAACAAAAATTTTCTAATGTAAACTTAAAATTAATTTGCACTATTAAATTTGAAGGATTTAAATATTGTATAAGGTTTATTTTGGCTGATTTCAATAAATGGTAAATTTAAAATTTCGTTTTTTATAAATTTTCTTACATTTAAATATAGACTCAAAAGAATTTGTTTTTCAACTTTATTTAATAAATTTTGTTAAATACATTTAATATTCGCATTACAATGCGAATTATTTAAACATTAATTTTCGTTTCTTATCATTAGTAAGTTATTTATTTTATTTCCTTTTTTCGTTATTATAAAAATTTCCTTTTTTGAAGTAAAAGATTTTTTATTCAAAAGTTTGTTTACATATTTAATTCTTCTTTATATCATTGTTTAAGTAACATGAATATCTATTAAAAACGAGTAAAAAAGTGAGGGTTTCCATTTAAAAAAGTCGCTGATGATATCATTGCTAAATCACCAGTGACGTCATTAATGTTTTTTATGCCAAGAAATTGCATTTTAAAAACAAAAATTGACCTGTCCGAGTGATTTTCTCAAAATATAAGGCAGTTGCGAATTTTGTTACAAACTTTATCATCACCCTGTATATTATTATTTAATTTACAAACTACTTGCTACTTACTAAACATTAGCTTCAGTTAAAATTCTTTGGATTGAATATTGAAAATCGCACTTTTATATATATTTTTTATTTTTTTTTAGTTCGCGGATGTGGACTGCCTTGCGATGAATTGAGGAACGATGATCTATCGGATGATATTGAATGCCTTAAGGTGATTTACAATCATCATAAACACCAAGATGGAGATGGATTTTTGGGATGGGAGCTTTACAAAAATGGTGAATGTAATTTTAAAAGAGAAAAAAATCCTATGCGCTCCAAGTGGAGGGAGATGTTAGGTCTAAATGACGATGATGTTTCCGATACTTTAGGCTTTGAAAGAGCAATAAATACCCCGGAAACTCCTCTAGGTACTACACAGGAAATTACAGATCAAAATGATGATGATGATGATGATTATGTTTCCGTTACTTTAGGCTTAGACAGAGCAAGAAATACCCCGAAAACTCCTCTAGAACAAACTACACAGAAAATTACAGATCAAACTGATGATGACGATTATGTTTCCGTTACTTTGGGCTTAGAAAGAGCAATAAATACCCCGAAAACTCCTCTAGAACAAATATCACAGGAAATTACAGATCAAAATGATGATGACGATGACGATTATGTTTAAATTACTTTAGGCTTAAAAGGAGCAATAAATACCCCGAAAACTCCTCTAGAAGAAATATCACAGGAAATTTCATCCTAGCCTGGTTGCGTAATTTGGGAATATCCTAAATCCGTCACACTTTGTTAGTATACGTCGTTTCTCTTTGCTTAAAAAAATTTTAAATATGTTACTCCAATTACACTGTACAACAAATTTTGATCAATAAATTGTATCCTTTTTAATTTTTAATTTTTGATTTTTTTTTTTGATTATTTTCATCACTTAGAAAGACAAAGTACAAATTTCTTAACTCTAGTTTGCGTAATCCAGCTTCTAGATTTTAGTTAGTTAGTTAAATTAAACACGGATGAAATAGCTAAGAAGATAAATACTGAAATATAAAAAATCAAACCAAAAAATAATTTATTTATACATATTAACAAAGCCACCTTTGAATAATATGTTTATTGATATTTTGGTGATTCAAATTCACAGAAAATACTAACGAAATAGTAAAAATAACATAGAGTCGTATCCAGTATAAAGTTGAGATCATATTTCTGTTTACAAAAGTAGGGGGTGCCATTTCAAAAAAGTGGATGACTTCTTAAGGGTGGTAAAATCCCTTGGAGCTTTGGTATGTACAGATGACTTGTAGTACTTCTTAAAACGATATTTTTCATGCCAACATTTTTAGAAAAAGAAAAATACTGTACTGAGCAATTTGCAATAACACATGTTGAACTTTTGAACTAGTATTGTTGAACTCAATATATTTTCAAGTTATGGATTTATATCAATTAAATTGTGTTAATTACTTAGGTAATAAAAAAAATTGTTGGACCAGGTTAGATTTGGCATTACCACACAAAAAAATACCAATTTTTATTAAGTTCTATACAGGTTTAATACAATGTTGTATAACTTAAACATTTTGTTGCTTATTCACTTTTTTTAGTCCAGTCAAAGTTAAAGCATACCTATTTCTTTTATAAGAAAATAAGTTTAAATTGCAAAAAAGTGACACCAAAAAAAGTTATGGTAAAATTTAAATACTAGGTTTAGGTAAACTTGTAGTAAATGAATGAGAAATGACAAAACTACAATACCATATTATAAAAGACCTGTGTAAAACTAGCAATAAAATCCAGCAATAGGTAATATTTTCAAAAATTAAAGTAATTTAAAAAAATTATACCCACATATTTCCTTTGGATAAAATAAAAAAGTATAATTAAAATTATTATATTTTAAGGATGAAAACTACGCTTAAACAAATTTTTTAATACCAAAGTGAACCTAAAGAATCCATTGGTGAACTCTTATTATTTTCCGGAATAACCCGGAACTATCCGGAGGTAACTTTGTTTTTTTAAATGGCAACATAGGTCAATTTTGGTATTGTTTTATAGACCTATTAAAAATAAATAACTTTTACTTTAACATTTTTTTAATAATTGCATATTTACAATTTTTAATGAAAAAACACAAAGTGTTAAAATTAAAATTTTTTAAATAATCAAAATACGAAATAAAATATAATTGAAGGGCGCGTTCCACTAAAGACTCGCAATGCTCATGATGACCGGAAAGTCGTTCCACATAAGACCGCGGTTGATTCTTTCGTGCATAAAAATGCCATCGATGGCAACCGCCAGAAGCTCACAACGACCGTATTTATTCGTGGGTTTCTGTGGTCGTTTGTTGAATGGTGACGTTTTGACCTAGTGGAACGGGAAAAGTTTGTGGTCGTGGTCGTTGCTTTAGTGTTCATTAGTGGAACGCGCCCGAAGTAATGAAAAAATTTTTTCGGTATTTTATTTATTAAAAAAAAACAAATCTGCTTTCATATCATGTTGACCAATAATTAAAAAAAAATGAATTAGGCAAACATTTGAAAGTTAAAATAAATCGTAGTCCAAAATAAAAATATAAATATGCAAATTTTTAAAAAAATATTTAAGTAAAAGTAATTTCCTTTTAAAAGATCTATCAAACAGTATCAAACTCAACCTATTTTGCCATTCAAAAAATCAAAGGTAGTTTGTTCCGGAGAATTCCGGTTTGTTCCAGAAAATAATATAGCGGATATTCGTGCAAGACATAAGACTGCAAATATCTAAATTATTAGAAGAAAATAACGAATTAAACATTATTTAATTACTTTTTAGTACTGTGATTTTGGCTTGTCAGGACGGAATTTGGATTGAAATAAAAATTTGCTGACCGGTTTCGGTTATCTTTATTTAACCTTCTTCAGAGCTAATAAACAATGATATCGTTTGAAAGATCTTTTAAAAAGAAACAACTTTAATGAAAATTCTTTTAATATCTTGCATAATTAACAAATTAAACGAGAAAACATAAGCAAACAAGTGACAAATGGTATCTTAAATTATGGAAAAATTATAACACTACCATCATCCTTATTATGGGTAAGGGTATAGGCAATTATGAATTTTAAATGGAAACTTGTAAATTTGCATTTTTCGTTTCGCTTGATAAAAATAATCAATTTTTTTAGGTTAGGTTAATTATTTTTAACAATATAGCGATAATATAATATAAATAATATAAATAAATAAATAATAATAATAATAATAATAATAATATAAATTATATTATCTATGTGTTGCTATTACTGACAGGTGAATATACACTTACAGATGACAATCCTGTCGGTAACGCTAATGAACACTTTACTGAAAGGTGAATAAACCGGCCCTAAGAGATGGCATTTGAAAAACTAAAATTGACCTATCCGAGCGATTTTCTCACAAAATAAGGCAGTTTCAAATTTTGTTCCAAACTTTATCATTACCCTGTATATTAGGAAAAAGTAAATTAGGTCACATTTTCAAACAGCAATGTCTCATTACTGGGATGTTACATAAAAAAAGTGAAGGCAGTGTTTCAAGAGCAATCCAGAAATGTGTGACACATTTTTATCCTCATTATAATAAATAAGTTGTAATTTTAATTAAGACTGTAATTAGAGGCGTAACTCATTACTGGGATGTTGCATATTAAAAATGAAGGCAGTAGTCACTATAGTTTTTCAAGAGGTGTCCAGTAATATGTGTCACAATGATATCCTCATAATAAATAAGTTGTAATTTTAATTAAGACTAATTAGACAGGTAACTTATTACTGGGATGTTGTATAACAAAAGTGAAGGCAGTAGTGAATTCAGTTTTCCAAGAGGAATCCAGAGATGTGTGACACATGCTATCCTTATTATAATAAATAAGTTGAGATTATAAAAACAGTGATAGCAATGTGTCACTTATCACTGGATTCCTCTTGAAAAAGTATACTCACTGCTGGCATCACTTTTTTTATGCAACCTCCCTTAAGAGGATAGTCCGCCAAATGTTTGAAATGCGTACTCCTCGCTAGTAAAAATTGATTTTTTGGTGTTTGTAATAAAAAATTTAACAAAAACGCTCTTGTATTGCCTTCAAATTGAATTTATTTTTCATATAGAATTTTTGTTGTTTAAGTTTAATAAATTATAGGTGCGTAATTTTTTAAAAAATGCGTTTTTATCATTTTTTCAAAATTACTCCCTTATAACAGACTATATACATCAAAAAAAAATTCTATATGATAAATAAATTCAATTTCAAGGCAAAACAAGAGCGTTTTTGTTAAATTTTTTATTACAAACACCAAAAAATCAATTTTTACTAGCGAGGAGTACGCATTTCAAACATTTGGCGGACTATCCTCTTAATGAGTAACGCGTGAAATTAGTTTTTATTAAAATCTCAACTTATTTATTATAATGAGGATAGCAATGTGTCACATATCTCTGGATTCCTCTTGAAAAACTATACTCACTACAGCATTTACTTTTTCTTATAACATCCCAGTAATGAGTTAGGATTATAATTGTTATTTTTTTGTATTTTTTCTTCACTTATTGATTACTCATTAACAGGGATGAGGATAGCATCGTGTTATATGTTATGTCGTTGGAATCCCTATTAAAAATCCTAGCTATTGGTATGGTTCGTTTTTTTATGTAAGCTTATTGAAAAATGTTATGTGCAATAATTGATAAAATTAATAGTTTTTTTTAATTGTGTGATAAATAACAATGGACGCAAGTTTTGTAATACATCATTTAGAAAGGTAATGAATCGGCCTTTCGATTGCTACCATTAGTTGTTTTGAAATATTATTCTGTAATGAGCTGGAACAATTAATGTATTTTTTAAATTTTATTGTAGGGTTTTGTTTAATAATTATTGTCTCAGTTAATAGAATGAGGATGGCATTGCCACTTAAAATATTGGAAAGATCTTTAATCAAGCTTTAACCAGGTGTAATTAGTTTTTGTGTGTCTATTAAAACAAAGAAGTTATGAGGAAAAATGCTCTTATGGACAATTACATGTAAAAATTTTATTGCTGGAAATCTATTGCTAACTTCTCGTCGGTTATTATTATTTAATTTACGAACTACTTGCTGCTTACTAAACATTAGCTTGATTCTTTGGATTGAATATTGAAAATCGGACTTTTATATACAGGGTGGTGAATATTTCGATGCTCACCATTGGTATCTTTTAAAGTGGAAGAGATACGAGGTCAGTTAATGAAAGAAAAGTTGCGCATTCTTATGGCCATTAAAAATCTGAAAGAAAATTTAAGATATTTAAACTCACTGCAAAATTATGGCCAAAAATCTAAAAAATGTGTTTTTAGAAAATAATTTATATTTTCCAAACCATTACTGCCACATCAATGAAATTTGGTACCTTTAAATTGTTGACTATTCTGACTTAAATAACGTCAAAAAATAATTTTTTGGGCCTCCTAGATTCGAAGCCGTGATATTCAACTTTTTTATTTCTTATGGCCGCCATATTGGATTTTTACCTCATCAGAAAATAAATAATAATACATTTTCAGATTGCTAATTAACATTAATGTGTTCCCTTAGAAAATGTACTAAATTTGAAAATTTGTATAAAAAACAAACGAAATCAATGATTTATGGACAGTTTTCATGGTTACCATAAAAATATCGCCTCAAATGAAACTTTAAATTTGATCAAAATTCTAATAATAAAAAAGCAAATACTTTAATCATTTTATTTGTTTAATACTATAAAGACACCTGTTATTTACATAAAATGCTCTTATTGTAGGTCATTTGTTTACTATTATTATTTTCTGTATTATTACAGCAATTTTGAGGAGACATTTTTATGGTAACCATCGAAACTGTCCATAAAACATAGCTTTCATTTGTTTTTTATACAAATTATTAAATTTAACACATTTTCTAAAGGAACATATTAAAGTTAACTAGCAATCTGAACATATATTATTATTTATTATCTGATGATGTAAAAATTCAACATGGCGGCCATCAGAAATAAAAAAGTTGAATATCGCGGCTTCGAATATAGAAGGCCAAAAATTATTTTTTGACGTCACTTAACTCAGAATAGTCAACAATTTAACGGTACCAAATTTCATTGATGTAGCAGTAATGGTTTGGCAAAAATAAATTATTTTCCAAAATCACATTTTTTGTTTCTTTTGCCATAACTTTACAACGAGTGTAAATATTCTAAATTTTTTTCAGATTTTTAATGGCCATAAAAATGAGCAACTTTTATCTAAGTTAACCGACCTCGTATCTCCTCCACTTTAAATATACCAATAGTGAGCATCGAAATAATCACCACCCTATATATTTTTTATTTGTTTTAGTTCGCAGATGGGACTGCCTTGCGATGAATTGAGGAACGATGATATATCAGATGACATTGAATGTATTAAGGTGATTTATAATCATCATAAACACCAAGATGGAGATGGATTTTTGGGATGGGAGCTTTACAAAAATGGTGAATGTAATTTTAAAAGAGAAAAAAATCCTATGCGCTCCAAGTAGTTAGTTTTGTAATATTATTAATTATTAATATTTGTTGACACGTCCGCCATTAAAGAAAAGAATTGGTTTTTTATCACAATATCTGCAATGCGTTTCTACAGTGCTTCTCCAATGCAAGAAAGAAGTTCTGATCCAGTGGCTTTGCCGATATACTTTTGTAGATCTGCTGGTTGTATAGTTAAACTTAAATTTTCGTCGTTTATCATACTCGATAGTTTACGAAAGTGAATGTATTCTCTGAAGATTAAATCTCTATTTCGAAATGCACTAGAATAAAGTTTTATAAATAAGTAACTACTTTGTTTAGTTTGGTATTTAAGGCTGCTTCCCTTCATAACGGGTTTCTTATTACATTAAACATTAACCATTGCAAAAATAAATAGTTTTTCAAGAAAGAAATCAAAATATTGTTTTAAACTTCGTGACTTTTCTTATCAAAGGTTATAATAAATATTAATCATGGAGTTAATTTATAAATATTTTTAGAAAAATTATCAATAGACTTTTGCAGTATATAAGAAAGTTTACTTAGAATCAAGTCCAATCTTCACTAACTGTGTTATAATTGATATTAGTTGTTTTAAATATTAAATTAAGAGCATGCATTCTAAATTAAAATTAGTTTTCTACTTAGCACTTCAGTGCGTAATTTTTAGTGCCGGTAAAAAATTTGATCGAGAAGAATTGAAGACTATTTTACTTAATCATGGAATTCCCTTTGATCAAGTTAATACATGGCTTTGTATAGCAAAGCAGGAGTCTAATTTGTATACAACTGCAAGAAACCGGCATAATGGTAATCATGGACTTTTTCAAATCAGTGAAAATAATTGGTGTGATCGAGGAGGTGGGTACAATTATACATTATATATACCGTATTTAATTTTTCGAGGAATGTAAATTTTAATTTTTAAAATGCTATCTCTTGGCATAAAATAATATTAATGACGTCATTGGTGATTTAGCAATGACGTCGTAATTCTTTTTTATATCATCGTTTAAGTGACATGAATATCTATTAAAAACGAGTAAAAAAAGTTGGGGTTTCCATTGAAAAAACTCGCTGATGACGTCATTGCTAAATCACCAGTGACATCAATAATATTTTTTTATATATTATTATTTAATTTACAAACTACTTGCTGCTTATTAAACATTATCTTGAGTTAAGATTTGGATTGAATATTGAAAATCGCACTTATATATACCGGGTGGAAATGAAACTAGGGCCACCCCTGGCATTTCTTTATTTATGAAAATAAAAAATTAGAATTTTAGTATCTTATATGATCTAACAAATTTTATGGATCGAATAAATCTTTCATTTTACTTCCGGTTTATCAGGAAATGGCACCCATTTTCTTATTTTAAATGTAACCCCTGATTTTTTCTACGTAAAATCAAACATTGGTTAGTTTTAAGTATGTTTATGACAAAAAAAAAATTTTTTCAAAACTTTAAGAAAAAATGTTGAATTTTTTTTTGGTAAAAAATTTGAGTAAAACCTACAAAAACTATTTTTAAATAATACAAATACGTAAAATAAATTGTAATTTATAAAATTTATTTCACCGTTCTTGAGATATTATTTTTTTTAATTTTCAAGAAGCGTTTTTTGGAAATATCTTTACTTTTTTAAATGGGATGATATAAGGGCCACCCCCTAATTAAATAGAGGGTTTTTTTCCGGTTACTGTGATATCCCATATGTATGTTTAAAAATAGTTTTTGTAGGTTTTACTCAAATTTTTTACCAAAAAAAATTTTTTTCTTAAAGTTTTGAAAAAAAATATTTTTTTGTCATAAACATACTTAAAATTAATCAATGTTTGATTTTACGTAGAAAAAATCAGGGGGTTATATTTAAAATAAGAAAGTGGATGCCATTTCCTGATAAACCGGAAGTACAATTAAAAATTTATTCGAACCATAAGATTTGTTTTCATAGATCATATAATATACTAAAATTTTAATTTTTATTTCCATAAATAAAGAAATGCCAGGGGTGGCCCTAGTTTCATTTCCACCCGGTATATATTTTTATTTTTTTTTAGTTCGCGGATGTGGACTGCCTTGCGATGAATTGAGGAACGATGATCTATCGGATGACATTAAATGCCTTAAGGTGATTTATAAACATCATAAACACCAAGATGGAGATGGATTTTTGGGATGGGATACTTACAAATATGGTGAATGTATTTTTAGAAAAGAAAATGGTAAACTTTCCTCGTGGAGTCCGATGTTCGATCATGACGATTATATTCCCGTTAATTTAGGCTCAGAAGGAGCAATAAATACCCAGAAAATTCCTCTAGAACAAATATCTCAGAAAATTACAGACCAAAATGACGATGACGAAGTTGCCGTTAATTTAGGCTCAGAAGGAACAATAAATACCCAGAAAACTCCTCTAGAACAAATATCACAGGGAATTACATATCAAAATTCCGATCACGATTATGTTCCCGTCAATTTAGGCTCAGATGGAGCAATAAATACCCAGAAAACTCCTGTGGAACAAATATCACAGAAAATTACAGACCAAAATGACGATGACGAAGTTGCCGCTAATTTAGGCTCAGAAGGAGCAATAAATACCCAGAAAACTCCTCTAGAACAAATATCACAGAAAATTACAGACCAAAATGACGATGACGAAGTTGCCGTTAATTTAGGCTCAGAAGGACCAATAAATACCCAGAAAACTCCTCTAGAACAAATATCACAGGGAATTACATATCAAAATTCCGATCACGATTATGTTCCCGTTAATTTAGGCTCAGAAGGAGCAGTAAATACCCAGAAAACTCCTGTAGAACAAATATCACATAAAATTACAGACCAAAATGACGATGACGAAGTTGCCGTTAATTTAGGCTCAGAAGGACCAATAAATACCCAGAAAACTCCTCTAGAACAAATATCACAGAAAATTATAGATCAAAATGACGATGACGAATATGTTTCCGTTACTTTAGGCTCAGAAGGAGCAATAAATACCCCGAAAACTCCTCTAGAACAAATACCACTGGGAATTACATATTATATTGACGGTGACGAACTGCCCATTGATTTAGGCTTAGAAACTCCTCTAGAACAAATATCAAAGGAATTTAGTGATGAAATTGACAATCACGATTATATACTGAAATACTTAGAAAGAAGAATTGAATTAAAAGAAGACTTATTAAAGCGTAACGAATAAGGTATTATTATTTTTTGTAATGATTAATTATATAATTTGTAATGAAAAAAACCAGATAATTCACAAGAATTAAAAATTTTAAGCTTTTTTAATGTGTTTCATTGTGCAATAAAAATTTTTTTTGTTCGAGCAAAAGTGTATCTGGTACCCTTCCAGATACTGTCTAAAGTTTAAAACTATTTTTTTGGTATATATATCGTCGCATAAAGAGTTTCCCCATAGGTGCTGTATAAAATTGAAATCCGCGCCGAGCTCAATAGTTCACCACTTTTCGGTCCAGATATCGCATTGGTAATTCATTCATAAACAGCTACGATGATTGAAATCTGCACCTACGAGGACCTCGCCTTTGAGCACCAACGTTATCAAGTCGGTACCAATAGGAACCAATTATTTGGGCGATTCCAAACTCCGCCAATAATCAGGTAAAGGGATTAACGATGCGGTAAAGTCCGCCAGACATAAAATTTTGACCGCAAAGGGGTAAGGAAAAGTCCGCCACACTACTACCTCAAAGGATGAAAATAATGATCCATATTTGAGAAAATAAATTATTAATTATTTACTAAATTTAATTTTTATAGAAAATTTCAGGTGATTCGGTTAGGTTACTGTTTTTTAAAATACACTCTGTGGTGGTCAGGTTAGGTTAGGTTTGGGTACAGTTTGTTACGTTTTGTTGCGAATTTTTTTTTAAATATACATTGTAATCAGGTCCGTCAATCCCTTCGATTAAATGGAACGGGCCTGGCGGAGTTTGCCTACAGGATTAAAATTTCGGGTCTTGGACGTCCCGTTGTTTGGGATTACGTGGCGGAGTTTGATACTGCCCAATTATTTTACGTGCAATGCCAGATGGCTTCGTCTGAAGACAAAGGCTACCTGCCGGGTTTGGCGTTTTCATTTACAATGTGTTTGCTTCTGTTTCATTTCTGTGACAACAATAATCATTGTAATGCCGTAACTTTTTGTTTAATAAATTAAAATTAATAAACCGGTGTAGTTTACACCAATTTAAAGTCTGTTTGCAATATTTTTTTTAGTTTATTTTTTAAAATGTGCATATTATTTTATTTTTTTACTTAGGATAGTAATTAGTATAAAATCAGACAGATGCAAAATGATTTAATCCAACATATGTGGAGGGGTAGCAACTACAGAAGTAATAACGAATTATTTAAAAAACGCATATAATTTTATCATTACGTATTTATTACAAATGATACAGTAATATTGGATAATATCACATAGACAAAAACACATATTATGATTCTAATACTAAATCGAATAATAATTTAATTAGGTACAGATATTATACAGGGTGATGATAAAGTTTGGAACCTAATTCATACCTGCCGTATTTAATTTTTTTGAGAAAATCGCTGGGACAGGTCAATTTTTGTTTTTAAAATCCCATCTCTTGGTATAATAGAAATATTAATGACGTCACTGGTGATTTAGCAATGACGTCATCATCGATTTTTTTAAATGGAAACCCCCATTTTTTTCACTGGTTTTTGGTAGACATTTATGTCACTTAAACGATGATATAAAAAAATTGTTGCATTTGTAAACACATTTTTGTTTAAACATTTTTTAATATTAACTTAAAATTAATTTGTACTATTAAATTTGAAAAATTTGAATGTGGTATAAGATTTATTTTGGCCGATTTCAATAAATGGTAAATTTAAAATTTTATTTTTTGTAAATTTCCTTACATTTAAATGGAATCAAAAAATTAGTTTTTCAAGACTATTTATTAAATTTTGTTAAATACATTTAACATTTTACATTTGCATTAGAATGCGCGTTATTTAAACATTTACTTTCTTTTGTTATTATTAGTAACTTCAAATTCATTTTAATTTATTTTTATAAAACCATTTTCGTTAAAATAAAAATTTCCTTTTTTGAATTAAAAAGATTTTTTATTCAAAAATTTGTTTAAAAATTTAATTATTTTTTATATCATTGTTTAAGTGACATGAATTTCTATCTATAATGAGTAAAAAAAGTGGGGGCTTCCATTTAAAAAAATCGCTGATGACGTCATTGTTAAAGCACCAGTGACGTCATTAATATTTTTTTCATATCAAGAGATGGCATTTTAAAAACTAAAATTGACCTGTCCGAGCGATTTTCTCAAAAGAATTAAATACGGCAGGTATGAATAAGGTTCGAAACTTTATCATCACCCTGTATATTTAAAAAATAGTAAAAAATAATAAAATTTATAATTGCGTATAAAATATTTATAAATAATAATGTAAAAGAATAAACAAAGAAACAAAATCATAAAAAAACTCTCATAAAAAGTGAAGTTAATAAATTATAATATTAAATTATAAAAAGAATCAAATAAAAAAATAATAATATATTTTTAGTCTTTCTTTTCTAGATATTCAACATTCGGCGGAAATTTTAAATAAATCGGTTAAAAAATAAATGACCTAATAATTTGTAAAATATGGTTTGGTTAAAAGACTTGCATTTCATACATTCTACCTATAAAAATTTAATTTAATAATAAAGTGTAAAATTTCAAAACCATCGATCTCTTAATTTTTAAGACATTATGGAGCAAAAAGTTAAAGAGGATTCAAAGGGTTAATTCATTCGAAAAACTTCACCCTACCTTTTTTTTTGAAAATTTGCTAATTCATCTCAAGGCGGCTGCCAATAGTAAGGTATGGGCAAAATTTGAGCCAATTATTATTAAAAATGTAGATTTTATGTTAAAAAATTGAAAAAAAAAATGAGTAAACTTCAATTTCGGAAATAGAGCATTTTAGCGCAAAAAATTATTCTTACTTTTTGTCTTAAAATTGGTGCAAAAACACATTCCTTATTCAGAAACACCCTGTATAGAGATTATTATTATTATTTTACATCCAAATGGCAGGGGGTGATTATCTTTTACTTACCCTGTTCTAAGAAATTGGAAACGGCAAAACCACAAAGTAAATTATAATATAATGGATCATTATTAATCGTTTGTTTGTGAAAATATACTAAACCATGGTAACCACAACAGTTTCCAAAATGTAGTATTACCGCCTAATAGCGTATTTTATGGAAAATGTGCTAAAGTAATTTTTGTTCTATGTGTATTAAAAATTATCTAAAGATATAACATTATTAATCTATAAAAATTATTTAAGGTCTACAGAAATAATTTTTGATCTATAGCCATAATAAATTCTTATTAGTTTTTCGTAGATATATCAAGGGTCGTACGCCAGAAGATTCGAAGTGCAAATTGCTAATTTACTTTAGAGATGATGATAACATATGGTGAAAGTGTAAATTTAGTTCCACGTTAAAATTACACATTCACAAAAAAAAACATTAATGTTGTGGTAAAAAATCTAAAAAAATGCACTAGATCATAAGCTGATTTTTTATAAATCAAATATAATTTTCTATAGACCATATACAGGGTGAGTTTAAACTAACGCATAAAAATCATAACTATCTTATTTTTTGAAATTATCAAAAACGGTAAAAGATGTGTCGCATTTTTCTTAAAAAACTTTATTTTGAACTCAAGAAAATTTTTTTTCTTGATTGGCATGACGTCACTATGACGTCATCAATTTTTTTTAAATAGATTGATATGGTTTTTATATCATAAAATAATACTTTATTAAGAGTGTTTTACAACGGTATCAAAAACTTTATACTAGTGCTATCTAGATGTCATTAAAAAATATTAAATTTACCTTAAAGGATAGTTTAAAGTATAGCATAAAATTCATAACTATTAAGTAGTGCTGGGATTTTGGCTTTTAATTTTTCTAATTTATAAGTTGGTGATCCAATGGCGCTAATTACAGGTCTAAGTTTAATATCAGTAGTATCTTTATGAGTCTTAGGAAGACCATACGCTGGTGGCATATTACTGTTATAAGTTCTAAGTTGTTTACCTTGTAAACCAGATATATATTTCATTTTCTCCAATTCTGTTATTAATTTATTCACTCTTGATTGTGATGCTGATAACGGGCATTTACTCACTATCTCATATGTTTCAACATTACTGAACATGGACTTCATTTTTGATTTGTATTCTTCACTCTTCATAACAACCGTCTTATTACCTTTGTCTGAGCGCAGTACAATTATGTCTGGATTATCCTTCAAAAACTTCTTTGCATCGGAAAATCGATTATCCAATTCACACGTGTGTTTGTTATTATTATTATTATTCTTTAACCAATGATTGGTAATGATATTTGTGGCTTTAGATCGGATTTCATCTTTTACATCCTTTTTCATTTTAAGCATTGTTTGAATTCAGTAATTGATGATAAAATTGATAATTTTCTATATTCACGTTGATATTGAAAAATGTTTAATTTTTTTGTTTTTAATCGTTTCAAATTTTTTGGATTTTTTAAATTTTCTAAATTTGTTGAGAAATTTTTGTAATTTTTAAAATTTTTTGAAATTTGAATTTTAGAGTTTTCTTTTTAAATTATTTTTTTAATATAAAAAAAAAAGAAATATGTTCTGTATAATTTTGCTAGTGATTTGTTAATTGTTAAAGATGATTGTGAATTTTCGTTTTGATTGATAATTTTATTGTTTTGTAGCTCTGATGATGGTACAGAAATAAATACCGAAACCGGTCAGCTTTTAATGTGAATTCATTATTTTTACCAATCTTGTCCTTAAAAGCCAAAATCCCAGCACTACTTAATTATTATTTTGGACATTCAAACTTAATATTATTCATAACTATCTTATTTTTTGGAATTTAAAAAAATGGTAACAACCGTTTCGCACTATTTTTGAAAAATTTTATTTTGAACTCTACAAAAAAAATTTCTTAACATGACGTCACTACGACGTCATCAATTTTTTTTTAAATAGAATGATATGGTTTTTATATCATATTACAATACCTTTCTAAGAGTGTTTTACAGCGGTACCAAAAAGTATACATTAGCGCCATATAGATGTCATTAAAAAATTTATTAAATTTCATCTTAAAGTATATTTTAAAGTTTAAAGTAACGTCATGTCAACCGATAATTTTTTTTGTTGATGTCTTAATAAAGTTTTTCAAAAACAATGCGACACGTCCTTTGCGGTTTTTGAAAATTGGTAAAAATAAGGTGATTATGATTTTTATGCGTTACTAAACTATCGTTTACGGGGAAATTTAATAATTTTTTAAATACATCTAGATGGCGTTAGTATAAACTTTTTGATTCCATTGTAAAACAATCTGAATAAGGTATTGTTTTATAGTATAAAAACAATATCAATCTATTTAAAAAAAAGTTTCATGACGTTGTAGTGACGTCACGTCAACCGAGAATTTGTTTTTGTTGAGTTCAAAATAAAGTCTATCAAAAACAGTGCGAAATGTTTTTTACCGTTTTTTAAAACTCCAAAAACTAAGGTAGTTATGAATTTTATGCGTTACTTAAAACTATCCTTTAAGATGAAATTTAATAATTTTTTTAATGACATCTAGATGGCATAATGTATAAACTTTTTGGTACCGTTGTAAAACACTCTTAATAAGGTATTATTTTATGATATTAAAACCATATCAATCCATTTAAAAAAGATTGATGACGTCATAGTGACGACATGCCAACCGAAAAAATTTTTTTGTTGAGTTCAAAATAAAGTTTTTTAAAAACAACGCGACAAGTCTTTCACCGTTTTTAAAAAATCCAAATAATAAGATAGTTATGAATTTTATGCGTTACTTTAAACTCACCCTGTACAGAAGGGTGCACAAAAAACGGCCAACTATGTAGTTTCGTTATTTCCTATCCGATGTTAATAAATGATATGTCATATTAAATGGTTTGAAGAACTCTACTATCAGATAATAAAAGATTAATTTTATTTTCGAAAACATCAGAGGAGGAGGAGGCTACTTTTCTTTTTCAAATGGCAACAACTTTTTTTCGATTGAAAAAAATCATTAACAAAAATAATCTAAACCAATTATACCAATAATATTTTT
Organism: Stenus bimaculatus; assembly: GCA_963971135.1. Classification (NCBI taxonomy): domain Eukaryota; kingdom Metazoa; phylum Arthropoda; class Insecta; order Coleoptera; family Staphylinidae; genus Stenus; species Stenus bimaculatus. Next base: position 48,183,190 of record OZ020181.1, read on the forward strand.
TGAATTTTTTTTTTATTTTTTTGTAATTTTTTTTTATTTTTTTTGGTTTTGAGTTTTCAGTTTCTGTTTTGTTTTTTAATTTATTATTAATAATTAAATTATTAAATAATTAAAAAAATATTTGCCATTTGAAAAAGAAAAGTAGCCCCCCCTCCTCCTCTGATGTTTTCAAAAATAAAATTAATCTTTTATTATCTGATAGTAATATTCTTCAATCCATTTAATTTGACATAGCACTTATTAAAATCGGATGAGAAATAACGAAGCTACATCGTTGGCCGTTTTTTGTGCACCCCTCTGTATGTATTAAGATTTTTTATAGATGTTTTTATATAGGTTATAAATTGATATTTTATGTAGGTGCAAAATTATTTTTTTAATTATTTAATTATCTGTAAATCCAATAGTAATTTTATAAAGATCATATAAGTTAGTATTTTCTACAGGTCATTTATAAATTGTCTATAATTCGTTAAATTTATTTTTTATAATTTGCATCTATAATATTCCTTTTAAAACACCGCTAGCGAAACCATAATGGGTCATAGCGCAATCATTATAGCACCCGCTTACGAAGTTGGTAGCATTGATCTGTCAAATTTGTGGTATTGATTATCGTAAATAAATTTCAAGATTTAAAGTACTTGCTATCTTTTTTATGTCTCCTAAATTTTTTATAGGATACAGAATAATTCCTTACTCCTTTTAAATTATTAATTTCCAACAAAAAATTAAATAATAATCTTTAAATTTAACTGTCAAATATGGAAAGTCAAATATGTGGTATTAATTTTTGTGAAGATATGAAAATATTTATCAAACATTAAGGGCTTACAATTTTTTGCTATTTTCAGAATATCTGGTAGGATACACGATAACTTATCACTAGTTTTACACTAAAAATCTGCAACTTAAAATCTAAAAATTGAAACCGTAAATTAAACTGTCACTGTCAAGACTTCTATGTTTTCTGTTGTTATAACAACGATTCAATAAGAAATCATTGTCACCAACTGCTAAAAAAATAAAGAAATCTTTGTACCTCGAATAATTTCCAAATTTATTTAATTTTTGCGCAAATTATAAAAAATAGTATAAGCAACTCGTTCATAAGTTAATTATTGCACTCGTCCATTAAAAAACTCGCCGCTACGCGTCTCGTTTTTTAAACTTGGACGCGTGCAATAATACTTGACTTATGAAACTCGTTGCTTAATATACTATTAAAATATATTTCTTATTAATATTATCAAATAAAAGTCATAGGTTTTGTAATTGCCGTTGCGCCATCAAACTTTGAATATTTATTTATTTAATTTATTTAAAATATTTACATTTGCAAAAACTAAAAGAAAATAGCTTGTGGGCAAATAACTATAAACAATTAAAATATTAACAGTAATATATAAACATAAATGTAAACAAAAAAACAATAAAAAAACTTCATATTATTAACAAAAAAGATTACAGCAACTCAATTAAATAATAAATTAAATATTGAAAACATATTTATTTTAACATATTCTTTAATTTTATATTTAAAATTTAGTTTTTGTAATTTAAAATAACTTTTTATTTCAAATGAAAGTATGTTATATAATTTTGGTATTCGAAATAAAAAATAATTTTGAGTTAGTGTTTTGTTAACATTGCTAACTAAAATATTTCCTATTCTAAATCTTGTTTGGAACCAAGGTCATAACTTCCGTAAAAAATTTTTTTGTAAAAATCGCTCGGACAGGTCAATTTTTGTTTTAAAAATGCCATCTTTTGGAATGAAAAAAATATTCATGACGTCACTGATAACTTCACTATGACGTCATCATCAATTTTTTTAAATGGAAACCCCTACTTTTTTACACATTTTTCATAGAACTTTTTATCATATTAATGATCACATAAAAATATTTAAAAAAATTTCAACCAATTTTGAAAAAAATAAATAAATTTACTCAAAAAAAAAATTATTAATTCTCAATGAAAATATGGCAAGAAAAATAAATTAAACTAATTTTTAGTTTAAAAATATTTAAATACCATGCCCGAGGTAGATTTTCGTGTACATTTATCACCAGCATAATCGGCATCACAATATGATTCCAAAATTCCTTTATTAACATTTATAAAATTCCTATGTTAATTGTACCTATGATGTATTTTAAAACTTGTGATAATAAACTTATGGCATAAGTTATATCTGGTCGTGTTACTACAGATAAATACATTAAACTACCAATTGCCTCTCTGTAAGGTAAATTTTCTTCTAACTTCTTATCAGATTCATCATCCAATTGGCCTTTTTCAATAGGAGTACAAACTGAATTAGCATCAACCATATTAAATTTCATTAAAATCTTTTCAGTATATGCTTGTTGACTAATAAAAATTGATCCATCTTCATACTTAAAAATTTGCATACCCAGAAAATATTCTGCTAGTTCATTTTTTACTTCAAATTGGTCCTCAAGTAATTTAATAAAATCACTTAAATATTGTTGCTGTTTTGCTACAACTAATCCATCATCAACATATAAAGCAACCATAATATTTTTATTTTCTCCAATAAATATACAAGAATCCGAATTACTTTCTTCTAGATTACATATTTTTAAAAAATCTTTAAATTTTTTATTCCAACATCTAGGTGCTTGTTTTAATCCATAGAGACTTTTTAACAATTTGCATACTTTATTACTATTGTCACCATACCCTTCAGGCTGTTCCATATATATTTCTTCATCAAGTTCACCATAAAGAAATGCCGTTTTAATATCAAATTTTCCCAAATATAGATTTTCATTAGCAGCTACACTCAGTAGTGCTCTTATTGTATCCCAGCGAACCACCGGACTAAAAGTTTCAGAAAAATCAATACCTGGCTTCTGAGAAAATACTTTTATCACCAATCGAGCTTTAAATCTGTCTATAGTTCCATTAAATTTTCTTTTAATTCGAAATACCCAACGGTTTGGAATTGCCTTTCGTCCTTCTGGCAAATTCACCAATTCCCAAGTATTATTCTTTTTTAAAGATGTAAGTTCTTCTTCCATGGCTTTCTTCCATTCATTGCAGTCTCTTGAATTCTTGACGCCATTAAATGTTATTGGTTCTTCATTCTGTACCATCATAATATAATCGTGATATTTCATAGGTTTTCTAATTTTACGCCTTTTACTATTATATTCTGTATCACTTTCTTTAATTCCATCATCAGTAATATTAGAGACATTTCCGTTATCTATTTAATTTTCTGATTCTTCATTAATTGTCTCATTATTATTCTCAATCATTGCAATATTTTTCGTATCTTCAGTATCCTTTACATCCTCGAAAATAACATTAGAGTTAAATTCCCTTTTAAAAATAACATCCCTAGATAAGATTATCTTGTTTTCTTCATAATTCCAGATCCTAAAGCCATCCTTATTACAACAATATCCAACCAAAAAACCCTTTCTTGCCTTTTTATCAAACTTTCTTCTTTTTTGTTTAGATGCCTTCTTATTAAACCATAGTTCAAATGGTGTTTTATTTTTAATTGGAGTAGGGCCAGAACGATTTATTACATACGCCGCTATATTTATCGCTTCTGCCCATAAATTTTCAGGTAGATTTTTCCCATGTAACATAGTTCTTGCTGCTTCAACTAAAGTTCTGTTTTCTTGTTCCGCCGCACCATTTTGTTCTGGAGAATATGGCATTGTTATGCGATGATAGATTCCAAAAGATTTTGTAATCTTATGAATCCTTTCATTTTTAAACTCTTTTCCGCCATCAGTCAATAATTCCTTTACAAAATGTCCTGCATGTTTACATTCAGCAAGAAATTCCTCCAATTTATCTTTAACTTCTGATTTTTCTTTCATGAAATAAACAAATCTCAACTTTGAAAAATCGTCTTTAAAAACTACAAAATATCGACTACCACCTAAAGAATCTTGTGGCATTGGTCCACAAACATCAGCATTAATTAATTCTCCAGGTTTAGTTGCTCGATCTTTTCGAATTCCAAAACTTTTACGATGCATTTTACCATACATACATTCATCACACGAATTGTTATCCATTTTTACTTCAATATTTCTAGATTTTAAAAAATCATATATATGACGTTTGTTTTGACGTACAAGACGTTCATGCCAAATTTGAAGTTCGTGGTTAGAAACGACTTTGGGCGCGTTCCAGTAATGAACACTAAAACCCGCGACGACTGCAAAATCGTTCTACATAAGACCGCGATTTTTTCTTTCGTGCATCGATGGCGACCGCAAGAAGCTCACAACGACCGTATTTATTCGTGGGTTTCCGTGGTTGTTTGTTGAATGGTGACCTTTTGAGCTAGTGGAACTGGAAAATTTTACGGTCGCGGTCGTGGGCTTTAGTGTTCATTACTGGAACGCGCCCTTTATATGCATTCAATGGAGGCAAAATTTCAGTTCGTATCTCATACAATCCATTGCAATTTCGTTTCCCTACAGCCACAGTATTACCAAATTTATTTTTAAAATACCTGCACTTTTTATTTGCAATCTCAATTAAACCATTATCCAATGCTGCTCCAGATGAAAATAAATTTTGATGACATTCAGGTACATACCATACATTTTATAAATATCCAGGTATTAATTTGTCACCCACTATCATATTCACATTAATAATTCCTTCTCCATATGCATACATTAATCTTCCATCCCCTATACAAAGCGATTTTTGAACTGGACACTTTGTATATTCTGAGAACCAATCGTATCTGGATGAGACATGATGTGATGCTCCTGAATCTATTAACCATGATTCATATCTTAATTTGTACACAGTTAACATAAATGCTTGTGCTGAAATCTTCTTAGTAACATCATCTTTACCATTTTCTGCTTTATATTTTCTACAATCCTATTTGAAATGCCCAATTTTTCCACAATAATAGCATTTATATTTATTTACCTTATTATATTGTCCATATCTGTTTTAGAGTTCTTGATTACTTCAGATGATCGTTGCATATTCATTTTGTTAACTACTAAAGCAACATTATTAGAATCACAATTTTCTTTATTAATATCTCGTAACCTTTGTTCATGTAATCGAAGACGTTCAATAAGACTTGTCAGTGACCTTTCTCCGTTAGGTACTGATTCCCAAGCATTTTTGAATTCTAAAAATTCATTTGGTAAAGTATTAAGAATTCTGTTTAACAACATTCATTTCGGAAGCTGTCCATTTTCATTCTTTAACTCATCTTGCAAATCCTGCCAAATACGTTGTAACTTTGACACATGAGTTGCAATATCATCAGAATCACATTTCTGATAACTAAATAAGTGTGTATATAGAAGATCCAACCGACGTTCGTTCTTTTGCTCATATACACTATGTAGACAATCCCACATTTCTTTTCCGTTCTTACATGTTATAATATATGCTGTTTAGCATCGTTTTTAACACTAGTTCCAATTATATATCTGGCAAACGCATCTGCTTCAGTAAACTCTTTCTTCTCTTTGGTGTATTTCTTTTGGGTCTCTTCATTAGCATTTTCAGCTAATAATCTAGGCATATTCAGTTCACCTGTTACCACTGGCATAACCTTTTGAATGGTCAACTGTAGATCCACATCAAATTTCCAACTCGCCCAATTTCTTTCACCTTCCAATTTTTCAATAAACGAAAACTTATCCATTTTTTTATTATTTTGAAAACGTCAAACTTCAGATACAACTAAAGGAAATTAAAATTAACCTTTTAAATTGTGTCTGGGCCCATAACCTATTGCAGTTAGCTTCTTAATTATATAATAGAGACGTTCACAAATAATGTTCCGAGTTAACTAATTAAGTGATATATGATTTTATTTTAAAGTACAAAATAATTCACAGTACGACTGACAACAATATTACTGTTACTAAGTAACTATATCAAAAACATGGATTACATGATTTATATGTAACTTTAACAGTTTTCTATATTTGAAAATTTTTCAAATTTTTCCTCAATGTTTTTTAAATTTATATCTTTAAATAATTTTGAAGATGTAGATATTTGAGATAATGGATAATCTTGTTCCTCCTCATCATCTAAATCATTTTGTGAAGAAAATATATTTGACATTCCACTTGAACTTCTGTCATTGCAGATTTCACAAATCCATTTCTTATTAGGATTCTTATGAAACTTATCAAAATTTTGATTACTTAATCCTGAACATTTTTTATGAAACCATCCAGCACAATTGGAATTACATTTAATTGCATGCTTTTTCCCAATCTTTTCATTATAACTTGAGCAGTTAATAATTGACATGTTGACATCAATATTTTAATCAAATGAAACTTATAATATGTATTAAGTTTGATACATGTCCGAAGAAAAATAATTTCCTTAATATCGTATACAGGACGTCCCAAAATTCAGTTTACAGGCCGTTAGTTGAAGGGATAAAAAATCTAATCAAAAAATCATTTTTTTATACATATTAATAAAGCCGCCTTTGAAAAATATGTTTATTGACATTTGCCGATTCAAATACAAAGAAAATACTAACATTTTGTGTATACGAAATAGTAAAAATAACATACAGTCATATCCAATATAAAGTTGAGATCATATTTTTGTTATAAAAGTCGGGGGTGCCATATCAAAAAAGTTGATGATGGCTTCTTAAGGGTGGTCAAAGCCAATAATATTTAATGGACGGAATGGGAATGCCAATTTGATGTCATTAAAAACTTTTCTTGATTTGTTTTTTTATTTCTTCAGCTAAAGGAATATAAATTTGGCTTACAAACTGATTCTTCGGACAACCGATATATTAAAACTAATATTTGAAAAGTTAAAAAATGAAATAAACAATCTCTGACGGAAATTTTCGCTTTGAAACAAAATTCCTTAGCCTTAAAGTATTTACAAAAATTACGAAATATCGCAAGGAAATGGATTTCTAGCATGGGTTTCTTACATTAACCATTGCAAAAATAAATAGTTTTTCAAGAAAGAAATCAAAATATTGTTTTAAACTTCTTGACTTTTCTTATCAAAGGTTATAAATATTAATCATGCAATTAATTTATAAGTATTTTTAACAAAATTATCAATAGACTTTTGCAGTATTGTATAAGAGAGTTTACTCAGAATTAAGTCCAGTCTTCATTAACTGTGTTATAATTTACATTAGTTGTTTTAAATATTAAATTTAGAAGATGGATTTTAAATTAAAATTAGTTTTCTACTTGGCACTTCAATGCGTAATTTTTACTGCCGGTAAAAAAGTTGATCGAGATGAATTGAAGATCATTTTACTTCGAAATGGTATACCAGTTCATCAAATTAATACATGGCTTTGTATAGTAAAGCAGAAGTCTAATTTTTATACAACTGCAATAAACGGATATTACGGTAGTCATGGACTTTTTCAAATCAGTGAATGTTTTTTAATCACTAAAAATTGGGTCATACGATCATAACTAAATTTGGTATGTGGCTATGTAATGCAATTTTTTTTAGCTGGCGGATGTGGACTGCCTTGCGATGAATTGAGAAACGATGATCTATCGGATGACATTGAATGCATTAAGGTGATTTACGAACATCATAAACAAAGAGATGGTGATGGATTTTTCGGATGGAAACCTTACAAAAAAGATGAATGTGATTTTAGACAAGAAAACAATTTAATAATTTCCTCGCGAAGTTCGACGTTAGATGACGGCTTCTGAGCCTAAAGTATTAATAATTATAATTAAGCATTTACATTCACATACAATATAAAAAACAATAAATACCCAGAAAACTCACAAATATCACAGGAAATTACATCCATTCCTGGTTGAGGAATTTGGGAATATCCTAAATCCGCCACACTTTGTTAGTATACGTCATTTCTTTCTTTGCATATAAAAATTTAAAATATGTTACTCCAAACAAATTTTGAACAATAAATTATATCCTTTTTAATTTGTGATTTTTTTTTTATTTTCACTTAGAAAGACAATGTAAAAATTTCCTAAATCTAGTTTGGTTATTCCAGCTTCTAGATTTTAGTTAGTTAAAAAAAACATATACAGTATTGGAAAAAAGTAGAGCAAAATTTACATTTTCCTAATATACAGGGTGAGTCAGACACATAGATAGAATAAAAATTTTAATTACCAAAGTGAACCCAAAGAATCCATTGGTGCACTTATTATTTTCCGGAACAAACCGGAAGTGCCCGGAGCCGAAGGTAACTCTGATTTTTGAAACGGCAACATAGGTCGATATGGTATCGTTTGAAAGGTCTTTGAAAAAGAAACAACTTTTATTAAAATTTTTTTTTAATATCTTGCATAAAATTAAAGCACTACCATCATCTTTAATATGGGTAAGAGTAGAGTCAATTATGAATTTTAAATGGAAACTTGTAACTTTTGCATTTTTTGTTTCGCTTGTTAAAAATAATCAACTTTTTTACGTTATGTAATGTCCTTAATTAAAAAAATAAAAGAAAATGATTATTTTTAACGAATAAAGCGATAATAACTGCAAAGAAGAGTTTCTATTTAAAAAAATCACTCGTGCCCATTTGATGATGATGGTAACGATTTAATTTTTTCCTTTAAGATGGTCACTTGTTTGCATATTTTTTTCGTTTAATTTGTTAATTATGCAAGATATTACATAAATATTTTAATAAAAGTTGTTTCTTTTTAAAAGACCTTTCCAACGATACCACACCCGACCTATGTTGCCATTTGAAATTTCAAAGTAACTTCCGATTCCGGGCAATAATAAGTGCACTAAGGAATCCATACTTTAAAATTTCAAAAGGCAACATAGGTCGAGTATGGTATCGTTGGAAAGTTCTTTTTATAAAGAAACAACTTTTATTAAAATATTTATGTAACATCTTGCAAAATTAACAAATTAAAAGAAAAAAACAATTTGCAAATAAGTGACCATTGGTCTCTTTAAGGGAAAAATTAAATCGTTACCATCATCGGCAAATGGGCAAGACAGATTTTTTTAAATAGAAACTCTTTTTTGCAGTTATTATCGCTTTATTCGTTAAAAATAATTAACTTTTTTTTATTTTTTTAATTAAGGAAAATACATAACCTAAAAAAATTGATTATTTTTATCAAGCGATACGAAAAATGCAAAAGTTACAAGTTTCCATTTAAAATTCATAATTGCCTCTACCCTTACCCATAATAAGGATGATGGTAGTGCTTTAATTTTTCCATAATTTAAGATACCATTTGTCACTTGTTTGCTTATGTTTTTTCGTTTAATTTATTAAATATGCAAGATATTAAAAAGATATTTTAATAAAAGTTGTTTCTTTTTAAAAGACCTTTCAAACGATACCATACTCGACCTATGTTGCTATTTAAAAAATCAAAGTTACTTCCGGTTCCGGGCACTTCCGGTTGTTCCGGAAAATAATAAGTGTACCAATGGATTCTTTGGGTTTACTTTGGTAATCAAAATTTTTATTCTACCTATGTGCGACAAACTGCGCTGTTACGGGTGGTCTGACTCACCCTGTATAGGTTATAATATTCTAAATAGATTAAAGGACAACACAATTATTTGGACTGCTTCAATTAAATAGAAAAACTTGTTATTATTTTCTTTTAGTCCAACTTTATTGTTTATACGTTTTGTATAAATTAAATTAAAAACTATCGATTTCGGGATAATTTTATCCCATCTTCAGGTTTTTAAAGAATCTTTTATTTGTCAAGATGATAGTCATGTCATGTCACTATCATCTTGACAAATAAAAGATTCTTTAAAAACCTGAAGATGGGATAACATTATCCAAAAATCGATAGTTTTTAATTTAATTTATACAAAACGTATAAACAATAAAGTTGGACTAAAAGAAAATAATAACAAGTTTTTCTATTTAATTATAATATTCTGTAATAAATAAATTTAATATTTCAAAATAAGAATTTACATTATTTCATAATTTTTTTATTAAATAAAAATTACAGGTTTAGTAAAATAATTTAGTAATAAGGCTGGAAAAAATTGAGCAACAATTAGAAACTTATTATTTATTCATATAAAAATACAAAAATTAAATTGTAAACTAATATTTTGTCCAATACCCGTTGTTCTTAAGTATATCAGCACATCTTCTGGGCATTGATTTTAAAAGATTATTAATTAAAATTGGATCACCTTCATCCCAAGCATTTTGAAGCGCTGAAAAGAGTTCGTCCAAATTTTTGTATTTTTATAGCGAATTTTGTTATCCAAAATACTCCAAAGGTTTTCAATTGGATTTAAATCCGGAGAGTGTGATGGCCATTTCAATAAATTATTTTTTTCTACAGCAAACCATTATTTTACAAACTTTGATGTATGCTTCGGATCATTATCCTGCTGAAAGAAGTGACGTAATGGGAGAGTGCTATCAGCATATGGAACCATAACGTTCTCTAAAATATTTTGATACACAAAACGATCCATTATGCCATTATACGATGGATGGGGCCCATTTCGAAACCAGAAAAGCACCCACAAACCATTACAGATCCACCACCATGTTTTACTGTATGTGGAACATATTTGGGATGTAATTTTTTTTCTTCGGGACGTCTCACATATTGTATTCCATCATTACTTATCAAGCTAAACTTTGATTCGTCACTGAATATTACCCTATTCCAATCTTCCAAAGTCCAATTAATGTGGTCTTTAGCAAATTTAATTCGGGCACGTCTGTTTTTCTTTGAAAGTAGAGGTTTCTTTGCTGGTCTTCTAGCTATAAGATTGTTCTCACTTAGTCTATTTCTGACAGTGCGTGATGTTATATTTAAAAACTGATTGTTACCAAATTGGGTCTTAATTTGATTTGAAGATAAAAATGGGTTTTGTTTTGAAATATTTATAAGCGCTCTATCTTCAGGTAATGTTGTTTTTCGTGGCCGTCCAGACTTTTTTTTTGAAATCTACTGTTCCACTTTCATTATACCTTCTATCTATCTATCTTTTTTGGTTGATGAGGTTACTGTTGATAAACATCTAAAAAAGGAAAACTTACTGCTGGCCTTGACTTGATTCCAAGTCTACTACTCAAGGATTGTTCATCTCTTCTATCAAAGCCTTTAACGCATGTCTTTAATTGTATTTTAAGAAGCCTCAAGTTTCCTTTAAAGTGGAAGCAAGTTCGTCTCTGACCAGTTTACAAGAACGGGAAAAAGACTGCATAACTAACTACCGGCCCATTGCATTACTTAGTAACTTTTCTAAGATATTCGAAAGTATAATTACAGATTACATGTACTTTAAAGTTCAAAGAATCATACCTTCAGAGCAACATGTGTTTATGCAACATAGATCAACACGTATCTTCGGCACTAGATGATCGTAAACAGATAGATGTCATATATATGGACCTATCCAAGGCATTTGACAAAATCCTTCACTCAAATCTTATCGAAAAACTGCAACAATATGACATCAATTATTACATAATATCAGTAATAAAATCATATCTATGTAATCGGCAGCAACTTGTTGAGTACCAAGGTTTCTTCTCCTATAAGTTCACTCCTCACTCTTGTGTACCACAGGGATCAACGCTCGGCCCTCTGTTATTCCTGCTGTAGTTCAGCGAAGCATTTTCTACAGTCTTCTCTCATATACTAGGATATGCTGATGATGTAAAAATCTTTCGTTTCATCCATGAAGATGAAGACTGCGCTATTCTCCAAAATGACATTAAAAACTTCTCAGACTGGTGTCAAGTGAATGGTCTAACAGTGAATGTTAATAATTTCTACGTCACATCATTCTCTAGGAAAAATACATCCATACATCATGATTACACTATCAACATACTTAATACCTTTTTCTGTTATAAACTGCTTCATAATATGATAGATGATCCTTATGCACTTTCTGCAATAAATTTTCACGTTCCGTGTAGGGCCACTCGTAATTGTCTAACTTTCTCATATTGTACACCTTGCACAAATCACCATCAAAACTCACCCTTATACAAACTCTTTCAATCCTATCACCATATTCAATTGGTATTGATATATTTACATCTCCTTTAAGTAACTTTAAGAAACAGCTTATAAATATGTACACACCTATCCAATAATGAGTATCTCTTTTAACTATATTCTTACTGTATTTTATCGAAAAAACTGTATCTTACTTATATAATACTTATTTATTATGAATTAGTGCTTCTATATTTATGAATGTAATTTATGTTTCCCTGTAATAGGAACAACCGTTCTATTCTGTTGGGTAATAAAGTTTATTTATTTATCTATGCAGCGAATACTTTCTAGAAATATCAGCTTCTGACACTTTTTTATTAAAATCACTAATTATCAAAATTTTAATTTCTTTTGAAATTTTTATTCCCCGCGACATGATGGATAAGCACAAACTATGTATTTGAGTAAAATGTGAAATAAAATTTTTCATTATTTTATGTATTATAAATTATAATAAAATGTTGCACATATTTCTCTACTTTTTTCCAACAATAAAGTGAGAATTATAAAAATTCTTTAGAAATACAGTCATACCTAACCTAACCTAACCTAACCTAACCTAACCTAACCTAACCTAATCTAACCTAACCTAACCTAACTCAAATCATCAAGGGACTTTAAAAAATTCGAGATATAGAAATTATTTCGCAAAGTTAAAAACGAATATTTTTATAAACACATTACAAACAAAATTCGAGTTATGGAAAAATTCGACTTATAGAAGTTCGAGTTATGGAAGTTCGACTGTATTTAAATTTTCAAAGAAATTAATTTTAAAATCAACTTTATAAATTCGATACTAAATACTGAGTGTTAAAATTAAACATTATTTTTACCATTTTTTAAAATTTTAGAAAAAAGGAAATGTTGCTCTACTTTTTTCCAATACTGTATGTATAATGCGAGTTCGGGGCGTTGCGCGCTTTAGATTAACCATTGCAAAAATAAATAGTTTTTCAAGAAAGAAATAAAAATATTATTAAAACTTCTTGACTTTTCTTATCGAAGGTTATATGTAATATGTTATGCAGTTAAATGATAAGTATTTATACCAAAATTATCAATTGACTTTGCACTATATAAGAAAGTTTATACACAGCCAAGTCCAGTCTTCATTAACTTTGTTATAATTTACATTAGTTGTTTTAAATATTAAATTTTGAAGATGGATTTTAAATTAAAATTGGTTTTCTACTTGGCACTTCACTGCGTAATTTTTACTGCCGGTAAAAAACTTGATCGAGAAGAATTGAAGACCATTTTACTTCGAAATGGTATACCCGTTCATCAAGTTAATACATGGCTTTGTATAGCAAAGCAGGAGTCTAATTTGTATACAAATGCAAGAAACCGACATACAGGTAGTCATGGGCTTTTTCAAATCAGTGAATATCATTGGTGTGATCGAGGAGGTGGGTACTATCATATATTATTATCATATTTACTAATTAATAGCTTAAGTTATGATTCTTTGGATTGCATATCGCACTTTTATACAGGGTGTCCCGTTCGTGGTTCACAAAAAGTCGAGGTTAGAAAGTAGAGCAAATTTTATCACGAAAAACCAATAAAGTAGGGGTCTATCTTTTATGGTTTGAAAGTTACAGAGGTTTGAATTTGGCATCACCCGTTATTGCCAGAAATCAGTAAATGATCAATAGCTGCTTAAAAACTTTGAAAAAGATATAAAAAAATATAATTTTAAAGCGGAAAGTATCCTCTTTCCATTGGTAATAATGATAAAACACAAATTGTTCATCAAGTATTAAAAAAAATCGAAAAGAATAAAAAATCCAGAAAAAATTGTTTTTTTAGCAGTTTTTGAAGATTTTCTCCAAGATATGACTTATTAAGGGCGTGTTTTTTTTAATTTTCTAAAAATGCGTTAAATTCTCTAGAAATTATGAAAAATTTTGAAACCCTAACTCTTTTCATGCACTCACTAGAGCCTTCGAAACTTACTCCTATGAGAATTGATTCTAGCATAGTTAGTTACAATTGAGGTGCTCCTTCATTTTTGTTATTATTTTATAATACAACTGTTTCAAAAGCCATCAAAATTTAACTTTTGCTTATAAAAATTGATTATTAAGCAACTATTGATCATTTACTGATTTCTGGTAAAAACGGGCGATGCCAAATTCAAACCCCTGTAACTTTCAAACCATAAAAGATAGACTTTTTAGGTTTTTTCTTGATAAAATTTGCTCTACTTTCTAACCTTGATGTTTGGTGAACCACGAACGGAACACCCTGTATATATATTTTATTTTTTTAGTTGGCGGATGTGGATTGCCTTGCGATGAATTGAGAAACGATGATCTTTCAGATGACATTGAATGCATTAAGATGATTTACAAACATCATAAACAAAGAGATGGACTTGGATTTTTCGGGTGGGAGACTGATAAAGATGAATGTAATTTTGGACAACGAAAAAGAGGAAATGATGATATTATTTTGCCGCAGAATGAGACGTTAGATTTTTTCCTGTCGGATTACTTTAGGTTACACAATTAAATTGATTTCCAATTAAGTAAGTTAATCTATATTACTGAGTTTTTGCATTTTACATTTACATGCAATATAGTACGCTAATTGTCCAATTACACTGTGTAAAAAATTTTGAACAATAATAAACTAATCTTTTCAATTATTATTTTTTTTGTTTATTTACACCTAGAAAGACAAAGTATGAAAAAAAAATTTCTTAGCTTGAGTACGAAATCCAGCTTCTAGATTTTAGTTGGGTTAGTTAAATAAAAAAACAGAAGAAATACCTGAGAAGATAGATACTGAAATAATTAAAAAGAAAAAATGAGGTTAGGAATTAAAAGCGTCACGTGTAAAAACATACAGTGCTGCCTTTTTAAAAAGCTAAAATTTAATAATAGTATATTATTCAAAGAGCGAGAAATGATAGCCATTAAGAATAATGGCTATTTTGTCGAGAGTAGAATGTTATATTTTTTCCATGAAATTTTTTATTTTACGACGCTGCAAGATGATTTTTAAAAATTTATATAAAAATAACCAAGTGAGCTAGAAATAATTTTGTGTCGATTTAAATAAATTAGAGAATTGTCAAAAAATAAATCTGTTTTTTTCAATACCAAAGGGAACATTAAAAAAAAAACTGAGATTTTGTAAATATTGCACCATTTTACTTAAAATAATAAATGAAAAAAATATATAAAAAAATAACTAAACGAGTTAGAATTAATTCTGCGGTTAATTTGAATAAATTAGAGAATTCTGCAAAAAATTAACCCGAGATTGTTGAAAACTCCAAGGGAAATATTAAAAGAATTGGGATTTTGTAAAAATTCCACTATTTTACTTGTTGAAGCTGTGAAATGTTTTTTAAAAATTTATAAAAATATAACCAAGTGAGCTATAATTAATATTGTAGTTGATTTGAGTAAATTAGATAATTCCGTAAAAGATAAACTCGAGTCTGTTGAAAAAATCCAAGGAGAAAATTTAAAAAAAAAAAATTTTTTTTTAAATTGTACTTGTTGAAACAGTTAAATGATTTTTAAAAATTTATAAAAAAATTATTAAGATTTAGCATTTGGGGGCAAACATTGCTATGTTGGTCAAAAACTGATCTCATCCCAAAATATTTGCAATTAATTTTTAATTTTTTTAAATATTTTAATTTAGCTTTTTGGGGCCCCAATGAAATTGGGGATCCTGGACCGAATATAATTTCGCCCCTGTGTATTTGTAAAAATGGAAGCATTTCTCCCGCATAATCATTTGGTTTATTTCAAAAAGACATATTCTCACATCCTCAGGGATAACCCCTGAAATTTTCTAAAAAAAAAAACAAAAATTACTTATTCTTAGAAGAGCACTAAAACCGCCATCCATGAATTCTCTGAAAATTAGTGACATTTCAAAAATTGATGAACTATATAAAAAAAATAATAAATTTTTTAGTTTCATAATTTTTAACATTAAATCATATTGAAGTTTTTTTTACATTTTACATACTTTGAAACAAAATACAACTCATTAAAATGGTTTCCTGGAAATTTATAATTCAGTCATGAAAAAAATGCACATAAAATTTTCTCAAATTTTATCGTCAATCACATTCCTGATTGCAAGAAAATAAAAAAAACGCACAAAATACTCTACTTTAGGACCACATAAGTTTTTGTATAAATTAAACAAATTAATATTTATTTCTAAAATGAAAAATAAACATTTTAGATGATATCGTAATGACCTAACGTATCTGGGGATTTACCAATTATCTTAATTGACTTTTTGTTTATAACAATTTATATAAATAGATATGATTGGTTATTCTGATAAACAAACCGATTTAGATATATAAAAATAAATTACCCCTTATTTGTTAGTATAATTTTGGTTCTTTTTTTCAAAATCCCTGCCCTACTTCATATTCATTAGTCATATTTGTTACAGCATTTTTATCAAAACATTACAATAAAAATAATCACTATTAAAAAATTACCACATATTGTAATTTTCACCTCGCCCTAATTACTAGGAAGAAGAATTTCGCTGGTTTAGTTTTTCATAATGAGACTTTTTATTACCAAATAATAATAAAAGTTTAAGCGATAACTTATCAACCCAACGTTTATAAATTAGGGCCATATAACCACTTTACACATAAGGAAAGTTGGGTTCGAATAATCTTCAGTATTACCAAATTTTCCATCCAGGCTGTACTATTTTATATTTTAAAGATGGGTGTTAATTTAAAAATAGTGTTAGTTTATGTATTTTTAGCTAATAATTTAATTTTTACTACGGGTAAAAAATTTACACGAGAAGAATTGAAAACAGTTTTGCTACAGAATGGGATACCTTCCGAACAAATTGATACATGGCTTTGTATCGCTAAGCATGAGTCTAATTTTGATACAAGTGCACGCAATCTTTTTTCAGGAGATCATGGTATTTTTCAAATCAATCAAAAGTTGTGGTGTGACCAGGACAAAGGTATTTAAGCTTATTTTTTAATTTACAATTAATACTAATTTCATCCTATTTTTAGGCAAGGGATGTGGAGTCTCATGTAATAATTTAAGAGACGATGATATTTCAGACGACATTAAATGCATCAAGTTTATTTACCAGAAGCATGAAAAAATACAAAAAAATGGATTTATGGCATGGGTTGCTTATAGAAATTCTTGCAAGTAAATATTTTTACAAAAAAATAAATAAAAGTACATTTTAAAAACAATGTATTTTATTATTGTGCATCCTACTAAAAACTTTTTAATAAAACGCAAATTCTTTTACTTTTCCAGTCAGTTATTTTGATAAACCAATAACACGAAAAGTGATAAAATGAAATTGACACTAATTGCCCATTCCGTGATTGGTTTATCTAACAATACTTTCAAAGATATAATTTATATTAGTTATTGGAAAAATATTTTCGTGTTTTTTAAATTCCAAATTTGCGGTAGGTAAACAACATTTTTATATAAAAGACCAGAGCTTTTCAAACCATGTTTATTATACTGTTACAAAAAGAGCTGAACGACAAAATGAATTATAAAGTAGACTGCCTATTTTTCATTATCAATTTATTCGTTTTTGCTAACGCGAAAATTTTTTCACCTGATGAAGTTAAAGACGCTTTACGGGCTAATGGAGTTCCTGATGACCAAATGGATACATGGATGTGTATAGTTCAGGGCGAATCTAGTTTTGATTCAGTTGCCGTTAATCAAGAAACTGGTGATTATGGGCTTTTTCAAATTAGTCACCTATTCTGGTGCGACGTTGGAGAAGGTAATATTTCCAAATAAAAACAACAACCTCTTTTGTTTAAAAAAGGTAAACTCAAAATGTCATCAGTAAAATGTGTCAAGTTAACCAATTCATAGATATTAACAAGATTTTGAGTTATTATTAATTGACTACATTTATCTCGCGTAACTTGATCCGGATTGGATTAGATTAAATTGAATAGCGATATAAGCGCATCTGATTGGTTCACTTTTTGGATTGAAATGAATTCTAAAACTGAATCCAATCCGACGTGTTTATTTTGGAAAAATGCGGATAGAGTCAATCGCTTATTCAATCTCACAATCCGGATCGAGTTTCATGACATAAACGTAGTCACTTAATAAAATTCAATGTTAAAATGTAATATGAAACATGAGTATTTTTAATATTTTAAATGTAATAAGTCCTGTGAAAATGTATTTTCTTAATTTGTGTTTTTGTAGGTGGCTGTGGACAACCGTGTTCAGACTTCATAAATGAAGACATCAATGATGATGCCAAATGTGCTAAATATATTTACGACCAAACTCAACTTAAGACAGGAAATGGATTTACAGCTTGGGTTGCTTATAACAACAAGTGCTCATAATTTTAATCAATTTATAGTGTTATAACTACTTAAGTACTAAGTACTAAACTCGATTAATTAAAGCAAAAGCAATATGTACTATCATTTTTTTTTTCTTGTCATTAATTTATAATTGAGGCGTCCAGTCCAAATTTCATTTTTATGGGATTATGCCCAGTTGAAAATTCCTTATCATAAATAAAAAAACTTAGATAGGAAAACCAGCGAAATCATGAGAGAAAATATAAGTGCCTCAGTGCAACTGCCAAGATAGTTTGAAGGGAGAGGTCTAAGTTCTATAGAAAAACTTCACGAAATATAATTATCGCAAGAACTTAACAACTCTACAACACTACAGCTAAATTCTTAAATATTTCAAAAGAGCACCAGCTGGTCGGAAATGAAGGGTTCATATTTTCAGGCAGCAAGCCTTGAAGCAATCAAGAAAGAATTCGAAATGCAGTTCCAAGAGAAGTTTTTAACTGAGCATGAAGGGAAAGCCTTACATGATCAATTTTCGATAAATTGTACCAATGTAAAGCTATCAAAAGATCTTGCATAAATCTTAATTCTCTTAACATCAAAGTTAGTAAATGCGGAGCTGGAAATTTTTCGGAGGAAACTACAATGCACCTCCTAGCCGTATGTTCCAAATTTTTACAAAGGAAGACATGATGCAGCATTACCATCAACAAAAATTTACCTACAGATACGATATTGAGTTCGAAACCGTACCACTTAGAGGCAGAGACAATTGTACCCAATGAAAAGTGTAGTGAGATGTACTAGAACAAGGAGCGAAAGGCCTGGAGTAGCATTTAGCTCTGTTAATAGTATAAATTAAGGGTTGTGTTGTAGGATAGGGAGGTGAAAGTAAAAATTGGAAACTGTCATAAAATTCGTAATTTTATCGTGACACTGTGTATTACTATACATAAATTATAATTATTCTAATTATATCAATTTAACAAAAATTATTGTATTTTTGTACACGATTTAAGGTCCATTTATGCTCAAAGCTTTAAGATTTATGATTTAAGATTTTAGAATTAAAACTCTGACCATAAATAGGCCTTAAGGCCCGTTTTACGTTCCTTTATATTAAGGAAGGATCGAAAATTAAAGTTTGAAGTTTTTGCATTTATTTCCTGATAAAATGGTTTTAATTATAAATGATTTTTAACTAGGAAGATATCTGTGCAGATGGTATCTCCAAAGTGGAAACTAATGTGGAACACAACTAAAGTTACCTGGCTACCAGGAAACGCGACAAGGAAAGAAGTTTAGCCTTTAAATGATTACAAAACTGAAAATTAGCAAAGACTTAGGGCTAAACGCTAAACTTATTTCCTTTTCAAACAACAAAATCGGCAAAAAATATTAAAATTCTCATTCGGCAGTTTCAAGAACAATCTTCAAATATACAGCACGTTTCGTTAGAAATATAAGCTTTCAAAATTAAAAAATGTAGTGTTATGAAATAATACACAAAATATATACAGGAATTCAGGGTGGGCACACAACACCCGCTACTCACGCGGATACTGTATCCAAGATACGTGTATCTTGGGATACAGCAAAAACCAATTTTTAGTATCTGTGTGTTTACTTTGTTATTTCGTATCTCGCATACGGTATCTGGCATACAGTATCTACATGTTTAGCGGGCCTAAGTGTGTATTTATGTTCAGAGATTTATACCCAGATTCTGGTCAAATCATTTAAGTTTAAAGGTCTTTAAATTTAAATTTGTTATATGGATTGTAATGGACAATATCCATGGTTACATTATTTGCTTCTAATTAAAGGCCTGTAACTTTGACTAGAATCTGCCTATTAAGACCTAAGATTTGAGATTTAAAATTTATTATTTACCATTCCTTAAAACCTGGTACATAAAACCATTAATAAAACCTTTATAGGTTATATATATAATTATTTATCTAAAATCATAAATCTTTGAGCATAAATAGACCTTTAGATTGATTGGATTTAAGAGCATCTTTCTGAACCTCCGCGATAACTTTTTCATTCGAGACCTAACAGGGAAAACAAAATCCATCCCACTTTTATGGAGCTTCGTTGCAAATTACGCTTGCCCAAATTCCAAGTTCTTCTTCTCCGAAATTCATATTATTTTCTGATTTGTAAGCGAAATTAATTAAGCTACTAAATTGTTGTTTTAGCTAAAACAAAAGCCATTTTTATTTAAAATCTTAACGAGGTGTATTATTGTTATTTAATGATTAGGCTACTTGTATTGAGAACTTTATATGTTTTAACTATATGCAGAATTAATTAGAGGAGTCCCAAAACTTAAGGTACTTTTGGGTCATTATATATTTTTTATGCATTTTGGATTTTCTTCCTTGGGCTTTTATGTAGTAGAATTTCTTTGAAATCTTCTTTAAAAAAATTATAGAGATATTTTTTGCAACGGCGCCTGCGTATTATTTGGCAGCCGTAATCTGCTATGTTTTACTACCAAGTTTAATATAAATCAAAATCACTGCAAGAATTTAATTTATCAAGTTTTTTTTTTATTTTTTAATGAAGTTTTGATAATGATCCTCCATTCAAGGGCATCTGTTAATTACATTCCTAGGAACTAGGAATGTTACTTTACTTGTTACTTGTGACATTAATATCATCTCGCTGCCCGCTTTTAAAGATTTTTTTGTTTAGTGCTTTGTTGGTGGTAACAAATAATCTGTTTGAGAAGAACCAATGAATTAATTTACATAGCATCGTAATTAGATGTTACTTCTGATTGTTTAATTATCGGGGAACTGGTTACTGGTTAAATGATGCTGATAATGATGGTGGATCCTTGGGGCAACAGAAGAACAGAAAAATATAGATTTTACATTTTATAGTGATTATCTTTACCTTGAATTTGGCCTCTACATATACTATTTGGACGATGTTATGCAAAATGCAACCAACCCACTGACTGGCAAATACTAAGTTTATTATTCACATAGATTGCCAAAAGGCGATTTTAAATTTTGCAAAATCGAACCATACTGCGGAACAATCCATCAAAGTTCAAAGAACCAATGAACTTTGAAAACTTGAACCACTTCATCAACAGTCCTCCATATCATCGACAGTGCTTTTTCATCGACGGTCCATTTCATTGATAGTCCATTTCATCGACAGTGCTTTTTCATCGACAATGGTTTCATCGACATGACCTTTACATCGACATGACCTTTACATCGACACGATCGTTTTATCGACACGGACGTATCGTCATCGACAACCATTACATCGATAAATCTTTTCTTCAACAAAGATGTTTCATCGACACTACTATTTCATCGACACTACCTTCTCATCGACAAACAATTTCATCGACATTACCAATCCTTCGACAATTTCCTTAAATCGACTACAGTTTAATCTACATTCCCTTTTTATCGACAAAACCGCCTGTCGATGAAGAGTTATAGTATCGATGAAATGGTTGTCGATGAAAATGTAATGTCGATGAAACGTCTGTGTCGATAAAAAAGTAGTGTAGTAGGCTTGTCGATGAAACGTCCTTGTCGAAGGAAAGATAATGTCGATGAAACGTCTATTTCGGTGAACGGTCGTGTCAGTGCAAGGTACTAGTTGTGTTTTTTTTACACACTTTTGCTCGAGCAAGTCTGAGCAAATCGATTGCTCAGTTGCTCAGTTAATTTTACCTTGTTCTTTTTACGCGCTCAATTTGAACTGAGCTGAGCAATTGCTTCCCCCTTTCCCCTAACTGCACCTGCTGTAAAGGGGGCTCAGTTACAATCATTTGCTCAGTTTACGATTTGTTATCTGTCGTTTTGAATTTTCTAACATCTAAAAATAAGTAGTGTTTTCATAGGAAGTTTATAGTTATTAGTTTTATTGAAAATGTGTGAACATTTATATGGAAACACTAATAATTACAACACAGTTAAAATTACTGACCCTAAAACTAAAAAATCTTATGATGTCGGAGTAAGTGCAAAAGATGAAAAAAGAGCTGAAACAGGTAAAATAAAAATATAAGCACTTTAAATTTAAACAAAGTTTTCAAATCTGGTTTTGTAGATGCTAAATTTTACACGCAGTTGTTAAATCACTGTATAAAACAATATCCTACAGTTGAACACATAATGATGTTATTGTTGAAGATACAGAGTCTAATGAGAGTGAGACTATTTCAAAAAAACACAAGGATACTTGGACGTTTGAGAATACAACACCAAGGAAAAAGAAAAAAGTTTGGCAGAATTTTATTGTATATATTCTTATAATTAATAGAATAAAATATTCATTTTCTAGTAAACTTTAATTTTAGTTTGACTCAGCTACATGCTCCAGAAAGTGGAGAAATTTAATAAGGACTAGGGAAAACACGATTGAAATTTTATGCTGTTCTTTTTACTTGACTCTGCTCATTTAGAGCGTGTGATCAAATTGAACTGAACTGAGCTGAACTGAACAAAATGATGTAAAAAAAACACAACTACTGTCGATGAAATTGCATTCTATGAAAATGTATTGTCGATGAAACGGTATACAACCATAGTTAATGGTATAGTAAAACTTTAGCATCAAATATCTCAAAATCAGGTTTCAGTGGGTTGTTTTCCTTTTGGATAACACCGCCCATTTAATATAAATAAATTTATTAATCGCACTTGCTCACATTACCGCGAATTCTGCCTTCTGGAGGTAATCCAAAATCATCGAAATTATGATCAGGTGTTTATAAGTAAAAATATTGCATTGATATCCAACAAATTTCGTGGAATTAATATTCTTTGCATTAATTAAAAACCATAACGATGATGACTATAAACATAGTCGAAACGTTTCCGATATATGAGAAATAATAGTTAATAAATTATTCCGGTTAAAGACCATAAAGTTGTTTTTATTCTAATTCCACGGAAAAAAGTTCATCTCCATTCATTTTTTATCATGTTCTGCAATTGCTAATCATTAACAGGTTCTACTATAAATTTTCTTTTCTCCTAAATAAACACTTTGGAACCCTCTTATCATCAACTGTTACTTCACTTCACTACATTTGTGTTCTCTGATAACTACTCGAGCAATATTTTTACCTTCCGAACGGGTAGTTTTCAAAATAGGATTTCATCGACAATACATTTTCATAGAATGCAATTTCACCTACACCGACACGACCGTTCACCGACACGGACGTTTCATCGATATTATCTTTCTTTCGACAAGGACGTTTCATCGACAAGCCTTTTCTTCGACAAAGACGTTTCATCAACACTACATTTTCATCGACACAGACGTTTCATCGACATTACCTTTTCATCGACAACCATTTCATCGATACTATACCTCTTCATCGACAGGCGGTCTTGTCGATAAAAAGGCAATGTAGATGAAACTGTAATCGATTTAAGGAAATTGTCTAAGGATTGGTAATGTTGATGAATTTGTTTGTCGATCAGAAGGTAGTGTCGATGAAACGTTTGTGTCGATGAAAAAGAAATGTCGATGAAACGTCTTTGTTGAAGAAAAGATTTATCAATGAAATGGTTGTCGATGACGATACGTCCGTGTCGATAAAACGATCGTGTCGATGTAAAGGTCATGTCGATGAAACCGTTATCGATGAAATGGACTACCAATGAAATAGACCGTCGATGAAAAAGCACTGACTATGATATGGACTGTCGTTGAAGTGGTTCAAGTTTTCGAAGTTCATATGGTTGTTTGACCTTTGATGGATTGTTCCACAGTTAGATATTGCAAAATTTAAAATCTCTATTTGCCAATCTATGTGAATAATAAACTGAGTATTTGCCAGTCAGTGGGTTGGTTGCATTTTGCATAACACCGTCCAAATAGTATATGTAGAAGCCAAAATCAAGGTAAAGGTAATCACTTCAAAAATGTAAAACATAAATTTTTCTATTCTTCTGTTGCCCCAAGGATCCATCATCACTGTCAGCAGCATTTAGCCAGTAACCAGTTCCCCGATAATTAAACAATCAGAAGTAACATCTAATTAAGATGCTATGTAAATTAATTCATTGATTAAATTGTAGTCGATTTAAGGAAATTGTCGAAGGATTGGTAATGTCGATGAAATTGTTTGTCGATGAGAAGGTAGTGTCGATGAAACGTTTGTGTCGATGAAAAAGTAGTGTCGATGAAACGTCTTAGTTGAAGAAAAGATTTATCGATGTAATGGTTGTCGATAACGATACGTCCGTGTCGATAAAACGATCGGGTCGATGTAAAGGTCATGTCGATGTAAAGGTCATGTCGATGAAACCATTGTCGATGAAAAAGAACTGTCGATGAAATGGACTATCAATGAAATGGACCGTCGATGAAAAAGCACTGTCGATGATATGGACTGTTGATGAAGTGGTTCAAGTTTTCGAAGTTCATTGGTTCTTTGAACTTTGATGGATTGTTCCGCAGTCTGGTTCGATTTTGCAAAATTTAAAATCGCTATTTGGCTATCTATGTGAATAATAAACTGAGTATTTGCCAGTCAGTGGGTTGGTTGCATTTTGCATAACATCGTCCAAATAGTATATGTAGAAGCCAAAATCAAGGTAAAGGTAATCACTTCAAAAATGTAAAACATAAATTTTTCTATTCTTCTGTTGCCCCAAGGATCCATCATCACTGTCAGCAGCATTTAACCAGTAACCAGTTCCCCGATAATTAAACAATCAGAAGTAACATCTAATTAAGATGCTATGTAAATTAATTCATTGATTCTGCTCAAACAGATTATTTGTTACCACCAACAAAGCATCAAACAAAAAAATCTTTAAAAGCGGACAGCGAGGTGATATTAATGTCACAAGTAACAAGTAAAGTAACATTCCTAGTTCTAATTAACAGATGCCCTTGAATGGAGGATCATTATCAAAACCCCATTAAGAAATAAAAAAAACTTGGTAAATGAAATTCTGGCAGTGATTTTGATTTATATTAAACTCGGTAGTAAAACATAGCAGATTACGGCTGCCAAATAATATGCAGGCGCCGTTGCAAAAAATATCTGACTATAGTTTTTTTAAAGAAGATTTCAAAGATATTCTACTACATAAAAGGCCAAGGAAGAAAATCCAAAATGCATAAAAATATATAATGACCCAAAAGTACCTTAAGTTTTGGGACTCCTCTAATTAATTCTGCATATAGTTAAAACATATAAAGTTCTGAATACAAGTAGCCTAATTATTAAATAACAATAATACACCTCGCTTAGGAATTTCTTCTTCTTGCGATAATTATATTTCGTGAAGTTTTTCTGTAGAAATTAGACCTCTCCCTTCAAACTTTCTTGGCAGTTGTACTGAGGCACTTCTATCTTATTTTCTCTCATGATTTCGCTGGTTTTCCTATCTAAGTTTTCTATTTCATCTTCGTTCCACTTTATGCAACCAAACGTATGATGAAGAACTGGCACTGCAAGCGTGTTGATCGCTTATACTTTCTGTTTTACAGTGAGCTTAGAGCTCCATATTTGCCTTAGAATTTTAAAGTATTTCTGCGCTAAGGACTCTTTCCAAATCTGGGCCAACATTCGCCGATTGTAACAATTACTCTTCACACGATGCGTCCAACATTGGCTATTCTAGTTTAGTGAATTTTGCTCCAACGTAATTATTATTAAGCTGAAGTGCAATTAATCATTCCTAAACTTTCAAATATCACTTCCTTCTGGATCTTTACTCGTAGTTGATAATCCGTTTTTAAAAATCGGGGAATCATCTTTGGTTCATTTTGGAAGCTTATATGGAGTCCTCTTAGTGTACCCACAATTAGGACAACCATGCTAACTTTTAGTTCAGAGTTCAGGATAGGTTTGGCCTAGTTTAAGTAACATATCAGTGTATTTTTAAGCTTCTCTTTCTTTTCAGCTTTGGAGTCTACTGTGCACTAGCATGAGAACACAATAACTGTCATTGAGAAGTTGAAATTATCTAACGATATCTGGCTTATTGGCTTTGATTTGTCTCGTTGTGGTAAATGGAAAGTTCTTTATCGATGCCGTATTTGTTTCTGGTATCTCAAATGAAAGTAGAAAAATCCCATCGTCTTATCGTATCTTGTAATATATTTATTTGGTGCGTACGCCGGGCATGCGGAAATGATATGCATTAAAGTCTCCTTGCAGTTATGACATGCCCTGTTTAATGAGTTTTCGATGCTCAAGCACGATTTTTTGGGTATTTTCTGGAACTAATCACTTCATCTTGAGCGATTTGATTTTTCAATTTATCTTTAAAAGCATTCATGAAGTGGATTTACTAGCTGTTACAACTTTCTGTCTTCAATATTTTCTTAAACAAAATTAACAATACTTAATCTGTAACGAGTGCGACTGGGATTTTATTGCAGAGAGTTGAAGCACCTTAACACTTCGATTTTTTCTTTCCAAATTACTTATGGAGTTTTCTAGATTTTTGTCGGCGGCGACAATTTTGGAAAACGCACCAACAAAAGCAACGAAACTCTGCTTTTATTCTCATATTCTCAGAAGTAACTCGAGAATCTTTCTGAAAACTTCACTAACGTCATTTATTTTTGCAAGTGCATTAAAAACATCATCTATAAAAACTGTCTGAAAATATAGTAACATTTCGAAATTTGATGAACTATCTAATAATACAATTATGTACTATTTTTATATATTTTTTTAACTTGCTGAAATTTGTAACATTTTACATATTTTTAACCAAAATATAACTCGTTGAAATGGTTTCGTGGAAAGATTATAATTTAGTCATGAAAAAAATGCATATAAAATTTTATAAATCATCAATGACTTGACATTCCCCATTCCTGATTGCAGGAAAGTAAAATCCCCGCACAAATTACTCTATTTTATGACAATTTAAGTTTTTGTATAAATTTAAATAATTAATATTCCTATTTTAAAATAAAGAATAATATTATTTTAGATGATATTGAAATGACCTAACCTCTCTGGGAATTACCCACCATTGATTTTCTTAGCAATTATTAAAAATAACAATATCTAAAAATAAATTACCCATTTTTTGTTATTTTAATTTTGTTTTTATTTAAATCGCTGCCGTATTCGTATTCATCCAACATATTAGTTATAGCATTTTTATCAAAAAATTAGAATAAAAACCATTTTTTAAAAATAGAACCTAATTTTCACCTCGTGTGCATCCATTAATTATACCAGGTAAAAAATTACCTGTTGTACTTTTTATTACCTACAAATAATAAAAGTATAGGTCATAAATTTAACGCAATCCTTATCACTTACCAACTCAACGTTTGTAAATTAGGCACATGTTAAGCACTATATAAGGAAAGTTGGGTTTGAATTATCTTCAGTATTACCAAACTTTCCATAAAGACTGATATTTTGTTTTTTAAAGATGGGTTTATATTTAAAATTACTGCTAGTTTATTTAGTTTTAGTTAATAATGTCATTTTTAATACGGCTAAAAAATTTACTCGAGAAGAACTGAAAGAGGTGTTGCTACGGAATGGGATACCTTCCGAACAAATTGAAACATGGCTTTGTATAGCCAAGCATGAGTCTAATTTCAATACAAGTGCACGCAATCTTTCATCAGGGGATCATGGAATTTTTCAAATCAATGAAAGGTGGTGGTGTGATCAAGAAAAAGGTACCTAAGTTTATTATTTAATTCAGTAATTTCAATATTGACATATTTTTAGGCCAGGGATGTGGAGTCTCATGTAAAGATTTAAGAGACGATGATATTTCTAACGACATTAAATGCATTAAGTTTATTTACAAAAGGCACGAAAAAATACAAAAAAATGGATTTATGGCATGGGTCGCTTACAGAAATTTCTGCAAGTAAATATTTTTAAAACAAAAAACAAATAAAAGTGCATTTTCTATACATTGTTTTTTATTATTTTACATCCTACAAAAATTGGGTAATTAATTTTTTTAGTAAGTAAACATATTTTGTTCTTACCAGTTAATAAAACACAAATTCTTTTACTTTTCCGGTCCGTTTTTTCTGATAAAAACCAATAACATGTAAAGTGATAAAACGAAATTGATATTTACTGTCCATTCCCTGTTATGTAACATTACTTTCAAAGATATAATTTATATTAGTTATTGGAAAAATATTTTCATTTTTTAAATTCTAAATTGATGGTAGGTAAACCACATTTTTATATAAAAGACTAGAACTTTTCAAACCGTATTTAAAATAAGAGCTGAACCACAAAATGAATTCTAAACTGCCTGTTCTTCATTATCAACTTATTCTTTTTTGCTAACGCGAAAATTTTTTCACCTGACGAAGTTAAAGACGTTTTAAGAGCTAATGGAGATCCCGGTTAATCAAGAAATTGGTGATTATGGACTTTTTCAAATTAGTCGCCTATACTGGTGCGACGTCGGAGAACGTAAGTATTTTTTAATGTTTCAAATAAAACAACAACCTTCTGTTTAAATAAGACAAACGGAAAACACTTTTTTGTAAGTACATTTAAATTTATATTTATATTTACAGCCACCAAGGCGAACCTCCACAAATATCAATACGAGTCCAAACATTTGTGGACTCCAGTGGCGTTGATCCTACACATTATGTGGAAAACTTACGTTAGGGCAACGGGCAACGTATGAATGGTCTATTTTCTCACGGAACGCAGTTTTTTTTATTTTGCATGACTGTGATCGTAAATGTACTGTTTTTCGGTATGTTGGAACAACCTACCATATACCATCTGAACCAGATAACTTGAAAGCTCCGAAGAACCGTATTCCATTTGTTCGTAGTTCATGTCAAATGGGATCTGGCCAATTCCATTCGGGCTCTCCTATTTTAATTCAAAAAAATATACTGATTTTACTGCAACACATCCATTTAAATTAATCCGAAAACTCATCTTGAATTTCCCTTGGCGTTTTTCAAGGATCTATTTAGGAAATAGTCTTGATAATTTTATTTATTCTTGAATTGGCTTTCCGAGATATTCCTGGCTTACGTGCCATTTCGACACCTGTATAATTTTCAATTTGGTATAGGTAATTTCAACTTCTAATTTTAAAGCAAATATTTTTACGGACCGAAATTGGAATTGTGTTTATTCCAACTTTTCTTATTGTTTTGATGTTTTCTTCCTGCTGGCCAATTTTGTCCCAATTAAAATTTTAAATGCAAAAATGGCCAAAGTATCTGTGAAACTTAATTTTTTTTAATTTGTATTTTTGTAGGTGGTTGTGGACAACCATGTTCAGATTTCATTAATGAAGACATTAATGATGATGCAAAATGTGCTAAATTCATATACGACCAAATTCAAGTTCAGATAGGAAATGGATTTTTGGGTTTTATTCCTTATCCTTATAACAACAACTGCTCAAAGTTTTAATCAATTTATTGTATTATGTTATACCATATACTTGATTATTTAAAGCAATATTTAAAGCAATATTTACTACCAACATTTTTTTATTACTAATTTTATCACTGCTCCTTCCGCCCTTCCCTTCAATTGATTTGGGTTCGCTGAGAAATTAGCAAATATCTATAGGGAATTTAGGAAGATTTACCTATATTTTTTTTCAAAATTATTCAAATTTCATAAAACTACGTTACTAGTTCGGTCAATTTAGCCCTAAAAATAGTAGCTAAGGAGCAAAAATTAGCGTAGACCTAAAAATTGGCATGAATGTTTGGAACACCATTATAAATGAATTCTGAAAAGTCTTCATCGATCCCGTACCTGGAAAAAATTTTATTCAAGGTTAAAGGTCTTAAAAATGGATTTTTCGTGTTTTTCAGCAAAACGGTAAGTTTTATCATAAAATTACTTCAGACAAAAATTGTAGATCATATAATTATCTATAAAAAATGACTTACTACTTTTTCTCCTAAGAGCCACCGTTTCTGAGATATAACGATTATAAAAGTTGAAAAAAGTGTAATCTTCATAATATGCATAAGTACGCCACGTATACACATCACTGAAGCTGTAATACAAATAAAAATATTTTTCTATCGGTCAATGTAAGCCATAAATCGTTCTAATCGGCCAATGGTTCGGTCAAAATTAATTATTTTCCGAATAATCAAAAATTTCATAGCAATTTCTTCGTCCAAAAGTGAAATTTTCAAATTTTCAACGGTTATTCGGTCATAACTTCGAATCGAATAAAGATATCAAAACGAATCTTTTTTTGTTGAATACCTACGCAAAAGCCATCATTCGTTAAATTCGATGAAGGGGCAGGGGGTAAAAAAATTGTCAAAATCGCATTTTTTTACAAAGTTTTTTGCGCGATTAGAATTTTTAGTTTTTTTTTGGAAATTGAAAAAAGTCAACGCGTCGCATAGTAGAACTTGAAAATCTCATTCCAACGCATATTTTAGTTAGGATAGGATGTGTCGTTACCTTACAGCGATTATTTTGGTCGTTAAGCATTGGAAAAACACAATTTTTACTTTAATGGGTCGGTCTGAGGTAAAATGAAAAGATACAAATTTCAAAACTTCAAACCGACCTCGTTCGATCAATCCTCCTGCAGGTCACGTGAACCGATTTTTCATTTTTTGTCCCGTTTTGGCCCCATTTCCTCTACCAATTTTCTCCACTCGATATTTTTCTACGCTTTTGGTAAAAAAATCCCGACGCCGCTGGTCGCACCGTATAAAACCGATTATTTTTCTGAGTATTAACGGTACTTTTAGCCACAACATAAGGCGCGTTTTGTTAAAATCGGTCCAGTCGTTTGGTAGGTACGATTTTCTAAATTTCGTTAAAAAATGTCCAAAATTGTACCCCGATTTTCAAACGTCAGAATATGAGATACAAACAAAAATTTCGAAAAAGTGCTCCGCTATGAGTACGTAAGTCTGTTTCCTTTTTACGAAAATGCCATTCACGATTTATTCCCTGCGGCTACAGTCAAAAACTAAGCAATATTACCTTTTTGTTTTTTTTTTCGCTAAAAAAACGCGACATTTTGATGTTTTCAAAGAAACATTCGCCCTCGCCACAGGATTAACCTAGAAGGGTCGGAAATTTTGGATATGGGAAAAAAGTAGGCCCGATTTGGTCGTTTTGATTCCGAACCCAGCGGAGCTACGATTTTCAAAGTGGGCGCGCGGAGGACGCTCGAAGAAAATCTCGAAAAAATTGACTTATTTGGGAGCGGTTTTCAAAGCTTTCTCATCGCTTAAAAAAATCCATCCCGATAGGATTATAAAACAAACATTCCCCTTTAATTCGAGACCGGGTTTTTGAAATTTGGTTAAAAAATATACCCGTTATCGTGAAAATTAGACGATCATGAATCTGACGAATAATGTGCATATTATAAAGATTACAACTTTTATAACCGTTAATCTCAAAAATGGTGGTTCTTAGGAAAAAAGTTTTAAAACATTTTTTATAGGTAATTATATGATCTACAATTTTTGTGTGACCTAATTTTATGATAAAACTTACCGTTTTGCTGAAAATCGCGAAAAATCCATTTGTAAGGCCTTTGACCTTACCAATTTTTAGCTGTACGCTAATTTTTGAACCCTTGCATGCCTAAATTGACCTGACTATACAAGATGTATAAACTGTGTTTATAGATGTTGATCTGCTAATTCTGAACATTTTTAATTTTTTGCTTTATGAGGTTAAAAATTACAATAACTTTTGTAACAAAAAAATTCTTGGAATACA
This sequence comes from Stenus bimaculatus, assembly GCA_963971135.1. Taxonomy (NCBI): domain Eukaryota; kingdom Metazoa; phylum Arthropoda; class Insecta; order Coleoptera; family Staphylinidae; genus Stenus; species Stenus bimaculatus. The sequence continues at coordinate 48,215,240 of OZ020181.1, forward strand.
CTGTTGGTCCTTACACGGACAACTTGGCAATTCCAAGCCGGCTCCGGACGACTCGGCACCGGGATAATTTGGCACCAGATAACTCGGCACCGGATATCTCGGCACCGGATAAGTCGGCACTGGACATCACGTCACCGGGACGATTCGGCACCGGGATATCTCGCCACTGGGTAGGTCGGAACTCGGAGTAAAAAATCTGTTTCACTCGCCTTTTTATGGTTTTTAATTAGATTTTAATCCTAGATACCTATATCTTTCTTGATATAACTCTTAATTATTAATAACTCTAAAACAAAAAATAAAATTATGATTAAATATTGTTCACATTTCATAGTTTTAATTACTTTCTACAGTATTAGAGCAACCGCTTCTTAGTGACCTTTTTTCTGTTCCTGAAAATTTAATAAAAATTTGATTTTCAGAAGCAATTTATTTATTAATTTATTTTAACATAAACTTTAATTTTTGTAGAAGTTATAGCCCTTTTTGTAACATGAAATCTACTGGGTGTCCCAAAACGTACCGGAAGTATTTCAACAACTCAGTTACAGTTGAAAAGTTTTTTTGTATCAAACACAATGGAAAAAATTTTGAACATTTCCTGTAAATAAAATAATAATAAATAAATATATAAACCTAATTGTCCTCACTCACTTATCTATCAAAGCAGAGCCTACACCCTACACCACAGCAGATAGGAACTTGAAATTTCAAAGGGATATACCTTATACAGGGTGGAGCATTTAACTTGAGACAAATAAATGTCTTACCAACTAAAAACCTTAGAAAAAAATGGTTTTGAAAAAAATGTGTCAAATAAAAATTGTTAGGTTAAACTGGAGGAAAATAAAGAACATACTATTTTTTTCGTCAAGCGTCAAAACAATTTTTTTATAAAAATTATTGAAATTTAAAATTTGTCAAATAAAAAAATGATTTATGTAAAAGTAAAATTTCGGGCCTCCCGGTACAAAAAACTGGGGTAATAAATAAATATATTTTTAAAACAATAACCACAAATTGCACATAATTTATATCGAATTCTAATTTTTATTTATGTAAAACAAAAACAAACAATTCATACAATGCGAAATAAATGTATATTTTTAAAACGATAACCACAAATTACACAAAATTAATGTTATCTAAATCTTTTTTTTTATTTGTGGATAACAAAAACAATATCCAATAGTTTACAAACAAACAAAAAATAAAAATTCATACAATGCGAAATAAATACCTATATTTTTTAAACAAAAATCACAAATTGCACAAAATTAATATCAAATGATTCACAGTGGCGTAACTAGGAATTTTAGTCAAAGATTATTAATATTATTAAAACATTTTATATTTCAAACACAGCAATTTTCAAGGCTCTACCTAAACAAAGAATAATTTCGCTGACCAAATTTGTTCTAAAAAGGTATGTTAGGTAATAAAAATGGAAAATATATTTTATTAAAATCGGCTAATTAGATTTTCAGAAAAAAAGATTCACCGTCCACCTGTGTTTTCGATTTTCGAGAAAATTTGTGTACAAAGCCAAGTTTAAAATAAATAAACATCTAATTTTAAGATATAGGAATAAAAGCGGCCTATTCGTTTTTTGAGGATAAAAATAGAGACTCATAACTGTACTTTTCCTTGGGTCTAGCCCAAAAGGCCGAATCCCTAAAGGCCGAAAGGGACAAAAGGCCTAATGAGACAATGCTGAATTAAACAAAGGGCCGACGCAGACAAAAAGCCGAAAGGAAATAGGCCGACCTGGACAAAAGGCCGAAAGAAAAATGGCCGACCAAAAGAAAATGCTGAATGAAATTAATTATGAAATTATTTGTTTTATTCGCCTTATACCTTTTTCTTGTTTAAAGACTTATGTATATGCAAAATATTTTTTTAAGTCCCGTCGTAAAAAAGTATAAACTTAAAAATCACCCTGTGCATGGTGAGTGTGAGTCACACAACCTGAAAGATGAAAATATTTCCGAAACTAAGGATTTTATGAAAAAAATGTTTCAAATAACCATTTGTTTTCAAAGCAGAAACAGAATTAACATTTTTTTTAAATTTTGTACTCATTATTTTTTGCCATTCCGCTTTTTTTTTCTTTCGGCTTTTTGTTTACGTCGGCGTTTTGTCAAGGTCGGACTTTTCTCCTTCGGCCTTTTGTCTTAGTCGGCCTTTTATCGTTCGGCTTTTTCTCCTTCGGCCCTTTGTCCTAGTCGACCTTTTTTCATTTCGGCCTTTTGTTATTTTGGGCCCTTTTTTCTTTCGGTTATTTGTCGAAGTCGGTCATTTGTCTTCCAAAATTTTTATGCTCATAATTTTTCTTTAATTATTTGGGAGGTGATCGCGAATTTTGGAACATTTTCTTCTTGGAATTACATATTTAATATTGTAATAAATAACAATAAAAAATGATGTATTCAACCAGATATTCGCAAATGTAAGGAATAAGCCTAAAAGTAGAAAAACTTAAGACACAAATTGTGGTAAAACTAAGGGCTAAAAAGAAAAATGCTTTAGACGATAATTTCTTCTTTTTTTGCTGGGTTCAGATTCAAATAAAATAAATATGGGTTTCCATTTGAAAAAACTGAGTTAGGGTTAAGCGCCCTCCACACGAGATGGCAAACGTTGGCGTTGGAGCATTTGACACACCGGCACCGTGTGGAGGCTCAACGCATCGCAAATGTGGACAAATGTTGGAGTTTGGGAACGTTCGCTTAATAGGCGGTAAATGTTCCACAAATCAACGGAGAAGACCAATGTTGGCCTATGTGCGCAAACACAGTTGGCGTTCCCTTCACACGATTTGTGAACACTTGCCAAGCAGTTTGTTGTCTCTTGTGATTGTCTGAATTAAAATTTGAAGAAGCCACTTTTAAAATGTACGCCGTAGTTCACGCTGATACACCTTGGGGGCGCTGGTGTCTATTTTAAAATAGCTGTTTTTCTTTATTTTACAAATTACTAGATACAACAAACAACTAATGCGATGGATTAAGATAACTTCGGTTATTAATGGATTGAATGGTAAAAGTTATACGTCAAAAGTTAGCTCATTAGCAGGTAAAAGTGGGAAATAAAAAACACCTATTTTTTCGAAATGTCAAGCGTGTCCGGTCTATGTATAACAACAGAAAACATAGAAGTCTTTGATTGAAAACATTGGCCTTGCAAGGTCGCAAACCTAAGTTTCCCACAGTTGGCTACACTGAAATGAATGTGTTGTGCTCCGGTGGAAAAACCATCACGAATATTTTAACTGCACTAATTTTACTTTTGAAAAGCACTGTTTTTTAGAAAAACTGCTGAGTCGCTTTGATTAAAGTGACAGATCAGATTTAAATTTGAATAATTGAAATATTTATTCTAATAACATATAATCACTTACTTATTTTACAAATATAATATATAATACATAATAAAAATAATAAAAATAATTAAAAATTAGCTCTTTCCGCAAGTTTCCTTACTCTGCCTCTGCTACTAACTGTTACACAGGTAAGAAAGACCAACGTTTTTGTCTGGTAGATCTAAATGTTCTTATTTCCTCAAGAGCTTCCAAATTAACATCTTGGTCTTCTAAAACATCATTCTTCTCAACTTCATCATCACAACCCTCTTCTTCATCATAGTTCCGTTTTGAAGTAGAAGCAGTTCCATTAAGCACAATATATCTTTTTTTAACTGCACGTCGAGGTATCGTATTTATGTTTAAATCGGATCGATTTTCTTTGGCACTATCGGCTGAGATAATCAATTCAGAACTGCTAACTTCTAATTGATTATTCGGAGTTGAAATTAAAAAATCATTCAAACTTTCAACTTCTAAGGTTCCCTTTGAATGGTCTATTGAAGGAACTATGGAAGAATCAAAATATGAATGTTTCTTAAAAGATTGAGGTATCATATAAATATCCTCTAAAGACTCGTTCTTAGGAAGAGTACCTAAAACAGCGGCAGCATTTCCCCTTTGAATAGCAATGCTTATTCGTTGAACAAGAAATGAAAAAGACCTAGGATCTTTAGTCAAATTTTCTATTCTCTTGCCAATGTCTTTAATGAATTTTAAACCAGTAGAACCCCAAACTCCAAATGTTTCTATACTTACTGGGCAAAACAGAAAATTTTTCTCAAGGTTTCTATATTTTGATTTTTTTGTTTTTTCCCCGATCAAGGCAGCAGCACCAGAAGAAATAGAAGAAGATTTTAAATGAGACGTGGCCATAGTGTCTACACAAGTAAAGTCCCAAACAGCTGACTTGCCGAAACACCAAGGAATCAAGGTCATTCCATCAGGTCTCTTACCATCATCCCTACTAGTTCCTAACGGTTCTAAAATAGATGGTACATCGGCAGAAGACAAAGCTCTTTTAATTAATTCATTAACATGTAAACCATTTTCATGTACAGTCGAGCCACATGAACAAGTATGTTCAATACATAATGAAGAACCAAGATGGAGACCTATAGCAATTCTAAATGAATCGTTATCAAGAAGGGTACCCAAAGATGAAACTGGTAAAGCATGTAGCCAGGCACCTGATTCTTTAGAAGACAAAGCATTTAAACGTGCTTTCTTAAATGAATTATCAGACGAACACTTAAATTCATTAAATGTAATATCCAAAAGAGGAATATCCCACGATCTTTGGATACGCTTTTCAGAAGCATCAAGATATTTTTTGGTTTTTGAATACCAAAGATGTTCACCTTCAACTAAATTAATATCAGGAACATCTTTAAAAACTGGAGGCAAAGTGTCATCAATTTTCTTCAAAGTTGCATAACAAGAAGAAAGATGAGCAGGAAATGTTAAAGATGAAGCAAGGCGAATTCCATGACCGCCATAACGTACAGGCAACGTTGCTTGAATCCACATTTCTTCTGTTAAATAATTGTTAGTGATTCTTTCTAATCCACATTTTATAATATTATCAAAAGTATTAATACTAGAAAGATTATGCCAAGATGGAATACAACTAAGAAGGTAATTTACTTTAGGAATTGCAAGACAGTTTTTTTAATAGAAAAAAGGAAACATGTAATGGAAGATTCAATAGACGAGAACACATAAGTTTCAAACAATCTGATTTTTCTTCTATAGATTTAGAAAGTGCGGTATCAGTAAGAGGTGTTCCAAGTAAACACCATTCAGAATGTTTTGTAATTTTAATACCTGGAGCAATAGAGTTAAAATTCTGAAAAATATCTTCATCTATACCATCTAAGAAAAATAGTTCACATTTTCCGAAATTCAATTCAAGGCCTATTTCGTTTGATGTTCGAATTATTTTTCTCAAGTTTTCAAGAACTAACTCAGAGTTATCGCCAATGGAACCATCAACAAGATACCAAGTGTTAAATTCAGTATTAATTAATTTTGTCAATTTCTCAATTCCTAAGCAAAATAAAGCTGGTCCTAAAGGATCTCCTTGTTGAACGCCTCTTTCTGATAAGATGCAATCTTCACCAAACATAAGAAAAGAAGATTCTTTATAACATTGAAAAACAAAAGGTGATATCTCTGGAAGGGTATCAAAAACCAGATTAAGAAAAGTATTTCTGTTTAACATGTTGAAAGTATTTTTAAAATCTAATTTCAGAAAAACTTTATTTGATGGGTCAGGATGTTGGGTAAGGTATCTTCGAGCTGAATGAATAATAACTTCACAACCTCCTTTAGTACCAAAACCAAATTGAATAGGACGTAAAACATTACCAAGATTTTTATTAATTTTAGAACAGCATAGCTTAGCTACCAAGCGACGAAAAAAAGTTCCAACAGCACTAGGTCTTACACCTTACACCTCCATCTTTTTTCTTCAAAGCACACAACGAAGCATCATATAATATCGGGCATAAAGCAGAAATTACTTTTCCAGAAAGCATTAAATCACATAGATTTGTAATTGACTTTAAAAGCTTTTCCCCTGAAGAACCAGAATTAAAACTGAGCATGTCTTGTATGTGTGAAGGTCTGAGAATCTAAATCCGCCAGGTGAGCCCATATTAACAGATTTTATGGCTAAAAAAACTTCACTTGTAGTAACTTGTATTGGAGTAATCTTGCTATTACTATACATAATATTAATGCTTTCAATAGACTTAGGATGTTTATTAAGAAGGGATTCATAAACATTTTTATCAAAACCAGCGAAGTAATCATTTGAAGATATTAATTTAACAGCTCCTGATAAATCACCATCAGAAACTTTACCCATTATTCGATTAATAACTTGGTCTTCCTCTAAATATCTCTTTTTCTTATTAACAGGAATATTGGCAAAATCCATAGGTCTTTCTTTATTTAAATTTCTAATAATAATTGAAGTTAATGAACCATTATTGTCAGCTTTTTTGGTAGGAATATTAAAGGAATTATAAACAAATAACAACAGATCAATCCAAGAATCCAAAGAATTATTTTTGACACAATGGTCAATAATATTGGACAAGGAAGCAGCCGAAAGGAGTCTAGCTCTTTTAGGAATTCTTTTAATCACCTTCAAGTTACGTTTTAAGTAAGCCAATCTATCTTGAATATTTTGTAAATTTTGATTAGGATTTGAATTATTTAAAATTTTATTATGGAGTGGAAGTGCTTTGGAAATGTGTAAATTTACTTTTGGAAAAATTTTCCACAAATATTACAAGCCGTTTTATAGTTGTTTTTATTATCAACCGAAGAATTATTTTTGTTCTTAGAACATGCTTTATCATCAATAAAATGGTTGTAACATAATAGTATACCACATTTGCTACATGAACTAAAAACATCATTTGAGCAACTGAAAATTTCACAAAATTGATCGCCAGGGTGTAAATCTGTACCAGTCATGGCATGTAAAATAATATAATTATTTACACAATACCTGTTTAACGGAATGACGCAATAATCCACTCAAAAGAATCGTAACGGGTGGTCAATTGAACCATAAAAAAATCAGTAAATAAATATTCCAAAACTCGAAGAAATGAGGTAAAATTAGCTGAAGCAAAAAAAAACCAGTTGTCAATATGACAATTTTTTTTGAATTAAAATTAACAGGTACATCAACTTAGCAAGTCTAAAATCACTACAGAATATGTTTGGTTGCATAGTTGCGATTTCAGTCCATTTTATCTATGTTTGAGTCTGTATTAGCTCCATCCAAAGAGTAGTAGTTTTTAAAATTCAGCGTTTTGAAAATTAGTAAAAAATTGAAATTTCAAAAAAATCGAATTTCATAAAACTAGTAGGCTATTTTAATAGATTTTGGTCTGCTGATTACGATGAAATACACACTTTTGTTGTGGGAGCATTGGTTTGGTTTAGAAGTTTCACTAATTTTTGTAACATACTTTCTGATATATGCTGATAAAACAGTTGCCTATAAAATTAAAAGAAAGTACAGTTGCCAGCATAAGTATTTATTCATGATTTAAAAAACTCTTTACAACAATGGGTAATTACAATGAGATAATCACACGGAATTAATATAAAAGAATACTGTTTTTTAAGAAAAAGTTAAGGAAACCTCTTGAAATCATTCATCTCTGTCAAGAGTTGAGAGTTGACATTTATCAAATCGCTGAGTGGTGTGTGGTGAATGTCATAACTGGTCATAACCAACAAAAAAATATGTGAAATCAACGCAAATTTTATAAATAAATACACGGTGCATTTGAATTAAATTGTGTCTGCAAGAATGGAGAATTCAGGAATTAACGGAACAGGTGGGTACACCTAAAAACTATTAATAAGTTCCTCGGCCGTGATTATAATTTCACGGGTTCCTCCTGCGTGTGTCAAAACATTTCCTATTTTTAGATTATTTTTGCTGTAAGCGGGATTAATAGTACTAAAACTTGCTGTTTTCTATAAAAATTCGTATTATTCATATTGCAAGATTAAGATGAATCTAATTTAAACTAATTAATAGGCATACTTTGTAATTAAAATGATTAAAAAATCTATTAATGATGTTTCCATATGACTCATGATGACCTTATAAACACTTCTAGTGACATAATGCATGAATATTGGGTGTTTAAATATTTGTTATTCTAATTAGAAGAAGGTTTTTGTTGTTCAATTTATGGCAACTTCCTTCGGTAAATTGACTCAATAGGATAATTCTATTGCAGACCGAATAATGATAACTAGATTGAAGATGCAGTGATTTAATGCATGGATGCATTCGAATTTAACGTCCTATTCAAGACAAATAATAGTGTAGAAGGTATGTCGCAACAAGACGATCGAAAAAAGTTTTTCTGCCGAGAATGGGCTTTCCAGAAGTTATCACATTGTTTAGACCAGCGACCCGTATCAAAAACATGCGGAGCCTTACTATTAGGTAATATTTATGCTTTAAGGGGGTGTCCTGAATTACGACGTTCTAAAATAGAGGTTTTTCGTGATTTTTTTTAGAAGCGAAAGAAAGAAATGAAGTTGTTGCATTTTCATGTACGGTTTTATATACATTTAAAAAGTACAAAAAAAAATATTTAAAGTTAAAAAAAAAATTTTATTGCAGTCTTCTATCTGCGGGAAAGATACACCTCGTAATTCTTAACTGACACAAAAAAACGAAGGATTTTAATTATTATGTTTTTTTCTTCTGGGTGAACTAACAAAAATCAGAAAAAAATGTGAAATAAAAAAATTGGGCGGGTTTAAAAAAAATGTATACATGGTGTCCCGAAATTAAGCGGCCAAACTTTAGGAGGCGATTCTACAACTAATTTTAAGAAAAAAACTTCCTATAAACATGTGTCTGATTTCGCTTTCTAAGGGAGCTACAGCCCTTTAACTATTGTGACTAAAAATAGGTTTTATGTCATTTATTTGAAAACGGTTGGTAATAAAGATTTGAAATTTGGTGTGAAGACTAATACGTTTAAGATATAATTTCTCAATTTTTTTCAGATTTTTTGAAAGGTCTGAAATTTTTTGAAAGCTTTCAAAAAATCTGAAAAAAATTGAGAAATTACATCTTAAACGTATTAGTCTTCACACCAAATTTCAAATCTTTATTACAAACTGTTTTCAAATAAATGACAAAAAATCTAGTTTTAGTCACAATATTTAAAGGGCTCTCTTAGGAAGCGAAATCGGACACATGTTTATAGGAAGTTTTTTTCTTAAAATTAGTTGTAGAATCGCCTCCTAAAGTTTGGCCGCTTAATTTCGGGACACTCTGTATAAAATAATAAAAAACATAAACTTTAAGGCGTTAACAATAATTTGAATAAACTTTTTGGCTAATTTTTTTAGTTCACTTAGAAGAGAATTCAAAACTGAATAAAAAAAACTTTGGTTCAATTAAATAAGTCGTTTTTTTAGATATCACACCCGCAAATTTACAAAAATCGTAAAAATAAAAACTGGAGAAAACGCACTTCAAAGTGGCGAGCGCTCGCACAACTGCACGATCGCTCATTTACTTTCGGCTTTATATTTTTGGAAATATTAAGAATTGGCCTCTGATACTTTGTAAACATATTCTTAGTTAATTTATCCATCAATTTAAGCAATAAAAAAAAACTCGATTTTTTTAGCGTTGTAATTCAGGACACCCCCTTAAGTAACTAAAGCTAATAATGAACAATTGATTTTGTACTTAGGTGGGCCCGGTTGTGGAAAAACAACGTTCTGTTCGGAACTATGCTGGCCTTCTCAAGGCCCAAGCGGTCGCCAACAAAGAGCTTTAAATAGACGATTAATGTGTCATCATTTCTTACAAGGCCATAACGAAAAAAGTCTTTCATTAAGTGAATTCGTACGATCTCTAGTAACACAAATTTTAAATCACTCCACTGAAAGCCATAAAGAACGTAGCATAAGAAGAAAATTAGCACAACAAGCAGAACAACCCAAAAACATTTCCTACGAGCAAAATTTGTGCGAAGAAAATTTTTATAGCAATATTTCGGATGACGGTAGAAGGCTCACTTCCCCTACTGATCAACCACCTGTACCTAACCTCCCTTTAAATCCACGCACATTAATTGCAGATTCGTATTTGGAAAAACTCAAATCGGATCCAGAAATTCAAATCGCTTTACGGGCTAAGAATATTGAATCGAATCCTGATGATTGTTTTAAAAGAGCTTTATTATTCCCACTCCTCGAAATTGATCCACCAAAAACCTCCCTTTTCATCCTAATTGATTCAATCGATGAGCATTCGTTCGTGTATTTAAATTCAACTTTAACACGGTCAAAACCTAGAGAGAGAAGCTCACAATCAAAGACTATTGCTGAATTACTTGCGAATCATCACCATTTATTTCCACAATGGCTTCTTTTGGTATGCACAGCGAGGAAGCAATCAAAGAGCATTGCAAAAATGTTTACCGGGTTTAGAAAACTTAGTTTAGATGATTTAAGAAAATCTCAGGTCGTTCGAGATGTTCAACAGTATATTTTAGCAAGATTAGACCAGGAGAATAGTTTACGACAGCATATTTCTCGAGATACCGCAGAAATGCTTAACCAACTTCATATTAAGAGTAACGGATGTTTTCTTTATCTAGAAAAAGTGCTTGATGGTGTTTCAGATAACTTTATTGTGTTACGAGAGGTTCGTGAAATTCCTGGTACTTTAAATGGGTTGTATTTATGGTTGTGCCAGCGACTTTTTAATAGAAGACAGTTCACCAAAGTTCAGCCATTACTTAATATTATCTTGGCTGCAAAGTGTTCGATTAATGAAGCTTTACTTTTCGATATTATGAGGATAAATAATGTAAGTACTTTTAGTAGATTTTTTTTGTATTCAATAGCGTTAATTTTTAAGGTAACTATTGAAGATTTCAAGAAACGTTTTCAACTCTTAAGAAGAGTAATAGTTTTATCCCGGAGTGGATCAATTCGTTTGTTTCATCATTCTTTCGCAGAGTGGCTTTTGGATATTAAACACTGCACCCAAAAATACTTGTGCAATATTTATGAAGGTCATATTATTTTAGCGATGTATTATACAATTCATGCAAAATATTTAAATAATCAGGAAATATATGATTATACCTTTCATTTGACTCGAATGGAACAATATGTTAATGAAAAGACGGATTCTAAGGGTCATTTTAAAATGTCTCATGACCGAAGGCCTACAATGACCAACAATGATAACACGCTTGAAAAGTCAACGACTGAAATTTACTGTGATTTAAAGGTATTTGTATTTAATTACTGCAATCGCATGCATGTTTATAACACATTATTTTTAATTAATTAATTGATACTTTCACTTGAAACATTTTTAGGCTCTTGAGGAAGTGAAAAGACTTGAGGCCGATATTGATAATCTTTGCATGGATGACAGTTATGTTCGAGTTGAGTCCGAGCCTCCACCTAATGGAGCTTTAAATCAAGCTAGGACAGATTTTCCCATTTATGCCCAGGTGAAAAAAGATAGGCACAAAGATAATGCAGTAGATATAAATAAAGTACAGGATACAGATCTTGTTATAATACCCACTAAACACACTTTGGATGTTCACACTCTCACTGTGCTTTGGTTAATATTAAGTGGCTGTAATGTAGAAGAATGTTTATTGGAAGGAAACGAAATGGCTGGAGTCAACTTTGGTGCATTTTTACCAACTGACCCTAAAGTTCTCAAGTTGTTACTTGAAGCCGGAGCAGTTGAACAAAGTGATCTAGAAGGGAGTCAATACGATAGTCAAGTAAGTAAACTAAAATTCCGCAATTATTTTAATAACCCTCGTTTTAATTAGGTTTCAATAGTAAGTACTTCATCTGAACCAAGTCCTGAACCTCTTTTCGATCTCCATGATATTCACGGTCAAGCAGCCCTGCAAGTGGCATCCAGATTAGGCCAGGCAGAAGTAGTGAAAGTACTTTTGGAAGCTGGGGCGAATTCAGATCAGGCTGATGTTGATGGTTGGACCCCTCTTAGAGCTGCTGCATGGGGAGGGCATACAGAAGTAGTTGAACTACTTGTGAAACATGTCAATTCCTTAGATAGTATGGATGCAGAAAATAGAACAGCTTTAAGGGCAGCGGCCTGGTCAGGGCACGAAGAAATTGTTAAAGTGCTTTTAGAAAATGGAGCAGAAGTAAATTTGACTGATCATGAAGGTAATGGTGCAATTTAGTATTTGTGCTTTTAATAATTTTTGTTTCCGTAGGTCGTACTGCATTAATTGCAGCTGCTTACATGGGTCATGCTGAGATAGTGGAGCATTTATTGGACCACGGGGCTGATATAGATCATGCTGATGCTGATGGAAGAACAGCACTTTCTGTAGCTGCTTTATGTGCACCAAGAACTCCTGGGGTTGGAGTCGTTTCTACTTTATTGGAAAGAGGAGCCACTGTTGATCATAAAGATAAAGAAGGAATGACTCCTTTATTGGTTGCTTCGTTTGAAGGACATAAGTAAGTCAAATAATCAATTTTTTTAACTCAAATTATTTCTAAATTTTTCTACAGAGATGTTTGCGAATTGCTTTTGGAGAATGAAGCTGATGTAGATCATTGTGATAATAGTGGTCGAAGTCCGTTATGGGCTGCTGCCAGTATGGGGCATGCTCCAGTAGTAGCTCTTCTACTCTTTTGGGGTTGTTGTATAGATTCAATGGATTCAGAAGGTCGAACTGTACTATCTGTAGCTGCTGCTCAAGGTTGTGTTGAGGTTGTGAGGCAATTATTAGATCGAGGGTTAGATGAGCAACATCGTGATAATTCTGGATGGACACCGCTGCATTATTCTGCCTTTGAAGGTCATCAAGATGTTTGTGAAGCACTTTTAGAAGCTGGGGCTAGGATTGATGAAACTGATAATGAAGGAAAAGCTCCATTAGCTTTAGCTTCACAAGGTGGTCATACTGCGTTGGTGAATCTTTTTATTGATAAGTATTGTTCACCTTATGATCAAAGACCACATGATGGTAAAACGGCTTTAAGATTGGCTGCACTCGAAGGACATTATGATATAGTACAAATATTATTGGCTCATGGAGCTGATATTGATATGAAAGACTCGGATGGCCGAAGTGCACTTTATGTACTAGCTTTAGATAATCGGTTAGCCATGTGCAAGTATTTTATACAACAGGGTGCGGACGTAGAAACGCGCGATTTAGAAGGTCGCACCCCATTACACGTTTCTTCATGGCAAGGCCATACGGAAATGGTTACGTTACTTTTAACAGTAGGAAATGCGCAGGTAGATGCTGTGGATTTAGAGAATAGGACTGCTCTTCATTCAGCCAGTTGGCAGGGTAATAGTGAAATTGTTAAAATCCTATTAGAGCATGGTGCCATGCCAGATCATACTTGTAATCAGGGAGCTACTGCTTTAGGAATTGCCGCCCAGGAAGGGCATGAATTGTGTGTAGTTGCCTTATTGGAACATGGCGCGGATCCTAATCATTCTGACGCTTGTGGTAGAAATGCTATGAGAGTAGCAGCAAAATCAGGTCATAGAGGTGTTGTTAGATTACTCGAAGAATACAACGCTAAATCGCACAAGTCTGCTCATACTAGCAGCAGTGCCAACTCATTTACTTCAGGTAAAAATTTCTAAAATTATACGTAGGAAAATCTTAAAAAAATTTATGTATTCGTAGGGTCAACTGCAGAAACAAAACCGTCTTGTGCAATTTTGTATCCGGCTACATCTGATTGGTGTGACCAGCAACGAAGATCCATGGTTTCTTTAGGAAATCATAGTTCAAATTCTAAATCAAGTTCCAATTTGACTGGATCAAGTCATTCAAGTCGACATGGTGATAGGCCTAGAGAAAGTAGCAGTACTAGTACTCCACAACCAGTAATTATTCATTAATAAGTTATTAATAAATAATAATTCTATTTTTTTTATAGCCCTTATCATTTACTCAGCAACTTCAGCAATGTTCCCGCGGAGCCAAAACTCGCCCACTTAGTAAACTATTATCGCCACTGCAAAGTGAACCCCAAAGCCCTATTTATGCTTCGCCCCCTCTTAGTCCAGTCCATGATTCAACTACCCCCAATATGTTTAGTAAGTATCATTGATTACATTTATCTCGCGTAACTCGATCCGGATTGGATTGAATTGAATAGCGATTGGCTCTGTCCGCGTTTTTTTCGAAACATATACATCGGATTGGTTTACTTTTTGTCTATAATACTATTCCACCCCGAACGAATAATCGAGTTCATCCCCTAAATGTCCGAAATTCGCCCCGAATCGTACCAAATTTTAGTATGTTATGGGGGACCGGATTCTGAAGACGGAGGTTTTGACCTGCCCGAACCTATCTATTAAGGAGGCGGAGATACGCCCTTTTTGTATTTTTACTCCGAAATCGGACGTTTCTTGCGAGGAGCGGCCGGAAGGGTGGTTTTTTTCGTCCGATTTTAAAATTTCCGGTTCCGATATAAAGAGGGATGTTGATTCCAAGTGTCGTTCGAATTTTAAATTTTTTGGACCTCCCTGACACTTTAAAAAAAATTCACGCTTTTTTTTTCGGGTTTTCGGCGGCGTTAACTTTGAAAAATCACAACTCCGTCGGATTCTAAAGGGAATCGACGAAATTTGGCCCCTTTTATTCTAACTTCCTGGGGATTACAGTGACCGATTTTTAAGCCTCCCGGCGCAAAGGTGACGGCACCGAGACGCAAACTGTACAATTCTACCGTTTTTTCGGACGGAAAAAGTACCAAAACTTTTTGGTTTCGATTACGAGTTCAGCAGGAGGAAAAAAATTGCGGTTGCTTTATTTCTCATCTAAATTCTACGTTTTACCTTAAAACGGGAGTTTTTTTTTTGATGCCTTTACTCTTTATGTCGTTTTGGTGCCCCCAAAGTGACGCTTTATTTTTCGCACTATTTTGACACGGACTTTGAAAATTCGTAACTTTTCATCGGAACAACCTGTAATACTCGAATATTTTTTATTTTACTTATTTGGTATTTACTTATGAGGAAAAAATCGGCACCTTGAAATTTTCACCCTGGACCTTGGAAAAAAATCGAACGTAAAATGTTCAAAAAATCGGGTTAAACGCGGTCCAACTTGGGCCCATCTGGCTGCCGCATTTTCAAAATTTTTGCAATTTTCTTTCGCAACTTTAAAAAGGAATATTTTTTACAGCGTATAGGCTACTCAGATTTTTTATATTTGGTAGGGTTGGGAAATTACGTACAAATAAACTTGAAATTCTGATTTTAGGGGTGAGTGGCTCCCGCCGGGTCACTTTTTATCGGATTTTCAATTTTAAAAACACTTTGGAATCTACTCTATGAACCGAAATCTCCCACCCATAGGGTATTTTAAATTTCGATAAAATAACGAAAAAAAAAATTTTTATATCACATTTTTAAAAGTCTTATTTATGGGCCTAATTCACCCTTCAAATTACATTTCAACCCTACTTTATGCGCCTTCCCTAAAAGCTCTTTAGGTCCACTTTACGTCAAAAAAAAGAATTATTTCGCTATCTCTTTCCGTTTTCGAGTTATCACCGAAAAAGTAGCTTAGGTTAAAATTCGCACAGTCACCTCCTGTGTGTTTACTTTTGGTAAAAATTTGAAACCGGTAACTTTTATAGTTTTTGAGAAAAAAAAATAAAAACCGAATTCCATTAAAAATTTCAAGCCCCTTAAAAATATCTCAAATTTTTTTTTTTAATTTCTTCAAAATCGACCCCGCAAATGAAAGATAATAAAAAATGGATGAAAAACTCAAAAAAATCTAAAAATTTTTAGGTAATATATCTCAAAAAATAATTAAATTTAAAAAAATTTAATATGTTAATATCAGTACTTTTTAGAAATTTATCTGTACGAATTTTTGTTTCCTAATTTTAGTTATTAAGCGAAATATTAATTTTTCAAAATATACCTTTACCCATTTAACAGAATGCCATATTTTATTTTAAATTCATAACTTTTGAACAAAACATCTTAGAGACTTGAATTTTTTTTATTTTTTTCTACTTTCTTTATACTTTAAATATAAATTATTAACTTTCAAATTTTTAATTTGAAACGGAACACACTTCTTGAATTAAATCCTAAAACTGAATCCAATCCGACATGTTTATTTCAGAAAAAATGCTATTCAATCCAATCCGTATCGAGTTTCATGACAGAAACATAGTCATAGTAAAAATAAATTAAAGGACAACACAATTATTTGGACTGCTTCAATTAAATAGAAAAACTTGTTATTTATTTTCTTTTAGTCCAACTTTATTATTTATACGTTTTGTATAAATTAAATTAAAAACTATCGATCTCGGGATAATTTTATCCCATCTTCAGGTTTTTAAAGAATCTTTATTGTCAAGATAATAGTGTCATGTCATGACTAAAAGAAAATAAATAACAAGTTTTTCTATTTAATAGTCTTACCCCCAGTATTATCAACAGACATTTAATTTTAAATGAGGTTTAATTTGACATATATAGTCTATTTTGCAGCTAAATGTCATTTAAACTATATTAAAACTTCATAAAAATACTATATATGTCAAACTAAACCTCATTTAAAATTAAATGTCTGTTGATAATACTGGGGGATAGTAATTTTTAATACTTGGATCTTGGATAAAATGTTATACTTGTATTTTTTTAACAGGTGCAATGAATATTTATCAACCAGTCCTTCGCCAGAATAATTTTGCCAAAGCCCCTGACACCCACTTCGCCCGAGATACTCACATGCGCATAATTTTAGGTAACTCCAGTAATGGAGGACCTGGCAATAAGGCTGATAAAAATAAAGCAACGCAAGAAAATAACTCCAGGTATTTTATTAATTTTAATAAATTTCCAGTGGTAATTTTATGTTATTTTAGTAACTCAAAGCCGAAAAGAAACGGAATTGTAACGAATCCGGCCTTGCGCCTTGTGGCAAACGTGAAAAACGGTTTGGACACGGCGGCGGCAAACTTACGAAAATCGGCCAGTGGTGCCAATCCAAGTACCAAAACCAATAGTTTTCACTGGCGCAAAGAAACGCCGCTTTAAAAACCTCGTTTTATAAAACAAACACGCAAACTAGTCAATAAATGATTGAAATCACTACAGATTCAGTTACTATTTCTCATATTTTATTTATAGGTGTTTTTACACACTAGTCGTTTTAAAAACAAAGATTTAAATATTGTAGAACTGCGCTTAGATCGTAATAATTAGGTTACTTTATTAGTAGCAAAGTTGAGGCCTACAAAATTTTTTTACAGTATTTTTTTCGATTTAGTTTATTCGTTTTTGTGATACGGTGGCTTCTAATGACATCACAATTTGCTCTTATTTATTATTGTATATTATTAACCTATAATTTTGTATTATTAAAAATGAGAATATTTAATTTTTATACTACTACTATATACGTAAAATATATATTTAACAGTAATAATCACGATAGTAATAATAAATTATGCGCTGTAAAATACAGTATTATAATAATATAAACAATAAATATGTGTGAAAATTAGAAATTTTAATTTCCCTTCTAAATATGTCTCCTTATCACCCTTTTTAGTGACGGTATTATCTAAATTATTTTATTTCAAGGTTCACTATGTTCGGAAACACATTCATTTTCCTAATAACATGTTATATACATTTTGGTGAGATTGTAAGATTAGCGTTTTATTAATAATTATTGTTATTACAAGTTCAAGGATCTACAAGGATTGTGGGAGGTGGGTTATCATCAATTCGATTTCACCCTTATTTGGCTTCCCTACAAGTTGATGATAAACATGTTTGTGGAGGAACTATTGTTAAAGAAAATGTTGTTATTAGTGCAGCTCATTGTAAGACTAATTTTTTTTAAGAATTATTTAAATAATTAATTAATTAATAGGTATTCGATTTAGCGCTGAAGCTTATAAAATGAGAGTTGGGAGTTCTTTTTGGGCCAAAGATGGGAAATTATTAAATGTAACTAAAATTACTAAACACCCCAATTATAATAGACGCACTACTGAAAATGATATTTGCCTTATTTTTTTAAAGTAACTTTAGTTTATTGTGCAATAATTTACGAATTAATAATTTGAATTTTAGAGATTTTCTTGTGTGGTCTTTAACAATTAAACCGATAAATTTACCCGATGAAAATTTTCAAGTCTACCCCTCTATGTACACGACTGTTTTGGGTTGGGGCACCACCAAAATTGATGATGATAACGCGGTTTCTGCAGAATTAAAGATGGTTTATTTACCGATAATTAATAAAACCACTTGTATTGATTCTTACCCACCGAATTCTTTGACGGAACATATGATTTGCGCGGGAAGCTCGACTGCTGAAGAAGATGCATGTTCAGTAAATTTTGTGGTTTAATTATAACTTATTGAAATTATTACTTTTTTAATTTTAGGGCGATTCCGGGGGACCAATGATTTACAATAGGACACTTATAGGGATAATTTCCTGGGCGTTAGGGTGCGCTGATACTACTTATCCAGGAATTTATACTTTCGTGCCTCATTATGTTAGTTTTATTAAAGAAAATATGAACAAGAGTAGCATAGAAGTATAAAGTATTATTGGCTTAAAATTAATAGGACAATAATTTGAATGAATTGAAGCTATAGTGAAATGTCAAGTAATTTTTAAAGTATTTCCTGATAGAAAAATAAACTGTTATTGTTTACTTCTAGAATTTCTGACGTATGTTTAGTTTTCTAATAGAATGGAAAAATACTCGTTTTTTGTTATCTAAAAATGAAGATAATCAGGTTTACTGTAAATTCAGTTGCCTACAGTCTTAACAGGTTTTTGCGGTATGATGCAATATATTCACTGCATTAGTTAGTTATCAGTAAATAAAAAAGAACATAAACATCAAAGAAAACAAATAAAAACATTATTCATCATAAATGCGGCAAATCTCTGCCAGCTCATAAAATAAGACTCAAATGAAGGATAATATTATACCTTTGATCTACCTTGCTGCTAGCTACACCACTAAAAAGATAGATCAAAGGAATTATCCTTCATTTGATTATTTTAATCATAGATCTACATCATCCATTGCAAACTTTGTTTGATAAAACATACGTCTCTTAACTGGCTGTGTTTTTTCGAAAATTGTTGTCGCATCGGAATCATCGTTATCATGCCATTCCTGTGAGGAAGGGTGTTTAGAATAAGCAGTGTAGTCCACTGTAAGAGAGGGTGACTATTCGTCCTGGATTTTCCGGGACATTTCGGGATCTGTGTCCCTCACAAGTCCCGAAAAATATCTCGGATCAGTAAGAGTCCTGTGAAATTTCCCGGATTTTTTATTTAATCCTTTCACTCACTTGTAGAATTGTACACATTAAATTTACATTACGTTTATGGAAAATTCAACTATTTTCGCACCCCGCACCTACCCCGAAGTCTGATGTCTGATCTCCAGAAAAACATCGTGCGTAATTCGTATTTCAAAGAATAGCATTCTTGGGAAGTAAACGCTAAGATAGTAAAAGAACTGAAAACGATACTAGGGTAGAAAATCCTAAATCTAATCGAAGTTTCAAGGAATTGAAAAACCATAGTTTTTCGAAATTGTACGATATTGTGGCGTGAGGCACAATAAACTCTTTCTCTCAAGGATTAAATCGAACTCACAGGAATAAATTGAACTCATAGGATTAACTAATAACTAGACAACGGCGACTAAATTCTAAACTGAAAACTAAAGAATAAAAAGAAGTCGGAAGTCTTCTATCCTATGGATGCTTGGAAGAGAAACTTCTCATTGCATGTATTAAGTCAATGAAAAAAGTCATAGTATTTCAAAGAACCACTATCCCTGGGAAGCAAAAGCAAACTTTGGAGGTCTTCGATGCAAGACAATTATAGCACCTCTCATCTTCCATTTTTTTTGGTTTTTTTTTCGTCCTTCTCTTTCGTAGAATTTTCAATAGCCATTCTTGGAAAGCGAAAACTAAGAGTAAAAGAACTGAAAATACTACTACGGTAGAAAATCCTAAATCTAATCGAAGTTTAAGAGAATTGAAAAACCATGGTTTATCGATATTGTTCCGTGAGGCACAATAAACTTTTTCTCCCAAGGATTAAATCGAACTCATGGGATTAACTAATAACTGGACACTGTGTTAAAATACAGACTAAAGTCTAAACTAAAAACTAAAGAGAAAAAAGAAGTCGGAAGTCGTTTATCCTATGGATGCTTTGAAGAGAAACTTCATAGCATTTATTAAGTCAATGGAAAAAGTCATAGTACTTCAAAGAACCGCCATTCTTGGGAAGCAAAAGATAACTGAAGAATACCTGAAAACAATACTGAGGAAGAAAATCCTCAACTTCATCGAAGTACTAAAGAATTTTTTGGAATTTTTCAATATGCAACTTTGGTGGTCTGCGATGCAGGACAATTATAGCACGTCTCATCTTCCATTTTTTTGATTTATTTATTCTTTCGTAGAACTTTTAATTAGTTCTTTTGACTATTAATTTTAGAGATTGGTGAAATAGTGTGATTCTGTAATCTGTAAGTCCTTACAGGAGAAATCTGTAAAGTTTGTTACATGAGTTGTAATGGACAGTTTCCATGGTTCCCTTACAGATATGTACAGAATTACTGTTTTGCACAGAATTGCACCATTAATTTAAGAAAATTCGAAAAAACACCCCCTTACTTGGCTTTATTTTAAAAAATTGTAAGAAAACGACAAATTTTTTATATATTTTTAATTATTTTCTTTTTGTGAATTATTATTTAACATTCTGTCAACAATTTATGTTGTTTTGTTATTACTAGTTGAAAGAGGGTGGTTTTACCTTTCTAGTGATAATTTCTGTAGATTTTTATACACATTTTTTAAGTTGTTATTACTGATTTAGTGATGTGTGGGAAAAATTGGTAACTTAAAATTAAAATAGCTGTAACTCCAAAACTATAATAGTTAGACCCACTCTTTTTTCGTTTTTTACGATGAAATTTCTTCTACTTTCTAACCCTGAAGTTTTGGCTACCACGAACGGGACACCCTGTATTTAATTAACTTCAAATTATAATTTTATTGTTTGTTAAGACCAAAGGAACTCACCAACAATGTGAAATCGGTATCTGTAGATGAAGCAAAAAACTTGGAGCCAAAAAAATTCTCTTTGCACTTCCTTACAACAATGACCTACTTTACTCTTTTGTAAGAGGAACTAAAATGGTATATTTAAAAAAATTAGAAATTTTGAAAATTTACAATTTTTAGAGATGAAATTTCTATTTAATAATTCAAACAAGATTTGTTAAATTAGGCTTAAATCTCCTTATTAATTTAGTTAGTATCAATAAAATCTGTTGAAAAAATTTAAATAGCATATAAAATTAATGCAAAATTTATAATAAAAATTTAAATTCTATAAAAAAACTTGTTTCGGTAGTTAATAGATGATTTAAACTGAGATATTTCGTTAATCCTTGTCTAAACGCATGCGCTTTTACTTAAAGCGAACACGCTGAGTAAAAATAGACACTAGTCGTCGAAAGGACTGAAAAACACTCGAATGACAGAGAGACGGACTATAAATTGCACTTTAAGCACAAACTCGGTCCCAGTTCGAGTGCACGGGTCACTACGCGTGTTCTTTTTACATCTATAAAAACCAAAAATAACGAAAAACATCACTGAAAATATAGGACAATATTTTGATGTATCAAAGTTACGTTATTTTAGGAAATATAGGGTAAGTTTAATTTATGTTTATTTTAGTATTTGTAATATAATTTATTTCCGAATTTGTTTACCTATCTATTGAAGGTTTTTTTAAATACATTGCTCAACTGATAAAACTTAGGTACATAATTGCATAGCGCAACATACTTTTCAAATAATCAATATAAGAATTCTTTAAATAAACTTTCCTGGTAATGATCATTTAAATACAAATTAGCAAATATAAAATGATTTCTGGAAAAATACAACAATCCTTTTAAGTTTTTAAACATTTTATATAAGTCGTAAAACCTCAAATAGTAATATTGTCTACTTCTAATCTACTGCAATAAAATAACAATCGAAACAAATTTTATGTTGTGCACTTTTTAGCCACTTACAGCAGTAAATTTTTAATACTTAATTTAAACTGAAGTCATTCGATAATTTTTTTGATTATTAAGTTATTAAAAAAAAAAAAATTACATGTCACTCATCTTGACAAAAAAAGTTTCTTAAATACCTGAAGATGGGATATAATAATCCCGAAATCGATAGTATTTAATTTATTTTATACAAAAAGTATAAATAATAAAGTTGGACTTAAAGAAAATACATCTCAAGTTTTTCTAATTTATATTTATTATATACATATAAATATACAGGGTGTCGTAAAATTCGACCGACAACACTTAACTGGAGATAGTAGACCTAATAAAAATAAGTCGATATGACCAAAATCATTTAAATAATTATTTTTTTTAAATACGGCCAAAGTAGCAAATATTTTTTAATGAAATTTTGTATTCGTATATTAGAATAATGAACGCTCAATTGGTAAAAATTTGGCTAATCCTCGAATTTTGTAAATAGTGTTGGATGAAAGAAGAAGACGTAAAACAATGAAAAAAAACTTTTTAGGTATTAAAAAAAATATATGTAAAAATCATTTTTTATGAAGAAAACTGCGAAACGAAGATTTTTGGTCCCTTATAAATGGTTTGTAGGCTAAGTGGTTTTTGAATAAAATTAAGAAAAAGGTACGAAAGTTAGGCCACTTTACATACATTTTTAATAAAATTCTTTTTTAAGCTCAAAAAACACTTTGCATTACTCGATATTAATTGCATATTAGAATATTCTCTAAACCTGAATTTAATTATTAAAATTTAGTAATTTTATTAGTTATCAATTTATGTTGAAATTGTAGCTTGTTGCCACGGAAACGACAAAATTTTTACCTTTTTCCAAATTTACAATTTCATATCGACTCATATATTCTGCTGTACTATCCCCAGTTAAGCGTTATGGTCGAATTTTGCGACACCCTGTATAAATACATTAAAATAAAATTATGTCTACAGGGTGTCCCATTTGACGTTGGACTGTATAGGTATCTTTGTTATTATTGCAGATAGAAAGTTGGTTAAATGGACAAAGTAGTAGAAATTTTTTCGAATATTAATAATTCATTTACAATAAATTTGAATATCGAATCGTTCCAACGTTATCTTGAAAAAACAAGAAAATGCGACTTTCAAAATTTGGCTATAATTTCGTTATTTTCGGTGGTACCAAAAAAATTTTTTGACTTAATAGAGACAATTTTTTGTGTACTATGCAGTAAAACAAATGAATATTTTTTTTCGCCAACGGATTAACCGGAAATGAACCAAACTTTTTTTATGGCAGCCATATTGGATTTACACATATTCGGAATTAGTGTATTTTTCTGAATAATTTGATATATCATATGTTATATTTAAAAAAAATAGAAATAATTTTATTTTACTAACCAAAAATGGCCTTGAATAGATGTAAACTGTCAATACATATGTGTTTATTTTACATTTAATATTTTAAATAGTTACATTTATGTTATTGACAATTTACATCTCTTGAAGTCCAATGTTAGTTTGTAAAATCAAATAACTTTATTTTTTTTTAAATATGACGTATGGTATACCAAATTACTCAGAAAAAAAATACTGATTACGAATATGTGTAAATGTAATATGGTTGCCATAAGAAAAAAATAAGTTTGGTTCATTTCCGGTCAATCCGTTAGCGAAAAAAAATATTCAATTGTTTTACGGCATTGTACACATGAAATTGTCTGTATTATGTCAAAACACTTTTTTGGTACTACAGAAAATAAAGAAGTTATAGCCATATTTTAAAAATCGCATTTTCTTGTTTTTTCAAAATAGCGTTGGAACGATGCGATATTCAAATTCTTTGTAAATGAATTATTAATATTCTAAAAAATCTCTATTACTTTGTCCATTTAACCGACTTTATATCTCCAATAATAACAAAGATACCCATAGAGTCCAACGTCAAATGGGACACCCTGTATATAAAATATAAATTAAATTCCCAAAAAAGTAGATAAGCGACTGATTCCAAAATATTGCAGATTACAGAATACTTATTTTTATATACAGGGTGTCCCAAAAAGAAGTGCTCAGAAGAAATTCTTAGAAAATAGACGAGATTTTATCGACAAAAAACCTAATAGTCAGGGTCGGGACAACCCAGTGTTTTTTTGGCGGGTCTCTGAATTTTGTTCTCACAGAAAATGTCGTTAATTCAAAATTCTGTTACAGTTCATAAACTATATGGTCAATTTAAATAAAAAAAGATATAAAGTAAAGCTAATTAATACCACTTTGACTTGAAGTTATAAAATCATTATCAAAAAATTATTTTGATACAAAAAAAATTGTTCTTTAAAAAAATTTATGAGAATAAACTTTTTTCCTTGATATTTTCGCACATATCTTTGAAATAAACCTCACAAAGGTACTACTTTTTTACGTCTGTAAATCTTCACAGTAAAATCTATTCACGAAAAAATATTCAGTGTTCTATCTCTATTAGTTTCAGAGCAGTTCTAATAAGAAAAATATCCTGCGCGAGTGACTTCAACTATAGTAGTATAAGGTCAAGTAAAAAGTTAACAAAGTGGTTAAAGAAAATGAAATGAAAATAAGTTTAATGCCATGATTATGATACAGAAACATTAATAATTAATTAATATTTAAAATGTTGACCATTACATGACCCTCAACCCCTTACGTCAAGTCTTATCATCACTGCTTAAGTAAATATAGTTCTAGTATTTAGATATAATAAATAATTACGTATCTGGTAAAAATAAATAACATTCCCAAAAATCACAGATTACAGGATACATACTCTTATATACATATACAGGGTGATGATAAAGTTTGGAACATAATTCTCAACTTTTTTGAGAAAATCTCAAACAGGTCAATTTTAGGTTTTAAAATGCCATATCTTGGTATAAAAAATATTAATAACGTCAATGGTGATTTAGCACAACATCATCATTGATTTTTTTAATTGGAAACCCCCACTTTTTTCACTAGTTTTTGATACTTAATGATGATATAAGAAAATGATCGCATTTGTAAAAAAGTGGGGGTTTCTATTTAAAATAATCGATGATGACTTCATTGCTAAATCACCAGGGGCGTCATTAACATTTTTTATTCCAAAAGATGGCATTATAAAAACTAAAATTGACCTGACCGAGCGATTTTCTCGAAAAAATTAAATACGGCAGTTACGTATTTTGTTCCAAACTTTATCACCACCCTGTATTATTATTGCTATTATAATATTTGTACTTTTTTTCACTCCCAATAGTGTAAATAGTTGGATTATTTTTTAATATTAGATTGGGAGTGAAAAAACGTTGTATACAACTCGGGGGTTAAGTAGTGTATTAATAGTCTCGGACTTTGCAGACCTCGGTCCTCGGGCTGTAATCTGGTCCTCGGCTATTGATACACTACTTACCCCCCTTATAGTATAATATACTATTATTAGTATTTTATAGTTAAAGCATTTATATCTCCGTAAAAATTTAGTTTTGGTGTTTAGACTGTAAATAAGGTTTTTTTGCTTTGAAGGTATGTGAGGGGATTAGCTCGTTTTTTATTCACTTTGTTTGGTCACTAGTCACTGTAAGCATTTCTTTTATTCACTATATTTTGGTGACACTTTTCTTTACGGCCGATCTCATCGACAGTGCTCAAAGAAAAACTTATCAAAGTCTTGCTTACACTTAAGTTCTTCTTATATTTTTAAGACTTCTCTCCAGTCATCTAAAACAAATGAATACTTACGTTAAGTTTAGTAGAGATTGTGTTTTGGTGTTCGGTTGGTATTCGGGCGTCGTTGATAATTTTTTAACTTCAAGTCAAAGCGGCATTAATTAGCTTTATTTTAAAATTTTTTCATTTAAATTGATCAAGTAGTTTATGAACTATAACAGAATTTCCAATTATCGACATTTTCTGTGAGCACAAAATTCAAAGCACCGTCAAAAAAACTGGGCTGCTCCGACCCCGACCATTGGGTTTTTTGTCGATGAAATCTCGTCTATTTTCCTGGATTTTCTTCTGAGGATTTTCTTTTGGGACACCCTGTATATAAAAGAATAATAATGGTCCTAGGGCAGAGCCTTGTGATACACGTGATTTTACTGTTACTAGTGTACTTGTGTGATTATTAATTTATACATTATAGCATTCTGCGACCGTGATGAAAATTTTAGAGACGTCTTTAAAGTTAATCACGTCTTTAAGAAAATATTTCTTATGAAGAAATATTGTTTAATCACGTGTTTAACTTTAACGACGTCTCTAAATTTTTCATCACAGTCGCCGAATACAGGCTTTTGTCTTCTTTCTTTTATATACCGGGTGGAAACGAAACATGGGTCACCTTAATAACTTCTTTATTTATAAAAATTTGAAATTTGACTATGTTGTATGATTCAAGAAAACACATTTTAAGCACTAAAATTTTTTTCAATATGACTTCTGCTTTTACCGGAAGTGACATCAATTTTATTTTTTTAAATGTAACACCCATTTTTTTGTTCAAAATATGAAATTATTTTATAAAAAGAGTACGTTTGTGATAAATTTCTTAATTTTTTTTTTTAAATTATGAAAAAGAAAAAACATTTTTTCTTTATCAGAAATTGATAAAAACTACCAAAACTCACTCCAAATAATACAAATACCTAAGGTAAATTGTATTTTGTAAAATTATTTAAGCAGTTTTTGAGATATTAATTTATGAACTTTTTTGAGTAACGTTTTTGCAAATAACTCTTTTTTTTAATGGAAAGATCACTTGGTTTTTCAAAAAGAAGATTTTAATACGATTATTTTGGTATCCCATATGTAGGGTGTAATTAATTTACTTGTCCCAGTTTTTCATATTTTTGTACTCGGGATTTTTCAAAATTTAAAATAAAAAATGTATTACAAACATACTGCTTTTCTAAAATAGTCTTAAAATATGAACAAAATAATTAGGTGTTACATTTAAAAAAATAAAGTGGATGTCACTTCCGGTAAAACTGGAAGTGACATTGAAGAACTTTTTAATGTGTTTTCTTGAACCATACAACATAGTCAAATTTCAAATTTGTATTTTCATAAATAAAGAAGTTATAGACATGACCCGTGTTTCGTTTCCACCCGGTATGTTCTGAGGATTTCATAGAATTTGTTGGTAATTAATTTTAATTTTTTTAATAGCGCGTCTTGATGTATTATATCGAAGGCTTTTCTAAAGTCCAAGAAAAGATAACGTACTATTTTTCCTTCATCTATATTTTTGTTTACAAACTATAATATTTGTGACTGCAGTTTGAGTGCTTGGCTTCTCTAAAAATCCATTTTGATTGTTGAATTTGAAATTTATTGTTTCGAAATATAACAAAAGTCTATTGAGAATTATTTTTCATATATTTTCGAGAAGGTTGATAAGACAGAAATTGGTCTATAGTTCTCTACTTCAGTTTCCGTCTTTGTAGATTGGTGTTATTTTTTTCCTATCTTTAGTTCTTCTGTCAAAATTCCTTCTTTGATGTTTTTGTTTATCATTAATACTACATGTGATGTAATGGTATTATTTAATTTTTTAATAAATAATTGAATGTTTTATATTGTCAAATCCTGGTAATGCGTCTCTCTTGAGTTATTCTCTATTATGATGCTTATCTTCTTTTCAGTAAGTTTGAAATAGACCGAGTGTTTATTTTCTTTAATTCCTTTGTATGTTCTGCTTTGATTGATGTTTTTGATAAGATTTTCTGCTGCTTTTATACAGGGTCTGCCAAAAAAAACGGAAACACCTCAATATAATAAGTTAGGTGCCGTACCACTAATAAAACGAACACCCTGTACATTAAAAACATGTTTTAATGGTAGCTTGTTTAAATTGAATAAACTCTTCTTTAAACTTTTTTTAAATTCAAAAAATATACCGGGTGTACCAAAAAAAATACAAAATTTTTTTGAAAGTCAAGAAAAGAAAATACAAAATTTTTTAAAGTTCAGAAAAAATTTTTTTATCACAAACATACTTGGAACTTCTTAATGTTTAATAATAAGTACAAAAAACAGGGCGTTACATTTAAAATAAGAAAGTTGATGTTATTTCCGGTGAAACCGGAAGTGAAATTTTTTTTTAGTTCAATAAATCCGTTTTCTTATGCCATATAACGTACTAAAATTTTAAATTTTTATTTTCATAAATAAAGAAATTACAGGGGTGGCCCTAGTTTCGTGGACACCCGGTATAGGTGTTTCCATTTTTTTGGAGGATGCTCTTTAGTATTTGTTATATATTTCAGATATTTCAACATTATCCAGTAAGTAATAAAATTATTAATTATATCTATTTATAGAAAAGTTAACGTATCATTAAAACATAGAAGCCGTTCTACAATAACGTATAATTTAAAAAAATAATTTTCATAATTTGCAATTATTATTATCACGATGCAACTAATAATATGGAATCAAATAGGTTTCAATTTACATTTCACATGACATTGTGCATGACACCAATCATTAATAATAAATAGTATATTTTATTAGGAGCAAAAGTGAGGCGAATATGCAGCTCTTGTAGGACGAGCCAGTGTAGAATATAATACTTTACTGGCGTTTAATTTTAAAGCCTAAATTATGAACTATTTACAGTTTAATAAAACATAATTAAAAACTCTATAAATTGAAAATAAGCATCAGAACTAGCTTTTTAACTTTTCTAAAGCACTCCTAATTCTTACATATATAAAATGACCCATTTTAGTAAATTGATTACAATTCTTTTCTTTTTTAATCAGTAATTTAAGAAAATGTGATGGTTTTAAAAGCTATAATTTTCTAGTTGTAAACCTATTTTCTAAGTAACACGACTAATTGAGCTTTAAACGGATCGTAAACCTGAGTTAGTAAAAAGTTATTTTTGTAATTGCTACTTTGAACTAAAACAAAAACATGGCCACATATAAAAACTCAATATGAACATGAAGTATGCTAATAAAATAATAATTTACATCGAAGGGCATTGAATGAATGAATCAGCATTTTATACTCGATTTTAAATTTATAAACGACATGAATAAACAAATGATTGCTGCAATTCTGCATAGCATACAAAATTGAAAAAAAAACTCTAAAAAAACATAGTCACCTAGAAGTAATTAATTCTTAAAGAAAATTAATCATAACTTTTTGCTGACTATAATCAATCAATCAATTAAAGTACATGTGCAAATGCAAAAACAGCGCAACAAATTCTTATATGATTTTGTTTTTAAAATTATCACAGTTGCTATAACGATAGTGAAGCGTCGAACGTGACTTATCTTTTTAAATTTTTAAAACAACCCGATGATATAGCATAATAAATTATAGTGATACCACTTTATTTTATATGATACTACTTTCTTCTGACCTAAGTCGTTCGATTATGCATGCTTATTATATAATCCCACGCGATAAAATTGCAAAAAGCTCAATAATTCCTATCAGGATAAAATATTTTTTTTAAATTGTAAGCTTTTATTATATAACTTCTAACTGTGCCTGAATTTTATTCATGTTCAATGTAAAATACAGTTCGTGGTAGGTAAAACTTCACCGGCGAGAAGTTAGCCATAAAATTTCCAGCCACAGTTTTTTACATGTATTTCTCCATAAGAAGAAAAATCATTATAACTTCTTTATTTTACATTTTATAACAAAACTAATTAAACCACTGGAAACCTCAAAGAAACATCTATATAACAGTACTACTGTAAATGCTTGCCTCATAATAATAAATCTGCAATTTGCATTTAATCAGATGACTACCTTAAAATATCAAAAACACTTAAATGGGTGTAACTTCTATTAAAATAAACTGACAACTAAAATAGAATAATCAGTAGAATCTGCATTAAATTCCCTACATTCTCATGTATAAAACAATGTTAGCCACTAATTATTAATTTATTAATTAACCAAAAACAGTAATTTCTGAGTAATTTTTTATTCTAATGGCTACCAAAAACCGGCCATAAAAAAGATATTGATTCCATTTGATAGAAAATTTAATAAGGTTTCCAACGATATATCACACAATGCTTGCCTCATCATGATAATTAAAAATTTTAACTTTTAATTAAATTCGCCGCGAAAACTAAATAATGCATTATGCGCTCTAACTTTTGAGAGAATGATAGCAGAAAAAAACTAAAACCACTTTTTGAATCTATATTAGAAAATGAAAACAATGATGTGTAACACAATGCTAGCTACTAATTATTGACTTTTTAATTAACCAAAAACACTAATTTTAAAGTAATTTTTGGTTCTAATGGCTACCATCATTATTTTCATTTTCTAATATAGTGGTCTTAGCTTTTTCTGCGATCATTTTCTTAAAAATTACAGCACATAGTGCATTATTTAATTTTCGCGGCGAATTTAATTAAAAGTTCAAATTTTTAATTACCATGATGAGGCAAGCATTGTGTGATATATCGTTGGAAAGCTTATTAAATTTTCTATCAAATGGAACCAATAACTTTTTATGGCCGGTTTTTGGTAGCCATTAGAACAAAAAATTACTCAGAAATTACTATTTTTGGTTAATTAATTAGTTAATAATTAGTGGCTGACATTGTTTTATATATGATAATGTAGGGAATTTAATGCAGATTCTGCTGATTATTTTATTTTAATAGAAGTTATACCCATTTAAGTGTTTTTGATATTTTAAGGTAGTCATCTGATTAAATGCAAATTGTGGATTTATTATTATGAGACAAGCATTTACAGTAGTACTGTTATATAGATATTTCTTTGAGGTTTCCAGGGGTTTAATTAGTTTTGTTATAAAATGTAAAATAAAGAAGTTATAATGATTTTTTTTCTTATGGAGAAATACATGTAAAAAACTGTGCCTGGAAATTTTGTCAAAAACTAAAAAAACGTGGGGTATAACAATCTGTAAAAGGTCTTTACAATAGCCCTTACATTTTTTGTTTTGATTAAAAAAATTAAATGTGAAAAACTGGCTGATTATTTTCATTCTTTTATAAATTATTTGACTCCTGGTCTGATTTTCAAAAAACTTTTTATGTAGTTTTACTAAGGACTGTGTAACAAAATATTAAAAAATTGAGCCCTTACATTTTTTGTTTTAGATTAAAAAAATAAAATCTGAAAAAGTGACTATTTTTTTTAATATTTTTTTTTAATTTATTGACTTCTGGTCTGATTTAAAAAATAAAACTTTTTATGCAGTTTTACTAAGGATTGTATCTCTAACAAAATATTAAAAAAATTGAGCCTTTCCATTTTTTTTTTTTAATAAAAAAATATGAATGTAAAAATGATAAGACTCGATTACTCTCACGGTTTTAGAGAAATTTGTAATTTAATAATTTACAGTCAATTTTACAAAAAAAAAATATTTGAATGATCGAAAAATACAATTCATTCCTTAAATTTTGAGCTCTTAAAGGTGTTTGTACCCCGTATAATTTTCGAGCAATCAACTTTTTTCTGAAAAATCTAAAATTTCTGGATTAAATTTGATTTAAAAGCGGGATTTTACACATTTTTGTACAGAACTCAAAAACAAAAAATGATAAAAAAATTATTCTGTTTTGGCTAAAAACTCATCTAAAGCCCTTTCTAAAAACATATAAAACTTTAATTTAATTAGTGAATTTAAAGCAATTTTTCAGATTTTTTTATCAAAATTTTTTTTTCAATTTTTAGATTTTATTAATTTTCTTGAAAACTACAAAACTTATCAACACCAAAATTTTATACCAGAAACATGTAGCACCGAGAAGTATTTTAAAAAATATTTGGTGAAAATCGATCCATTAGTTTTTCCATAATAAAATCGTAAAAGATTTGCTAAAACTTGGACACAAATCCGGCCCTAGGGAGCTTATTTGAAGACCTTTAAACATTTTTTTAGAATGATTGGAAAATACAATTAATTCCTTAAAGTTTGAGTCCTTAAACGTTTCTGTACGCCGTTTAGTTTTCGAGGAATCAACTTTTTTCTGAAAAATCAAAAATTTCTGGACTAAATTTGACTAGAAAGTGAGATTTTACACATTTTTGTCCAGAACTCAAAAACGAAAAGTGATAACAAAATGATTCTTTTTTTGGCTGAAAGCCCTTTCTAAAAACATATAAAACTTTAATTTAATTAGTGAATTTAAAGCAATTTTTCAGTTTTTTTTATCAAAAATTTTTTAAATTTTTAGATTTTATTAATTTTCTTGAAAACTACAAAAGTTATCAACACCAAAATTTTATACCAGAAACATGTAGCACCGAGAAGTATTTTAAAATAGTTGGTGAAAATCGATCCATTAGTTTTCGTAAAAGATTTGCTAAAATTTGGGAACAAATCCGGCCCTAGGGAGGTTATTTGAAGACCCTTAAACATTTTTTTAGAATTATTGGAAAATACAATTAATTCCTTAAAGTTTGAGTCCATAAACGTTTTTGTACCCCGTTTAGTTTTCGAGCAATCAACTTTATTCTGAAAAATCTAAAATTTCTGGATTAAATTTGAGTCGAAAGTGAGATTTTACACATTTTTGTCCAGAACTCAAAAACGAAAAGTGATAACAAAATAATTCTTTTTTGCTTAAAAACATATCTAAAGCCCTTTCTAAAAACATATTTAACTTTAATTTAATTACTGAATTTAAAGCTATTTTTCAGATCTTTTTATCAATTTTTTTTTCAATTTTTAGATTTTATTAATTTTAAGTTATCAATACCAAAATTTTATATCAGAAACATTTAGCACCCGGATGTATTTTAGAAAATATTTGGTAAAAATCAGTCGATTAGTTTTTCTATAATAAAAGCGCAAAATATTTGCTAAAATTTGGGCACAAATCCGGCCCTGAAGGGTTTATTTGAAGACTTTACTTGAATTAAATTTATAGTTTTTTTTAACAATTTTTTATTTACAGATTTTCCAAGTTAACTATTTTAATAATTTTCTTGAAAACTACGTAAGTTATCAATACCAAAATTTTATACCAGACACATGTAGCACCTATGTAGATGTATTTAAAAAAATATTTGGTGAAAATCGGGTGATTAACATCGCAATGTATTTGCTAAAATTTGGGCAGAAATCCGGCCGTGGAGAGTTTATTTGAAGTTTTTCAAACATTTTATTACAATATTCGGAAAGAACAATTTATTCCTTAAATTTTAAAGTCTTTACCATTTTTATACCCCGTATAGTTTTCGAGGAATGAACTTTTTTTTTGGAAAATCTAAAAACTTGCAAGTGAGATTTTACACGTTTTTGTCAGAACTCAAAAACCGAAGAAAGTATCAAAATGATTCGTTTTTTTTTGGCTCAAAATTTATTGAAAGCTCTTTCCAAAAAATATTACAACTTTGGTTTGATTAATAAATTTAAAGATTTCATTACTTAAATATTTTTCAATTTTAATAGTTTTTTTTTTTAATTACAAAACCTATCAAAACCAAAATTTACTTTTTTTACTAATGCACTGTAACTCCAAACCTATAAATAATAAACCCCAAGTTTTTTGATGAAATTTGTTCTACCTTCTAACTCTGAAGTTTTATCTGCCACTAACGCAACACCCTGAATAGTTCGTCGGTTATTTTAATTGCAATTAATATTTTTACGATGTTCGAAAATAGTTTAAATAATTTACATTTTTTAAATTAATGACCTAAACTAGGTGTCATTAAAACCTATTCTAAAACTACACATTGCATTTAATAACTTTACTCTAATTAAACAACAATTACATAAAAATAGTTTTTTTATAATTACTAATTATTAGCTAATACATAAACAAATTTTCCTATTACATATTACGAGTTGTATTTGATAAATGATAAATTCCTTTTATATGGCGTCAATTTTAATCGCAAGTACTCTATTTTTTTAATAAAATAAGTACATATAAACATTAAATCCTACCACAATGTAGTTCTGGGTACCCAATTATCTCATCAAAACATGTTTACCAAATTTTGGTTTAATTAAAAATCATGTCAGGCTGAAAAATTTCAATGGCCAAAAAATTTGATTTCTCTATCCTGTTTTTTCTTCTCTTGTAAGTTTAATTCCATTGCATAACTTCAGGCAATTATGTGCAGTTAGTAGGTCCAATTATTTCCACTAGGGGCGTATATAATTGGCGGTGGGCAGAAAAATTAGGCCCATGGACCTCACGAATGAAACGGGATGCACCTTAATGGTTCTTTTGACCGTAAAAAATCCAGTTTTATTATTAAACTGACCTCTTTTATTTTATGCAGGTCAGTTTTTTCCATAAAACCATATTTACTGATATTAATTTTGGGAAAACGAATTTTTAAGCTGATTTATAAAGACGATATTTGAGGAGGTGAATGGACTTAAATATAACAGTCGAATTGCATTTTAGGTACAGAAAAACACCGGTTTCTTCTTTACCTTTTGTGTTTTATTGCCGCAACCCCATTTTGGGAACGTGCCGTTGCTCATACTCAACACATAAATACAATTTTTCACACAGACACAAAAGGGCCTAGAACAGGCTTCAGTGTTGCTTCGAAAGTCGTTATACATGAAAATGTTAAGTAAAATAGTACAAAATTGCATCATTCACTAGATACTTTTTTTAAACAGAAAATTAATATAAAAAAGGTGAGATAAATTTTGTTTTTTTTACTTATTTGGTTTTTATAATCACGTGGTTTTAATAGGTTAAGTTGTTTTTATTTAAAGTTGTGTATACAAATGTAAAAAAAAAACTATGAAAGCAGCGGAAAATAAAAAATACTAACTTAAGTTAATTACGTAATTTATGTCATAAAAGACATTTACTTAATGAAACTTGTTTTTTATATTTCTTATTATTTTTCTTAATTCCTGGAATTACCATTTTAACATTTTTATAATTTTTTGTTGAATAGTTATTTTATAATTTACAAAAAAAATTTGTATTTTATATAAAATTTACTTTTTGTTACTGAGTACTGGGATTTTGGCTTAATTGGACACTTAAAGGTAAATAATAAATTTACATTTGCAGCTGACCAGTTTCGGTTTTGTTTATTGAACCTTCCTCGGAGCTAAAAAGACAATAAGATTGCACTTTACTTAAATCACCTAATATAAGGATTAATTCAACAATTAAGTCATACAATTATTTACAAAAATTTTTTTTTCTTAAAATATATTTTTAGTTAGTTTTATTTAGCACGTGCTTTATTTGACAAAGAGGTTATAATTACCTGAAATGTTATAGTATTATTATTTTCAGTCGAATTTTTAAAATATACAGGGTGTCCAATTTGACATTGGACTGTATGGGTATCTTTGTTAGAGATTTTTTCGAATATTAATAATTCATTTACAAAAAATGTGAATATCGTTCCAACGCTATATTGAAAAAACAAGAAAATGCGATTTTCAAAATATGGCTATAACTTCGTTATTTTCGGTGGTACCAAAAAATTTTTTTAAATTAATACAGACAATTTTTGTGTACAATGCAGTAAAACAAATAAATATTTTTTTCGCCAACGGATTGACCGGAAATGAACCAAACTTATTTTTTTCTTATGGCAGCCATATTGGATTTACACATATTCGAAATTAGTGTATTTTTCTCAGTAATTTGATATATCATATGTAATATTTTAAGAAAAATAGAAATAATTTTATTTTACTAACCAAAAATGCCCTTGAATAGATGTAAACTGTCAATACATATGTGTTAAGATTTATTTTACATTTAATATTTTAAATAGTTACATTTATGTTATTGACAATTTACATCTCTTAAAGGGTACAATGTTAGTTTGTAAAATCAAATAATTTTTTTTTTAAATATGACATATGGTATACCATATTACTCAGAAAAAATACTGATTCCGAATATGTGTAAATCCAATATGGCTGGCATAAGAAAAAAATAAGTTAGGTTCATTTCCGGTCAATCCGTTAGCGAAAAAAATTATTCATTTGTTTTACTGCATTGTACCCAAAAAATTGTCTGTATTATGTCAAGAAACTTTTTGGTACCTCAGAAAATAAAGAAGTTATAGCCATATTTTAAAAATCGCATTTTCTTGCTTTTTCAAGATAGCGTTGGGACGATGCTATATTCAAATTTTTTGTAAATGAATTATTAATATTCGAAAAAATCTCTACTACTTTGTACATTTAACCGACTTTCTATCTTCAATAATAACAAAGATACCCATACAGTCCAACGTCAAATAGGACTCCCGGTATAAAATTAGGTGTAATTTCCATTAATTCGGTAATGTGAAATAACCAAATCTTTGGATGATTTACTAGAACACAGATTTTTGCAGGTATCTGCAAAAATCTGTGTTAAAACATTTCAGGTAATTATAACCTCTTTGTCAAATAAAGCACGTTGTATAGTTTTATCAATTAAAAGAAATACTATTTATTTTTCGTATCCACTCTATGACATCTATCTAAACAGTCCTCGTCCCCCTAATAACCGTATTTTAGTTCACTTTAATTCTTGATTACCTACACCCCCCCCCCTTTCTTTAATAACAAAATAACGCAACAACAATTACAAATGAATAGCAATGTTGAACAAGAAATGAAAAAGACCTAGGATCTTTAGTCAAATTTTCTATTCTTTTGCCAATGTCTTTAATGGATTTTAAACCAGTAGAACCCCAAACTCCAAATGTTTCTATACTGACTGGGTAAAACAGAAAATTTTTCAAAAGGTTTCTATATTTTGATTTTTTTGTTTTTTCCCCGATCAAAGCAGCAGCACCAGAAGAAATAAAAGAAGATTTTAAATGAGACGTGGCCATAGTGTCTACACAAGTAAAGTCCCAAACAGCTGACTTGCCGAAACACCAAGGAATCAAGGTCATTCCATCAGGTCTCTTACCATCATCCCTACTAGTTCATAACGGCTCTAAAATAGATGGTACATCGGCAGAAGACAATGCTATTTTAATTAATTCATTAACTTCACTGTGACGAAATAATCTCCCAGCGCTAAATTTACAACTTAATCCATGTAAACCATTTTCATGTACAGTCGAGCCACATGAACAAGTATGTTCAATACATAATAAAGAACCAAGACGGAGACCTATAGCAATTCTAAATGAATCGTTATCAAGAAGGGTACCCAAAGATGAAACTGGTAAAGCATGTAGCCAGGCACCTGATTCTTTAGAAGACAAAGCATTTAAACGTGATTTTTTAAACGAATCATCAGACGAACACTTAAATTCATTAAATGTAATATCCAAAAGAGGAATATCCCACGATCTTTGGATACGCTTTTCAGAAGCATCAAGATATTTTTTGGTTTTTGAATACCAAAGATGTTCACCTTCAACCAAATTAGTATCAGGAACATATTTAAAAACTGGAGGCAAAGTGTCATCAATTTTCTTGCATAACAAGAAGAAAGATAAGCAGGTAATGTTAAAGATGAAGCAAGGCGAATTCCAAGACCTCTATAACGTACAGGCAACGTTGCTTGAATCCACATTTCTTCTGTTAAATAATTGTTAGTGATTCTTTCTAATCCACATTTTATAATATTATCAAAAGTATTAATACTAGAAAGATCATGCCAAGATGGACTACATCTAAGAAGGTAATTTACTTTAGGAATTGCAAGACAGTTTTTTAATAGAAAAAAGGAAACATGTAATGGAAGATTCAATAGACGAGAACACATAAGTTTCAAACAATCTGATTTTTCTTCTATAGATTTAGAAAGTGCGGTATCAATAAGAGGTGTTCCAAGTAAACACCATTCAGAATGTTTTGTAATTTTAATACCTGGAGCAATAGAGTTAAAATTCTAAAAAATATCTTCATTTATACCATCTAAGAAAAATAGTTCACATTTTCCGAAATTCAATTCAAGGCCTATTTCGTTTGATGTTCGAATTATTTTTCTCAAGTTTTCAAGAACTAACTCAGAGTTATCGCCAATGGAACCATCATCATGATACCAAGTGTTAAATTCAGTATTAATTAATTTTGTCAATTTCTCAATTCCTAATCTAAATAAAGCTGGTCCTAAAGGATCTCCTTGTTGAACGGCTCTTTCTGATAAGATGCAATCTTCACCAAACATAAGAAAAGAAGATTCTTTATAACATTGAAAAACAAAAGGTGATATCTCTGGAAGGGTATCAAAAACCAGATTAAGAAAAGTATTTCTGTTTAACATGTTGAAAGCATTTTTAAAATCTAATTTCAGAAAAACTTTATTTGATGGGTCAGGATGTTGGGTAAGGTATCTTCGAGCTGAATGAATAATAACTTCACAACCTCCTTTACCAAAACCAAATTGAATAGGACGTAAAACATTACCAAGATTTTTATTAATTTTAGAACAGCATAGCTTAGCTACCAAGCGACGAAAAAAAGTTCCAACAGCAATAGGTCTTACACCTCCATCTTTTTTCTTCAAAGCACACAACGAAGCACCATATAATATCGGGCATATATCAGAAATTACTTTTCCAGAAAGCATTAAATTACATAGACTTGTAATTGACTTTAAAAGCTTTTCCCCTGAAGAACCAGAATTAAAACTGAGCATTTCTTGTATGTGTGAAGGTCTGAGAGAATCTAATCCGCCAGATGAGCCCATATTAAAAGATTTTATGGCTAAAAAAACTTCACTTGTAGTAACTTGTATTGGAGTAATCTTGCTATTACTATACATAATATTAATGCTTTCAATAGACATAGGATGTTTATTAAAAAGGGATTCATAAATATTTTTATCAAAACCAGCGAAGTAATCATTTGAAGATATTAATTTAACAGCTCCTGATAAATCACCATCAGAAACTTTACCCACTATTCGATTAATAACTTGGTCTTCCTCTAAATATCTCTTTTTCTTATTAAAAGGAATATTGGCAAAATCCATAGGTCTTTCTTTATTTAAATTTCTAATAATAATTGAAGTTAATGAACCATTATTGTCAGCTTTTTTGGTAGGAATATTAAAGGAATTATAAGCAAATAACAACAGATCAATCCAAGAATCCAAAGAATTATTTTTTACACAATGGTCAATAATTTTGGACAAGGAAGCACCCGAAAGGAGTCTAGCTCTTTAGGAATTCTTTTAATCACCTTCAAGTTATGTTTTAAGTAAGCCAATCTATCTTGAATGTTTTGTAAATCTTGATTAGGATTTGAATTATTTAAAATTTTATTATGGAGTGGATGTGCTTTGGAAATGTGTAAATTTACTTTTTGAAAAAATTTTCCACAAATATTACAAGCCGTTTTATAGTTGTTTTTATTATCAACCGAAGAATTATTTTTGTGATTAGAACATGCTTTATCATCAATAATATGGTTGTAACATAATAGTATACCACATTTGCTACATGAACTAAAAACATCATTTGAGCAACTGAAAATTTCACAAAATTGATCGCCAGGGTGTAAATCTGTACCAGTCATGGCATGTAAAATAATATAATTATTTACACAATACCTGTTTAACGGAATGGCGCAATAATCCACTCAAAAGAATCGTAACGGGTGGCCAATTGAACCATAAAAAAATCAGTAAATAAGTATTCCAAAACTCGAAGAAATGAGGTAAAATTAGCTGCAGCAAAAAAAACCAGTTGTCAATATGACAATTTTTTTCCTTCTTCTTGATTTCTTTTATTAAAACCTCTCTCATAAATCAAATTAACAGATTTGCTATATAATTTATCAATATCTTCAATTGAAACTTTATAAGACCTATATTCTTCTCTATTTTTTTTAAGTCGATTAAACATTTTACTGACACCTTGTCCCATATGTATCAACAAGTTCACAATTTGAGTTTCTTCATCTTCTGCTTCTAAATTTAAAATCGTTCTGTACAATTTATAGTGTTGATACCATTCCTATATAAATTCTTTTATAGATGGAATAGAATTCATTAAAGTATTTGTAGTATATTTTTTACTACTGAAATCTTGAGTATTTTGAACAATAGTTTCTCGCAATGACTCCACTAATGTCCTTAGATCCTCCAACTCTTTTCTTAAATTTTCAATTTCTGACATTTTCTTTATATTTTATTTCCGGTTTTTAACCTGACACCATGTATAGTTTTATCAATTAATAGAAATACCATTTATTTAATAGATTTATTATAATCTTCAATATTTATACAATATTCGTATCCACTCTATGACATCTATCTAAACAGTTCTCGTGGTTCTCGTCCCCCTAACAACCGTATTTTAGTTCACTTGATTCTTGATTACCTACACACACGTGATAAATTAAACTAACTAAAAATATATTTTAAGGAAAAAAAAAATTTTTGTAAATAATTGTATTAATTGTCGAATTAATCCTTATATTAGGTGATTTAAGTAAAGTGTAATCTTATTGTCTTTTTAGCTCTGAGGAAGGTTCAATAAACAAAACCGAAACCGGTCAGCTGCATATGTAAATTTATTATATACATTTAACCGTCCAATTAAGCCAAAATCCCAGTAATTTTTGTAATTTAAATTTTTTTATTTTTTATAATTTCATTGGATGATTTTTTTAAAACCAAAAATTGTTTGTCATTCAACACTTATATTAGATATCTATTGTTACAATTATTCAACGTTGTTTCGTTGCTATTACTAGACATTAACATACTAATTTGTTATTTAAATGATCTTTAATTATTTCGAGTTAAACTTGCACTGAAAGACAGTCATTCTCGAGGTTGTTAACCTGCAGCCTTGTGTAGAACAGAGAAAATATTTCAAGTTGGAAATTATTTTCTCTGCTTCAAAATAAATCACAATTTTAGTTTGCTTTTTTATAATAAAATTGAACTTTTTGAATTTGAATAAACCTACAAAAAAGGTATTAAAAATCAGTAAAAATATTAAAAATAAATTTTGATATTATTCCTCGTATTACTAAGCTAATATTAAATTATTTGTGTACACTATCAATAAATCCA
This sequence comes from Stenus bimaculatus, assembly GCA_963971135.1. Classification (NCBI taxonomy): domain Eukaryota; kingdom Metazoa; phylum Arthropoda; class Insecta; order Coleoptera; family Staphylinidae; genus Stenus; species Stenus bimaculatus. The sequence continues at coordinate 48,256,244 of OZ020181.1, forward strand.
TGTATTTACTCCCTTCATATACTAAATTTACTTTTCTCTTTTTACAGAACACTTTTCTATTGATAGCGTGGTGGTTTGGAATAGAAGGCCGTTTGATAAACCTCTAATTAGATTGGATAAGCCAGGAATGAATGAATAAAAGTAGGTTACTTGAGATTCGAAAAAATGTGCGAAACAATGTGCTGATTTTGGTGAAGTGTTTTGTTAAACTATAAAAGGTAAGATTGTACTTAAGTTTTTTATAATAATTTAAACAGAGCAAGGTTATAATCATCGTAAATAAATAAATCGAGATTGATTAATAATTTTTTTTCAAAAATATTCGAATAACATAACTTTACACTAGAAAAAATGTAATTATGATTTCGTGATAATTTTTTATTTGATTGATTTAAATTTGTGAAACTTACTGTGTTTGTATAAATTTTCAACAAAGTTAAATTTTATGGTCGATTAGTAACGTGAAAACTAAAATCAGTAAACTATAATTGATTTCATGCTAAATTTATATGTTTTAATATTACCGGTTTGAAATTATATTTAAGTGCATTCATTTTTAAAATCATATTTTTTATTTAAATTTAATATAAAAAATTGCGCTTTTACACTTTTTTGTTTTCTGTTAAAAAAAAAAATAAAATCTGAAAAAACTTTTTATTTAAATTTTTTGACTTCGGGTTTAATTTTGAATGTAGATTTTAGGACTGTATGTGTAACAAAATATAAAAAATGCGCCATTCCATTTTTTTGTTTTCGATTACAAAAATAAATTTGAAAAAGTGACTGTTTATTTACGATTTTTTTCTGAAGTTATCAAATTTTTTATTTAAATTTAATATAAAAAATTGCACTTCTACACTTTTATTTTCTGTTTAAAAAAAAAATAAAATCTGAAAAAGTGTCTTTTTATTTTAATTTTTTCACAAAGAATCTGATTTTGAAAAAAAATATATATTTTATTTACGTTTTTTTATTTATTTTTTGACTCCTGGTCTGATTTTGAATAACTTTCGTGTGGTTTTACGTTGGACTGTACGTGTAACGAAATTAAAAAAAATTGTGCCCTTACATTTTTTGTTTCTGTTAAAAAAAAATAAAATCTGAAGAAGTGACTGATTATTTTAATTTTTTGACTTCGGGTTTCATTTTGAACAAACTTCTTATGTAGATTTACTTAGGACTGTATGTGTAACAAAATATAAAAAAATGCGCCATTTCATTTTTTTCGATTAAAAAAATTAATTTGAAAAAGTGACTTTACTTACGAATTTTTTCTGAAGTTATATTTAAATGCATTCATTTTTAAAATCATATTTTTTATTTAAATTTATTATAAAAAATTGCACTTTTATACTTTTTTGTTTTTTGTAAAAAAAATAAAATCTGAAAGGGTGATTTTTATTTTAATTTTTTGACAAAAAATCTGATTTTGAAAAAAATTGTTTATGTAGTTTTACTTAGGTCTGAAACAATATACATAGAAAAAAATTGTGCTCCTATTTTTTTTTTTGTTTTCGATTAAAAAAATTAAATCTGAAGTGACTGATATATTTTAATTTTTTGATTTCGGGTCTGATTTTGAAGAAACTTTTTTGTAGATTTACTTAGGACTATATGTGTAATAAAATATAAAAAAAAATTCACACTTTCATTTTTTTTTCGATTAAAACAAAGTAAATTATTATAGTTTATTTACGTTTTTTTTATTTTTTGACTCCTGGTCTGATTTTGAAAAATTTTCGAGAGGTTTTACATTGGACTGTACGTGTAACGAAATTTAAAAAATTGTGCCCTAACATTTCTATTTTTATGTTTTTTTAAGTTTTTGACTCCTGGTCTAATTACAAAAAACACCTATCTACTTTTTCTTTGAATGTATATGTGTAACCAAATATAAAAAAAATGCGACCTTGCATTTTTTGTTTTGGATTAAAAAAATCTGAAAAAGTGACTGATTGTTTTAAATTTTTTCTTCTAATTTTTTGACTCGGGATATGATTTACAATGAACTTTTAGTATATTTGTATGTATTTTCATTTTAATATTTCAAAAATCAAAATAATTTAAATAAAAAATATTAATGTAAAAATGAATGCATTTAAAAGTAACTTCAATCCGATTTAAATATACACGTAAAGCAAATTTGTTATTTTTAGATACTGGCTATTGTTTATAATTTTTTCGCACATGATTAGTACTTATTTACAAAAAATACTGATTATGAGTTGCTAAAAGTTGACGTAATGAAAACGATAAACCTACTTTTTTTTAAAATTTCTTTAAATATTTTTGATCAATTAAGAGAAAAATGTTGCAATGTCACACATTTCGTTTTACAAAATATTGTGGAATCGAATTGTAAATAATTACGTGCTCCATAATACATATTTTTGTTTATAATTAGCACCATTTCTTGAAGTTTGCTCAATTATTTATAAACAAAGTAGAATAACTTTTTTAATTAAGCAAATTTCTCTTGTTGATTTAAATAATTCTTTAAAAAATATTAACTGATGGCGCCTTTTTCAAGATTTAAATTAATCTATTTGATTTGTACCCCAAACATTTTTCGAGAAATAAACGTTTTTCTAAAAAATCTAAAAATTCAGATATAAATTTGACGTGGTATTTTGCACATTTTTGTCCAGAACTCAAAAATAAAAAGTGATAACAAAATTAATCTTTTTTGGCTGAAAACTAAAGTTATTAAGATGCTCTTAAAAATATTCTTTATAACATTTGTTAAAATTTTGGCACAAATTCGGCCCTGGACAGTTTATTTGAAAACTTTCAAACAAAAACTACAATTCATTCCTTAAATTTTGAACCCTTAAACGTGTTTGTACCCAGTATAGTTTTCGAGCAATCAACTTTTTTCTGAAAAATCTAAAATTTCTGGATTAAATTTGACTTGAAAGTGAGTCTCATCCCGAAATATTATTTTTTAATTTTTTTAAAAAGTTGCACTTTAGCATTTTAAGGGGCTCAAAAAGAAAGACCATATATAAATCCGTCCCTGTTCTGCTAGAAATAAAATCGAGTTTATTGAAAAGGGGGACATTAAAAAAATTAACATTTTGTAAAAATTGCACTATTTTACTTGTTGAAAATCAAAAATTTGTAAAAAAAATAACTACGTGAGCTAAAATTTATTTTGCGGTTGGTTTAAGTAAATTAAAGAATTCTGCAAAAATGAAACCGAGTTTATTGAAAATATCTAAGAGGAACATTAAAAAAATTGAGATTTTCTAAAAATTGCACTATTTAGTTTGTTGAAGCTTCAAGATGATGTTTAAAAATTTAAAAAAGAATAACCACGTAAGCTAGAATTTATTTTCTAGTTGATTTAAAAAAATCAGAGAATTCGGCAAAAAAATAATCCAAGTTTGTTGAAAAAGTCAAAGGGGACAAAATTGAGATTTTATAGAAATATTTTTTAAAAATTATAAACAAATAACCAAGTGAGCTAAAATTAATTTTGCGGTCGATTTGAATAAATTAGAGAATTATGCAAAAAATAAACCCGAGTTTGTTAAAGAATTCCAAGAAGAATATTAAAAAAATTGAGGTTTTGTAAAAATTGCACTATTTTACATTTTGAAGCTGTAACGTGGTTTTTAAAAATTTATAAAAAATAAGCAAGTGAGCTCGATTTAATTTTGCGGTCGGTTTGAATAAATTAGAGAATTGTGCAAAAAATAAACCCGAGTTTGTTAAAAAATTCCAAGAAGAACATTAAAAAAATTGAGATTTTTTAAAAATTGCACTATTTTACTTGTTGAAGCTATAAATGATTTTAAAAAAATATAAAAAAATAATCAAGTGAGCTAGAATTAATTTTGCGGTCGATTTAAATAACTTAGAGAAGTATGCAAAAAATAAACCCGAGTTTGTTAAAAAATTCCAAGAAGAACATTAAAAATATTGAGATTTTGTAAAAATTTCACTATTTTACTTGTTAAAGCTGTAAAGTGATTTTAAAAAATTTATAAAAAAATAACCAAGTGAGCTAGAATTAATTTTTCGGTCGATTTTAATAAATAAGGGAATTCTGGAAAAAATAAACTCGAGTTTCTTAAAAAAATTCCAAGAAGAATATTAAAAAAATTGGGATTTTGTAAAAATTGCACTATTTTATTTTTTCAAGCTTTAAAGTGATTTTTAAAAATTTATAAAAAAATAACCAAGTGAGCTAGAATTAATTTTTTGGTGGATTTGAATAAATTAGAGAATTTTGCAAAAAATAAACCTGAGTTTGTTAAAAAAAATCCAAGAAGAATGAGATTTTGTAAAAATTGCACTATTTTACTTTTTGAAGCTGCAAAGTGATTTTTAAAAATTTATAAAAAAATAACCACGTGAGCCAGAATTAATTTTGTGGTGGATTTGAATAAATTAGAGAATTCTGCAAAAAAAATAATCCGAGTTTATTGAAAAACTCCAAGACAAATTAAAAAAATGGGAGTTTGTAAAAATTGTAATATTTAACTTGTTTAACAATAAAATGATTTTTTTAAATTCATAAAAAAATAACCAAGTGAACTGGAATTAATTTTGCGATCGATTTGAATAAAATAGAGAATTCTGCAAAAAATAAACCTAAGTTTGTTAAAAAAATCCAAGAAGAATGAGATTTTGTAAAAATTGCACTATGTTACTTTTTGAAGCTGTAAAGTGATTTTTAAAAATTTATAAAAAAATAACCAAGTGAGCTAGAATTAATTTTTTGGTGGATTTGAATAAATTAGAGAATTTTGCAAAAAAATAACCCGAGTTTATTGAAAAACTCCAAGGCAAACTAAAAAAACTGGGAGTTTGTAAAAATTGTAATATTTAACTTGTTTAACAATAAAAAGATTTTTTTAAATTCATAAAAAAATAACCAAGTGAACTGGAATTAATTTTGCGTTCGATTTGAATAAAATAGAGAATTCTGCAAAAAATAAACCTGAGTTTGTTCAAAAATTTCAAGGGAAAGTTTAAAAAACTAAGATTTTGTAAATATTGCAGTATTGTTGAAGTGGTAAAATTATTTTCAAAAAAATTATAAAAAAATAACTAAGCAAGGTAGAACATATTTTGGTTATAAAATTTAGTGAATTTTAAGAAACTTGCAGATAAAAATTTCTTTTTCTGGAAGACCCTGTATGTGGTTTAATTTTAAAATATTGATAGTAAGTAAATTAAAATTAAATCGATCAAATCGTGTGTATAATTACTATAACCACGAGATTGCTTGCAAAATGTCAGTTTCATTTAATTAAATAACTGCATCTCAGGGTACTCAATTACTTACAGATTTCTTGTCGAAGAAATTTAAATTAAACGAAGTGTGTCGATTGATTCAGACTTAATTTATCATCTGCGTAATTTGCTTACGCTAGCTTATTAATTTGCGTTGTAACACATGTGTTTAATAAATTGAAACTATCAAGCAAATATTTATGAAAATTTATTTTTATTATTTAGCTTAAATTTGAGAGGGCATTATGAATCATAACGCCCGCTATATTTTTTATAGATGCGATTTTGAAAAAATAAGCGTGATGTAAAAAAATGAAATTACAGTAATAGTGGTGTATTTATCCACTTAAGTTCAATTACTCGTAAAATATGGAGGATAAAGTGACCTCTTGTATTTTTTAGGACTTCCTATGAAAAAACCTATAATCAATCTCAAATCTGACAGCTCTTGAACTTTTGATATATCTTGTACCTTATCCTATTACCCTCTTGAAATTGTCAACAAATTTGGAAATCAATTATTGATAAGATTATCTATTGGCTACTATACAATCACCACGTATGTATAGTAAATTGTAAAAAAAACTGTTTATACATAAAAGTAAGGACGATCTAGGGATTCTTTATCAAATTATAGACCACAATTTTACAGTTCACAAATGTGGGATGGCGTGTTACGTGTTAGTCCATTATTAGGTCGTGGACACCAAACAGGGTCAAGTTCGCCAGAACTAATCTATCAAAAGTAAATAAATAATGCACGCGCGGGACATTGAATTTATTGATGCCCACTTTCTTCGACGACACAGGAAAGTGACGCGCGAAAATTATATACCAACTTTTCCTAACTAAAGTTGCTTGTTGCATGCTTTGTTTTGTTGATCAAGCTTCTAGTACTTTAGTGTCATCGGAAAATTGAGCGAGTAATGTTTGTAATCATAAATCTTGTTTAAAAGTGAGTTAATTCATTGTTTTTCCATTCGTAAGTAATTAGTATTTTAAGTTTTTCAATCAATTTTTTGTACTTTGTTATGTAGAAATTCCACAAGTACAGGAAGTGACCTTTCATAATTTAACGTAACACACGAATATAAATAAGGAATTTAATAAATATTGAAATATTAAAATATTATTTCAAAATGTTTCAAGTGGTAGCTCTGAGATAGCTCCAAGTTTCGCTATATCTTCCCATAAATTTATTATAGCTTTACCGGTGTTACTTAGTAATTTAGTAACCCATCGATTTTATGAAAACAATAGCCTACTTGATTTTTAAATCGGTTTCTGCAAAATAACGATAGCAACTCAAACAACTTTTATATTTCGTATGACCTGATCAAGGTGATGCATAAACTGCAGCTAACTTCTCTCTTTAGTAAATCAGCTGGAAGAAGCTGCGCGGTTAAAAACCTCTAACCTCAAAAAGTTTACCGCTAATTTCTTCAATTTTATATACGCAAATTGTAAGTACTAACGAATTTTTAGAATAGCTTCAAAAATATTTAATCTTCGAAACATTATCTTCTCTTTCCATTATAGGTCGATGTCCATTTAATCTATTTGAAGATAGTTCCCTTAATCATGTCGGATTGCAGTTCTGATAGTGATGTGACAATATTAGTTGAAAACATAAACGTATCAAACATTCTTAAAAAATACGAAAAATTTGATTCCCAACCAGGAGCTTCAGGAACAAAAGTGAAAAGCAAGTTTGATATATCAGATGAATCTGATGATGAATTCGGAATTTCAACACCAAAAATCTTTAAATTCCAACCGGAAAGTTTCGGAAAGCAAACCAAAACAACTACTGAAGAACCAGTCGTTGATAAGGAATTGATAGGAATTTTATCTGATGATGAATTTCTACATGATGATAAACCAAAAACTGCACAATCTGCAAAATTAATAAACATCCTATCATCTTCAGATGATGATGATTTGGACGAAATTTATAAAATGAAAAATTTACCAATAATTCCTACAAACGATGGCGTAAAGAATTTATTACAAGAATCTGATGAAAGCGACGACACCTCACATCAAGTCACCAAGAATACCAAAAATAAACGTAAAAGTAAAAACAACGCAGAATCAAAACGTTTAGAAAAAGAACGATTAAAGCTCGAGAAACAAAAAGAGCGTGAGTTAAAGAAGCAAGAGGCCGACAGAAACAAGGAAATTAAAAAAGCTTTAACAGTCGCACACAAAACTACAAAACCTGAAGAATGCGTCAAATTCATCACAGTTTTTTTAGATACAAATCTGATGAGTAAAGATTACGCCAGTACAATCATTAAACATTTAAAAGAGTTAGGGACCAAATATCAGGAAGTTGATCAAATTATTCCCGATTCAATAACTTGGAGTAGAAAAACTCAAACGCATTTGGTTGATGATTGTGGGGTTCTTCAGTTAAATGAAGAGGAATGCGAGGAAGAGAATTTGATGATTATTTTTGAAGCTTCCAAAATTGTAGATTTGGTTATCAAGAAAAACCTTAGCACACACATTGGTAGCGTAAAATCAATTTTTGCAAATAAAAGAATATCGCTTGGAATTTACGACATGGATAATTATTTTAAGTCTAAAAAATCGCGATCGAATAAAGTGGCTACTAAAATTGATTATACTGATGTTCCCACTATTGCTAGAGGTGATTTGGAGTATGCTTTAACCGAATTGCAGTTGCTATGCGATTGCTGCTACCGTTTTATTGATACTCCTGACGATTTAGGAACAATGGTAATGCAGTTTACAAAATCCATAGCTTTAATACCGTACAAGTTGGATAAAAATGATAAATTAAAACAAGCTGAATGGTACATAGAAGGCGATAATAAAGATACCGTTAAAGTTGATAAAGATGGGAATGGTTTGCAAAGATTGTGGCAACAACACCTAACTTCATTTCCATTAGCGAGGCTTGAAACTGCTGAAACTATCATTAGTAAATATCCAAATTTATCATCATTAATGCAGGCCTACGCTAACTGCTCAACTGAAAACGAAAAAATACAACTACTCCAACTTTTACCTATCAGAAGAGTCGCTGGTCCCATGAGTGGTGGGCGAAATTTAGGCCCAGAGCTAAGCCGGAAGATGTGTACTTTTTACAACTCCTTCAATGGCGATGATTTATTATAAATTAGTTGTAATTATTTTAATAATAAAGTTAATTCAAATATAACTGCAGTTTTTTTTTGCGTTCTGTCTGGAACAAATTACATTTTCAAAGATTTTACTGAAGTTCAAAATACGTTAATTACTTTTTAATGCTACTAAAATGCAAATCTATACAATATGATTAATATCCTTATTAGAAGCGATTTGTTTTCGAAATGTATAGGCTATAATTAAAGCTGTAACGCTTAAACAAACAAATTATACTTTAATTAGTCGTGTGGTAATCGTATTTCCTCCAAAATTAAATAAAAATAATGTGATAATTATCACTCAACCGTTTTTTTTATAAAACGAGTTTAATAGCAGAGATGGTAATAGAAGCAACAAATTAAGCTCCATTGTTATTTGTTATTGTTTTTAATTTGCTATAAAAATAATTGAAACGTTAAATGCTGCTTTAGTATAGAAATAGTATCAAGTAAATGTAGTGTTATAAAATTTTTGAAATTTAAAATTTAGTGATAAAAATAAAATGAGTGGTGTTATAAGTAAATATGGTGTACAAAAATTGTCTTATAGGATTCTAAGCTATATTATCTACATCTTCAGGACTGGTATGTTTTATTTCTATAATATCCGAAATTCGCCCCGAATCGTATCAAATTTTAGTATGTTATACAGGATCAAATTCTGAAGATTGATTGGGCGGAGATACGATTGTATTTTTACCCCGAAATCGGACGTTTTTTCTTCGGAGCCACGAAAAGGGTAGATTTTTTCGTCAGATTTTCAGAATTCCGGTTCCGATGTAAAGAGGGATGTCGATTGCAAGTGTGGTTCGAATTTTAAATTTTTAGACCTCCCCGACACTTTGAAAAAAATTCCCGAAAATGGTCGATTTTCCTCGCGTTTTTTCGGGTTTTCGGCGGTGTTAACTTTGAAAAATCGCAACTCCGTCGGATTCTAAAGGGAAGCGACGAAATTTTGCCCCTTTTATTCTAATATCCTGAGGATTACCGTGACCAATTTTTAAGCCTCCCGGCGCAAAGGTGTGACGTCACGGCCCCGAGACGCAAACTGTGCAATTCTACCGTTTTTTCGGACGGCAAAAGTACCAAATCTTTCGGCTTCCATTAGAAGTTCGGCAGGAGGAAAAAAATCGCGGTTTGCTATATTCCCCATGTAAATTCCACGTTTTACCTTAAAACGGGAGCTTTTTTTGATGCGTTTACTCTTTATGTCGTTTTGGTGCCCCCAAAGTGACGCTTTATTTTTCACGCTATTTTGACGCGGACTTTGAAAATACGTAACTTTTTATCGGAACAACCTGTAATACTCGAATATTTTTTATTTTACTTATTTGGTATTTACTTATGAGAGAAAAAATCGGCACCTTGAAATTTTTACCCTGGACCTTGGAAAAATATCGAACGTAAAATGTTCAAAAAATCGGGTAAAACGCGGTTCAACCTGGGCCCATCCGGCTCCTGCCGTTTTCAAAATTTTTTTGCAATTTTCTTTCGCAACTTTAAAAAGGAATATTTTTTACAGTCTATAGGCTACTCAGATTTTTTATATTTGGTAGGGTTGGGAAATTACGTACAAATAAACTCGAAATTTTGATTTTAGGGGTGAGTGGCTCCCGCCGGGTCACTTTTTAACGGATTTTCAATTTTAAAAACACTTTAGAATCTACTCTTTAAACCGAAAGCTCCCACGCATAGGGTATTTTACATTTCGAAGAAATAACGAAAAAAAAAATTTATACCGAATTTTGAAAAGTCGTATTTATGGGTCAAATTCACCCTTCAAATTACATTTAAACCCTACTTTATTCACCTTCCCTAAAGTTATTTAGGTCCACTTTAGGTCAAAAAAAGAATCACTTCGTTATCTCTTTCCGTTTTTGAGTTATCACCGAAAATGTAGCTAAAATAAGCAAAATCTCCGTTTGGAGCCTAAATTTCACTTTTCACAAAATAATTAATATCTTCGAAACTATTAGCACCATCGAGACATTTAATAGCTTAAAATTCGCACAGTCACCTTCTCCACCAAATTCCGTGAAAGTTTCAATTTTCGGTTTAAAATTGCGCATTCCAGAACCGTATTTGTACCAAAATTTTGCCAAAACTTTGCGAATTTTTTCCAAAAAAACTATTTAACCGATTTTAACCAAATATTTTTTAAAACGCGTCTATCCACGGTGTAAACTTTTGGTAAAAATTTGAAACCGGTAACTTTTATAGTTTTCGAGAAAAAAAAAATAAAAACCGATTTCCATTAAAAATTTCAAGCCTTAAAAATATCTCAAATTTTTTTTTTCATTTTTTCAAAATCGACCCCGCAAATGAAAGATAATAAAAAATGGATGAAATGTAGGGGTTCACCTGCCCTCTACACACCCCCAAACAAATTTTACTCCCCAAAAACTCAAAAAAATCTAAAGTTTTTTAGGTAATGTATCTCAAAAAATATGTTAATATCGGTCATATTTGGAAATTTATCTGTACGAATTTTTGTTTCTTAATTAGTTATAAAGCGAAATATTAATTTTTCAAAATACACGTTTACTCATTTACCAGAATGCCATATTTTATATAAAAATTTATAACTTTTGAAAGAAACATTGTAGAGACTTGAATTTTTTTTTTTATTTTTTTTTCTACTTTCTTTAAATTCAAATTTTTAATTTAAAACGCTACACCCTTGTGGCAGCTAATTTAAAAAAAACAATTTGAGTTCAAATTTTCTTAAAATACCTAGCTTGTAATTACAAGAGATAGGAAGTAATTTTCGTGTAGTATCTATCTTTTAAATGAAAATTATGATGTGCATAAATTATATTTTTAGAAAACTCGTGACTTATTTAACTCCAAACATATTTTGTGAAACCTTTGAAGCGCCTAGCCATAAACACACCTACCACCTTGAAATATTTTAACGATCGTTCTGATCGAGTAAAAGAATATATTTAAAATGCGTAAATCACCGCATTTTCTATGCCAAAATGTATTTTTGTAGGATTCATTCAATTTCATTTATTTATAAACATTTTTGTAATTGACGCACGAGATAATGTTTATGCACATATGAAATGAAGAGATTAAATATTTAAATAGTCAAATTCTTCGAATAAATTATGATATAAATTTATTTTTTGCAGCGACTTCACTTCCTACAAAAATGGCCACTTTGGGTCAAATGTTGGTCCATGCTTTTAAAGTGTACTGGCGAGCCATATTCGTAATCGTTTACCCTCTTATACTGCTCCCCGTGTTTCTTCAAGACAACATACCTGCTTTAAGATGTTTATATGTTGTCTTATTAATGGCTGGATTTTGGGTGTCAGAAGCACTACCCCTACCAGTAACTGCCTTAATACCAATGGTAATACTTGTACAATTCTAAAGATTACATTACTGATATTTTTTTTCAGGTGCTATTTCCTCTAATGGGTGTCCTAGATTCTGATAGGACATCGTTGTGTTATTTAAAAGAAACGAACATGATGTTCGTTGGTGGTTTGATAATAGCAATTGCTGTAGAACATTGTAATTTGCATCGAAGAGTAGCACTGTACACAATTCTTCTCGTCGGGTGCAGTCCGAGAAGGTTGAATTTTGGTCTAGTCGCGGTGGCAATGTTTGTTTCCATGTGGATATCCAACACAGCTGCCATAGCCATGATGTGCCCTATCATGGAAGCTACGTTAAAAGAACTTGAGAGCCAAGGAATAGGCCAAGTCTTTGAGAAGGAAGAAGTGGAAAATGGGGACGTAAAAGAAGCTGAACCCCAAACGCCTGAGCAATTAAAACCTAGCAAAACCACTATTTGTTATTTTTTGAGCGCTGCATACGCTTCAAGTATCGGTGGTTTAGGTTGCATTGTGGGAAGTGGAACTAATTTAACCTTCAAAGGTAAAACTTATATTTTCTTCTAAAATTTCCATTAATCTTGTTTTAAATAGGAATTTACGAAACTCGCTTCCCGGACAGTCCAACTGGTATCGACTTTACTTCATGGATGTTCCTTAACGTACCAATAATGTTGATCACCATGCTCTTGTCATGGTTATGGTTGCAGTATCTATTCATGGGATTATTCAGGCCGAAAAGTGAGGACGCTAAAAAAATTCGTGTAGGACAACAAGGAGAACTCGTGGCAAGGAAATTGATAAGACAAAAAATGGATGATATGGGACCACTATCTTTCCACGAAATTGCAGTCGGTCTTTGTTTCATTTTATCAGTCTTCCTGTGGTTCTTCAGGAAGCCTCAATTCATAGCCGGATGGGCTGAATTAATCACTGAGCACAAAGTAAGTTGAGTAATTGATGATTTCGTGCCTTAATTGTGTTTTTGAAAACCCAGACCTTAAGATTAATTGAAAGATTTTTAAATACCCTAGTGAATTAATATTTCGATTTTAACATTAAAATGCATTAATTGGAGGTTTTCCTTGAAATATAAAATCCGACGTACTTTGGTCTTTGCGTAAATCGTAGGCGATTACTGTTTTAAAATAAACTGGACTTCTAAAATATGCGTCGTGACGTGTTCAATCGATAGACAGTTATGTAATAATCTGAAAACAAGTAACAAGGTATTTTAATTTTCCCAGAAGCTCGAACTTAAACGAACCGTATAATTCATGCACGTAAAGATACACGCATGCCATTTTTCTTATTTCATTACCCATTACAACAAAGAAATAACCTTGTTGCATCGACTTTTGATATAAAACTGCTGGCAAATTTATTTTATATCAATTTTATTCACTAGGATATTAATGAATAGAACAATTTATTAATAATTTATACCTTAGACTTATACAAGGTGAGTCTGTAACAAAGAAAATTCAATAATAACGGTACGATTTTCAGAAAAACGGCTGAACAGGTCAAATTGATGTTTTTAATTGCGCATATTTTGAGCTACTTAAAATCTATGTGACGTCATCGCACAACGAGCCAGTGACGTCATTATTTTTTTTAAATGGAAACCCCCAATTTTAACTAAACGAATTGAAAGGGTATCTTAACCTGGATATCCATGCAAAATTTCATTGACCATCCGATCCGAAGATATGGTCAATCAAAAATTGCAAATTAAATTGATTCGGGAAATGGGATAAATTCCAGAAGTCAGAGACGGTTGGATTTAAAAAAAATGGCTAGGCTATTTTTTTCCGAAAATTTGCTTTCCAATTTTTTTGTGGGGATTTAAATTTTGGGCACAATTTTCGGACTTTTTTTAAGGAAATTCGCAGCATCTACAAGACTTGACCGAAGATGACCGTAAGTGGCTCACGTTGTGGCATGAAGTTCCCTTTATGTGTAGAAAAAAATTCGACCTCCTCGATTATTTCAGTGGCGTAGGGAATTTGTTTCCCAAAGGCGTAGAAAAATTACACCAAAAAAACGGCGCGTCGAACAATTTTGTGTTCAGTTTGTAGACAACACAGCAGCAAATATCGAAAATCGTGACGTCTAATGGCCGTTTTTGACGGGCACATTTTGTTACCAAAATTTTGTTCCCAAACCAACTCAGATGCAACTGCGCAATGTGCAGTTGCATCTGCGTCGGTTTGGGAACAAATATTTGGTAACATTTTAGCCCGTCTAGAATTATTATTAGAAATAGAATAGAAAATTGCTTTGAAAAAACGTAAAAACTTTTACGAATTTCGAAAAAAAAATTAAAATTGTAATCCGAAGAAAATGTTTGTTAAGAGTTACGATTTTCATGATTTTTTTACCCCACTTTGCCGAAACGGATTACAACAAGGAATAGCTTATTTTATTGGTCTTACAGTGCGCTTTAATCTCAAAAAAGATTCGTGTCTCTATCTCTGAAATGTTCGGTTTATCGGAAAATACTTAATTTTGAAAGAACTACTTGGCCGATCGAGATGGCTTAAAATTTGCAGGAGTTTTTTTCTCTGTGAAATAAAGATACATCCGTTCTGATCGAATGAAAAATACGCCCTCCAGAGCCGGATTTGTACTCGAATTTTACAAAAACTTTGGCATTTTTTTTTCGCAAAAACTATTTAACCAAATTTTATCGTAAACGACTTAAAATACTCCAATTCAGAGCCTTTTTCGTCGGTAAAAATTTAAAGTCTCTGCTATCTATACTTTTTGAGAAATTAAATAAAAACGAAGTTTCATAAAAAAATTCAAGCCCAAACAAAGACCACGAAAATTTTGAAAAATTTTATTTTCTAATTTTTAAAAAAACGACCTCTCAAATGAAAAATAATTAAAAAATGATTAAAATTGACCACTCAGTTCTATTTTAGGCCCTTTGTTTTTTTTGCCACCGTAAAAAGTACAAAAATTTTGGAAATCGCACTAGTTTAAAATTATTTTAATAATAATAGCTCGAAGCTATTTAAACGAGCGATAGCTCATTTTAACGGTCTTGCCGTCTAGAAAAAGATTCGTGTCGAAATCTCTTTTCGTTCAGAAGTTACGACTCAAAAATCGCTGAAAATTTGAAAAAGTAATTTTTTGACAGAAATTTTCGGTTTGTCGGAAAATCATTAATTTTGAAGAAACTACTTGGCCGATCGAGACGCTTGATGGCTTAAAATTTGGAGGATCATTTTCTCTGTCTTAGAATGACACAGCAGTTTTGTTCGCATGAAAAATGCGCCCTCCAGGGGCGGATTTGTACTCGAAAATTTGAATTTTTTTCTCAAAAACTATTTAGCCGATTTTTATCGCAAATGACTTAAAATACTCCAATTCCAGCTATTTATCTTCGGTAAAAATTTCAACTCACTTCGGTTAATACTTTTTGAGAAATAAAATAAATTTTAAAAACTTCGAATTTTTGAAAAAAACGAGCTCTCAAATGAAAGATAATTAAAAAGTGATTAAAATTGACCACTCAGTTCTGTCAAAAACTTGATTTTCATTAAATGACGAAATTTTAATGTTGCTAAAGTCTTAATTAAAGGAGGAGTGTGACACAAAATTTATTACTTTTGATTTTTAGGTAAAGGACGCAACAGCTGCATTAATTGTGGTAATGCTTCTCTTCACCATCCCAGCTAAGCTAGATTTCATCAACATCTTCAGCAAAGATGAAAGTAAAAGACCAACAGCTCCATCTCAAGCACTCGTCACCTGGAAAGTAGTACAAACGAAACTCCCATGGGGTTTAATCTTCCTTTTGGGAGGAGGTTTCGCTTTAGCTGAAGGCTCGAAAGAAAGTGGAATGAGTGAATTAATCGCTTTGTACTTAGAAGGAATAGTGAGATTACCAAAGTTCCTAGTATTGGTCATTGCCTGTCTCATAGCATCAATTTTGACCGAATTTTCAAGTAACGTTGCTGTGGCTAATGTGCTCTTACCGGTACTCGCAGAAATGTCAAAAGTGGCGAAGTGGCATCCTCTTTACCTCATGATGCCAGCCGCACTTTCGTGCTCACATGCGTATTGTTTACCAGTCGCCACCCCACCAAATGCAATTGCAGCGGCCCCATGCAACATACCAACACGTGAAATGGTGAAAGCTGGACTCGGAGTTTCCGTTATTTCAATGGTTGTACTTTTCGCGATTTTCCCATTCTTGGGACAAGCAATTTATCAACTCGACACATTCCCAGATTGGGTTCATTAAATCACTCATTAGGTTATTCAAAATTAACGACTGCCTTTTTATAAGTTTTTACTTAGGTGGGAAATAAATGACAAGCGTTATGAATTAAACGTACTCAATACGAAAATATCGGAAAATCCGACCTCAGGGCATTTGGGCAGCTAAATTTTATACTGACAATCAACGTTAAATTTTATTTAAGTTTATCTATAGATTATTATATTTTACAGTGTTAAAATTGTTAGAATTCATTTAAGTAGGTAATTTATATTTATATTAACATAAATAAAACCAACAGCTAACTTAATTTTTGTAAAAAAGTATTTTAATAAAAATTTAAATAATCCCTGGTATCGTAAAATTATCTGATTTCCTCTGATCACTCCAATTAGAAAATATATGCACATTAAATAAAATTCCACTAAAACTAAAGTAAAATCCAAAAAATAAGACCATGGCCGAGAAATGAGCACCTAAACCTGCAATAAGTAGGTCTATGTATCTTATGTTACACCAAAATCCAATTATTAAATTTGGGATTGACCCTAAGGTCGTACAAAATTCATGCGATGCTGCATTTTCTGCTATTAACGTAAGTAAAAGTGGGTCCCATTTTTTATCTATGCTCCAGAGCGTGAAAAAATTAGTTACATTTTCAACCATGTAATAACTGTCTGATAGTTCAGTCAAAAGACTTGTGATTACAAATGTTACTAACATATGTTTAAGTTTTGAATCTGGCAATACTGAGAAAAGTTTTGTAAGTAACTTCTCTAGTATTTTTTTCTGGCGTATTAAGTGGAACATCGTACCTACACCACCATTAGCAAAAATAAACCCCATATATACGGTGTAATGAAGTTTTGACCATGTTAAGAGTGCACCACTCTGTCTTTTCAGACTCAATTTCTCAAGATTATTAAAGTTAAAGGATTCCAAAAAGGAGGTTTTATCTGGAATGGTAAAAAGACAGAATAATACTCCTAATAAAATTGTCGATTCATAAATCTGAAAAATTTCAATTAATTTAACGATGACGAATTTATAGTCAGTCTTACACTATAATTTATAATGATACCCCATCCTGGAAAATTTAGTGGATTATAGAAAATGAAGAAAAGGAAACAAGAACTAAAAGTAACTATAACAGCTCCTTCCAAATAAGTAATGCCTCCCATTTCATTAAGCATATCTTTAACATTTTCTTTTATTCTACTTCCTTTGTAAGAATTTACTATTTGATAATCCTTTGATTTTGGCCGGAAGAAGCCCATAAATAAAGTTTCCAACCAAATATATATTGCAATGACCATAAGTATAGATACCGGATAGAATAAAATACACCATTTAAGAGGTGATAAAGTAATTTTTTCGTGTTGAAAATTATCTTTTAGTCTACCGCTCAGTTTTTTTCTAAATTTGTCAGGTAAAATTACATTACAGTACCCCCCTAGAGTACAGGCATAAGCAGCGCCAATAAAAAAACTTGTAGTTAAATTACTAGGATCATTAAAACCATGAGGTAGAACCATTATTCTTGTGATTCTTTTACTTTCTTCTGAAGCATCACTAAATAATAAAGATAAATTAATTGAAAATATTGTTTTCTTTTTAACCTCTTCCAAATTCTCATCTTTTAAATTATGTTCGCTTAATTTCTTATTTTCTAAATTTTCATCCAAATTAAATAGTCTCGGTGGAATGGAGTATTCACTGGAGGTTTCAGAAATGTTTTTTTCCTCTACTTCCCTGGAAGTATCAAAAATACTAATCACATCATCGCTTAATATTTCGGAGCTGTAATCTCGGGCTAATACTCGACTCGACTTGTTTAATTTATTATCTAATTCCTGTACATCTTTTTCTTTTTCTATTTGAATATTTGATTTTTTAAGTCCTTTAATAATTGCATTTACTTCATCATCGTCTAAAACTATCATCTTATCTGAAGGTAAGGCTGCTGCTAGATCATGAGAAGATGTTTGTCTGATATCTGTGGGTAAAAATGATCGACGTGTGATTTGATCAGAATTAATTCTATAAACAAAGCTAATTTGATCGGAAAACCACTGTGATCGCTTTTCTACATTTAATGTAAACGGTAATATATTCTGCACAATCGATTGTCTTCTTAAATTAGTTTGAGACTTTGCATAAACTAATTCATAAGTTACAAGTTCATTGGCGAAATATTTTCCGGACCCTTCAAATAAATTTATGATTAATTGATAAAATTGGAAGTCATGTTTTACCGTGTAGCTCAAGAAATTTCAAAATTGATTCAATAATTGGGCACAATATTATTATAACGATAATAGGGGAAATTATTAACGAAGCTAGAAATGATATAAACATAATAAAGGCGTGAATTCGTCTCGGGCTACCGTTGTTAATATAAATAATGTGTAAAGCAATTCGGTTTTTCAAATTGTTTACTTGAATAGTTCCACTTAAAATGGCACCTCCTAAATATATCATGTTAGGCTCATGCAGGTATCCCAGTGCAGTATTCACGGAACTTGATACTTTGAAGAATGGTAGTAACATCTGAAAAAGTGGAGTTTTATTTTATATTAAGGAAAAAATGGTAAAAAGCTTACGAATGGTATTACACCAACAATTGGGTTTGGTAAAGTTTTTAACAGCCAATAAAATACCATAAGACAATAAGTATATAAAATACCAGCAATTTCCAGATTAAATGCAGTAAATATTGGGGATAGTATGGCTGGAAAAGCCAATAATCCAAGTAGATTTCGATAACAGTTTAAGACCTTTAAAAAAGTCATGTCAAATTTCTTGTCGAAAAATAATTGACAACTTACAGTCGGATTTTGGGGTTTATTGAATTTTTTTCATTTAAAATATGAAACGCATTATAATTCGTAAAATGATGGCGCTTTATTTGATATAAAAATAAATAATAACTAATGTAACAATACCTAATAATTAAACTAATGTATAGTAACACCATCGTCACCTAAAGTTAATATTTCTCCTTTATAATTGGCGACTTCTAATTTATCAATTGTTCTGTTTATTTTTTCATTGGTTATAGTTGGTGGAACAAGAGTTATGACAAATCCACCACCTCCCGCACCTGTTATTTTAGGATTAAACCCACTTGTTTTCAAAATGAAACAAATTTCTTCAATTGTTTCGTGTGACACACCTAACTGACGCAGTAATTCCTGATTTTTATCTGCTAATTTCTGAAAAGCAACACCATTTAGAACCTTATTTAAAATAAAGATCACAAAAAAATGCAACAAAAAATGTAAATAATACTCAATTTAATACTTACACCCAAGCACTCGTATATTTCCTTTGACTGTTTCTGGGTTAAATTGCGAGAATTTAAATTTGTAAAGCCTACACATGCTTTTTTAGCAATTTCATTTAGTTTAATCAAAATATCTCCAGCTTTTTCAGGAAATTCATTCTTAAACTTCGCTACTTTTTCAACTAAAGCCTTTGTGTTCTTAGGAACACCAGTATCAACCAGTAAACATTTTAAATCCATTATGCCCAAGGGTTTTGGTTTCTCTCCTTTACGAAATTGCACAATTGAACCATAAGTACAAATCGTATTATCTACTCCTGAAATAAAAAATTATCTACTGTAAAATTAAGTCTCAATTTTGTATATACCTGATGGATTTCCGTGCGTAATTTTTTCCCCTTGAAAAGCCCATGCTGAAATTAATTGCAATTCAGGAGAATGTAAGTATGAAGTTTTAATAAGGTTTTCTGATCTTTTATTACGATGGCAAGTTTGAATAAATTCAACAATATCTGCATTAATTAAACTTTTGTGAGAATAACAATAAATTCGTAGATATTCATAAAGGGCTGCAGCTATAGAAACTGCGAAAGAAGCTGAACTACCTGAAAAACCAAATTTATTAGTCGAAAAATATGTATTTTAAAAAATTACCCATTCCAGAACTTATTTCTAAATCAGTTTTGATTTCGATTTTAATAGATTTTTTAAGATTAGATTTAAAAAACGGTAAAACCATAGTGCAAAAAAGGTAAATAAATATTTTGTATGCATTATTACTCTGGTTATTAAAGTTTTTGAGAAATAAATCAATTTTTTGCAGTAGTAGAGAATGGTTCGAGCTCTCAGGATGTTCAAAAGCGGCTACGTTTGCAATTTTTCCCAAATCCTCAGAAACAATTACGTAAATTTCCTAAAATTAAATGTTGTAACTAAATATTTTATTGTTAAAATTTTTATTACCTCAATGGAAAAAGTTGAAGACTCTTTAAGATTGATAAAATTAAGACTCAATTCATTCTCAGAAGAACATTCACGTAAGGTTAAATGAGTTCTTTTTCCAAGACTTGCTGCGATTGCAAGGTGGCCATAAACTACAGAGTGCTCACCATGGAGAATTACTTTTCCAGGTGCAGAAACTTTAATAAAGCAGCCTAAAAATAAAAATATTAATTTAATTATTTAAAAGCGTTTTCTCTTTATACAATACAAACAAATTTATTTCTTTTAACTGTAAAATTTTATACAAAAAATATATAAATATTAAACAGAAAGAGAACAGAGTCAAGCAGCTAGTAGTATTGTATAGTTGTATTCAAATTAGTGTAGATATTTTCCCTTGATAAATAGATTTAGGGAGTTTATTTTCATGATTTCAGTAATTTATTAAAGAGTTTTAGGCACACATAAAATGGTCCTTTCTCAAAAAATGTGGAGGAATGCTTCCGGATGATGTAATTGATATGACGTTTGTCATAGTCATAGTTGGAGGTTGCTGTACAGAATCTCAGGTTCTGTTATTGGGAATAAGCCTGTAGTCAGAACATTCATATTTAGATTAATAGCATTGTCGTGTGTGTTACAGTTTGCGATCAGTCTATTTCCAATATTTACGAAGAAATTGTTAAATTCATTTGCTAGCCTTAATCCATCTTCATTACTTGGAAGTTTCGGCATCCCCTTTGTTTTATTGCTAAGATTATTAAAGATTGACCAGGTTGTCTTTGGTTTATTTCTTGGAGTGTTAATTTTATTTTGAAAATTTTTAGTGTGGTTACGATGAGCAAATTTATAAAACTTCATACAAGAGATAAAAAAAGGAGCATTCAACAAAAAATCATATCTTCCGATAATTTAAAGTAAACTACTTGGCAAATACTAAACAACTTTACAGAATACATTAATGAAGTAGGATAACAAATTAAAGAAAAGTGGTGAAAAATGCAATTAAAATAAAAAAATACTTTATGAAAAGTGCCAAAGCTAACGACAAATCTCAATCTAACGTGGACACCTCGGAAAAAATAGAACTCAATAGACAATTTTATTATCTATTGCTAGTAATTGATATCTTCAATATAATAATATATATATATATATATAATAAACAATAAAATCATAAAAATCCGCAACAGAAATAACTCAAAAATTTATTAATAATATTGGTAGAAATATTTACTAAAAATATTTTCAAAAAGTTTCCCTATTGAACATAGTAGTGTTATAGGGCGGTATGAGTTTGGATCTTTATTATTATTGCAATTAGGCTTTGGTATAATGATGACCTTTTCTGTTTTCGATGCTTTTGAAAAGTAGACCCTTGAGATTCATTGGCTGAATAAAGGTAGTATAAATTCATGTATTTTTAGTGTTGACCTGGTGAGTAAGTCAAAACCAGGCGCGCAATTTTTTCCTTTGCCTAGATTTTCATTATTTGCTATGTATTTCTCATCCATGATTTCATTGTTGTGTATAACGTCTTGTGCATCGAGAAATTCTTGATACCATCGTTTATTCAGGCTTCATTAATTTTGTTGAAACTTGCATTTTTGCTAGCAGAATAGGTGTTGAGTTGTTTTGCAAAGATGTCAGCTTTTTCGGTGTCGTTTATTTATATTCCGTTTATTGTGATACTTGTGGTGCTGTAAATTTTTTTGTATCTACTTAATTTTTTAACTTCTGACCAAAATTGTCTTCTTTTACTTTTTTGAATTTTCTCGCAAGCCCTTAACCTTAACCGAATTCGCTAATCAGTTTTGTGAAATACTCACTTAATTTATTTATTTGGCTTTTGATATTTTGGTCTTTGCATTTCAAGTATTCAGAGTATTTTTTTCTTTTGGACTTTATTAAGGCGATAGTCTCGCCAAACTTAAGCGCTGGATTTTGGAATTTGCTTAATATTTGCAACAAAAAACGAGTTTATAAACTCTTTATTTATACCTTAACTTATTGCTAGCGTTGGAAAAAGATATTATTTCAATTAGTTTTTTAGAATTTTTTCAAAGCCGCTAAGTGAAAGTTTTTTGTAAAAAGGACCAAGCAGGAGGTTCATCTAATCCGTAGGAGGCACACGTGATGCGGATTGGTGATATTCACTTATTAGTGTTTTGGTTCCCTTGGTTCCTTTGGAATTTGATATGGTTGGGACAGTTCTCCGAAGTATGTGTAAATCAAGCGCATTTTCCACATTCTGTGTAGGGAGATTTACTTTGTCTTTGTGGATTACGGAATGTTTTGGTGATGGATCAAGTTTCCCCTTTTTCGATTAGTATTTTCAATGTTTTTTCAATTTTAATTAGTTGTCGCTGTCTAGATATACAGGGTGTCCCACTTTAATCTTGTCAGGTGAATTTCTCGAAACGAGTACATCAGACAAAAAAGTTTCCGAATAAAAGTTTGATGGTTTGGAAGGGGACGTTTGATGCTGTAACAAATTTCACCCCCAAACCCCCCAGGGGGTAGATAAGGGGGGTGACTTTAAAATCTTAAATGGAAACCCCTTTTTTTTATTACAGATTCGAAAAGAGCATCAACAACTATGTAGGTTTTATCCGGAAACTTTTTTTTTTCGCAACAGGTGGCGCTGTAATCGCTAAAACTTGTGTTTTTCGTGAAACGTATGATTAAGGTTTTGATGGCAATTTACAATTTAAAAAATGTCATGATCGCTTCAAATGAACTCTTTTTTTAACCCTTTAGAGGCGGGGTATCGAACAAAGTTTGATTACTACACAAAAAACCCAAAATTCTTAAAATGAATAGTCACAAGTAACTCTAGACTAAGAAGATTTGTTTGAATAATACTTGACTGAAGTAAATTAAATTATTTTATTAATTAAATTAATTAATTAAATTAACTAATTAAATAAATATTAATTTTTTTTTATTTTGTTAATTTTATTTTAATTTAAATTAAAAACGAAGCATTTTCGAGAAAATATTTATTCTCTGTTTTCGTCTTAAAATTGGTCAAATAGTCTTCTAGGAAGTCTCTGGTATTTATTTTTTAAAAAAGCCACCCCTGTTTAATGCAAAATTGGCATAAAACTTCGTACATGTTTTTAAATAACTTCTAAACCGTACCGGAGGTGGAAGTCTGTAAGCTATATGATTATTTTTGTACAACGAAAAAATCGATTGTTGAATATGTTGCTATAATAACGGATTTTGTCTTCTTTCAATCAATACAAAACGTGCATAAGGAAGAGATATAGAAAATCTGTTACCAAGCAACTTAGCCAATTAACAGTTTTTTCATTGTACGAAAACTATCGTATAGCTTTACAGACTTCCACCTCAGCTGTGAAAAAATTAAAGAGATCAAAAATTTTCAGAAAAAAGCAAGGAATTAGAATATCTCATTTAAAATGTTAAGTCGGGTAGCACAAAAAAGTTATGGCATAAAAAATGGGGTCTATACCCCCAAAATACATCCCCCTGTATTTTATTTCGATATTTGATATTTTTATCTTGTTACGACTATAATAACTAGAGTGTGTTTCAAATTTGATCAAATTATCTTAAAAAATAAAAGTTATACTCAAAAAATGAAAAAAACATAAAAAGTTTGACACCCCATAACTAAAAAATAGAGCACTTTTGAGAAAATTTTTATTCTTTACTTTTGTCTTAGAATTGGAATCACCTGTAGAATTTCTTCGCATATATTTAGAAACACCCTGTATATTCCCCAGGTATTGGAAAATGCAATTCTACTACAGGATAGGTCGGTATGAATAATATTGTAAAGTGTGTATATTGTTTGTGAATTATTTCTTTCATTTTCAATAAAAAGTTTTTGCTTATTGTTGTATTATTATTTGATTGTGAATTTATTAGACCATCTGGTGTTAGGTTGTAGGTGATAGCTTCAATTACCCTATTTGTGTTGTTTGTTTCCTTTGATACCTTACCTATTTTTATAATTTCTTGGCATGGTGTACTTACTTTGGTTCTCGTCGGTGTCTTCGAACAGGAGCGCCGCGAGGTCTTTAGGTATAATTTCTTGTATGTATGACATAGTAGGATCGACGGCTAAAGGGCTGAATAATCTTAATGTAGATTAGCAATAATATTCTATTACACTAAATAAATTTCACGTACGTTCTCGTCAGAGTTTTATTCGGAACTCTAAAAAAGCCGGGAAGCGCACCCAACTGGTATGCAGGTGACGTGTCAAGTGGTACCTTCTAACCTCCTAAAGACTTTATAACAAATACAAAATACAATGACACGAACTAAAGTCGCCACGCAGTACTATGACACTAGAAAAATGCCACCCCAATGAGCGTCACAGTACCCGTTAAAGCGTTCCGTAAATGCCACTCAAATATAAATAACAAATATTTTAATATTTATTTCGGAAAATCGCTAGTTTTTTCACATATTAAACCGCAACTTCTGTATCCGTGTATTTAGTTGCATAAAAATGTAAAACCGATGTTTTTAGGTTGAATACGAACCTAAAGCCCCCATACACGATAGAACATGGTAACGAACATGCACGCTCGCAAAAGTTCGCGAAGTGCATGTTTGAAGTTTGCACTTGCCCACACACACAGAAACTTGTACGTGGATATTTAGTTTCAAAAATATCAACAATGGATGAAAATGAACTAAATTTAATTGCTGTGACGTGTATTTACCTAACAAAAAAACAACACAAATTAACCAAAAAAAAAAATTAAACCGTGAAGAAATTGGATCAAGAATTTGACTCCACTTCTTTAAGTTTTTCTAATAATTTTTTGTATACCTTATTTTTTATCTCTATATAAATATTCCTTTGATTTATATTTCAATAAGCAGGGGAAAAAGTTATGAATTTCTATAAATTTGGTTAAAAAATCTCTTGTGGAGCTCTTAAATCAGCCATATTTAAATACTTAAATTTTATTTTATTTTAAAATTAATTTTTGATGACACTGCACTGTCGCAAGTCTCTGGAAAAACGTAGGTTTTGGCCAGACACAGGCGAACATGTACGCGCGCTCATGTTTCCACGTACATAAATTCAAGCAGGAACAGAAAACATGTATGACGGACTTTTTTGAAAAAATTTCCCCACAAACGGGCGAACATGGACGCGCGTACAAGTATGCCCGCACATGCTCGTCTTTCGTGTTCGATAGTGTATGGTCCCCTTTAATTGAATTTATGTACGTGGAAACATGAGCGCGCGTACATGTTCACCTGTCTGTGGCCAAAACCTACGTTTTGCCAGAGACTTGCGACATTGCAGTGTAAAAATTTATTTTAAAATACTCTTTTCCATGCTTATGGAAATGTAAGTCAAAGGACTATTTAAATAGGGAATTAAAAAATGAAGCATACAAAACATTATTAGAAAAATTTAAACAAGTAGATCCAAAGGCTACAAAATTAACAATCAAGATGAAAATCAATATTCGAGAAACTAAAAAAATTAACGATTCCAAAAGATCAGGTGCCGGTGCGGATGAAGTTTGTGCCCCATTTATGGTATTATGACCTGTTATTATTTGTAAAGGATTTTTGTTCCTCTCCAAGAGCCAATTCTTTGCCCATTTTCTTTGCGGTTGAAGATTTTTATTTAATTTATGTTGTTGTTTTTTTAGTGCACAAATACACGCCACTGCAATTAAATTTAATTCATCTTCATCCATTGCTGATATTTTTCAAACTAAATATCCACGTACAAGTTCCTGTGTGTGTGGGCAAATGTAAGCTGCGAACATGCACTTCGCGAACTTGTGCGGGCGTGCATGTTCGTTAGCATGTTCTACCGTGTATGGGGGCCTTAATTTTTTTAGTTTCTAGACGAAAACTAGATCGAAGGCTATTGATTTTCATCTTGATTGTTAATTTTGTAGCATTTGGATCTACTTGTTTAAATTTTTCTAATAATGTTTTGCATGCTTCATTTTTTAAGTCCCTATTTAAATAGTCCTTTGACTTATATTTCAATAAGCATGGAAAAGATTTGTAAATTTCTATGAATTCACTTAAAAATTCTCTTGTGTAGCATCTTAGATCCGCCATATTTAGTTACTTACATATTAGAGTATTTTAAAATAAATTTTTACACTGCAATGTCGCAAGTCTCTGGCAAAACGTAGGTTTTGGCCACAGATAGGCGAACATGTACGCGCGCTCATGTTTCCACGTACATAAATTCAAGCAGGAACAGAAAACATGTATGACGGACTTTTTTGAAAAAATTTTCCCACACACGGGCGAACATGGACGCGTGTACAAGTATGCCCGCACGTGCTCGTCTTTCATGTTCGATAGTGTATGGGCCCCTTTATCTAAGGACTTTGTTTAGATTGGTTTAGATGTGAGCGCTTGATTTTGAAATTCGCTTGATATTTGCAGTTTTGCTCATAATTTTTTTTCTATCGAAGATTTTTTAAATTTCTTTTTTTGGTACACAGAAAAATCTTATGGCTACCAATTTCTTCTGGTTTTGTTTTGTAAGTCAAACCCAATAATCATACGACACCAGTAAATTGGGCTTTTTACAAAAAACGTTTGCTTAGTGGCGTTTTCCCCAAAAATAAGAAACTAATTGAAATAATATTTTTTTTTTCAAACGTCGGTAAAACATGTCATTATATGATTCAATACAAAGGGTTAAACATGTATTTTAATGCCTAGGCTGTTAAAGTACATTTTCTGCCGGCCATGAGCGGCAGAAATAGTTACTTTTTCTGCCGCTCAAATTTGTCAAATATTTATACCAAAGTCAAATCAATTGAAATTAAAATATTCATTCTGTTGAATTTAAGCAAAATAATTTGAATTTGATTTGCAAAAAAACATCTTATTTTAATAAAAAAATAGAATTCTGTATTTCAAAATCGTGAATAAAAATAGAAATCATGTTTGCAAAATGAATTGCTGAAAAAATTAGGTTATGTTGTTTCAACCATTATCATAGAAAATGTAAACATATTTAATGGAATTGTCAAGTACACACCAATAAATCGGAAATAATCGAACAAGATCGTCCTTTGACGTTTACGCCGCCTACCCTGATCTTTTAAATCATTTGAATCAAGCAAGCATGTAAATTGAAAATATTAATTATTTTAATATTAAATAGACGTTTGAAGAAAAAATAGCATGTTTTATTCGGAGCTAAAGTGCTTTTCAGTACCTCGTTCGCAAAATTGGAGGACTCGACGCTACGCGTCTCGTTCTCCAAACTTTGCGAGCTCGCCATTGAAAAGTGTCACTTTAGCTCTTAATAAAACAATATACTATTTTTGACTCCCAATAGTGTAAATGTGTCATTATTATGTTGTTTGGAGGCGCGTATCTAGATTTTACGATATTTACTTGGTTGCCAATGACGATGGGAAATAATAAATATTATTTCCCTACTTCATTTTATTGCAAATATGACATATTATTTGGTAAATTTTCTAAAAAAAATTATAAAAATAGTATAATAAACCAAAAATCTATTCTCTTTTATAAATCAATTACAAATTTCGAACAAAAATAATAATTTTAATTTGACCCGACAAAAAATAAATAATAATTCAAATGTCAAACTGACATACTGTAATTTATTATAAAAAGTCAAAATAAATAATTGGATTATTTTTTAATATAGATTGGGAGTGAAAAAAACGTTGTATACAACTCGGGGGTTAAGTAGTGTATTAATCGTCTCGTCCTTGACTATTAATACACTACTTACCCCCCTTACCCCTTATAGTATAATATACTAATTTTATAATTTGCGTCTATAATATTCCTTTTAAAACACCGCTAGCGAAACCATAATGGGCCCTAGCGCAATCATTATAGCACCCGCTTACGAAGTTGGTAGCATTGATCTGTCAAATTTGTGGTATTGATTATCGTAAATAAATTTCAAGATTTAAAGTACTTGCTATGTTTTTTATGTCTCCTAAATTTTTTATAGGATACAGAATAATTCCTTACTCCTTTTAAATTATTAATTTCCAACAAAAAATTAAATAATAATCTTTAAATTTAACTGTCAAATAAGGAAAGTCAAATATGTGGAATTAATTTTTGTGAAGATATGAAAAGATTTATCAAAAATTAAGGCCTTACTATTTTTTGCTATTTTCCGAATATCTGGTAGGATACACGATAACTTATCACTAGTTTTACACTAAAAATCTGCAACTTAAAATCTAAAAATTGAAACCTTTATGGGGTGATTCTGAACAAAAAATGTTAGCCGTAACGTCGATGTTAAATTTGACAGTCACCCTGATGTCAAAAAAACGCTATTCTCTAAACTTAACGGTCATTTAAAATAAAATTTTCGGTGTTAAAACAACATCGATCAAAAAATAATAATACATTAATGTATAATTGATCAAAATAATATATTCTATAAATGTACAATGTATTTTAACATCGAAAATGATTTTTACATTGCCTTTAAGTTACAGTAAAGTTTACAGAATAGCGTTTTTTTGACATCAGGGTGACTGTCAAATTTAACATCGACGTTACGGCCAACATTTTGTGTTCAGAATTACCCCATAATGGGGTAATAAATAAAAAATAATAAATAATAAATAAAACTGTCACTGTCTAGACTTCTATGTTTTCTGTTGTTATAACAACGACACAGTATAGACAACTACCAGTAGCGACACTTCATGCAAATTACATGTTAATTGAAGGGACGATTTTTGGTGACCTTGACGATATATATATGTATACTCAGATACGCACGCGCCAAATTTAAATTTACGTCACTTTTTCTAACCATAAAAATGTAACATATATTTGCAAAGTTTTGATTAAAATTGAAGTTTTAATGGCCGATCTCACCGACACGACTTAAAATTTAAGAACTACTTTAATGTCTAAATTGACAGGAACACAATACAAAATCTGTCAATTCAAAATTTAAGTACTACTTAGGGGCCTAAGTCGTGTCGGTGAGATCGGCCATTAATGATTTTGACAAGCTTAAATCTAATAATATACAGTTTTCATCAATTATTACATTAATTACGGTATTTAAATTCAAATGGCGACGCCTTTAAAATTATTTTGATCATAGAGAAATGTCACCATTTATAATTTGCAGTTCTAAACTCAATGGTACCAGATACGTACCATAGAAATGGTACTAGGTTAGACACAGGAGAGTGTCGCTACTGGTAGTTATTTATACTGTGACAACGATTCAATAAGAAATCATTGTCACCAACTGCTAAAAAAATAAATATATATTTGTACCTCGAATAATTTCCAAATTTATTTAATTATTGCGCAAATTATAAAAAATAGTATAAGCAACTCGTTCATAAGTCAATTATTGCACTCGTCCATTAAAAAACTCGCCGCTACGCGTCTCGTTGTTTAAACTTGGATGCGTGCAATAATCCTTGACTTATGAAACTCGTTGCTTAATATACTATTATAGACGACTATTGAATAATACCAATACGTTTATTGTTTAGGAATGTAGTTAGCTAACTTCACCCCGTGAGCAATGAATCCAAAAGTCACGGGCAGTAGCCAATCAAAAAGTTGTATTTCCGCATATTTTCTTTATTCACGAGGTGAAGTTTGCTACTAAAGCATTGTTTTGCGTTGGTAGCTTCGCAACGGTTAGGGGTTAGGTTAAATTTATTTAACAAAAATAATTAAAACATAAAAATATACTGCAGAATAATAAAAAGTCGTCGATAAAGTATAGTATTCAACTCGCGGAGTCGCGGGTATTCGCCATTATTCGCTCGGACTTACGGCACTCGGCTTTCGCCTCGTGCTGCAATTTGTCCTCGTGAATAATGGCTTGTCGTACCCACTCCCCGCTCGATGAATAATATACTAATAATTTGACCTGACAAAAAATAAATAATACTTCAAATGTTAAACTGACATACTGTAATTTATTATAAAAAGTCAAAATAAATAATTGGATTATTTTTTTAATATACAGTGCGGACTTAAAGAAAATCACCCCCACCCCCATGCTAACTTTTGAACGGTTATGTTTTCGATTCTTAAAATTTGTCCACTAAAGTATTTAATTGCGAACTTTTTAATAAAGGTATTTTTGATTTTGTAGAACTTCCGGTATAACCGGAAATTCCACAAAATCAAAAATACCCTTGTTAGAAAGTTCGCGATTTGAGTCCTCCGTAGACAAATTTTCAGAATCAAAAACATAACCGTTCAAAAGTTAGCAGGGGGGGATTTACGTTGTATACAACTCGGGGGTTAAATAGTGTATTAATAGTCTCGGACTTTGCAGCCCGAGGAACGAATCTGGTCCTCGCTGATTGATTCACTATTTACCCCCGTTGTAGTATAATATACTATTTTTACCAATGGTAGCAATAAGTTAAGGTATAAACGCAAAGTTCGACGTTTCGTTTTTAGTTTTAAGTATATTTTTAAACTTTTTACGGCATCCCAAAAATTAAGTTGTAGTAGCCCAAAAAATTTAAAAGTCCTCCACCACTTAGAATAAACATTCCCCTTTACAATGCTACACGAATTTTTTAAATTGGACGAAAAAAACTACCCGTTTGGCGGTTCCTCGCAAAAAAAGTCCGATTTTAAAGTAAAAATACAAAAGGGCTTGTATCTCCGCCTTCTTAACAGATAGATCCAGGCGGGTCAAAACCTCCGTCTTAAGAATCTGGTGCTCTATAACATACTAAAATTTCATGCGATTCGGGGTGAATTTCGGACACTTAGGGGATGAAATCGGTTTTTCGTTCGGAGTGGAATAACTTTTTTCGGAGACGTTCGATAGAAAAGTGGCTTAAACACTTTCGTCTTGAAATTTTCTCGTCCGTACACCTGCGAAATTTCAACTCCCTCAAAAAACGTCTACCCCGTTACTTACAGTTTTAGTAATAAAAAAATTACTTATAATTAGTAATGTAACTGTACACTCTTTGGAAAATAAATAGTATTTAATAATATGTATAATAATTTAAATTTTTCTCACCATCATTTTGTTTAGAAGTATCTGGAAGTGTCCACCAATTAGGTGATGGATTTATGCTTTTTCCTTCTTCCATTGTTCAGGTGTAAATGTTTTTTGTGAAAATGCGTGGATTGATTTAAGTTCTTCTGACAAAACTGAATTTACTAGCCTAAAAAATAATGAATGAATTTAAAAATAACTATAATACATACTTTAATTTAAGAGGATAGTCGACAAATTTGAGCGCTTGATATTCGCGGTTTTGGTCATATTTTTTTTTCCAATGAAGCTTTTTAAAAATTTCTTTTTTTGGTATACAGTAGTCTTCTGGCTACCAATTTCTTTGTTTTTTTTAAGTCAAACCAAAGAGTCATAAGGGATTAATTTTTGGAGCGCTGTAAAAAGTTTAAAAATATGTATAGGTACTTAAAATAAAAAAATTAAAAACTTAATAATTTTGGGTTATAGTATAAAGAAATAATAAAAAAATAAAAAAAATTTAAGTCTCTACGGTTTTTTAAGGTACATTACATAAAAAAATTGATTTTTTTGAGTTTTTGGGGTGTAAAATTTTTTTTGGGGCGTAGAGGCAAATCACCTCCTACATTTCATCCATATTCTATTATCTTTCATTTGCGGGGTCGATTTTGAAAAAAAAATTTTGAGATATTTTTTATTTAATTTTTTTTTTTAATTTTTAATGGAAACCGGTTTCTATTTTTTTCTTCTGGAAAACTATAAAAGTTACCGGCTCCAAATTTTTACCAAAAGTAAACACCGTGGATAGACTCGTTTAAAAAAAATATTTGGTTAAAATCGGTTAAATAGTTTTTTTGGAAAAACAATCGCAAAGTTTTGGCAAAATTTTGGTATAAATACGGCTCTGGACGGCGCAATTTTAACCCGAAAATTAAAATTTTCTCGGAATTTGGTGGAGGAGGTGACTGTGCGAATCTTAAGCTATTAAACGTCTCGGTGGTGCTAATAGTTTCGAAGATATTAATTATTTTGCGAACAGTGAACAATTTCAGACCGAAATTTTGGCTCCAAACGGAGATTTTGCAACTTTTTGCTTCAGTTTCGGTCATAACTCGATAAGGAAAAGAGATAGCGAAGTGATTCTTTTTTTGACGTAAAGTGGACATTGAAAGCTTTCGGAGAAGGGAAATAACGTTGGGGTGAAATAGATTTTGAGGGGTTGATTAAACCAAAACGCGTCAAAAATTGCGACATTTTTAAATGCGATATTAAAAATAATTTTTTTTTCGTTATTTTATTGAAATTCAAAAAACCCTTAAGCGTGGGCGATTTCAGATCGAGATGTACATTCGTTTGAGCTTTTAAAATAGCAAATCGGTTAAAAAATAGCCGCCAACCCCTAAATTCAAAATTTCGACTTTAAAAAAAATCCCTACTTAATACCGGATGTAGAAGTTATTTCTTTATAGGATAGTGTAGAAAAATTTTATCGGATTTGAAAACTGTGAACCCCGGTGGTACAAACAACTTACCGCGTTTAGCCCCATTTTTTGAATATTTTACTCGCGATTTTTTTTTAAAGTCCAGGGGTAAAATTGAAACATGCCGATTTTTTTGGTTGTAAAGAGCAAAATGGGGAGGCAAATAAAAAATATTTGGCGTCTCTAGGAGGTCTAAATCAAGAGTTACGAATTTTCAAAGTCGGCGTCGAAAAAGCACTAATTTCAAACCACAAATTTGAGGGCGCCAAAAAAAATTGAGATATCCTGATCTATATACTAGAAGGCAAATCAAAAAAACGCGATTTTTTTCACCTCCCGATTTTCTTATCGAAGCCGCACAGTTTGAGCACTTTTGCAGTTCGACAAAACGCTAAATTTGTACACTTGGCGTGCCGGCGCCTCGACGCCACACCGTTGCGCCTGGATACTTAAAAAATGGCCACGGTTCGTCCCCAGGATGTGAGAATAAAAGGGGCAAAATTTCTTGGCTCCCCTTTAAAACCAGACCGGGGTGCAATTTTTCAAAGTTTACCCCGACGAAAACCGGAATAAATCAACCATTTTCGATAATTTTTTTCAGAGCGTTAGAGTGCTTGGAAAAATTTAAAATTCGAACCCCACTTAGAATCAACATCCGTCTTCACGGTGCAACCGGAATTTTCAAATTCTGACGAAAACAACTACCCTTTTCGTGGCTGCGCGCAAAAAACTTCCGATTTTGGGGCAAAAATTCAAAAAGGGTTGTATCTACGCCCCTTCAATAGATAGGTTGCGGCGAGTCAAAACCCCTGTCTTCAGAATTCGGTAACCTATAACATACTAAAATTTGGTGCGATTCGGGGTGAATTTCGGACACTCGGGGGATGAATTCGATTTTTCGTTCGGGGTGGAATAACTTTTTTCGGGGTGGTCCGATCGAAAAGTGACATTTACACTTTTTTTTTTAAATTTTCTTCTCCGTACACCTGCAAAATTTCAACTCTCTACGAAAAAACAACACCTTTCCCGTTCCATACGGTTTTAGTATTATAGTTTTTTTGTAAAACGCCCGTTTTACTGCTGCTTTATGACTATTTGGTTTGACTTACAAAAACAAAGAAATTGGTAGCCGGAAAGACTACTGTATACTAAAAAAAGAAATTTTAAAATAGCTCCATTGGAAAAAAAAATTATGACCAAAACCGCAAATATCATGCAAGTAAGTTAAGGGTATCATTTTAATGTAATTTCATGATTTCCAAAATTTACCTGTGTCGTTGAAGAAGAGGTTTGCCCTCGAATTTATCGGATACAATTACACATGAAAATTTTCCTCCACAACCATCTGATTCATCTAGAACTTCCTAAAAATAGTTTTTGCGAATAAATATTTAGTTAATAATAGAGTTGCTTATTTTCTCACCTTAAATTTATTATTAACGCAAATTTCAAAATAATATAAATTTCCTTAATTTCTTTGTAATAATATAAGTAGACTAAATTGGAAAAGCACTAAAATAATTATACAATCTATATACACCCGTTTTAAAATAGTTCTATTGAAATGGAAATATTTTAAAATAGCTCTATTGAAATGGAAATATTCTAAAATAAATATGTACTTGAAATAAAAAAAAACATGTTTATTATATTAGCTAATTAAATACTTATGTATATTTTAAAGTTTACTACGAATTGATAATTAAAAGTAAAGGTCACAACTAAAATTAGCTACTTTTTTTATACGTAATGAAAATTAAAAAAAACACAAAATTATTGATTTAAATTTTTATTAAGAACAATAACTTTTATCATTTCATTATTACACAATACAAAATTAAAATCGGACATTATTACGAATAATTAAATCTATATACACCAGAATTAAATATTTACAAATTATTTCGAGCTAAAATATAAATCAAGATTCCTTTAATTTAATGTGCACATCCTCAAAAGTTTGTGGTATTTTAAATTGAATAATATTAAAATAAATAAAAAATAGAATGAAGTGTAGACATGAATAAATTGAAATTGCTAGAGGGAATAAGTCAGGGAATCGATCCGGGGGATCGAAAATGAGAATCAATAGGGTGAGAATCAAACAACCTAAAAATGAGAAAAACATGGAGGTATATAGAAGTAGCTTTCGCAAAGCTTTTTTGTCTTCAATGAAATATTGGAAAACAATAGTAAAAGTTTCACCAATAGTTCGATTATTTTTCCTAGCATGTGTTATTTTATCCACAACATTGTTGTAAAATGAATTGAAATTATCACCGGATTTAGGGTTTTCATAGTAATAAAAGAAACTGATGGCATAAAACGCACTTAAAGCCAAGTATGCGATTATTAAATTATCTTTAATGTATAAATGCATCATACTAAAATTTGTTATGAATAAAAACCAGAAACATGGTAAAGGTTTTTTGTGTAAATAAAGTACTGCTGGAATAGCGGCTAAAAGTATGCTCTTCTCATGTACTTGAAAACTAAATAAAAAGAAAGCTAATGAAGAATTAATAAGGGAAGGAACAAATTTCTCAATGTTAGGTCGTAAAAATAAATCAGCGCTCGAGGGTAAAACTGCTGTTAAAGTTGCAATTGTACAATAGTGTACCATTTTAACCGAACAATACGATTTAAATTTATAAATAATATTTAAAGCACACCAAACATTAGCAACCTTATCCTCGAAAACACCTCGAGCTATCGGGAATAATCGATGAACAACCTGCATTAAATCATTAACGCTAAATAGGAATGGCAACCATAATACTCCAAAAGTTACAATTACAGTCATGGCAATTCTAAATAACTTATAACAACCCGTTAACGCACCTTCTCCTGGTTTTGGAATGCACGAGCTTAATAAAAATAAAAAGAACGGAAACGCATGGTATAACTCCATTTGCTTATAATTTAAAGCCAACGTAAACAAAAACGAACTTAAAATATCTAATTTGGCGTGAATACAAGTTATAGCCAAGACCGTTAAGCCTAAACTAACGCAATTATATTGAAAATGGCCGTGATCAATTAAAATTAAACCAGGATAAAGCAAACTTATTACAATACTCGCATGTAACTTAAGCTTACTCTTTAAATTACAACCCTTAACTACAATTAAATACAAAATAACCGCAGGAATATAAACCGCAATATCGGCAATCAACACAGTGTATCTCATAAAAATCTTGTGATCTTCACTTTCGTATCCTCGAGACGTGAACAACTCAACATAATTGGGGTTAATAGCGTAAGCAATTAAACCACATAAATAACTGTGATAGGCCGTTAACGGTGGATAATCCAAACCCCAGTAATTCAAATCATTCTCCGTGGTGTTATGGTACCATTGATTCATCGGAAGATTGACAGTAATTTCCATCCAATGTCTCTGTGCCTCGTAATCACCAAACATAGGGGGCTTCCCTTGCCCCGAATAAGGGTGCAGGGAAGTCGCGAGCCGCAAAAATAACGACACCATAACGCCAAAACAACACACAGCAATTTCATCTTTACTTATCTTCATTTTTGCATTTTATGATGTTAAATTTTGATTAGTTGGCGTTCGCCCTCGCATACGTGTAAAATCTCGTTATTTTATCACATCGGGAAGAAATTTATCGTGACGTGCGCTTATCAATTAATATAGGTTATGTTTTAAATCAAGGAATCAATAATTTTTGATAACAAACTTAACTTACCACATGTGTAGCACCTAGCTCTTTCGTTAATTTGCTTTTCAAATATTCCTCACTAAAAGGCATTATTTTTTAACGGTTTTTTATAACTGTAAACACAAAAATTGCAAAAGTCCTCTCTTGTTGACTAGCGACACCTATCAGTCAACACTTTGTACTTTATAATTTACAAAAACAAATAAAATAATGTATTTGTGAATTTATATTTTTTAGAAGGTAAAAAATTGTAAAAATTACAATGCCTACTTTAATTAAAAGTATTTTACTTTTCAGTAATAGATTTAAGATTTAATTTCAAATTTGGAAGTGACTATACCAACGCGGCGGATTTCGTTTTCATTGATTAAACGACCGACGCGTCGTTAAAATTCGTTGAATTATTATTTCTGTATTTTCTATATTATAAAAATCACATTTAATAATAAAAAAGTACGTTCCTGGATAATTGCGGTGACATAATAAAATTTAAGTATACCGGGGGTGTAAACGTGTAACAAGGGTCATCTCCTTATTTTCTTTATATTGAAAATAAAAATTCGAAATTTGCGTATATCATGGGTTTAGGCGCATTTATTTTCAAAATCACTTCTGGTTTTAGCGTAAAAACAAGGGTGCAGCGTTTTAAATTAAAAATTTGAAAGCTAATAATTTTGGATTGCATTATAAAAAAATAAGAAAAAAAAAAATGAAAAAAAAAACTCAAGGCTCTGCGTCTTTTTATTCAAAAGTTATGAATTTTTATATAAAATATGGCATTCTCGTAAAATAGTAAATGCTGTGTATTTAGAAAAATTCATATTTCGCTTAATAAATACAATTAAGAAAAAAAAAATCGTACAGATAAATTTATAAAAATTATCGATATTATCTTATTAAATTTTTTTAAATTTATATATTTTTTAAGGTACATTACCTACAAAAATGTTGATTTTTTTGAGTTTTTGAGGTGTAAAATTTTTTTTAGGGGGTGTAGAGGGCAAGTGGCCACTTACATTTCATCCATTTTCTATTATCTTTCATTTTCGGGGTCGATTTCAAAAAAATTCGAAAAAAAAATTTTTAAGATATTTTTAAGCTTAAAATTTTTCATGGGAATCGGTTTTTCTTGAAAACTGTAAAAGGTAGCGATTTCAAATTTTCACCAAAGGTAAACACCGTGGATATACGCATTTTAAAAAGTATTTAGTAAAAATCGATTAAATAGTTTTTTTGGAAAAAATTCGTAAATGTTTGGCAACATTTTGGTACAAAGACGGCCCTGAACTGCTCAATTTTTAACCGATAATTATAATTTCCACGGAATTTAGTGGGGGAGGTGACGGTGCAAATTTTAAGTTATTAAACGTCATGGTGGTGCTGAAAGTTTTGAAGATATTAATTATTTTGTGAAAACTGAAAACGTAATTTTGCCTCCAAGCGGAGATTTTGTTTAATTTTGCTACATTTTCAGTCATAGCGAAGTGATTCTTCTTTTGTCGTAATGTGGACCTTGAAAGCTTTCAGAAAAGGTGTGTTACATGGGGATGAAATAGAATTTTAGGGGTTGATTAGATTAAAAAGCGTCAAAAATTGCGACTTTTTTAAATGTGATCTTAAAAAAATTATTATTTCATTATTTTTTCGAAATTCAGAAAACCCTATGCGTGGGCGGTTTTGGTTCGAAGAGCACATTGGATTGAGCTTTTAAAATTGAAAATTGGTTAAAAAATAGCCAGACGGGAGCCACTACCCCCTAAAATTAAAGTTTTGACTCAATCTGCGCCTAACTTTCCAACCCCTTCGAATTTAATAAAAACAAAAGACTGCCGATCAAATCCAGAAATTATTCCTGTTAAGGGACTTTATGTAAAATATAAAAGAAATTAAAAACTGTGGGCGGCAGAAGTACAAAAGTCCGTCCGCGTCGGGCGCGATTTTTGAATATTTCACGTTAAATTTTCTTCTGAAGCTCGGGATGAAAATTTAAGAGTGCTGATTTTTTAACTTATAAGTAATAATGTAATGAGGAAAATAAAAAATATTTGACTGACATAGCCGGCACCGATCAAAAGTTACTAATTTTCAAATTCCGCGTCGAAAATACGCGAAAATCAAACCGCGAATTTAAGGGCGCCAAAAACAGAGAAAAAATCGAGATATCAAAAAAAGCTTCCGAATTAAGGTAACAGGTGGTATTGGGATTAGGAATATAGAAACCGCGATTTTTTCCACCTGTCGATGTTGAAATATGTGGGACACAGTTTGAGCACTTTTGTGGCCCGAAAAAATGCTAAATTTGTACACTTGGCGTGCCGGCGCCGCGACGCCACACGGATGCGTCTGGAGACTTAAAAATTGTACCGATTAATTCTCGCGATGTGAGAATAAAAGGGGCCAAATTTCGTAGCTTCCCTTTAAAACCGGACTGGGGTACGATTTTTCAAAGTTAACGCCGACGAAAATCGGAAAAAAGCAAGAAAACTCGACCATTTTCGAGAATTTTTTTCAGAGTGTTAGCGTGCTTGGAAAAATTTAAAATTCGAACATTACTCAGAATCGATATCCCTCTTCACGATGCAACTGGAATTTTTAAAATTCGAGTAAAAAAACTGCCCTTTTCGCGGTTTGTCGCAAAAAACGTCCTAATTTGGGGTAAAAATACAAAAAGGGTGGTATCTCCGCCCCTTTTTCTTTTCGAATTTAAAAATCCAATATTTTTGTTCAAACTTAGTTTAAAAAATTGAAAAAACCACCAAAACTGATTCTAAATAATAGAAATACCTTCTTAAAGATAACTTAAAAAATCGATGATGAGGTCATTACTAAATCACCAGTGACGTCATTAATATTTTTTTTATTTCGAGAGATGGGATTTTAAATACTAAAATTGACCTCTCCGAGCGATTTTCTCAAAACAATTAATTACAAATTTTGTTACAAACTTTATCATCACCCTGTATATTAATTAATTAAATAATTAATAATTTTACAAATAACAGTTTTTTTTAAGTAGGCATTTCTATTATTTAGAATCAGTTTTGGTGGTTTTTTTAATTTCGAAAGCCAAAAAACATTTCTATTTTTTTTTACTTTTTCGAAAAAAATTAAAAAAGTGATCACAAAAAAATTTTTTATAACTTGTTTAAACTATGAATTAAAATATTGGATTTTTAAATTCGAAAAAAAGATTATACTGTATTATTTACGCTAAGACCAGAAATAATTTTGAAAATAAATGCGTTTTCTGGACCCATCTAACCAGAGGCGGATTTAGGTTTCTGCCGCTGGTAGGCTAATGGCCGATCTCACCGACACGACTTAAAATTTAAGAACTACTTTAATGTCTAAATTGACAGGAACACAATACAAAATCTGTCAATTCAAAATTTAAGTACTACTTAGGGGCCTAAGTCGTGTCGGTGAGATCGGCCATAACATATTTTGCCGCCTAAAAAAACACTAAAAATAGTTTTAAAAACATATTTTAATGCCACATTTAAAAAAATTGAAAATTGCCGCCGTCATAAATTTGCAGCCGTAGGCTACAGCCTATCTAGCCTATTGGTAAATCCGCCCCTGCATCTAACATACTCAAATTTCGAATTTTTACTTTCATAAGTAAAGAAAATAAGGAGATGACCCTTGTAACGTTTATAATATAGAAAATAAAAAATAATAATTCAATGAATTTCAACCGTTTTCAACGGAGCGAATGATCATAGTGTTCAAATACGCCGCGACGGTCGTTTAATCAATCCGAACGAGTTCCGCCGCAGCGGTGGTTCGCCACTTCCTTCAATTTTAGGTTATTATTATTATTATTATAGGTTAGAATTTTAGAAACATGGAACAATCAGGGGGAAAATCGGTGCTTTCAAATGAAGATTGGATGAATTTAATGAATTACTTCGTTGGTAATAATCAGAGATATCGAGAGAATATAGTGATACCAAAAACTCTTGGCCCCGTTGCTATAAAAACAAATGAAGAAAAGGCAGTCGAGGCTTTCTTCGAAAGCTGCGCTTTTAAGTCCGTCATGAGCTGCGTTGTTGGTAAAATCAGTTTATTAATTTTTACACCTTAAAAACGTTTAATTTTTTATTAGGTTATGGCTTGGGCGCAGTTATCGGTTTGTTTTCGTCCAGTGTTGGGCCTACAGCTACGATGGTGGAAAATCAAACCACACGTGAAGTTTTTCGTGAAATGAAAACCACAACTTTAAGTTACGCCAAAAATTTTGCAGTTATTGGTCTCATGTTTTCCGCTGTTGAATGCACCATTGAAACGGTTTAAATACAATTAATTTTTTGCGCTTAAATTAATTTTTGGTGATTTTAGGCTCGAGGAAAATCGGATTGGCGTAATGGGACTTACGCTGGGGGTGTTACAGGTGGTTTAATTGGCCTCAGAGGTAATAATTAATAAAATAACAAGTTTGTAATAATTAATAAAATAACAAGTATGTAATAATTAAAATTAATTTTGCAGCTGGTGTTAAGGCAGGAGTTTTTGGTGCTGCTGGATTCGCAGCTTTCTCAACCATAATTGATTATTATATGCATCGACGATTTTCTTAATAATAAGTTAGTTTGTTATTTAAATTATATTTTTTAGTTAAATATATAGTTGTAATTTTTTAATCGAGTTTTTTCATAAAATGATACAAAGGGAATTAATATTTATAAAACTCGCACTTTACACACCACAGTAATTAATAAATTTCAATGTTTTTATACAGGGTGATTCAGACCACCCGAGAACGCGTTATTATTTTATTACCAAAGTGAACCTAAAGAATCCATTGGTGAACTTATTTTTTTCCGAAACAACCCAGAACTATCCGGAACCGGAGGTAACTTTGCTTTTGTAAATGGCAACATAGGTTGAGTTTGGTATGGTTAGATAGGTCTTTCAAAAACAAATAACTTTTATTAAAATATTTTTTTAATATTTTCCATAGTTTAGAATTTATTCGAAAAACAAAAAGAAATTGTTCAAAAAAGTAAATAAAAATTATTGCATATTTTGAAGAATTTTGTTTAAATATGGACAAGTATGATATTTAAAGTTGGTAAAATATTAGAATTTGTAGAAAGAGTTTAGAAATTTATAAAATTCTTCAAAATATGCAATAATTTTTATTTACCTTTATTAACAATTTTTTTTTGTTTTTCGAATAAATTCTAAACTATGGAAAATATTAAAAAAATATTTTTATAGAAGTTGTTTGTTGTTAAAAGACCTATCAAACCATACTTATATTTTTCCGGAACAACCCGGAACCGGATATCACTTTGATTTATTAAATTGCAATGTAGGTCAAGTTTGGTGTGGTTTGATAGGTCTTTTCAAAATAAACAACTTTTATTAAAATATTTTTTTAATATTTTCTATACTTTAGAATTTATTAGAAAAACAAAAAAAATGTTAAAAAAAAGTAAATAATAATTATTGCATATTTTGAAGAATTTTGTTAAAATATGGACAAGTATGATATTTATTAAAGTTGGTAAAACCCTTAAAAGATTAGAATTTGTAGAAAGAGTTTATAAATTTATAAAATTCTTCAAAATATGCAATAATTTTTATTTACATTTATTAACAATTTTTTTTGTTATTCGAATAAATTCTAATCTATGGAAAATATTAAAAAAATATTTTTATAACAGTTGATTGTTCTTAAAAGACCTATCAAACCATACTTATATTTTCCCGGAACAACCCGAAACTATCCGGAACCGGAACAATTTTTTTTTGTTTTTCGAATAAATTCTAAACTATGGAAAATATTAAAAATTAAAATTTTCACGGAA
Source organism: Stenus bimaculatus (assembly GCA_963971135.1). Classification (NCBI taxonomy): domain Eukaryota; kingdom Metazoa; phylum Arthropoda; class Insecta; order Coleoptera; family Staphylinidae; genus Stenus; species Stenus bimaculatus. The sequence continues at coordinate 48,298,401 of OZ020181.1, forward strand.
TTTTGTGGGGGAGGCGACGGTGCAAATTTTAAGTTATTAATCGTCCCGGTTGTTCTAATAGTTTCGAAGATATTAATTATTTTGCATGTTTTTGCTACATTTTCTGCTATAACTCGATAACGAATAGAGACAGCGAAGTGATTCTTTTTTTGTCGTAAAGTGGATCTAAAGAGCTTTTAGGGTAGGTACAATTAGTTGTGGTGGAATGGAATTTGTGGGGTTAATATGACCGAAACACGTAAAAAATTAGGACTTTTTTAAATGCAATTTAAAAAAAAGTATTTTTTGATCGTTTTTTTCAAAATTTAAAAAACCCTATTCGTGGGTGATTTTGTATCTCTAAGTACATTCAATTAAGCTTTTAAAATTCAAAATCGGTAAAGAAATAGCCCGACAGGAACCATTCGCCCCTAAAATTAAAGTTTTGAGGTAATTTACGCATAAATTTCCAACCCCTTCGAGTATAAAAACAAAAAATAGCCTATGGCATGTAAACATTATTCCTGTTGAGGGAAATGAAGTTAAATTTGAAATTTTTTATAAACTGTGGGCCCCAGTGGTACAACCGTCCGGCCGCGTTTGGCGCGATTTTTTGAACATTTTACGTTTGATTTTATTCTGAAGCTCAGGGTCTCAATTTAGCAGTGTTGATTTTTTTACTCATATATATTAATGCAATGACCAAAATAAAAAATATTCGACCTTAATAGCCGACCACTATCAAAAGTTACGAATTTTCAAATTTGGCGTCGAAAAAGCACTAATTTCAAACTACAAATTCGAGGGCGCTAAAAGTACAGAAAAAATTAAGATATCAAAAAAAGCGCTCGTTTCCTGATGTAGCGTGGTATGTAGATGGCAAATCAAAAAAACGCGATTTTTTTTCACCTGCCGATCTTCTAATCGAAGCCGCACAGTTTTAGTACTTTTGCCGCCCGAGAAAACGTTAAATTTGTACACTCTGCGTGCCGGCACCGACACGCCCCACCGTCGCGCCCGTAGACTTAAAAACGGCCAGTATCCATCCCCATGATGTGAGAATAAAAGGGGCCTAATTTCGTCGCTTCCCTTTAAAACGGGACGGGGGTGCGATTTTTCAAAGTTGACGCCGACGAAAACCGGAAAAAAAGGAAGAAAAATCGACCATTTTCGAGAATTTTTTCAGAGTGTTAGCGTGCTTGGAAAAAAATAAAATTCAAACCCCACTTACGATCCACATATCCCTCTTCACGATGCAACCGGAATTCTAAAATCTAACTAAAAAAACTGCCCTTTTCGCGGTTTGGCGCAAAAAACGTCCGATTTTGGGGTAAAAATACAAAAGGGGTCCTATCTTCGCCCCCTTAATAGATAGGTTCGGGCGGGTCTAAACCACCGATTTCAAAATCCTGTCCTCTATAACAAACTAAAATTTGATGCGATTCGGGGTGAATTTCGGACACTGAGGGGATGAATTCGATTTTTCGTTCGGGGCGGAATAAGTTTTTTCGGGGCGAAAAGAGACATTAAAACTTTTTTCTTAAAATTTTCTCCTCCGTACGCATACAAAATTTCAAGTCGATACGAAAAAGAATACCTTCCACGTTTCTTACGGTTTTAGTATTATTGGGAATTTCGGCTTGGGATACGCCCTCTGGGAGTTATTTTCTGAAGCTAGAAAAGGTCTACGTTGACATAACCTGTTTTTGTAAAATTTATTTCCGTGCAGTTATAAATCAGTTTCCTTGGGTTTATTATTACTATATTAAAATAATAATATTTTTTACAGGCTGTAATTTATTACTTACCCCAAAACAATGTACTTAAGGGGTTAGGTCACTCTAGGATTTTAAAAATATTGAAATTTTAAAACAGTACGGATCAACTTAAAATCGGTTAGAAAAGAAGTACAGGAGCAGGATATTAATGTGGAAGGCCAATTGTATGGTACAGGCATCGCAGATTGAAGGTAGGTACATAAAAAAAACTTTGAAAGCGTTTTTTTCGAAACAACATTTCTCAAATCGGCCGGACTCCTAACTCATACAATTCTTTACCTATTGACTTCAAAATTTAACTGTATATTCAAAATTACATTCTCTATAGAAGTACGTAGGATTTTTTTTATTATATTGAATAGATCTTTTGTTATAGATAGGTTTTTTCTTTTTTACTTCGGAAGGGCGCCGTTTTTGCAAAAAATCAATATATTAAAAAAATCCTACGTACTTCTATAGAGAATGTAATTTTGAATAAACAGTTAAATTTTAAAGTCTATAGGTCAAGAATTGTATGAGTTAGGAGTCCGGCCAATTTGAAAAATATGGTTTCGAAAAAAATGCTTTCAAAGTTTATTTATGTACCTACCTTCAATTTCCGATGCCTCTACCATACAATTGGCCTTCCACATTAACATCCTGCTCCTGTGCTTCTTTTCTAACCGATTTTAAGTTGATCCGTGCCTGTTTTAAAATTTCATTTTTTTTAATCCTAGAGTGGCCTAGCCCCTTAAGCAATTATGCAAGTAAGAAATAACACACACTGGTCAATAAAAGATAAACACAATTTTTAAACACAAAAAACTTGATCCAAACAGCCGCAGTTACTAAAACCAATAAAAATTAAATCGGCGCAAAAATCTTTTATTACTTTTTCCTCCATGTTTTTTTCAAATTTACGTCAAAATAGCGCCATCTATCCGTAGTCGAAATTCCCAATAGAAGATAACGCGTTCACGAGATAAGTGGGTTTGAATCACCCTGTATATTAATTTTTTTAAATTATATGTAAAGTGCAACGCTCCCTTTTTTATGCAGTTCTTTTATTTTATAGTTCTGTGATCAATAATAGCCAACTTCAGGTTGGTGTTGGAAATGAACTACTCGCAGCAGTTCAAATGTCATTTTTATAAAAATCCATATTTATTAAATGGATACAAATTACGTAGTATTATTATTATTTATTTTTGCTTTAAAATTTACTATTAATTAAAAAATCGTAAAATATCATGGAGTTTACGAAGATAGGTATGTAATTTGTACAAAAAAACAATAATGCAAAATATAACCTGTATTTTCATCAATGTATTTTAATTCTTATTTTATTAAATAATTTATAATTATAAATATTCTACAATTATTTAAAACAACCCTATAAAAATTTTATTCCTATTAAATAATATGGCGCAACATGTGATTTTGTTATTTTGGCATAAAAGCTGTAATTATTGATCTTAAAATTTAAATTAATTATATACAATATAATACACGCATTTAAATTATATTAATAAAATAAATTATGTAATAAAATTAGGTATTTACGTGTGAAATTTCAAATAACGCGGGGGTTTTTAACCTCTTGTCGTTAAAAAGGACCTAACCTCAAATTTTTAAATTAGTCGGTTGAAAAAGACCGCCAAAGCTGCTTATTATTCATGCGATAATTCGGTTGTAACCACTCCACCGTTGGCTCCCACAAACTAAAGTTTGGTCAACAATTTTCCAGGAAAATACTTATTTCAATTAGGATCAAGAAATTTCAAAATGCGCCCTTTTAACGTTATCGTCGAGGGGAATATTGGGTGTGGAAAAACAACGTTTTTGGAGTCTTTTAAAAAGTATGATCATGTGGCAGTTTTGTCTGAACCGGTCGAACAGTGGAGAGATTGCAGCGGAAACAATTTATTGGTAAGCGAATAATTTGATTATAACTTTTATTTTATTTATTTTTTGTTAAAGGGGCTTATGTATAACGATGCACATAAGTGGAGCTTCAGTTTTCAATCTTACGTTATGCTTACGATGGTCCAGCAGCATACCAAGAAAATTACTCAACCTATTAAGTTAATGGAGCGATCTTTATATAGCGCACGGTTAGTAAAAATGATCTAAAATTCATGACCTACATTAATTTACGGTTTGCCAAAATTCAGGGATTATAATCAGGAATTGTAACTGTTTACGAAATGAAAATGACTTGGTTAATTATTTTTGAAGTAAAATGGTTTAATCGAATAACGGGTTGGTTAAAATTCCTGATCAAATTTAAATTTATTATGGTTTAAAAATTTAAAATTATGATTTGCATGGAAATTATACATAATTTTAGTTTAAATTTGTTAATTCGCCTGCAAAATATGTATAAAAATTTTATGTTTCAGGTATTGTTTTATTGAAAAAATGATAAACGATAAAATAATTCCTTCCCCTTCAGCTGCTGTGCTCGATGAGTGGTTTAAATGGTTCACTGAAAATACACCTGTATATGTTGATTTAATAGGTAAATATTCCATACAAATTAATAAATTAGTTTTTTTTTTAAATAATAAATTCTATGCATTTTTATTATCAAAGACAAAAATGATAAAAGTTGCACTGATTATATTATAAAAATTTAAAGGTACAATTTGCATAAAAAAGAGATAAGATTGCACAATATTCCAATATACTAAAAATAATATCGGAAAAGACAAAAAAATGGTTTAATAAATTTCCAGTGGAAAACAATATTTTATCATATTTGCTTATAGAAATGAGGTAACCATTTATCTACATACAGTTATGTTATATTTGATAATTATTTCAGATAACTATGATTAGATTATTTTTATTATTTCCCAGTAAATTTGGAAATGTAATTGTTATTTTAATAATTGTTCCGCATTTATTATAATCGACTTAGTTTTTTCTATTATTTTATTTGTTTGTGTTACAAATATACAGGGTGTTTCGTTCGTGGTTCACGAAACGTCAGGTAATAATACTTTTTCAAATTCAAATTGTGACTAAGCAACTTTTAATTGAGGCTTATCCATTTTAAATTGAGGACAATCAATTTCAAATTGAAAGCTTTACTAAAAAAATCATTACAAATTCAAAATTATCCCAATTGTTTACATGGACAATACAATAGGCGTATTCGATTAAAAGAGCTTCGAGCACCGGGGCTTTAAGAGGATAGTCGGCAAATTTGAGCGCTTGATTTTGAAATTCGCTTGATATTTGTGATTTTGGTCATATTTTTTTTTCCATTGATGCTTTTTTTGGTACAGGGAAGAGTCTTGTGGCTAACAATTTATTCTTTTTTGTTTTGGTAAGTCAAACCAAATAATCATAGGGCAGCAGTAAAACGGGCTTTTTACAAAAAATGTTCTCTTAGCGGCTCCTTGAAACATTCTAAAAAACTAATTGAAATAATATTTTTTTTCCAACGCTAGAAATAAGTTAAGATATAAACGAAGACTTTGATGTTGCGTTTTTTTGTTTTAAATATATTTTTAAACTATTTACAGCATCCCAAAAATTAAGTAAAATTTCTTAACATTTTTGGGATGCTGTAAAAAATTTAAAAATTTATTTAAAACAAAAAAACGCAACATCAAAGTCTTCGTTTATATCTTAACTTATTTCTAGCGTTGGAAAAAAAATATTATTTCAATTAGTTTTTTAAAATGTTTCAAGGAGCCCCTAAGCGAACATTTTTTGTAAAGAGTCCGTTTTACTGCTGCCGTATGATTATTTGGTTTCACTTACTAAAACAAAAAAAGAAGAAATTGGTAGCCAGAAGACTCTTCTTTATACCAAAAAAAGATATTTTAAAAAAGCTCTGCTGGCAAAACAGTTATGACCAAAATCGCAAATATCAAGAGAATTTCAAACTCAAGCGCTCAAATTTGCCGACTATCGCCTTAAAGCCCAGTGCTTAAAGCTCCTTGCAATAAAATAACGCGTTAATAGCTGGGTGCTCGAAAGGAGTGGAAGGGGAAGATCAGAGCTTCGAGGCCCAAAGTCATGAACAAAATTTTGGAGCTCCGGTGCAGCTTCGGAGCTGCCCAGAACAATAAACGAATAGGCCTAATATTGCTGCAGGTACTAGTGGATTGAATATTTACACCATTGGGTGTATTGGGCTAAAAGGTGGGTCCTATAATTTTTGTTATGTCTTTTTTTTTTAAGTTTGCGAGTCTCAAAAAGTTCTGAAAGAGCAGACAAAGCCTCTTAAGGTTTTCTTCATTTTGGATCCGCCATTTTGTTTTTTTAGAAAAAAATGCGAATTCGAAATTAGCAACCCTAAAAACCCCCCAAATACTGATTTTCAGCACTATAAACCATTTTTTTAATAAAAAATGTCGGCTATTTTGGATCCGCCATTTTATTTTTTTATAAAAAAAATGTCATATTCGAAATTAGCGACCCTAAAAACCACCACATACTGATTTTCAGCACTATAAACCATTTTTTATAAAAAAATGTCGGCCATTTGGATCCGCCATTTTGTTTTTTCATGAAAAAATGTCAAAATCGTTTTGGATCCGCCATTTAGTTTTTTAGAAAAAAAAATGTCAAATTCGAAATCAGTGATCTCAAAAAATCGCAAATCATTGCTAAACATAATTTCGTAGATTTCAAATACCACATTTATGAATTGACCAATATGGATCAATTTTCACATATGTGTTTGGAAAACTTTATTCTGCGTAAGCTTCAGACCAAATTTAAAAAATAAATCAGAATCTTTGCGTAAATAGTGTTTAAATTTCTTGAGAGATAGACAAAGTTTACTGATGTAAAAACTATACAAAATATTAAAAAAAATCAAATTTGGTCAGAAGCTTATGCAGAATATAGTTTTCCAAACACGTGTGAAAATTCATCCATATTGGTCAATTCATAAATGTGGAATTTGAAATCTACGAAATGATGTTTAACAATGATTTGCGTGAGTAAGAGAAAGTCGCGGCTGTCCGGAATCGGCTTAAAGTGTGCAAAAGCGTTTTTTGGGCGGCAAAAGTATCAAATCTACAGTGTGTCCCATTTGATGTTGGACTGTATGGGTATCTTTGTTATTATTGGAGATAGAAAGTCGGTTAAATGGACAAAGTAGTAGAGATTTTTTCGAATATTAATAATTCATTTACAAAAAAATTGAATATCGCATCGTTCCAACGCTATCCTGAAAAAACAAGAAAATGCGATTTTCAAAATATGGCTATAACTTCGTTATTTTCTGTGGTACCAAAAAAGTTTTTTGACATAATACAGACAATTTTTTTGTACAATGCAGTAAAACGAATTAATATTTTTTTTCGCCAACGGATTGACCGGAAATGAACCAAACTTATTTTTTTGTTATTGCAGCCATATTGGATATTTGGAATCAGTATTTTTTTCTGAGTAATTTGGTATACCATATGTCATATTTAAAAAAAAATAATATTGATTTTACAAACTAACATTGGACTTTAAGAGATGTAAATTGTCAATAACATAAATGTAACTATTTAAAATATTAAATGTTAAATAAATCTTAACACATATGTATATGTATGTATTGACAGTTTACATCTATTCAAGGCCATTTTTGGTTAGTAAAATAAAATTATTTCTATTTTTCTTAAAATATTACATATGATATATGAAATTACTCAGAAAAATACACTAATTCCGAATATGTGTAAATCCAATACGGCTGCCATAAGAAAAAAATAAGTTTGGTTCATTTCCGGTCAATCCGTTGGCGAAAAAAAATATTAATTTGTTTTACTGCATTGTACACAAAACATTGTCTATATTAAGTCAAAAAAAATTTTTGGTACCAGAAAACAACGAAGTTAGCCATATTTTGAAAATCGCATTTTCTTGTTTTTTCAAGATAGCGTTGGAAAGATGCGATCTTCAAATTTTTTGTAATTGAATTATTAATATTCGAAAAAGTCTCTACTACTTTGTCCATTTAACCGACTTTCTATCTCCAATAATAACAAAGATACCCATACAGTCCAACGTCAAATGGGACACCCTGTATATGAGTCTCATCTCAAGATCCACCAATTCGAAAATATCTCGGTTTTTTGATTCTTAATCCGCATTCCATTCAACGACCATGATGAAAATTTTAGAGACGTCGTACGTCGTTAAAGTTAATCACGTCTTTAAGAAAATATTTCTTATGAAGAAATATTTTTAATCACGTGATTAACGATAACGACGTCTCTAAATTTTTCATCACGGTCGCTGAATACACGCTACTGTGTTTAAACGAGCGTTTTTTATATCTCATTTTTTTATGTATTTTTGGCGTTCCCCAAATCACGCAGTTTTTCATGCTTTTTCGACGCGTACTTTGAAAATTCGTAACTTTTGATAGGGGTTGGCTATTACGGTGCGATATTTTTTATTTTGCTTATTAGATTAATATTTATGAGCAAAAAAATCGACACTTCAAAATTGTCGCCGTTTGCTTCAGAAAAAAATCGAACGTAAAATGTTCAAAAATGGGGCTAAAGGCGGTAAGTTAGTTGTAACACTTTTGGCCACTAGTTTCCAAAAATGACTAAATTTTTCTACACTGCCTTATAAAATAGTATATTACGCAACGAGCTAGAAAGTGACGAATTTTGTGCGAGTGTGAAAATAGCCGAACGAGGCGCTAGCCGAGTGAGGATATTACACGAGCAACGAAATTCACTTTCTGCGAGTTGTGTACGCTATTTTTCCGACGACCACGGAGATTTTGCGACCATTCTTAATATTTTGTAGTAACAACATAACATAACCTATGTTAACAGCAGCTGACATTGAAGTTATCGATTATTTTTAGTTAAATGTAAATAATTGTAGGTGGCGCTGTTTTGACGGAAGCAACTTATCGAAACGAATAAAAAATGTTCCTATTTTATTTAAAATTTACAGAAAAGTGAATTATATTTAATAATAAAATTAGTAATATTGGCGGGGTTAAATATAAATTTTTATTTGAACTATCCTTTTTTTGCAAGTTCAAAAAAATCCAAGAGAGGGCTTTCGGAATTCCTTCGCAGCGCCTCTATCGAAAATTACAAGAACTATTTGACAGTTACAACATGGAAACTTAAAGTCACTAGTGTTGAAATGAACGATTTTCTAAACTACTAATATGAATGACATATACGATTTTCTCATATGGTCGTCGGAAAAAGTAATTTCTACATCCGGTAGCGCGTAGGAAATTTTTATTTTCGAAAGGGTTCGGAAGTTATACCTAAATTAAGTCGAAATTTTGAATTTAGGGGTGAGTTGCTACCGTCGGGCCATTTTTAGTCGAATCTACTCGCTAAACTAAAATCGCCAACGCATAGGGTTTTTTTAATTTCAAAAAAATATTTTATTTTAAGATCGCATTTAATTGGAATTTTTAACGCGTTTCGATCCAATCAACCCCTCAAATTCTATTTCACCTTCACGTAATACTCCTTTTCTAAAAGCTTTCAAGGTCCTCTTTGCGACCCAAAAAGAATCACTTCGCTATCTTTCATTGCTTTTGAGTTATGACTGAAACTGTAGCAAACTCTCCATTTTGACCCAAAATTTCGCTCTGAAATTTTTCACTTTCTGCCCCAAACCCCCTCTACAAATATTCACAAAAAATAAAAAAAATGGTTCAAAATTGCGCCGTTGAGAGCCGTATTTGTATCAAAATTTTGCGAATTATTTCCAAAAAAAACTATTTAACCAATTTTAACCAAATATTATTTAAAGCGCGTATATCCACGGTGGAAATTGGTAAAAATTTTATTGTTTTTTAATTATAGTTATTTAGCGAAATATGAATTTTTAACAATACACATTTACTCATTTATCAGAATGCCATATTTTATATAAAATTTCATAACTTTTGAACGAAAAGTCGTAGGAAATTTTTTTATTTGTTCTTATTTCTTTATACTAGAACCCAACATTATATTAACTTAGAAATTTTTAATTTGAAACGCAACACACTTGTGTCCACCCTAAATACTCCGGTGTCCACTCTACATTAAATACTCCGGTGTCCACTGTAAAATGATACCTCTTTTATACATGTACATTATCTAACTATAAGTGTATTATAAACAAGGATTTTACTGTTCAGATGTCACATATTCTAGCTGGTGAGAATGGGGCAAAATTACACAAACTAAGTCTAAGGATTATATGCAATAGCTAGAAAATAGCATACAAGAAAATACTAAATATAAACTTAACCCTGATGTGTTAAGGATGGTGGACCTAAGTTTTTAATTAATTAGCATTCATAGATATTGTGTAACCTAATTTTGCAATAAATTGTTTTTTGTTCAATTTAAAATGTCGATTTTAAGAAAATTACCACTACAAAGCTAAAACTATTTTCTTTCTACTGGTCACAACAGTAATACACAGACATTAAAGTTATGTTTTTTTTAACTTTTCTAAAATTTATTCATGTTAATAATCCATACGAGAAGCAGTCCTGAGCAGAGATTATCTTTAGTCTGTGAGCTGTGAGTAACACCTGATCGAATTTAATTTGTTTTATGACAGTTTCATGCCTGTTCACCTTAAATTTTCCTTGGTTTGTTCAGAATATGATCAATCTGGTTAAAAATCTGGGTACTACATTTAATCATAACTCCTATAGTATTAGTAGCAAACACATGAAAAAAGTATGTGACTTTTGATGCTTGAGACATAATAAATTGAAAAAAGTTAAGAGCATTTTTGAGATATGCTAAATAGGGTCCTAAGGGCTAAACGATAACTCATAAAATACTTTATATTTTTATACCAAATTCTGGTAGCATTTGAAAATATTTATTATGAGCAAAATCGAAGAAAAAAATTAAAGTGTATTGTGTATTTTTTAAGGTCCTCAAAGTACTCCTAATTTACAGTACATTTTTTCAAAATCCAATCAATGCACGATGTTATATTTCTTCGAATTTGCTAGGCCATAGGCCATGAAATATGAATTGGTTGGTACCATAAACACGAAATTCAAACAAGTTATTAGGCAGCTAAATAATATGTGCAGTGGTTTTCAATTATCATGCAAAAATGTATATTTCCTTGTTATTAGTTATTTAAATTGGGTGTTTCAGTTTTATATCGGTCCGCGGTATGAGCAATATAAATAACCCTTAAGCTGATTGAAAATTGTAAAAAAAATCCTATTTTATTTATATTTTACACAAAAGCCCATTATTTAATTATTTTAGCTCATAAAACATTAAAAATCTTGGCGAGTACATAATTTAAACGTATTTTTTTCATTTACTCGTTTCGCGGAGTTAATAAAATTCCACCAGAGTGCGTCTATGCATCGTCTACAGTCTAGAATGCAAAAATCGGCAATAAAATACACTTGTGGGAATAAAGTGATACAGCCTTCTAACTAGGCAGTTTTCGACCGTGGGAACAAGACCGCATTATGCTGATAAACCCCAGGGTCTAGTGTTTTATTATAATAATTTTTTTATCTCTTAATATGCCAGACTTGTGAGAATTTGTTTATTGTCGTTCTGTTCAAAAAGAAGACTTTAAATAAAATGAAACAAAACATTTTTTGAGCTTCACAAAAATTATCAATAAAAATTCAGGTTCCTCATTTTTTTCAATAATCTAAACGTCTTCTGGCTCTTTTCAAAGAAAAACTCTTTTGTTTTTGTTTCCTCATTTATCTTTGAGCCTAATAAATTTCATCTTTGACATTTGACCAGCAATGTAGTGCAAAATTTTCGTACGAAATTCAACTACGAATCTGCTCCATATCGCACCCCGCTTGATAAAAGAATAGATTAATTTTTCTTGAAAGAGGGTCTATAAACAAAAAGTTCCTACTTTGAAAATTATCGACGTTACATTTTGGAACTTGGAAACTTTTCAGTTTGCAACCATGCCTGAAAATTTTTTGACTAAAAAAGGGTGATGCGGATTTTATTTTTTGTGTCTGAATAAAGCTAATCATTTTTAGTGCATGTTTTTCAGGGCGTTTCTAAACATTTGTCCCTAACTTTTAGAAGTTTTTCTTTGACCAATTTAAAGATATAAATAATAGTATATTATTCAACGAGCGAGAAATGATAGCAATTATTCACAAAGATCGAAATTGCGACACGAGCCGATAGGCGAGTGTTGTAATAGGTCTAAGTGAATAATGGTTATTTTCTCGCAAGTAGAATACAATACTTTTTCCACGACTTTTTTTATTTACGGCGCTTTTATGCAAATTTGTTGAGGTTATTTTTCGTATTTTTTATATTTCTTGATTTCTTCTAAATTTTATTCTGTGGTTAAAATTACCCATAAACCAATGGTCGTTACCCAATAGGTTGTCATGTGATTAATGAAATTAGCCATAATCCATTGGTCATTACCCAATGAGTTGGCAATATTGCAGTTTTGTGATAATTGTTATTGATCCGCACACGGTCCGAGAATGTCGAATATTGTCAAATATTGAAATATTTAGTAATAAATTTCATTACTTATCAAAAAATTCAAACTTAAGAGGATAGCCGGTGTATTCCGTAGGGTCTTGTGTTTTTGATCATAAATAGTTTTCTTCCAAAGTTTTTTTTTTATTTTCTTTTTGGGGTGCAATGTAGAATCTTTAGGCTATAATTTTTTGCAATCTTTGTCTTTGTAAAGTAAAAATTGTGCGTATTTTACTATTTTCTTCAAAAAACAAACCCCAGGAAAACTACAACTTATTTTCGATTTTTTCAAAGTTAATTTAGAAAAGGAAACTCCAACGCATGTTTTGTATTAAATTTAAAACAAAAATAATGCAGTATATCATCGTTATAGGCTTTTGAAATTTAGAAATTTTTTTGCACTTTTAAAAATCACTCTAAATAAATAAAAACAAAAATGTACGAAAAAAAGAGAATCTCAAAATTCTCTTAAATGTCTAGAAAAGATATGTGAAAACCGATTTTGCTTTTTTGATTGGCATGGCTGTACTTTATCTTTGAAGTCGACAAAAATTTACATTGATATCGCCTATACCCAAATTACACCGGCTATCCTCTCAATGAATCGTTTATTCAATAGTCGTGGAAAAAGAAAACCCGTTGTACTTCTGGTCTTATTTGTGCATATTTGAACAATTATACGACGTTGTAAATTTGGCTCATAACATCTAAACGCAAAAATTAATAAAAAAATAGAGACGCGTTTTTTTTGGAAATGTGCAAAGAAAAATTTGAGCTATAATTGAGTAAAAAAATTGGGGGTAAAATTGGCCGATGTCCCCTGAAAAACTTAACTTAATTTTTTTTTTAATATTCACAATTTATTCTAAAGACGACTCCCAAAATTTGAGCAAATTATCTTTAAAAATCTATATATGTTAACAAATTGCAAAAAATTAGTAATTTTCAATATCCTGTATTTTGAAATTTTTTATCTTGAAATTGGTTATAAATCAATTCCCAAAGTTCAGGATATATGTTTCGAAACAGCCTGTATGTCAACAATAATACATTTATTGCCGAAGCATGGTTTGACCGAAAGTTGTTCGCGCATATTTGTGCCGCATTTATGTTCGGCAAGAACGTTCAGCACAGTAATTTTACTTCGGGAACAAGGGACTTTGTTGTGAACAGTGCGCAACAATTTGTTCGCAACATTGTGCATGTTTCAGCTCTTGCATTTGAAAACTAAAACAGGAACAACATTTTCCTTCATAGCTAGTTTATGTCACTATGTTAACCGATGAGGACGTACTGCTTTGTGCTTTGGCTTGTGCCATTTCAAAAGAAGAAGAGTTAAAACCACGATGCTGATTTTATAATTAAAAATAGCTCAAGATTTCCCATTTTGCTATCCAAACTTCCTCCTCTTTAAGAAAATCTATAATCCTTTCATTGGACCACTCCATGTTAGTTTAAATAAATGCTTCTACAATGTGGCTTCTACCAACGAACACTAAAGGTTTTCCGTCGCAAAACGTAATCAAAATTTGAAAGCACGAAGTGTTCCTGCACACGACTGGTGTATCCACCGAAATCAAAAGTGCTGCACAATGTTTCCACATGTTCGCGCACATTTTCTTGGAGAGCGCGAACAATTTGTTCATTCTTCCAAACCCGCTACACCAACATTGTTGTGAACATTGTGCGGCACAGTGCGGAACATGTGCCAAGAAAATAAATTAAGGTACTGATCCACCGTTGTGCGGCTCATGTTCCGCTCTGTGCCGCACAATGTTCACCACAATGTTCCATCTGGTGTAGCGGGTTTTGGAAGCATGAACAAATTGTTCGCGCACTCCACGAAGATGTGCGCGAACATGTGGAAACATTTGTGCCGCACTTTTAAACACGATGGATACACCAGCCGTGTGCTCGCACTTTGTTCGCGCACTCAAATTTCGTGTTCGTTGGTAGAAGCCGCATTGTAAAAGAATCATATTTAATTGGAGTGGTCCACTGAGAAGATTATAAATTTTATTAAAAAGTTCGGCCAATAATTTGGGACACATCCCATGTCGATTTTATAAAAACAGAAATATCAAACATGACAAGAATCTTGACTTGGTCGCTTTTTAAATTTAATTTCTTATCATTGACGAATCAAATAATATCCCTGAAACAGATATGAGTGAAGTCCGTGATAAACTAGCTGTGGTGGTAAAATTTGCTCCTGTTTCAGTTTTTAAAAGCAAGAGCCGAAATATGCACAATGTTGCGAACAAATTGTTTCGCACTGTTCACAACAATGTTTCTTGTTTCCGAAGTTGGTGGATCAGAATCTTAAATGACTGTGCTGAACATTCTTGGCGAACATAAGTGCGGCACAAATGTGCGCGGACACCGTGTGCGGCAATTTTTTGGTGGAACAGCACTTTATTCTGCCCCGAATTCACTAAAAAATGTAAATTAAATTAACTTTGAGATCTGAGACATAAAAACAAAACTTAAATTTTAAAATATAAAATTATAATAAAATAATATTTTTTTTTTAATACCACGATACTAAATAAAATGCATACTATGTGTATTACCTTTGGCTTTGGGTCGATCGGCCGAATACCAAATATTGGCGATAATTTTGCCGATTATACCACTCCTAATGTATTTACGTCCTATGCGCCAACTTGCTTATTAAGCGGTAAGCACTCTCGCCGGCGTGTGATTATCGTTTTTGATTATCGTTTTTGATTATCGATTCTGATTATAAACAATAATCTCAAAAAAATTAGATGCCCGGGTGGGATTCGAACCCGCGTCCGCCGATCGAGAGACCGGCGCCTTAGCGCATGTGCTCACCACTACAGTTGTTATTTGAGATACAATACAGGAATATAAACTTATTATCTCTTGGTATAATCTAATGAATATAACTCGTGAAATCGTGATTAAATGATAATCACATAGGTTGCCACTCAACATGTTGTCAATTAATTCCACTCGTCTTCGACTCGTGGAATTAATTTTTGACAACACGTTTCGTGGCAACCAACGTGATTATCGCTAATCACGATTTCACTAGTTATATTATACATATATGATTACCGAATAATGCAAATTGTCGTCGAATACCGAAGCTAAACCGAATATGAAGAGGTTTCAGAAACCATAATGGGTCTTTTCTTGAAGAACTGTTTGAAAAACCGTTTTTTTTTGGCGATTTTTTTTCATTAATTTATCAACGATTTTTGTATTACTGTTATTACTTATTAAATGAGATAGGATTTAGCTTTCTAGTGACTAGAAATATTTTTTTTAAACTCGACACACATTTGTTAAATTTACCGCCAAAAATGACGTCAGAAGTAGGTCAGTGTAAAGTGGTATAACTTCGTGACAACGAAATGTTATATGGCAACTAACCTACTTTTGACGTCACCACAAGAGAGAAAGAGAGAGATCGTTTGAAAAACTCGAAAACCAAAAAAGGTAGACTAGACTCCTCCATTTTTTGTTGATTAGTTTAGTTTCCAATCCTGGCGTTTGGTGAAACGCGATCGAAACACCCTGTATAAATAAATAATTACTTAAAATAAGAGTTGTGGCAGCGTTTATTTGTAGTTCAATTCAATTTGTTTATTAAAATAGATTTTTTTTTTAATTTATGGAATTTATTTAGATAATGACTATAAATGCAATGAATTAAAATGTGATTTTTTTTTAAATTTAGTGTATTTGCGATCAACTCCTGAAGTAGTTTATGAACGCATGAAGAATCGTAACCGCGAAGAAGAGAAGGGTGTTTCTCTGGAATATCTTAAGGCATTACATGAGATTCATGAAGAATGGTTGTATAAGAAAACAACTGGACATCGTCCAGCACCTGTTGTTGTAATAAATGCCGACTTAGATCGTTCTGTAATTTCAGAAGAGTACAGGAAGTGGGAGACACACATTCTCAACAAGATTCCAGTAGAATTACAAGCATAGTAGTTACTACATACGCAAATATTTAGTTTACATTTAAAGTGATGATTTTACAAGTATTTATATTTTTACTCCTTCAATAATTTTACTTATTAAATTAAGATACTAAAAAATAGTTTCGAAAATATTTTCAGAATTTTACATTTTATTGGTTTTTATTAATAATCATTACAGTACTTATATGTCAATAATATTTTTAATTGTAAGTTTTTATATGTTTCAGTACTTACGTTTATATTTTTTAATTTCACGTTTTAAACGTGAATACCTTTAATTTCTCGAATTTTTAATATAAGGCAGGTGATAATTAATGTAAGTTTGTATTTTACTTTTTTTCGTGCATTTCGAATTCGAAGGAGTATTTTATTTTGTCCTGGTCTATATACCAAATATTTCAACTGCAATTATTTCGCATTTATCTTATGAAGATTATAAATGTTAGAGTCATATTTATGTAGGTATTTTTTATAATGAGAAATAAATATATTTAAAAAGCTTTGGGATTTATTATTTAAAAATGCCGCTTGTTTTGTAAACATTTTTGTAGTTACCGTAGACATAGATTTCTTAAGAAATCTGTTGACTTTTTGAATTATAGCCAATAGTGAAAAACTATCCGTAACAATAAATCTCAACCCCTGCTTGGATATCGTGACCATTTATTTTCGTTGTTCGTGACAAACGAATCATTTTCGTTTCGGTGGCAATTTAAGCCCGGGTGCAGTCCTGCAAAATGAAATATTTCAGTTTCAATTCGATTAAGTCTTTACCATTACCTCAAATTCCTTTTTGCTTCTGGAGAAATAATAAGCGTGGCTTTTACGGGGATGAAAAAATCGTAGTTCGCTCCAGAAAATGTATTGATAGAAATTGTTCTACCCTATATTTCAAACCCTTGTATTTTACATTTACAACCGCAACAACGAACAAAACGTGTTCATTTAAAGGGGTTGTTTATGTATTAAATGGTTTGAAATATTCATATGCCATATAAAACGAAGAATGTAATTTATTTTCGCTTGTCGCCGACAGAAAACGACTCTAAATTACAATACGTGGCGACAAGTACTAAATCATCATTTATAATTTAGCAATACGAAATACCAGTCCTGTAATAAACATTAATATTCATACCTAATTTTAAGTTCACACCAAATTTTTTAAACGTTTATTTTTCTTGGAGTAATTTCCTAAACTTTGCGGAATTTTTTAAACTTTTAGTGTTTTTGGTGTGAGAATAAAGAAGTAGAATCAGTTGCAAAGTAAAGAAGAAGTATGGTGTGGTGTAGGACTTGTTTTTTTCGGCCTGTCGAAAAGCTGGCAAATATATTCAAATTAAAGACATCCAACGCATTTATCTTTATAAACCCCTGCCTTTTTGTAAACCGTCAGCGAAGGAGAAAAAAGAAGTGACGATTATTGGAAAGAAGGATTTAAACTTTTAAAGCCTCCAATTCCGAGCTCCCCTTTGGGAATATAGAAATGCAAGTGAAAGTGAAAACGGGCATTAAATATCACGCTTTTGTTAAAATAATATTTTTATTACTCGCAATGAATATGTTTGATTCCCTGAATAAATAGGGCATGCCTCTTTCGGTTCAGAGATAAGCGATTCTGCGGGGAAAGGTCTCCATGTTTTCCCGCAGCGCCCTTAAATTTCGCTTAATACTTCATTACGGAGGGTTTAAGCGGATTCGTTTTACTTTATCCACGAGGGCAGGGGACAATTTCCCGCCTTTTCACTTTCGGAAAAACGGTCCACACTAAGTCCCCGTATCCAGATCGAATGGGTGACGCCAAATCGCAATTACCCACAGGATTTACTGAAACAAAAAACCAAAGGCTTTAATGTATAAAAAATAACACACATTTTAAGCAGGGCGGAAAATAAATTTAGGATAGTGAGTCGCAATTTGTGATTGTATTGAAAGGTTTTTCCTCTTTAAAAGTCACTGTATATTCGACATTAGCGGAGGATTGTAAAGGTCAGGCTGATATTATCGAGGTTTGACTTTCGTTTTCTTATCAATCAACTCATCGCAGTTCATATAAATTACTTTTGGAGAAGGATAAAGCACGCGAAGCATACGTGTCAGTGCTTCCTTGTAGTATGTGGGTTACGGAGTGAATTCCAGGCGAATACAAATAAGATCCAAACCCAAAAGTCGCAAGTCTGTAGATAAAAGCAAGATCTGAGGATATTTTATGTCTTGCTCGCCACGCTTTCATTTACAACCCGCTAGAATTTACGACTGGGGGAAACAAAATACAAACGAGAGTCGTTATTTTATTTAGATTCAAAAGCTTTTTGAATGAGATGCTCACTTGAAAATCCCTCGCAATTTGTACTACAAAAAAGTTTAATTTATAATTAGAAATTTCAATTTTGAGAGGAATTTAATTTAAAGCCGTATTAATTTTGTACAGCTCCTTAATTCCTTTTTTCTGGGCGTGGTTTGCGCATTGTTATCCTTTTATATTGATTCCATCCGATTTGTTACACTCGGCTTGGTATTTTTATTTTTCCACTCGAGGATTTCAATGATTTCATGAAAAACCGCGCGATTCTGCTCGAAGTTTACTTGGCATCAGCTTCAATCTAATAAGGACTTCTAAGTGCAAGGCTCCAAGGGCCCGAGTGTAAATTTACAGTTTCTTGCATCAACGATCCTAATAGGGTAAAATTTATAAATCGGATAGTTCCTTCAAACCAAAAAAGTCAATTTAATTAAGTAAGAAAATAATCTTTAATGCATATTTAGGAATTGATGAATATTTAATACAAATTTTAATTATAGAGTTATTAATATGTATGAAGGGTTACAAATTGGAAAAATCAAATTTTAATTTAATTAATTATAAAAGTAATAAATTTTGGAGACTGCAGTAAATATAATTATACCACTTTTCAAATGCTAATTTTGTGCTACTTTTTGTCCTTTGTCCTCCTAAAAACTTTTAATATAAAAATCATAAAAATTCCACAAATTATACTTCATAAACTTTAGCGTTTAATTTTTTCTAAAGCTTGATATGAGGATCTAAACATAAATATTTTATGTGAAGCACTCATCCTTTAAAATCAAGAAGATAATAAAAACAAAGTTTGTGACCTAGAAAGTTAACCAAAAGAAAAGTTTCATAAATTTTTGATCTTGTTTATCAACTTCTGTATACACATGTGAATAAGGTTGATACCAACACGTGTATTTCGTGTAGGTTTCCGGAATTTCAATATTCGTGATTGATATTGAAGTCGACAATTTATTTTTTATATCAATTTAAAAAAGTCATGTTACACTAAATTTATTGTGTAAAATACGAGCTTCGAGGGTGCACTCGTGAGAGTTTGAACTGCATACTGCATTACCCACAAATTGGGCTTTCCTTTCCGTCATGGATGCGGCGCTTTTTGAATATTGTCCTATTTGTTTCGTCAATTGCTAAACCGATTTATTGCGAATCCACTTCATCCCAATCGACCGAAAAATTAAACTCGACAATGAATTAAACGCACAAAACGAACAAATTTGTTTACAAAGGATTTGATTTTTCATTTTACCCATAGGAGTTTCCTTAAATGTTTGTTCTATCCTCTGGGAGGAAAATACAATTATTGTGTAAACAGAAAACACACCCTTTATTATTTTTGATAACCACTTATTTGTTTCGTACAACAAATATTAACTATTGCTAGTCTGTGGTTTAGTTTTGAACTTGTAACGAGCGATGTCGAACATTTACTTTATTTAGTTAAACCTTAGGGCGATAATTGATTTTGTGTATTGTCTTATTTGTGTTTACTTTCACGACACTTTTTTGAAAAGGCGATATAATAAAATTATAGTTTGTCCAGATTTATAAATTGTAGTATTCGTATTTACTTGATGACCCCAGGAAATATTAAAAATAAAAAGGTTTTTATTTAGAATCACTATACTGCTGACAAAATTGGTCAAGAAAAACTTTTAACTGATTATGATGGTAGGAACAAAGTGGTACAATACCTACGTGACGTCATCACGTTTAACCATCCAAAATTTCATTATTTATCTCTTCTCGTTGCGAAGATATAATCAATCAAAATTTGTACATTAAATTTGAAATTACGCAAAATAGCCACAATTACAAACATAATTTAACGTGTCAAGTAGTTTTTTTTTTGAAAATCTTTCACTTTTTGAATTTATTCCATGTTACAGACTCATCCTGTATACAGGGTGTCTCACGGGACTTTGGACAGCCGCGTAACATATTTTTTTCTCAAAGATTTTTCTGTTTTTTGGGGTGCCGAATCCGAATTTCAAGTATGCTGCCTTGTAGGAGGTGGGATTTACAACGAAAAACCCAAAAAATGTTCGCGTTTTTTTCAGTTTTTCGCTCATATCTCGAAAACTATGCGTTTTTCGAAGATGGCTACTCTATGCAAAATTAAAGTAGAGAAACTGCTGCCGACACTACACACTCGGGGAGACACAGAGCCGAATGTCTCGACCGAATATTCGGTGTTGTGAAAAACCACGAGTGCTGTAATTCACACTATCGTTGCTTTTGTCTCAGCGAGTGTATAGTGTCAACAAATAAAGCTAGGTTACAATGAAAAGTAGAATGGAAATGATTGACGAGTGTGTAGACGGTCGCTTGCTCTCGCGTCTTCCCTAGGCACGGTCTCTTTGATATCTCGCCACTGGGTAGGTTAGGTTAGTTTATGAGACAGAATAAAATGTATCGTCTCGGTTTGACCCAAAAGTCCTGCTGCCATCCACATTCTAACTTTGGATAAACTGTAGGTATCTATGATTAAAGTGGCATTTAAAATCATAAAAAGGCAAGTGAAACAGATTTATTATTCCGAGTCCCGACCTCCTCAGTGCCGAGATGTCCCGGTGCCGAGATGTCCAGTGCCGACTTATTCGGTGCCGAGATATCTCGTGCCGTCTTATCCAGTGCCGAGTTATCCGGTGCCGAAATGTCCCGGTGCCGACTTGGAATTGCCGAGTCGTCAGGTGCCGAGTTGTCATGTACTCGTCGTATGGTCGAGTGGGCATACCTTCGTATAAATTTGCGACTCCTATTGTATCCATTATGTACAAAGTAAGTACAATCAAAGTGCGACAGAAGAGAACCAAGCCCATGGATTGCTTGAAGAGGTCGATCAAAAAGCCGCCCAACAGTTTCATAAGTTCTATCAATGCGAAAAACAACTGATAGTGCGGACGGCAGAATTCCTGGCTCAAAAAAGTGTCGCAGTTGTGGGGGAAGATGTTGATCTTCCATCATTAGATGGGCCTCCAAACTCCCGCCAAAGTATCTGGATATCTGGATTTAGGTCGAGGGTGTGGTTATGAGTTCCACGTGCAATAGGGCCGCCATAATAAAAACAATATAATTATAAATGATAACTTCACAATAGCAGAAACATTCAATAATAACTGTATAAATATTACAACAAATCTGACAAAGGGATTCAATAATGAAGCACATGATAATAAAATCTACGAGCACAACCAGAGTACCTACTTCCGGCCTACAACTGTACATGAGATAAAAAACATCATAAAACTACTGAAAAATGAATCTTCCCCCGAATATGACAACATCAAAAAAATACACATAAAAAATCTATCAGAAGTAATCTCCTCTTACATCATGAAAACAATGAATAGCCACATAAAAAATGGAAGCTACCGAGATAAACTAAAAATTGCAAGAATTACACCAATACACAAGGATGGAACAAAATTGGAAGTTAACAACTATAGGCCCATTTCGGTACTTACGGTATTTGCAAAAATATTTGACAAAGTAATATTAAATAGTCTTACAAGTTACTTACAAAGCACAAATTATAACTTTATAAACCAAAGTGGATTCCTGGAATTCACAAGTACATAAACGCAATAACAAATCTAACATAAACGTCCAACTTGCTGCTGGGATAAAAGTTCAGGGGTTGTTCCTTGATTTTAAAAAAGCTTTCGACCTGGTACATCATAATACCCTACTGACCAAACCCAAGGTGCAGCCCTCGGGCCACTTCATTTCCTCATCTGGATACAGGATATAAATTCCATAAATATAAACGGAGAAATTAATTTATATGCAGACGATACAACAATCTTCTACAGTGGAACTACTGAGGAAACAAAGAAACAAATGGAAGAAGATATACCAAAACTCACAAGGTGGACAGAATTAAACAAATTAATACTAAATGAAAACAAATGCCAGCATATGATCATAACGATCACAAACTATAAACAACAAGATCGTGAAAGAAGTCAACAATACTAAATATTTAGGACCAATCCTGGACAACAGACTAAATTATAAAGACCACGTCCTACATCTAACCAAAAACATCAGATATTTGCCATTCTATTTTAAAAGGTTCAGCTATTTTATCACAGAAAAAACCAAAAAACTCAAATATTCAACCATAGTTAAGCCACATCTAGAATATCTTGCACCGTTTTGGGGCCAAGGGACTAAAACCGAATTGCAAAAACTTTAAAGAACGGAAAAAAGGATCCTGAAAAGTCTGTTCAACAAATCTCCACTAACCCCGACTAAAGAACTCTACAAAGAACTGCAACTCTTTAACATCAATGAAATAATAGAAGAGGAAACACTCAATCTAATATGTAAAATATAAAATGGCCTAATCGTAACAGAAATCAAACTAATCGAAAATCATCATCACAACACACGCCAAGCTACGCATTTCCATCTGATTACAACAACAGTCAACGCAGGAAGACGGTAAATTACTCACCAAGCAGCAGAACAATTCAACGCTCTACCAAAAATAGTGAAAACCGCAATAAACTTAAATACATTTATATATACATTACCATTAAGTTACTACATGCTCATTATTCATAAGTTTAAATATATGTAATCGTTATAACGGGTTTTTAGGTTATAATAAATTTTCTAATAAATAAATACAAAAATAATTGGGCTCATTTTACCAACTCCCCTCCGTTCAGTGAGCTTCCTTCCCGTCCATCCACCCCGACAATCCGATTGTTTCGGCTAGCCTGAGTAGATCTCCAGGTGGAATCTCACCGATGTCGGCCATACTTGGCCACCAGTCCGCAAACATGGATCCTCTGATTGATGATAGCGCGAAACAGTAGCAGAGCAAGTGCTGTCTCATCTTCTCTTTCACAGCTGGGATCTTTGGTTATTCCCAGCTGATGTAGGTGTTTGTTCACATGGCAGTTTCCATATTCCTATGAAAGTAGTATAAGCTATGGGGATTCTAAACTTATAAGTCCGTGACCTTGGGGGATAGTCGTCGAATTGTGCGAGTATGTATGACCTTGAGTAGGTAAGGTTGGGTGTATATTGTCTGCTCGTGGATCTTGCGGTTTTGTCTGCAGACTTACTTTTTAGTAAGTTTTTCGATGTTGAAAACGACCATCTTGTTTTTGTCATTTTGTTTCTGAGTTTATTTCTCGTTAGCTGTAGGCAGTAGTTCGCTGTTTTCAGGTTAGGTGCACATATTAGCATCTTACTCTGTCTGCAGTCTTCTGTTTTTGCCATCTGTTGCCATGTTGTCACACTATCAAGGCATTGCGCTAGGGGCATTGAAGGCTGCCCAACTAATTGCTGGGTGGCACTCCTTCGAGCTAGTTCGTCCGCCTTTTCATCGTCTTGGTTTCCTTAATGTAACGTGTTGTTTATCGCTAGGGTCTCCAGCATTTGGTGCCTTCTGTTACTATAGCCAGGAGGTGACTTTTGATCTCCCTAAGGCAAGCGTCGTCTCCCTGCTGTCTGTCCACAAGCGAATCACTTTATTGCGTAGTTCTTTCTCTGTTGCTTCTCTGGACCCGTGCAGTTGACCCACTAGTTCTGTTTAATGAACAGTTATATGGTCACCGAGGGGGCTACTATCTTGTAGATCTAATAATTCAGGTGAGAAGACTCCTATTACAAATCTACCTTCTTTTTTGGACCCGTCAGAGAAAATGTTCACATCTGGTTTCCTGTTTTATTTAAGTGTGTATTCAATACGATAGCTCCTGGAAAAGATGTACTTTACCGGTTTGTAGTATGTCCCTATCCCGAGGAGTGGCTCCCAAGATTTTAGATGCCCACTCCCTTCTAACTGGCATTCAGGAGTTTTCCTTCTCACAGTCTTAGGAGGGAGCCTAGTGCCATCTCCTCCACATAGATATCTAAGAGAGGTACGTATAGCGCTTCCTCTATTGCTGTGGTCTCCCAAAGTATATTCCTCAAGCCAGGCAGAGGTAAAGGGCAAAGCCCCTCAGCACCTCTACCATCTGGGAAGTCCAGTGGAGAGAAGTGTTATCAACTACATATGCTCTTCCTCCTCGTAATGAGTGGTTGCGTCCGCGTTATTCAACCAACGGTTAAATGTCTCAAGACCCTCTCCAAAAATGTAGGATCTCGATACATACATTACTAAATTCTGCTGATGAGAAATTTCTGATTGTTCTTTATGGTGGTAACCACCCAACCACAACACTCAAAAAGCTGAGGTATAAGCAATACCTACAAGGCAACAGCAAATACGGTTTCTATATCTCCCACTAAAGCTACAGCTCAACACGCGTTCGCCAGTTCTGCTCGAAACTGTGCCAGCATTGTGAAGGATTGTGGTCCATATCGACGAGAATTTGGATGCAGAAGAGGAAGACGACCTGTACGAACCTCTCTTACTGCTTTGTACGGAAAAAGTGCCTTTATAATGTCAAAAAGCTTTTTTGGAATCACTGAAAGTTAAATACAGGTAAACGTCGTTTTACGCCGGGGTTCAGTTTCGAGAGACACCGACGTAAAGAAAATCGGCGTAAAATGAACACACATTTTTCGTGCTTTTTTCGCACAATCACTATTGTCGCCCATAATGAAACTACAAGTTGAATATTTTTTAATTTTATAATAAAATAAAAAATATAATCATATCTTTTTATTTTTCTTAAAAACAAAACGAAAACTCGGAAAATCCCACGCTCGCACCAAACGGCGTAATTGTGAATCGGCGTAAATCGAACCGGCGCAAAACGACGTTTACCTGTATGAAATTTTCTAAAAAAAATGTTTTCACCCAAAGTTACAATACAAATGATGGGTTCCCATTTGAAAAAAATGCTTCCCCATAAAATCCTATAAAAATTAAAAAATCATGGCACAATTAAATGTGCCCCTCTAACTCCCGATGGTTGTAGTAGCATAATTAAAAAAACCACATACATACTTTTTTACTGGTAGTTGCTAAAGTAAATTAACTAGACCCGATCGAATCAAAATTAATATGGTTTTAGAATGAAGATAGATAGATATTACTAAGCACATTTCTTGTTACAATATTTTGTTGACCAGAGTTAATCTATCAAATAAATGGATGAATGGGTTGAATAAGGGCAAAACCTTTCAGTATATGAGAAAATTCAAAGATAAAAGTGTAGCAACTAATGTGAGGTAATAAAAGCAAACAAAATTTGATGTTAGTGATTGACCCTAATTTATGCGCATATAAAAGAATCTTATAAAAGTCTCGGAACAACAAGTCATTAATCAGGGAAAATCAAGTTGGACCAAAAAGCAGACACATAAAGCCAAGCGAATTAATCAAACAAATGAATGCGTCTCGACATCCTTGGCCAAAAAGGAAGCCGCAAAATAACCATTAATCATAAAATTGGAAAGTGAAGTGATTAAATAGAATCATAAACATAAATCGCGACCTGGTAGAGCTTATCTTTGTATCCACAAATAATATCAATGGGGTTTGAAACATTTACGAGGGTTTATTAGATAAGTTTAATGAATTATGCGTCTGCGATGGCACTCGTCCAAGTTTAACACCGCAATTCAATGAGCTTTGTAGTTATTGTCCACGAAGGATCGTGAAAAAGGAGATTGATACCATTTACGTGTCCTGTGGAAAATTTTTCCACCCGGATTATCACGCTTATATGAATTATGGATAAAAAAACTGCCTACAAAAATAAACCTTCCCGTCATTTTCTTTCATTCCACATTTCAATAAAATAATAAGGAATTTTAGAAAAAATATTTTTTTCTCTAATAACCCGATTAATCTCTAAAATTGGAAATTTATGTACTACGTGCTAGATATAGTGAGAACAATAGGATTTTCCAGTCAACAATTTCAATAATAGTTGAAATATTCAGTTTAATAGTTGTTTTATGTAAAATAATTCATGAGCAATGAAATTTACATATTTTTTTCGAATTTACTAAAATCAACCCAATTTCCATTACTTACACGAGTTGTTAACTTCCAATAAATAATTTTCATTGATAAAATTTCCTTATGAAGTAATTTTAGAGGTACAATAATTAAACTGAAATTTTTTATAAAATTTTAATTTTACCCCTAAATATTATTACAGTAATAAATTTTGGTAAACATGAACTAATTGTAGTTTTAATTTTTATTTGAGGCTAGTGGATGACATATTTTATCAATATCTTATAAATCGATATCTGAGCTAGACAATATAATAATTTATTTTTAGATAACATCGCATTCCTTTGTTTTGGGTATAGGTAGAGGGTAAATTTATGAACATATTAATTACCCAATAAATAAATTCGTACATGACTACGGTCAAAATGATTAAATTTCCGTATAAAATTAAGCAATAAAATAAATGTATGTATTTAAATTAATTTCAGTATTTAGTAAATATTTGATTTTTTTAATAAAGGTATTTTATTAAAAATTTCAACAAAATTGAAATAAAATCAAATCAATCACGATACGTCCAATCCACTTTAAAAAGTAATTCAATTTTATAAAAATTTATAATAAAACCGTCATGAGCTGAAAACGTAGCGAATAAAATCAAGCCAGCGATTTATAATGAACCCGCCTCTTTCTGCGGGAAATGGGTGAAATGGCAAAGGCTGGTGGCGGCATATAGTTTTCCAAATTGGCCCACGGGCCTGCCACTGAAATACGCTGCTTGAATTGTTATTTATTGCCAAAACGCGACATTTTACTACGTCGGGTAAAAGGGACCGAATTATAAGACATAATAAACCTGGCTTATTTTAGAACAGTTTGATTAACTAAATATGGATCACTATGCAAACATACAATTTACCAAAATCGACGGAATAATAAATTGTATATATGTATAAGCTAACAATTATTTTAAAAACATCTATTTTTGGGAAATGCCCTGTTTATTGTTCTATGGGAAATGAAAGGTCCCAGAAAGGATTAAATATTACTGAGAAGTAATCACGGTGAGTGTATTTTAGAGTTGACTTCATTGGCTTTAATTGTTCAACAAAAATATCCATTATCTTGGATATTTTTCGAGTAATCAACTGACAGGTTACTCCTCGTCCTCAGTTGAAGAGTTTCCGAATACTCAAGTTACGATAATTGACACTCTTACGTCTTATAAGCTGATTTTAATTTCAAATAATTTAATTTTACTTCAGTAATTATAAGAATTGGCAACATCTTTTAATATTGGAAGCTAATAGTTAATTAAATATGCGAAAGAAGCTGTATATTTTAAATGGGTCGAACTTAAATAAGCAATGTGAATATTGTTTCTTCGATTTTCTTTCAAACTTAAAGCTTAATTTCAAATATCAAAAGTTAGGTTAGATGGCATTAACAAAAAACGTTCTACACAAGTCTAGTTAGTTGTTCACGACCAAATTTGGTGACTCCTCGGGGAGCCTTATTCTTGAACAACTGGACACGATGTCACATACCACATTACAAGGAAAGAACCATATTTTTCATAAAACTGACAAGGACAGAATGATGAAACTGATGATATACGACATCGTGCGGACCGTTTCAAGAATAAGGCCCCAGGATATTCTCGAAAAAATGCGACAAATTATCGCACACTTTTTCTGTCAACATTTCCTAGGAACTCTTCGTCCTTTCTCTAGGAACTGTTCGTTCGCATGCCCTAGTAGCCCGGTCAATTTACACATCCAAGGGTGCACAAATTAGCGTAGAGATAAAAATTGATATGAATGTTCGGAACACCATTATAAATGAATGCTGAAAAGTCCCTATCGATCCCGTACCTGGAAAAAATTTTATTCAAGGTCTTAAAAATGGGTTTTTTGCGTTTTTCAGCAAAACGGTAAGTTTTATCATTAAATTAGATTTGAAAAAAATTGTAGATCATATAATTATCTATAAAAAATGTCTTATTATTTTTTTTCCTAAGAGCCACCGTTTCTGAGATATAACGATTATTAAAGTTGTAATCTTCATAACATGCACATTATTAGTCAGATTCACAAGCGTCTAATATTCAAGATAACGGGTACATTTTTTAACCAAATTTCATAAACCCGTTCTCGAATTAAAGGAGAATGTTTGTTTTATAATCCTATCGAAATGAATTTTCTATTAAGCGACGGGAAAGCTCTCTAAAGCGCTCCCGAAAAAGTCAATTTTTTTGCGGTTTTTTTCGAGCGTCCTCCATGCCGACTTTGAAAAATCGTAACTCCACCGGGATCGGAATCGAAACGACCAAATCGGGCCCCCTTTTTTCCCACATCCTCATTTACTATATCCAAAATTTCCGACCCTCCTAGGTTTATCTTGTGGCGAGGGCGAATTTTTCTTTGAAAACGTCAAAATGTCGCGTTTTTTAGGGAAAAAACAAAAATGTAATATTGCTTAGCTTCTGACTGTAGCCAAAGGGAAAAAATCGCGAGAGACATTTTCGTAAAGAGGAAACAGACTTACGTACACATAGCGGAGCATTTTTTCGAAATTTTTTGGGGTGATTCTGAACAAAAATGTTAGCCGTAACAGCGATGTTAAATTTGAAAGTCACCCTCACGTCAAAAAAATCACAATTTTGTAAACTTTACTGCAACTTAAAGGTTATTTAAAATAAAATTTTCGGTGTTAAAATAACATACAGCAAAGTAATAATAATACATTAATATATAATTGATCAAAATAATACATTATATAAATGTACAATGCATTTTAATACCGAAAATGTTATTTTATATTGTCGTTAAGTTACACTAAAGTTTACAGAATAGCGTTTTTTTGACATCGGGGTGACTGTCAAATTTAACATCGCTGTTACGGCTAACATGTTTTGTTCAGAATTACCCCATTATATGGGGTAATTCTGAAATTTTATTTTAAATAACCGTTAAGTTGCAGTAAAGTTTACAAAATTGCGTTTTTTTTGACATTAGGGTGACTGTCAAATTTAACATCGCTGTTACGGCTAACATTTTTGTTCAGAATCACCCCATAAGTTTGTATCTCATATTCTGACGTTTGAAAATCGGGGTAAAATTTTGGACATTTTTTAACGAAATTTAAAAAATCGTACCTACCAAACGACTGGACCGATTTTATCGAAACGCGGCTTATATTGTGGCTAAAAGTACCGTTAATACCCAGAAAAATAATCGGTTTATTCGGCGCGTCCAGCGGTGTCGGGATTTTTTTCCAAAAGCGTAGAAAAATATCGATAAAAAACGGCGCGTAGAGAAAATTGGTAGAGGAAATGGGGCCAAAACGGGACAAAAAATGAGAAATCGCTGAGGATTGATCGAAAAAGGTCGATTTGAAGTTTTGAAATCTCTATCTTTTCATTTTACCTCACACCGACCTATTAAAATCAAAATTGTGTTTTTTCAACCCCCAGCGACCAAAATATTCGCTGTAAGGTAACGACACATCCTATCGTCTAACTAAAATATACGTTGGAATGAGATTTTCAAGTACTACTACGCGACGCGTTGGCTTTTTTCAATTTCGAAAAAAAAACTCAAAATTTTAATCGCTGAAAAACCTTTGTAAAAAATGCGACTTTGACATTTTTTTAGCTCCCTGCCCCTTCATCGATTTTAACGAATAATGGCTTATTTAAAGGTTTTTCGTAGGCTTTCACACAAAAAAAGATTCGTTTTGATATCTTTATTCGTTTAGAAATTATGACCGAATAACCATTGAAAATTTGAAAAGTTCACTTTTGGACGAAGAAATCGGTATGAGATTTTTGATTAATCGGAAAATAATTAATTTTGACCGAACTAGTTGGCCGATTAGAACGATTTATAGCTTACATTGACCGATAGAAAAATATTTTTACTTGTATTACAGCTTCAGTGATGTGTATACGTGGCGTATTTATGCATATTATGAAGATTACAACTTTTTCAACTTTTATAATCGTTATATCTCAGAAACGGTGGCTCTTAGGAGAAAAAGTATTAAGTCAATTTTTATAGATAATTATATGATCTACAATTTTTGTCGAACCTAATTTTATGATAAAACTTACCGTTTTGCTGAAAAACGTGAAAAGCCCGTTTTTAACACCTTTGACCTTGAATAAAAATTTTTCTAGGTACGGGATCGATAGGGACTTTTCAGCATTCAGTTATAATTGTGTTCCGAACATTCATACCAATTTTTAGCTCTACGCTAATTTGTGCACCTTTACCACTATTTTTAGGGCTAAATTGACCGGACTATAGACCCTAGTCCCATTCGCTCGTTTTATTCGATATTTGTAGCTTTCGATCAACCTTTCGACTTTCAACATTGGAGACTGTGGTACTAGGGCAAAATACGGTAAGTACAAACATTGAGTTTTTGTTTGTTGTGCCAATGTCAATGTTTACATACCGTGGCGAGGAAAACTCCCTAGGGGAATATCGAAAATTCCTCAGGGAATTTGGTAAAATCTGAATTTCACCAATCTTCTAAACATTGAAAAACAAATTCTGATGAATGAGAGATTTTGACTTATCCATTTGCACAGTAAATTCCTATATTTTAGTGTCAATTTGACCAGAGTCGTCTCCATCAAAATTAATATAAATCTAAAGCATCTGTGTCAACTCACATATTAATTTTGATAGAGACGAGTCTGGTCAAATTGACACTACAATATAAGAATTTACTGTACAATCAGAAGAAACCGGCTCTAAGGATATGATGGTTTCTATCGGACTGCAAAAAGGTAAAGGTTTAGATTAGGTTGGGTTAGGTAAGTTTTATAATCACTGCATAAACGTAGTGAAAGAGTTTAATAAGATTAGAGTGGTTTTGTGTTGGATTCTTTCTCCTCATCAAAATTCTTCCTGATTGACATAAGTACTAATACAAATTTAAAATTTCGGTGAGAACTTCCATTTTGGTAAATTTGTGAACGATTCAATCTTGAAAATGTTGTAATTTTCTTGAATGGTTAACTTCTTTTCACTACCTTTATCATCATTTCCAAAAATTATTACTCCTATTACTTTTACTTTTCGTCTTTTTCTTGTAACAGTTTTGTTGAGATTTATTTCAGAACCACCTTCAAAATCTTTTCTTTCTATTCTTTCAGCGTGTGCTCTATTAAATTCCAATTATTTAGACAGAATGTAAAATATAAAATTTCTTACAGACCTCTAGAAGATGGAAGAGCATTTACTTAATGAATTCCATAGATCTTCTTTCTCCAGATATGTTGGTTATTTTGTTCCAATAGAATTAATACATTATTTTGACTCCAAGGCCGAAAATGCGCGATAAAAATTTCTGCAAATATTTTTTTAAATCTTTTGCTCTTTAAAACAATTTAGAGTAGAAAAATGTTAATAATTATTGTTGTGAATAACATAATCTACACCTTTTCCATTTGTATTTCAGAATAGTCAATTGTAATTCTGAAAGCATCAATTGTATTTCAGAATACTCAAATTTATTTCAGAAAGTATCAATTGTATTTCAGAATAGTCAATTGTATTTCAGATAGGATAAATTCGATTTCAGAATAGATAATTGTAATTCAGAAAGCATCAATTGTATATCAGAAAAATCAAATTTAATTTCAGAACGGACCAATTGTAAAAAATTGAGAAAGTCGAGAGTTTTTGGCGGCGATTATACACGTGAACCACACAACACATACAATTTATCAAAAACGTGCTTTGGCATTTAACATTATACCAGAAACCATATTAGGTGTCCTTATTCAGAAATATTAAACTCACTTGAAATTATCTGTTTTAAGATTAAAGCAGTATTGTTAAAAGACAACTTTAGAATTCTCACCGCCAAAAACTCTTGGCTTCCTTAATATTTAAAAATTGGTCTTTTCTAAAATTAAATTGATTTTTCTGAAATACAATGAATGCTTTCTGAAATACAATTGACGATTCTGAAATACAATTGATATTTTCTGAAATTAAATTGATTATTCAGAAATACAATTGATGTTTTCTGAAATATAATTGACTATTCTGAATTACAATTGATGATTTCTGAAATTGAAGTATTTGGTGTACAGAGTGTTACGGAATTAGACGGCGAAACGCTTGGAGCGGATTATAACACAAATTTTAAAAATATCTAAAAGTTACCAAACAAGTATCCTTTATTGATATTTTTTGATTAATGAAGAAGTAATTTCGTGCGTCGAAACGCCCTTGCGCCTAAAAGGGGGAGTGCAAAAGTCCCAGACCGCTTTCCAAAACCTTTGAGCGAAGATACTAGAGTCATCTTAGGTTTCAACTCAAGTCACATCCTATGGGATTATAAAGATTTTCAAAATTTATAAGTTTTTAGTGTCATTCCATCCAGTCTATTTTTATGTTATCATGCTATTTGTGGTGGTTTCAAAATGGCATTAATAGGTTTGTTCCAGCATCCCGAAAAACAGAACATTGACGATCATGCGCAATAGACAAAACGCATTCCATCAGAGATGTGATCATAGGATAGTTCACGTTTGTGTTCCAACTAAACCCAGACAGTTCATGAGATCTGGGAACGTGTTCATCAGTACCATCATTATTTCGGTACATCTCAAGAAGCAGTTACTGGTTGGACTGACAGGGACACTTCAGTTGTGTACGTCTCGCACTTCTCAGCTAAAACCCAACCTTCGACTTTTAACAATCACAACACGTGAATAATCACAACATTTTTATTAAACCGTTCGTACAAAAATGCGATATAAACTTTGGATCGTAAGATGTTGGCGCAAGCGCATAAACTCGATCCAAGCAGTTTTATTTAGAATTTTGGGCATGTGAGATAATATAATTAATATCAGCATGTCAAATGTAATAACCAATAACCCTTGCTTTTCATTCAAACTAAATCATGATATCTAACAACATTACATTCACCTCAAGCATGATAAACATGAGAAAAATTCCATGCCAAATCGTAATAGTTCAGAATTTCTTAAAGTGTCTTCCAATAGAATTCAAACAGAAGGACTAGGAAGTGTATTAATCCATGCTTCAAATTCTTTGCTTGCAGTTGCGCGAATTCCAACCTGGGGGTTATTCTTGAATCACTCGATACGATATATTATAGTATACATCATAACAAGTCGTATACGGCATCGTGTCGAGTGGCTCAAGAATGTCTCTCATTAAAGAGGATGATATGTAATTTTCATAAATTTTGGTAATAATTGAGATATCTTTTTGTACTTTTGCAAACTTTGGTAATCCAGATTAAATTTTTCGTGAAAGCTTCATTCACAACCTTCAAATTAGTACTTTGAAACCGAATAATATAGGTTTTTTTCACGAACAGGAACACTAAGAGGAACAAAAAAAATAATCTTCATAAGTACTATATTTCTTTAATTCCCCGTTTCTGTGATATAGGATATAGAACAGAATTTACAAAAAACAGAGCTGCCACAGTATTGATCAACAGAGAATATCGTAATGAACTTATTACTTTATTCATGGAACGAAGATTTCTTTCGCATTCACTGGTTGAAATAGAAACTTAAAGTAGTACACCTTTCAACAAGATTTTTCAGAATTTCACGAACCGGTGCAGCGTTCCGGTTAGTTCCGATACATTTAGATAGATTTTAGAGCATCTATAAAGTAAGTTTAAATATTTAGAATTCAAGTGCATAATTTAATTTACATTATTTACACCAGCTACCCTCATTTTACCAAATTTTTGATGGAAGAAAAAAATAACACATTGGTAGATACAAAATTTCTAGATTCAGGGCTGGTATAATAAACCTTTTCCTCACGTATCGTCTACGTTATTACGAAAAATGCTATGTAACGTACGTGCTGAAATTTTGTGGCCATAAATACATTTCTCCTTAAATTTCAAAGTAAACCACATATTTTTTGGAAAAATCAAGATTATACACTACTATAAAGGATGTAATTAAATCATGTTAAGTGATTTGGTCCAAAAACATGATCCAACAATGTAGTTAATTCATCAAACAAGTTTTAAATGGACAATTGGTTCTTGCACATCAAGCGTGCCATTTCTGTTCTAATTAATTTCGGTCTTCGAATTAGTCGCTTTTATAGGTTGACAGTACATTGGCTTAATTTCATGAGTAATTACAGCTTTACTTGAATTTCATTATCAACAAAATAATTAGTAAAATTACGATCGCAGCTTGAAGCCCTGATTAATAACTAAGATATAATTTTCAATAAATTATTAAACATCTCTCATGCAGAGAATGTTCTAATAACCTGAGTTAATCATTAATTGATGAAATTTTAATAAATTTTGATTCAATTATTAAAAAAATCAATATCTTGGGTATTAATACCGACGGCTTGTAAGGTTCGGATTTAATGTCGTCTAAAGATAACTTTAGGACGAACACATTCGACAAGTTAATAAAGTTCTAAAACGACTTTACTTTTTCATGCCCTACATTACAAGTAATAAAAACGTGAGAGGAATTTTGCTATAGTTTTCTTTTGAAGCACTCGCCAATTTAACGCGTTAATTAAAACTGTTTCGAAAATTGCATGGGAAGAACTAGGTCAAAAGCAGTTTTAATACAAAATTTTGTTTTAAAATTTAATTCAAACTAAATTGCGCTTTTATTTGAGAATTAAATATGAATTATTATTGCAAATATATAAAATTAATTACATTAGTTTTAATTCTTTTTGACGGCTTAGATAAAATCCTTCTTGCTTAAGCACGTTTCCAGGGAGTTTAATAAATGCTACTTTTTATATTTACCTTTCATGTTCCTATTTTATGAAATTGGAAAGGTCAAATTTTTCATTTTATTTTAAAACCGTTCGGTAAATAATTTTTCAATTTGTTTAATATAAATTTTTAATAAGCTTATCGAATATTAAATCACACAAATTTACATTTTAAATCGGTTTTTTATGAAAAATTTCATGCTTTAATGTATAACAAAAAAATTTAAACGTCGCTTTTTATAAATTATACGATTTAAGAAGTGCCAGTGGCTTTAATTTTTCTTGTTATAAATTATTCGTAATTTCTAATTTAATTTCTAAACCCCGAGGTTTTTCGAGATGTAATTTACTGTCTACTAAATAATTTTTCTGTTTTTTACATTGGAGACAAAATAATAATTACTTGATAAAACTGGATCGATAAAAGTGTCAGCCTATAATATATAAAAGCGGTTTAATCTGTTGTGGAAAATTAATTAAATGGTGAGCTTGCTTTATGTTTGTGTACAAGAAGCAATTGTCCACTTAATGCTTGTTTGGTGCTTTAATCTAATGGTAGGATCATTGTTCTTGCATTTAACACTGCTGAGTAGTAACTACAATTAAAACGAGGATGGGAAAGAGCAACGAGCAATGCTAATGGTGGCAATATCTTAAATTTATACCTAATTTGACCCAAAATTTTGGTACAAAATTTTAATAAAATTACAATTATTTATTCAATCATATTTTTTAGTTTTTTACTATAACTCTGCAGTGAGTATAAATATCTTAAATTTTCTTTTAGATTTTTAAAGGCAATAAAAATTCGCAACTTTTCTTTAATTTAACCGATCTCGTATCTCTTCTACTTTAAAAGATACCAATGGTTACCACAGAAATAATCACCATCCTGTATAAAATAGGTCCGAGTACTGACCCTTGAGGTATACCTATTTTTATTTGGGAGGTTTTAAAATTTCCAAGAAGAACATACTGATTTCGATTGGTTAAATAACTTTTATATAGTTCTAACTCCTTGAGCATCAAGTTTTTTAAGTTTATGGAATAAAATCATGGCTTACACTACCAAATCCACAGCTAAAATCAATAAAAATGGACGTCGCATATTTTCATTTATCAACATTTATCAAATTGAAGAAAATCAAATATAATTATATTTTCAATAAAGTTGACAAGTCTTCTGTTAATCGCTTTTTCAAGAATTTTTTTAAATGTTGGAAGAACAGAAATTGGCCTAGAGTTATTAGGATGATTCTTATTTCCTAATTTTAAGAATATCAGGATACTTTCCATTCTATAATATATTATTTATAATTCTAGCTATAAAGGAACTAGATTCTTCAAATATTTAATATACATGAATGTGAATCTCTATGGACTAATAAAATTCTGAATATTATCTTGGATTGTCGTGAAAAATCTATTCAAAAAGCCTGCGATACTCCTCTTTAGACTTAACTTTAAATAATATTTTGTCATCTGCTAACAATTCTCATAGGAATATTGCTTTTTGCTTCCTTGTCTAAGGAATCTGGTGCATGGCTCAATGCTCTTTCTGTTGCTTCTTTAGGAACATTACTTGATAATAATTCCTTCAGAATAGCAATTGATCTTCGTCTTGGTACTTCTCTATTCAACACACTTGTTCCTCTGGGGCTACTATCAATGAGGATGGACTTCATGGATTAAGCTGTCGATTTAGTACAGAAAGATTTTCTCGACACCATGAAGTAAATGATATTATTAAAAGAGCATTATCATCCGCAAATATTCCTTTCATTTTGGAACCTTTAGGAACAAGCAGAGGTGATCGAAAAAGTCCTAATGGAATGAGCATGATTCCTTGGAGTTGCGAGAAACTTGTAGTTTGGGATTTTACTTGGGTCGATACCATGGCTCCTTCTCATTTATCAGGTACTTCAATTTCGTCTGGAGCTGCATCATTAACTGGAGAAAAGATTAAAATTTCAAAATACAGAAATCTTGAAAAAAATTTCATTTTTTTCCCAGTTAGCATAGAAACTTTTGGTGTTTGGGATCCTTTTTGGTTTACGATTTATTAGTGAAATAGGAAAACGATTATTACATGTTACCAAGGAACCAAGATCCACTTCCATTCTAATACAGTATTGCTATTCAGAGGGGTAATGCTGCGTCTGTCTTGGGTGCGCTTCTTATAGAAAAAGCCTTTGTTGAACTTTTCTCAATTCCATATTCCGATGTTCAGAATAATTTGTCTTCCTATGGCTTGTCCTCTTCGAAGAAAGAAGATGTTTGTAATTTATTATTTGATGGCTCCTTTGTTCCTTCAATAGATCCACTTATGGGTTCATCGGAGATATCAAATAATCAGCACCAAAAGAACATCTCAACTGATGATGCCGAAGTTGAAGACCAGGTTGAGCAATCACTTGAACATGAAGAAGAAAATGGCAAAGAAGATGAGGAGCCTGAGCCTGTTAAGAATGGACGTCGACGTAAACCAAAGACCGCTCCTGCAGAAAAAAAGGAACCACCTAAAAGAGGAAGACCTGGTAAAAGGTCCGCAGAAAAAGCTGAGAAAGCAACCTCTGATGATAAGGAACAAAAAGAAGTAGAAGTTCCCGAGCGTGGTATGAAGAAAACAACTAAAAAGACCGAACCATAGACTGAAAATGACAAAGAAAAAGAGGATGTCAAAGAAAAGAATGAAGATGCAGAAGAAAGGCCTAGACGTGGCAATCGAGCACAAAAAATCAACTTCAATGATAACACTGGTAGCATTCGTAGATGATTTTTTTAACTTATATTTTATATTAAGTTGTTCTTATTTTATTTTTGTTCATACTTTATTTATTGTATTTGTTATTTATTGAAGTTTTAATATACATTGTTGTTATATTATCATAACCAAGTTAGGTTAGGTTAGGTTATGCTACATTTAAGTGTATGATAAACTTGATCCGTGATTTTCGAAAAGGTTTTTCCAGATCCCTAAGTTTTTCTTTAAATATTTCATCCCTCGTCAATTGTCTGATTTGTGGTCCTACAAATATACCCTCTTTAATCTTGGCATCAATGATTTTGGGAAATGTAGTTTCTTTCAAGTATTAGAATCCAGCACCATCACTATATCCATTGCTTTCACAAAGTTTTTCATAAGACCAAGTTTTATAATGTAGAGGTGCTAAGGATATATCATAAGTTCACACGTAATCTACGTAAACTCACCTTTAATTCATGCTCATATTAACCGAGTTTTGTATATGCCTCACACAAAATCAAAATATTTTCCTCATGGCAAAAATTTTCTTTTTAGTTGTTTTTCGATTCATTACGAAGGTACATATTTTTATCAATCTTCACAATCTTTAATTTTAAACGTTCGGTCTTGGTCGAAATTAATTCTACAATAATTTTCTGATTCTTACTTTGAATTTATTTTAATTGTATTCTGTCCTACTCATAGGATCTGAAGAAGAACCAAATGAGGTTCGAAACGTGTTCCACATGTAAATATTAATATAGATGACAAAACTCATCCGTATCTAAGGCAAAAGTTGTTTTTTCCACTATTGTACTAGTGGAGCATTTTTAACATTCTTCTGTCCTAGAATAAGAGATTTCCTTTAAGGCCAGTCTTTCATAACATATTGATTTTTTCTATCCCTACTGCCCCATTCTCAAAAGAAACAACATAATTTTGTATCTCAAAACGATGGTGTTTGGTATATAAGGCTCAATCTCTGGTTTCATTATAATTTTGTATATTTAATCTGTAATCTCAAGAGAAGCGCAATAAACGTTCAAATCTCCAAAAAAATTCCGTTTGCATTCTTCGTATTGAAGAATCTTTCCCAAAGTGACTCTTATATGTTAACAGAATGACCAGAATGAGATCGGTAAGGAGGAAACATTATTACAAAATACCAGGTAATTATCCTATGAAACTCTTTCTAGCTCTTTGTCTCGATGCCGAAAGTAACATATTGTTTTCTTGGTTATAACAAATTCCATCCGTTTAATTGAAATCCCAAAAGTTCTGCCTGCTGTTTGGTTAAATTTAAATCACGAACCAAATCATTGAGATCTTCTTGAGATAGTAGATGTTGCCCATTAGATGAAGAAGCATCTTGAAAATGAAGACCAAGGTTGTTGCATTTATAAAACGAAAGTTAGATACCGTATCACTAATAAATCGAACACCCTGTATATGAAAAGTACGTTTAAATTGAATAATAGTTTCATAAGTCGCATATTCTAGCTTGCGTTCAATTTTATAATACGACCCGCGTAGCGTAGATTTTAAAATTAAAAAACCTCAGTGTTACAAATTTCTAAAAGATACATTTCACTGCTATAAACGCACTCAAAACAGTTCGTTTATAGCTATAAACGAACAGTATCCACGTGTGTAAGGGTTCTAAGTCTGTGCAGCAACTGCAACCCGATCGAAATACAGATTGTACATCTGGAAGAATATTAGGGTTTTTAAATAACACGTATTTGTCTTTCTAATAAAGTTGCATAAAGTGTCTGAGCTCGTTTTAAAAATTTAGGGTTAGAAACTTTTGAAATTGACATAATTAACGCTTCTTTCCATTGTGTGGAAAAGAAATTGGATTCTATACAATTATTTGCAATTAATAAATAACAATTTGATGAATGACCTGTGTGTTCCATCTAAATCATAGGAATTCCGAAAGGTATAGATCGAGATTTTTTTGCCCATCCATTAAGAAACCTCACACACGTAATATAACAGATGTTTGTCTTGGCGCCTCACAGGAAAGCCAAAATAAGGTTGATATAAATGTTTTACTAATGGCGTGAAATTTCTCCGTTGAGATTTAAAAGTAATTTCACCACAAATGTAACAAAACCTGCCATGGTAATTTATTACACTTTCTGGACATTACTCAAGAATCACTTAACTTGTCATTCTTATAAGACACAATCATTTACTAGGTATTAACTTCTTAACTGAACAATTTTAGGTCTTGCTACTCTTCCTTACTCAAAAATTAGAACATTCTGGAATATTTTTTTCGAAGTCCAGAATGTTCGCAAGTGATAATTGGATGATAAAGATACGGGATAACGATATTTCAAATAAAATTCGACTTTTCCAACCTGCTTACCGGTTTCGGAAAATGTGTATTTCCTTCTTCAGAGCTAATGTACACCTTTAAAATTAGGTGTCTAAACGTTAAAAATTATTGTTAGAAAATACTTTAAGCTTAAAAACTTAGTGTAAGGCGATGTTTACGGTTGAAGATACCTGGGCCCAGATTATAATGGCCTTCGTTCGTTACTTATCCGAAGGTATAACGAAAAGTGTATTACGCACTAGATTGTTTTTAGAACAGATTGAGGAGCGAGTGGGACAGGGCTTGACCCGTTATCTCACATTTCAGTCTTATCTTCACTTCCACACTATACTAGTGACTAGGCCACCGTGGATTACCAGCGGAGCCGCACCGCACTAGTTTCAATTTCTCGGCGAGAGCCGAGCGCACCCTAAAACAGGAGCGAGTGTTTGCAAAAAATTATGCAACCCCACAATTCATAAATAAAATAATAAGTGTCTTAAAGGAAATTTAATTTACCAGAACTGGACGAAGAGGAATTTGACGTACTAGAAAATAATGAAGG
Source organism: Stenus bimaculatus (assembly GCA_963971135.1). NCBI lineage: Eukaryota > Metazoa > Arthropoda > Insecta > Coleoptera > Staphylinidae > Stenus > Stenus bimaculatus. The sequence goes on from OZ020181.1 coordinate 48,339,160, forward strand.
TGGTGTTGAATTCGAGGAAATGAGAAGGAATCCTGAATTGAGGCTGGAAAAGAGGTACGAAGACGTATTGTTCCGTAGTATTTTAGATAATATAGTACATACAGGGTTCGCCAAAAAAACGGAAACACATAAATATTTTTTGAAACCTATTGAATTAAAAAAAAAGTTTAGGCAATAGTTTATTCGATTTAAACAAGTTACCATTTAAACATATTTTTAATATACAGGGTGTTCGTTTTATTAGTGAATCGGCCATTACTTTCGTTTTTTAAATGCAACACCCTGTATATTTTTGGATTCTACGATTACTTTGAGTAAACTTTTATAGAATGATTTTTTTTAAAAAACTCGTTGTTCTTGACTGAGAAGCAATTTTTTAAGGTTAAGTTCGCCCATAAGGATAAGGTATTATTAGCTTGTTATAAATATTAAAGAGTTCTAACAAAAACCAATACATTTTTTTAAGTTTTTGTAACATTTAAATAAATTACGTTAGGTTAGTTTATTGAATTTAAAAACTTGATTAAACAAACGTATAAGTGAATTAATTTTAAATTTATCTTACTTAAACTTAAAAAGGGGAATTGGCTGTTGTTAGAACTTTTTAATATTTATAAAAAGTTCTTATTCTTATTGCCGAACTCAACATTAAAGAATTGCTTGTTACTCAAGAACAACGAGTTTTATAAAAAATGATTTCTACAAATGTTTACTCAAATCACACATATGCCACGTGCTCTGGAAGATGTATTTATGAGTGCAAATTGAATATGCACAAAAAATTGATATAATTTAGAATTTTTAAATGATTTTTACAATTTTCTCAAACTCAAAATAAGAGATTTGGTGAACAATGTGGATTGTTGTTAAGATAAGGTAAATTAGGTCACTTTTTCAAAGAGCAAAAATGCCGGAAGGACGCTAATTATTCTTAGTCCACCTTAATCACAGAGTCGATTGCAACAACTCACGAGCAGCAGAGACATGGACACGTGTTTCGTCCTCATTGTTCTCTCAATTTTCTCAAAACTTATTTGGTGTTACCTCCTTTTTGCAGCCTTTTTGCAGCAAACCCTTCAATTGATCTTTAATGCAGCGTGTCCCGAGATTCAGTTTACAGGCCATGTCACCGTTAGTTGCAGAAATAAGAAATCAAATTAACAAAAGTTTTTAAAGGCATTAATTGGCACTCAAATTAGGTACTGAAAATATTATTGGTTTTGACCACCTTTAAGAAGCCATCATCAACGTTTTCTAAATAGAAATTGGATCTCAACTTTATTATCTACAAAACCAATAGTATTTTAAGGGTGGAATTGGAATGCCAATTTGATGCCATTAAAAGCTTTTTTTGATTTGATTTTCTTTGTCTTCAACTAATGTAGATATGGCCTGTAAACAGAATTTAGGGCAATTTTGGGACAGATGTTTTGTCTTTAAATTTTGAAATATTTTGGAATAGTCCTGAAATATCTAAAAACGCAAGCTCACAACACATTCCCGAAAGTTCTAGAAGAATATTGGTCTAGACCAGAGGTTCCCAAACTTTTTTTATCGCGTAACTCGTTCATAAAATCACGGAATCTTTGTCATGAAATGCAACTCTGAGAACATTTATGGTTCTTCTAATCTCTTATCTGAAGTTGATGTTTCATATTCTTGTTGAAGGAAATGGTTCTGTCTCAGATTGTGCGGTTTATGAAATCGTTAGACGGTATATTTTATGATTTCTGCACTCGTACTCGTAGCTTTCTTTATAGGCCAGAATTTTTTTTATGAATTGCAAACGTTTTTTTCAGTTTTCCAAATTTTGTAGAATATGACTGAAATTTTCTATAGAAAAAAATATTTAAAAATGATTTTTGAATGATATATCTGGTGGTGTCTTAAAGTACTATAATTACCTTTTAGGATATCATTCTTAAATCTTGCGAATAAATGGGATTTGTCTAGCAGAACCCTTAAATCTTTCGACGGAAACCTGAGGTTCCACGGAACACATTTTGGAAATCCCTGGTATAGACTCTAGAATTCACTACCGTATTCCATTCGTACGTAATAACCGTCCAAAAGGTTTAATTTAAAATAAAACGACAAACACACATTTTTACTGGAAGTTACTGCAATAAAAAAAACTAAGGTAATTGTATCAGCAGTTGACCCTGAATCAGTGGTGGACCATTCCGACACAAAAATATAAAAAATAAGGATTGTTTTGGTAATATCTTTATAAAAAATTCTTTGGGTAGGTGCTATACTATATGTTGGTTATTCTTTTTTTACATTTTTAGTAAAAGTACCTTACTTGTTACAAAATTTTGTTGACGTCAAACGTCGAAAGTTATAATTTAGGGCGCGTTCCACTAAAGACTCGCAATGCCCACAACGATCGCAAAGTCGTTCCACATAAGGCCGCGGTTGTTGCTTTCATGCATAAAAACGTCATCGATGGCGATATTCGTGAGTTTCTGTGTCGTTTGTTGAATGGTGACGTTTTGAGCTAGTGGAACGGGAAAATTTTGCGATCGTGGGCTTTAGTGTTCATTAGTAATAATAATTTTAAAATTTGACATTTAATTTTTATGCAATACACAATACAATGTCAATGTATATTGGGTTGCCTAAATTGCATTTGTACTCCTCCTTTCTAATCCTTATAAATGCAAAGTATACCCGATTGTAACCGATTTACTTCGGAAATGCACGAACATGACCATAGAATCAAGGAACATAAAAATGACTTGTGGAACATCCTATGGTTAGCATATTTTGCATAGCTGGGGTAAACCACAGGTTTTAGAATTTATTTTATGATCATAACCGTTTACTAATCAAATTTAAAAATTGATTTTTAAATTAACCTCAACTTTTCATAATTTTGCAATAAGGAAGTCTCGACTTCGATTAGTTTAACAAATGGCTAAATTATAGGTAATTAAGGTTAAAAAATGTAGTGGTCTAATTTTAGGGTGGGTGTTTTGTGCACCTGAAATTTTGGCGCGGAGGTCGAGCCCGCATCGACAATGCGGCATACGACGACGCTCGGCGTCGCCAGTACCGCACGCGTCGCGATACTACCAAGACGCATCCAGCTTTCGGAAAAGCTCCGACGCTACCGTGTGGAAAACGACGTCGTGACACGCGTTACGTAAGTGATTGAGAGTGTCTTTACTATAAAGTTTATTTTAACCAGCGGAAGTAAATAAGAGTCTTGCCAAGTGCAAGGACTAAGGATAGAGTATTTGAATTGAAGCGTACGTATTATAACAATAAAAAATTAAAAAAACTTTTTAAACTTATTGCGAAATTTTTTAAAATTTATTAAAATAACTTATTTTACAAATTTTATTTTACCTCAATTCAACTGACCTTTAAAGTCATATAACAAAACATATCCAGTTTTATTTAATTATTTATTTAAAATAATTGCTTGTCAGCCATTAAAAATTTTATATGAAGTTTTACAAGTATTACTATTTTTAATTAAAAAATAAATAGGTTAAAATGCTTCTACTTTGATGTGAAATCGTGAAATATTACAAAAACTAAATGATTGACATTAATTTTTTTCATTAAAGTACATTAAGTATTACAAAACGAAGTTGTATAAGAAAGATGATTGATTATAAATTCTTAATTGCTTTACATCCACGCCCTTATGTGATAGTTTCTCTTTAACCCCTTCATGTAATTTCATGAATTATTTTGCAATTACTTTTTTGTTTCAATTTAATTATATTAATATTTTTAAGGTACATTTTATTTTTTATTAAATAACCCGGCGCATTCACCATGTACTATTTTTCAAATAAATCTAATATTAGATTTAATTAACAACATAAATTCGCAATATTGCTTCAAGTGCATAAACCTTAATACAACCACGGTATATATTCGCTTTAGTCACTAATCACCACTTCATAGCTCTTGGTAATATATTACGTCTAGTAAATTTAAATAAATTGAAAGCTTAATACGAATTTTGTTAAGATGTAAACTTCCTTTGTTCTAAAATTAATTCTTGAATAAGTGAAGATTTTAAGTGTCTCACACCTTAATTAACTAGAAATATTTACATCATAATAAAATAATTTATAATAATAAATGTTTAAACTATTTTATATGAAAAGACATATACAGGGTGTCCCTAAAAGGTCTTTACAAAATAATATCTCATATTCCTGATACCAAAATATGATGATTTAACCAAACTTATCTCTATCTAAAAGTTCTAAAGTTCTTCGTTAAGGCGCTACAGACCAATAAAGTTCTTAAAACTATTTTGTTTTTTTTTTAATTACTAAGAATTGGTTCATACGATCATAACAAAATTTGGTATGTGGCTATGTAATGAAAAAAGGTATTTGTAGACATTTTTTTTTAGTTTTTCACGTTATGTAAGAGGTCAAAAATAGGTCATCGACATGCAGATTAACTTATTAATTGGCCGAATAAAAATTCATAAAACTTTACTTGTAGCTAAACAGTGTAATCTTGAGACCAAAATAAAATGACTTAACCAAACTTATTTTAATCGAATAGTGCTTCGTTAAGTGTATAGCGACCTTGAAATTTTTTATCTTTTTAAATAAATTTCATGGTCAATAGAGGCTTAAGGAGGCACTTTTGGATAAAGATAAAAGTGGTTAAATCGTTCCATTTTGGTCTCAGGAATATACTGTGTTAATTTGTCGAGACTTTTTAGCGAAAAATTTTAATATTTTTTCAAAGTTAGGTTATGTACCACATGGAAATAATTTTTTTCTGCCTAAAATAAAGGAGATAGAAAAATTTTGTAGGAGACAAAAAAAGTTTATAATTACACTGTTTAGCTACAAGTAAAGTTTTATGAATTTTTATTCAGCCATTAAAAAGTTATAAGAAATTTTGTATGTAGATGACCTATTTTTGACCACTTACCTAACGTGAAAAAGTAAAAACAAATTGTCTAGAAATACTTTTGTCCATTACATAGCCACATACCAAATTATGTTATGATCGTATGAGCCAATTTTTAGTAATTTAAAAAATACAAAATAGTTTTAAGAACTTTAAAGGTCTGTAGCACCTTAACGAAGCACTTTTGGATAGAGATAAGTTTGGTTAAATCGTCTTTTAGGGACACCCTGTATATGTATGTATATAAAATGTTCAAACTGGTATTTTCATTTAGTAGTATTGATTTAAGAAGTTTTATTTTTATCAATTAAAAAAATTCCTGATAATTTTTTATTTTAACTAAAATTTTTCAATTAAAATCGATTATAAAATTAAGGGCTGTTATACAAGGAATGCCATAAATTGTCATTATTATTATTTAAAAAAAATTAAAACTTGACTAACTAAAGTCACAATACACTATAAATCCCTTTAATTCCAACGAAAACTGCGAATATACAGGGTGATTCAGAATTCAGTCCACCCGTGCCACCCATTTATCTCGAGAACGCGTTATCGTACATGGCCCAAATAAAAAAGTTTACTAGCAAAGTGAACCTAAAGAATCTATTGGTGAACTTATTTTTTTCTGGAACAACCCGGAACTATCCGGAACCTAACTTTGATTTTTTAAAAGGCAACATAGGTCGAGTTTGATATGGTTTGATAGGTCTTTCAAAAACAAATAACTTTTATTAAAATATTTTTTTAATATTTTCCATAGTTTAGAATTTATTCGAAAAACAAAAAAAAAATTTAAAGAAAGTAAATAAAAATTATTGCATACTTTGAAGAATTTTGTTTAAATATGGACAAGTATGATATTTAAAGTTGGTAAAATATTAGAATTTGTAGAAAAAATTTATAAATTTATAAAATTCTTCAAAATATGCAATAATTTTTATTTACCTTTATTAACAATTTTTTTTTGTTATTCGAATAAATTCTAATCTATGGAAAATATTAAAAAAATATTTATATAAAAGTTGTTTGTTCTTAAAAGACCTATCAAACCATACTTATATTTTCCCGGAACAACCCGAAACTATCCGGAACCGGATATCACTTTGATATTTTAAATTTCAACATAGGTCGAGTTTGGTGTGGTATGATAGGTCTTTTCAAAATAAACAACTTTTATTAAAATATTTCTTTAATATTTTCCATAGTTTAGAATTTATTAGAAAAACAAAAAAAAAATGTTAAAGAAAACTAAATAATAATTATTGCATATTTTGAAGAATTTTGTTGAAATATGGGCAAGTATGATACTTAAACTTGGTAAAACATTAGAATTTGTAGAAAGAGTTTATAAACTTATACATTTTTTTTTGTTTTTCGAATAAATTCTAAACTATGGAAAATATTAAAAAAATATTTTAATAAAAGTTATTTGTTTTGATCCATCCATACCAAAGTCGACCTATGTTGCCATTTAAAAAATCAAAGTTCCGGTTCCGGATAGTTCCTGGTTGTTCCGGAAAAAAATAAGTTCACCAATGGATTCTTTAGGTTCACTTTGGTAATTAAGTTTTTATTTTAGTGATGTGCGATGACGCGTTCTCGAGATAAATGGGTGGCACGGGTGGTCTGAATCACCCTGTATAAGTACTCACCGATTGAGTTCAAAATGCCAAATCCAGAGCGCGCATGGAATTCCGAAATCATGACTAGTGTTTAAAAACTAATGAATTAAAAAATAATTAGTGAAATTAAATCTTCTTATAATTTCAAATTATTTTTTTCAGTTTCCGAGTTACTTTTATTTATTGTAATTAGTTTTTGTTGTTTTAAGTTCCATTTAGTGTTAGATTTGTGTTTACGGTTATTTTAGTAGCGTTGTTTTACCTTATTAATATTTAATTAGTTAGTGGCAGGTTGATTACATGTGTACAGTCATCTGCAATACAGATGAGATAGCCTGAAGATATTTGGTGGTAATGCAGAGAAAGCTGCAAGCCTGAAGATTGAAAGCTATTCATCGACCCTGATGAAAAATTCAGAGACGTCGTTAACGTTAAACACGTGATTAAAAAATATATCTTCATAAGTAATATTTTTGAACAATTATTGTAGTTGTTTTTTAGTAGATACAAACATTTAATTACAGGGTGGCCCAGATTTTACTTCCCAGGAAATATCTCGGTTATTTGAAGAGATAAAAATATAAATCAAAAAGTGCTTTGAATGGCAGCACTTATACCTTATAATTTCATTCTAATTTTTTTTTTATTTACCACTCTTAAGATACCATCATCATCTTTTTTTTCTTTAATGGGACACCCTATTTTTTATAACTGATATTGCATCTACAATTTATAAACAGTGATATGCTACACTTAGTATTTGAAGTACATTTTGTAAATAAAAAAAATTAAAATATTGATCGAAGTAGTATGCAAAATTATTTATTTAGGTTTTTTAAGAAAATTTTTTAAATCTAAACTAACTTAACCTAATCTAACTGAACCTAACTGTAAATTACAAATTTTGTTAAAAAACTAAATAAATAATTTTTCCGACGACCATATGAGAAAATCATATATGTCATTCATATTAGTAGTTTAGAAAATCGTTCATTTCAACACTAGTGACTTTAAGTTTCCATGTTGTAACTGTCAAATAGTTCTTGTAATTTTCGATAGAGGCGCTGCGAAGGAATTCCGAAAGCCCTCCCTTGGATTTTTTTGAACTTGCAAAAAAAGGATAGTTCAAATAAAAATTTATATTTAACCCCGCCAATATTACTAATTTTATTATTAAAATCATTATATAATTCACTTTTCTGTAAATTTTAAATAAAATTGGAACATTTTTTATTCGTTTCGATAAGTTGCTTCCGTCAAAACAGCGCCACCTACAATTATTTACATTTAACTAAAAATAATCAATAACTTCAATGTCAGCTGCTGTTAACATAGGTTATGTTATGTTGTTACTACAAAATATTAATAATGGTTGCAAAATCTCCGTGGTCGTCGGAAAAATAGCGTACACAACTCGCAGAAAGTGAATTTCGTTGCTCGTGTAATATCCTCACTCGGCTAGCGCCTCGTTCGGCTATTTTCACACTCGCACAAAATTCGTCACTTTCTAGCTCGTTGCGTAATATACTATTCCATAATACATACTTCGATCAATATTTTAATTTTTTTATTCACAGAATGTACTTAAAATATTAAGTGTAGCATATCACTGTTGCTTGAATAAATTGTAGATGCAATATCAATTATAAAAAATAGGGTGTCCCGTTAAAGAAAAAAAATGATGATGGCATCTTAAGAGTGGTAAATACCAATAATTTTTTTAGAATGAAATTATGAAGTATGAGTGCTGCCATTCAAAGCACTTTTTGATTTGTTTTTATCTCTTCAAATAACTGAGATATTTCCTGGGAAGTAAAATTTGGGCCACCCTGTATTGTGAAATTTAGCTTTAATTACACACCTGTACCAATATTATCAAATTTACCATTTAGTTTTTTGTTGATATCTCAACAATGAGGTCGATAAATTTTTCTTGATATTTTTTTAAGTATGATCTTCGGTCATTTATGGAACACCCTGTATAATGAGTGTCCCAAAACTGATGCGCAAGCTTTTGCTTTATGTTTTGATCGAGCAAATCAGTTAATCATATTTGCATGTTTCTTTTAAGTGCTCACTTTGATCGAAACTGAACAAACATCAACCCCTTCCCCCAAGTGGACTTGCTCTGCTCACTTGGAGCTTTTTCTGTATTTAACCTATGCGCACTTCATAACTTTAAAAAGTACTTTGTAAACATATATTTTCAAAAAAAATTTTGTTCTAATTAAGTTAAAATGTGGGTAGCTGCATGGAAATAAAAAGAGCTTTAGGAGAATTATAATGATTATAATTTCAACAAATAAATTTTATGGCATAGGTGTTTATGAAGAAAATAAAGAAAGGGTTCGGCAAGAATAAAAAACAATTTTAAAAACATTTTTTTAAGCTGATTTTCAATTTTTTAACTGTTTTGCAGCATTGTATTGCTAATTAAAATTTATAACCTCAAAATGCATCTGATCAAGTGCAGACATTTCACTTAAACATTTGCTCAATTTGGAAATATTCAAATTGAGCAGAGCAAAACTATTGTCCGAGACTCTTGGTAGTGTCCTGGAATAATATTAAAAAAATATCTGTGCTGCAGGTATTATTGGATGTTGTCAAGCTCTCAATTTCTTCTTTGATTAATAGGTAACTTAGAGCACCTTTCTAGACCCCCTTATAAATTTTTCTTCGGATATCCTACTAACAATTAATGCGGAACGCTAGTAAGCGCGAGAGTGCGAAAAATCGTGATACACTATGGGCACCACGAAATCTCTAGTTTGCTCTGTCCGATTCCAAAGTTTTTCCAATTGTTTTCATATATTGTGATTTTTTTAAGATCTCAGAATTTAGAAGAGTTACTGTGAAATCTCCTAAAAAAATATTTAAAAATATTTTTTGCAATAGTGTATCTGACGGTGGCTGAAAACTATTTGTTTGCCTTTTATGAAATTTAAATATTTACCGGTACTATACCAAGGGTGAGAGCTTATGCGAAAGTTTTGAGACACCATGTATTATAGATTAGTGTTGAGATTTTGGTATATGTATAATACATAAGCCCAAAAATAGTTTAGCCACAGCTTACTATTTTTGGTCTTTAATGTCGAACCTTCATCAGATTAATATATAATTAATAAAATTAAAAGACAACATTTTGTATTAACGAGGTTATAATCACAGTTTATGTTAAAAAGGGTGTTTTATGTCGAGAACCAAATAATTATATGACATAATGCTTTTTTAATGCATCAATTAGCATCAAACAATTTTGGCAATCATAACGCAAATCACAATTATGTGCAGATTAAAATTTATCGCTGAAGCAACCATTAACAGCTGTAAGGTAACCAATCATGATCAATTTTATCATATAAACCCGGATTCAAATACAAATTCTATATGTATAATCTTCGTTAAGACCAAAAATATGGATTGTTTAAAACGTTTTTTTTGCGAAAATTATGAGTTATACCAAAACACTTTGGTGGTAATTTTTTTTTACAACAATGTTCCAGAAAGTGTTCTCAAAATATGGGGGTGATCTGAAATAATTGGAATAATTTAAAAATATGTTTAAATTTTAAGAGCCCTGTATTTGCTTTATTTATGAAAATAATAATTTAAAATTTTAGTATTTTATATGGCATAGAAAACGCATTTACTTAACTAAAAAAAAAATCACTTCCGGTTTCACCGGAAATTACAGCAATTTTCTTATTTTAAATGTAACATTCTTTCATTATGTACTTATTATTAATCATTGGTAAGTTCCAAGTATGTTTGTGATATTTTTTTTAAGTATTTATATTTTATCAATCTATCAACAGCTGTTTATACAGGGTGTCTCACTTTTTTTTCCAGCAAAAACGTTTTATAGATAGTAAATGTCGTTCTGAATAAAAAATTTCTTATGAACTATTATGTTTTTTCGACTCCTTAAAAAGTTACAGCAATTTTAAAAGTGATAAATTTTCATGATTTTTGTGAAATACCCTGTATAATATTTTTTCTTATTATATTTTTTTTTATTTAAATCAATTATTATCTGGATTTTTTCTTTGCCAAATTGGGTTTTTTGAACATTATTGGCTTTTTTTTAAAATAAGTAAACGACTAGGTTAAATTTCCCTCGATAAAATTTATCATCTTAAAGCTTAAAGATATACAAAATCCAAAGCATACTTACTTGATTTAAATAAAAAAAATTTAAATTAAATGAAATTTATACAGGGTGTTCCACAAAAATCATTAAATTTATGAAATTTTAAAATTGCTGTAACTTTTTAAGGAGTCGAAAAAACATAACAGTTCATAGGATTTTTTTTGTTAAGAATGACATGTACTATCTAAAAAAATTTTGCTGGACAAAAAGTGAGACACCTTGTATAAGTAAGTAAACTTAAGGATTCTACGTACATCTTGGGCACCACTGTAATCAGAAAAAAATCCTCTATCAAATGAATTTCATAATTTACAATTTATTTTACCTATTGAAATTATTTAGTAGTTTTAATAGATTTTATCCAAAAAAATTTTTGAAAGTTCAAAAAAAAATTATTTTTTGTCATAAACAAACTTGAAACTTACCAATGTTTAATAATAAATATAAAAAATTGGGTCTTATATTTAAAATAAGAAAATTGATGTAATTTCCGGTGAAACCAGAAGTGAAATTGAAATTTTATTTTAGTTCAATAAATGCGTTTTTTATGCCATATATCATAGTAAAATTTTAAATTTTTATTTTCATAAATAACAAAATTACAGGGTTTCGTGGACACCCGCTATACAGGGTGTTCATTTTAAAAGGAGCCATCCTAAATAACTGTTGCTAAAATAATTTAATATAAAAATGCCTTGACAGGTCGGTTTTTATATTCAGGGGGGACATCTACTTACAAAGAAATTAAAGTTGTCTTTGCAACCCCTTACCCTACAGGACCGCCCCTTTGATTATTTTAAATGGGAATAGGGGGCGAGTGACGCATCATTTTAAAGGTCTGTTTATCCTGAAAATAAAAATATAATTTGTTTTGGCCCTATTTTAATTTAGTTATTTACAGGACACGATGAAAGAGAAAAGTAAAAAGTAATTTATCACAAAAAAAAATTATAAAAAACATGGTAACTGATTTATTTTTCAATAATTATAAATAATTAGCTTTTGTTAAGTTGGAGCACTTGTTTTATGGTCAAAACTCAACAATTTATCCAAAAGTACTTAAATAATACCATTATGAAGTACATTTTAAAATTTTTAGGTAGGTTAGAAATCAAAAAGTTTCCAAAAAAATTATGGCTGCCATTATCAGGGTAAAAAATGCTTTCAAATGATGTATCACTCGACCTCTATTCCCATTTGAAAAAATTGAAAGGGTGGCTCCGTATGGAAGGGGGTTGCAATTACCATTTTTATTTTATCCTAAAAATATGTCCCCCCGAAGGTAAAAATCGACCTGTAATGGCATTTTTACAATACATTATTTTTTCGAGAGTTATTTAGGGTGGCTCCTTTTAAAATGAACACCCTGTATATTTCATTTTATTTTTGAGGATTAATCGAAGGGTAATAAGCAATTGTAAAAATGGATGCAATGGTAATTGGTGCAATTTTTGATATTTTTTAGTTCGATGGTGTTGCACTTCCCGATTTTCGATATCTATAATAATACATAGTAGAAGGGCAAATTTTTTTGATCAAATTAAAAATATAACCTGTAGTGGGGTGAGTGAAGTTAGTGAAAATATTGTGGAATAATATTTTGAATCAAAATTTTAGCGCCCCTTTGTGCCGTTTAGTACCATTATAATGACAATCAGCAGAAAAAAGCTAAAATGATTTATTTCCCACTTATCGAAAACAATAAATAAAATTTTTGCTTAGTTTATTAGTGCCTTTATTGTGCTAAATAGTTCTCGTACAAAAGTTAAAAAAATTATTAAATAAAAGCGCAAAAAATGTTTTAAGCTCTTATAGTTAGCGAAAATTATTATTCAATTTAATTTTTTCCTTTATCGATCGTAAGTGCTTCGTTTTTACTGGTTAGTTTTTTTCAAAATTTAACACATTCACCAAATATTCGACTAATGCTTGTGGGTATATTGCATTAGAAAAAGTTTTAATAGCTACAAAAAATAACCAAAAATACTTTTATTTAAAAAAAATTTATTAATTATGTTCCAATTCTTTTTTAGTTGAGTTAAACTTTAATTATTTTATTTTGAGGTTTTTAAAGACACTATTCTTTGGTAAAAAAATCACAAATTTTGACAATAATTTGGTGTAAGAATTTGAGAGACTCATATTATTATTATTAAATAAAAGAATTGGAATTAAAAAATAATTTTCTCTGGCTGCCAAAAAATTGTTTAAAAATGTAAGGGTATTTTTACGGCACTATTTATTAGCGCATACGATAAATTAAAAAATATCGCTGAATGGCACAAATAAAACTTTTTAAAATTAGGTTTACCGATTGATTATATTAAAAAAATAGTTACGACTCCAACCAGCACAAACGAGCAGTAATGATTGACAATGAAAAAAATTAATTAAAAAAAAATCCCTGGGTGCGTCGAAAGGTAAAACGGTTATAACTTTTTTATTAATTTAAATTTTGAAGAAAAAGTTACAGCAGTAACCAACCCAAAGGAAGCACTAACGATTCACAAAGAAAAAAATGAAGTAAAAAATATCGCTTGTTCAAACGTAAAACAGTTATATCATTTCTGATAATATAAATTTTGAAAAAAAGTAACGGCAAAAACGAGGTGCGTGAAGTTAGGGACAGACTTGAAGAACTAACTTTTTTTTAATATATTCGTTAGTGCATCGTTAGTGCAATTTAGTAAAATTAGCGGTATTTGAGTAAATGTACATTTAGATTTTGTCGCTAACTTCACGCTTAGCGACATTTTTTTATTTACCGGTTTTTTTAATGATTTTCTTTTCTATGTCTTTAGTGCTTCATTAGTGCTTGTTAGTGCATCAAAAAACTTACTAATTTTGCAAAAATAAGAAAGTTACAGATCTTTTACTTTTTTCGACCCAGCGACATTTTTCTTCATTTATAAATTTTTTTCAAATTTTCCTCTAAATTTTATCAGTGCTTTATTGGTGCTTGTTAGTGCATCAGAAAAACACTATATATATGTTTGTGTTTTCGACCATTTTTTTTCAAATTTTCTTCTGAATTTCATTAGTGCTTCGTTACGGCATGTTAGTGCATCAAAATACATATTCTTTTTGAAAGATAAGGTTACAGGTTTTTTTTTGATGCACTAATAAGAACTAACAAAGCACTAATGATATTCAGACCACCATCAAGCGCCAATGAAGCAATTCACAAGAAAATTTGTAAAATATTTATAAATAGAAAAAAACTGTCTCTGGGTAAAAAAAACTAAAAAATCTGTAACTTTCTTATTTTAAAAAATACTCTGATGCCCTAACTAGCAGTAATGAAACACTATTGAAATTCAGAAGAAAATTTGAAAAAAATTGATAAAAAAATTGTCGCTAGGTCGGAAAATGTAAAAGAGCTGGACACAAAGTGTGTAGTGGGAATTTTAAATTGTGCAGTGGGAATCATAAAATTGTGCAGTTATTAAAAATTACCGAGAATCAAAAATCGAAGGCAGAAATGCATGATCTTGAAAACCTAAAAAATTTGGGAGACGACGCCCCCCCCGGTTTCCGGATTTCACATTTGTGCACTTGGAAAAAATTCTTAGAATAAGATCTGATGTTGTTAGATATAACCAATAACGCCGCAGTCGACATTTTTAAAAGTTGTCATGGTCAAGCTTTTTCCTGACACTAGAAGCACAACTTGGTCTTTTTGGCAATAACCCGAAAGTTCTATTGTATTCTAAATCCCACTCAACCACCCTCCAAAATACATTTTTTTCAAACTAAAAAATGAAAAAAAATATAGCCATTTTAATGCACATTAGAAACAGTATTGGCTATTTAAATTATAAAAGTATGTTACAGAAATTAAGTTTTGATTTTTATTTAATAAAAAAACAAAATTTTACTTGTTTGATACTGCACAATATTATAGTTAGACCGGTACATTTGCTTTTGAGCTGCCTAAAGCTCTGCACAATAAAATACAACTTAAAAACTAAGCACTAACAATCTACAAAGAAAAAAAATTAAATAATAATTTTCGCTAACTCCCTAAATTTAAATCCTGCAAAAGGCAAAGAAGAAACGACGAAATATTTCATTGTTTTCTCTAAGTAAGGCACTAAACGGCACAAACGGGGCACTAAAATTATAATGTAATTTAAATAACGGTGCTATATTTTTTTAACCAACACTCACGTCCTCCACTGTAATTATAAAAAAATCAATAATTTCCCATTACATTTTTTTTTCTTCAAACTTCATTAAAGTACAGTCTTATGTGACGCTTGACAGGCTTTAACAGGTATTTTTATATTCCTTGACTCTATGGTCATATTCGTGCATTTCCGAAGTAAATCGGTTACAATCGGGTATACTTTGCATTGACAAGGATTAGAAAAGCGGAGTAGAATTGCAATTTAGGCAACCCAATATACACTGACATTGTATTGTGTATTGCATCTAAATTAAATGTTAATTTTTAAAATTATTTTTTATATTACTATATTATAGCTTTCGACGATTGAAGAAAAAATAGCATGTTTTATTCGGAGTAAAAGAACTTTTTGTGGTTCCCATACAATATATGTACAGGGTGAGCTAAACAGATTGTGGTCAATTCAAATTTCCCGCCTAAAAAGTTCATAGTAACACAAAATCATGTCAAAATCAAAACAAAGTAACTAGACTTCACAAAAGCAGTGGCGTAGGTGTAATTTTTACCGTTGTGTCAAAACTTCAGATTTTTGAATTTCGTTATTGTACCTTCTATTTCATAAACGTCAGTTTTTATCAAAATTAATTTGCGTAAATCTTTGTTTTGTGTTAGCATCTGCCTCGAAAATGAAGAAAAACATTTCAATATTTGACATTTGTTGTGAAATGAGAGATTTTGGAAAAAAATTTTGCTACGCCCTTGGATTACTAGCAGATTTTGTTTTTAAGATTTCAGTTGTACCAACCTGCGTATTTGGTTGCCTACATATGAAACCACAATCATTTTAGCTCACCCTGTACTATTACTAGAGACTTTTTGATATTCATTATTTTGTAGCACAAAAAAATCTTGGGGCTATAATTTGTTACACAATTTTGAATTTTGTGGGGTAAACAAAAAACATTTATACGAAAAGAAAAAAAAAATAGCAAAAAATTGAGCTCTTTTTAATATTTTAATTATAAATAAAAAACGAAAAAAACAAATGTTTTTTATAAGTTTCAGGTGAAATTTAAAAAATGGTCAATACTTTCGTTTTTTCTTTTTTATAGCATTATAAAAAATGGATGAAAGTAGATCATAAAAATATCAAAAATACATAAAATAAAAAAATATTGGCGATATCTATAATTTTCTCTCTATCCTTAATTAATCAGGTTAAATGAATCAGTAAAAGTAATATTTTATTATTACTAATTTTAAGGCTTTTTTTATTATTAAATAAATGTAGTTTTTTTATTAACATGATAAAAATTACGAGCAATATTTTTCTAATTTAATTACTCAAAAGTTATCAATAACAACGAAATTTCCCAACATAAACTCCAGTAATGTCACATTTATCTTTCCCTACAAAACGTTTTTAATACCCATCGCATGCATTGAACTAATTACTCATTAAACTCACCGCATTTTTACATTTTTATTTGTCTCACGTTCATAAGTATCATGTAGCAATTAAATTAATTTGAAAAAATTCGCGTTTTCAAATCACGTTCGCTAATTCCAACAATGATTCTTCCAATTTACTGACTCTCGAGAGCTTTTCAACAAGAAAAAGGGGGAATTTGGAATTGGGCTACGAATGGGTAGCTTTTATTTTAGGGTTTACATGTAAAAATTCGTTAAATATTTTAAATGAGAATGAATTACATAAATTGTGCATGCATGCTTTTAATAATAAATTTTTGTGATATTAAATTAATTTAAATATCATGTAATTTTCTGGATGTTACGAGCTATTATCATCTCATTTTTATACATAAGCTCTCATACTAGTCGTACAGTATTGTGAACATGGCGCTTTTTAAAACGCAATAGAAACTTTAATAAGTTGTAATATTTGTAAAAAAAGAACACAAAGCTTTATACACAATAAAGCTTTTGAACGTCCCTAAATGTAATTATAATAGGTACTATAGAGTAACTAATTTAATTTAAATTTTAATAAGACAACTTGTTTTTTATTAAAATAATTTTATGCGTAGGTATCATAAATTATAAAGTCTTGCAATTATTAAAACTTTTTTTTTTGCAGGAAAATCCTGGGGGGTTATTCTCGTTTCGACATTTTGCATTCGAGTTATATCATTCTCTCCTTGTCACTCACATGAAAAAATATAGTGTACTAATCAGAATATAAACACTGTCGTTACTTAACGATCATTCCAGCCTCTATAACGTAGATCGCAATGCGTTACGTAACGACATTTTATATAATTGCCCCTTGGGCCATAAAAAATAATTTCAGACCAAAAAACTTTGCCTATTAGAATTTTAATAAAACTCTTAAATTGGCGATTAAAAAAGGCTCGTAATTGTTTCTCATGTTATTAATTTAATAAGGAAAGGCTGTGGATAACTTGGAAGGTTTATAAATTAAATCTGCGCGAAAGTTTTTAAGAACCGTGAAACAACGCATTTTCCCCGTCGTTATTTTTACACGTTGCGGAATTTATTGCTGGGAATTGTACGCAAGTTTTGCCAAAGACACCCTTATCAACTCGAAAACATCAAGACGGTTGACATAAATTAACGACCTTTTACGGTTGCTTGTATTTCCTCGCTATTTTTGTTAACTCGTAATTGTGTACTTAATTATATGTGCAGAAATACGGTTTTTTATTATTTATTTGTGGAGAATAATTGAATTTTTTATTATTTTAAAAATCACTGAAGCTTTCAGTAATTTATTTATTTTATCTTATGTAATTATTAATAAAATTCGTATTTAATTACTACAAAGGATAATAACCGTTAATTAAATAATGGTTATAATCAATTCTAATTGCGTGTAATTTTATATAAATTAAAAAACATAGACAGCTAATGACTGGGTGTAATTTTATAGTAATATAAATGAAATAACACGACACGAGATTGTAAATGTAATTAATTATGAATAATTTGTTGTGTGACATAATTTTATGTATTTAAATTATCACATCGCTGTGTCTACATTCCCTGTAATGTGATTGCCGACTTATATCCCATTATTGACGTATTAAGTATGTGCTCGAATTTTGATTACGTATAGATGGCGCTGATTTGACATAAATTTTGTAAAAAATGGAGGAAGATGAGTAAAGCCTTGTGGTGCTTTGATTATTTACTATAGTAACTTCACTAGCGTTTATAGTATCTTTTTTTATTTTATGAATCTTTAATGCTAATTTGTTGAAGTTATTTTTTGTACTTTTGACATTTCTGGATTTCTTCTAAGTAGATTTTATTCTGTGGATAAAATTATCCATATTACCCATAAAGCATTGCTCATTACCCAATTTCAGCTTTGGTCCGACCAGATTGAATAATGACTACGTTTATCCCACGATAAATAAAGAGGTTTAGTTTAATCGCTACTCCTCAAGGCTGTAATTTATCCGGAATAAACACGTTCAGATCGGATTCTACAATCGGATTAAGAGATAGTCCAATCCTCTAATATTATAGGATTGGAATGCTCGATCCGGTTAAAGTGTGTTATTTTTACGGAATAAACGGGGATTGGCCTGAAGTGACAGTTATAATTATATTATCAACTTTGATAACAATTTTCTGCTTTTACTTGGCTAAAAAAACAACTTTATTTGCCTAATTTCAATTATTAAGATTTATTTAATTTGCAATTATTTTGGGGTTAAAAAAATTTAGTAATTAATTTCATTACTTATCAAAAAATTCAAACGTAATTAATCGTTTATTCAATACTCTTGGAAAATGTATTTTTTTTTCTAACTAAGCCAGATAGAAAAATTGTAAATATAGACAAAAATGTTTATAGTTACCCTGATAATATTGTGGATTTTTATTCAGGCACTAAAAAATTGGAAGACATTTTGGATGTTGATGACCTAGTACTGACCCCTTATACAGGTTTAAAGTACGGAATAAAAATCATAACTTCGATATCTTTTATTTTAAACCCAACAATATTTTTTCTCAGTTGACGTGACGTCACTATGACGTCATAATTTTTTTTAAATGGATTGATATGGTTTTTATACCATAAAATAATACCTTATTAAGACTGTTCTACAACGGTACCAAAACGATTATACCAGCGCCATCTTCCGGTTTTTAAAAAAATTGTCAAATTCCCCTTAAACTTTAGTTTAAAGTAAGGAATAAAAATCATAACTACGTTATCTTTTGGAATTTAAAAAAACCGTAAAAGACGTGTCGCATTGTTTTTGAAATCCTTTATTTTGAATCCAACAATATTTTTTTCTCAGTTGCATGACGTCACTATGACGTCATAATTTTTTTTAATAGATTGATATGGTTTTTATACCATAAAATAATTATTAAGACTAAGATTATACCAATGCCATCTTCCGGTTTAAAAAGAAATGATTAAATTTCCTCTTAAACATTAGTTTAAAGCAAGGCATAATAATCATAACTACATTATTTTTTTGAATTTTAAAAAACCGTAAAAGACATATCGCATTGTTTTTGAAAAACTTTATTTTGAATAAAAGATAACGTAGTAATGATTTTTATGCCTTACTTTAAACTAATGTTTATGGGGAAATTTAATAATTTTTTAAAAAACCGAAAAATGGTACCGGTGTAAAACAGTCTTAATAAGATATTATTTTATGGTATAAAAACCATATCAATCCATTAAAAAAATATGACGTCATAGTGACGTCATGTCAATAGAGAAAAAAATATTGCTGGATTCAAAATAAAGGTTTTCAAAAATAATGCCACACGTCTTTTATGGTATTTAAAAATTCCAAAAGATAACGTAGTTATGATTTTTATTCCTTACTTTATAGGGTGATTCTGAACAAATGTTAGCCGTAACAGCGCTGTTAAATTTGACAGTTACTTCTATGTCAAAACAATCGCTATTCTGTAAACCTTACTGTAACTTAACGGCGATGTAAAATAAAATTTTCATGGTTAAAATAACATCGATCAAAATAATAACATTTCATTGATGTAGAATGTATTTTAAAACCGAGAATGTTATTTTACATCGCCGTTAAGTTACAGTAAAGTTTACAGAATAGCGTTTTTTTCTGAAATTAGGGTGACTGTCAAATTTAACAGCGATGTTACGGCTAACATTTTTGTTCAGAATAACCCCATTATACTAATGTTTAAGGGGAAATTTGATAATTTTTTTAAAAACCGGAAGATGGCGCTGGTATAATTGGTTTTGGTACCGTTGTTAAACAGTCTCAATAAGGTATTATTTTATGGTATAAAAAGCATATCAATGTATTAAAAAAAAATATGACGTCATAGTGACGTCATGTCAACTGAGAAAAAAATATTGTTGGATTCAAAATAAAGGTTTTCAAAAACAATGCGACACGTCTTTTATGGTTTTTAAAAATTCTAAAAGATAACGTAGTTATGATTTTTATTCCTTACTTTAAACTAATGTTTAAGGAGAAATTTGATAATTATTTTAAAAACCGGAAGTTGGCGCTGGAATAATCGTTTTGGTACCGTTGTAAAACAGTCTCAATTAGGTATTATTTTATGGTATGAAAAGCATATCAATCTATTTAAAAAAATTATGACGTCATAGTGACGTCATGTCAACTGAGAAAAAAATATTGTTGGATTCAAAATAAAGGTTTTCAAAAACAATGCGAAACGTCTTTTATGGTTTTTAAAAATTCCAAAAGATAACGTAGTTATGATTTTTATTCCTTACTTTATACTAATGTTTAAGGGGAAATTTGATAATTTTTTAAAAAACCGGAAGATGACGCTGGTATAATCGTTTTGGTACCGTTGTAAAACAGTCTTAATAAGGTATTATTCTATGGTATAAAAACCATATCAATCCATTTCAAAAAAAAAATTATGACGTCATAGTGACGTCTTGTCAACTGAGATAAAAATATTGTTGGGTTCAAAATAAATGTTTTCAAAAACAATGCGACACCTCTTTTACGGTTTTTAAAAATTCCAAAAGATAACGTAGTTATGATTTTTATTCCTTACTTTAAACTCACCCTGTATAATGTCAAAATGTAAAAAAAACATATTATCTAGATATACCCTTTTCCATTACAAATTCACATACCATATTTTATTCAAATCGTTCAAACCGGTTTTTAGTAGGTACTTTAGAAAAAATCAAATATTTTCAAAAACTTTAATTGCCCGTAGCTTCCCAATTAAGCACTTTTGGAGACAATTTTGGTTAAATCGTCTTATTTTGGTCTCAGGAGTATGTGTTATCATTTTGTACACACCGTTTAAAAACACCCTGTATATGTTTTTGGTAAGTTCGGTGTTTGGTAACTATGTAAGCAACTTTACACTTAAACCGCATTGTCATTATACAGGGTGAGTCGAGAGAAGTGCGTCCAACTCGGGGATTATATTCTGCACGTTAGTATAAGGAAATATTGTTACCGTACTTTAATTATTTTTCGATTTATTAGCATGTATTCAGCGACTGTGATGAAAATTTTAGAGACGTCGCTAAAGTTAAATACGTCTTTAAATTAAATTTCTTATGAAGAAATATTTTTTAATCACGAGGTTAACGTTAACGACGTCTCTAAATTTTTCATCACGGTCGCTGAATACTGGCTATGGGGTTTTAAAAATTAATATCAGCAATATTTGCATAACTGTTTTCTTGTACGATGGACTGGTCGTGACTTTACTGACCCTCAAGGTCCTCAGAGATTCCACAATTAGATTTTTGCTAGTGGAGCTGGTTAAGTTAATAATTACAGTTTATTGAGGATTTTTAAATTGTAGACGCCCTCTGGAGGAGTTTTATGAACTAAGCGAAATGAGTAAAAGTCAAGGAAACATTTACATTTAGATAAGAAACTTGTTTTATCTATTTCGTGCGTTAAAATAAATACATAATTAACTTTTATTCAAATTTTGAACATAATTGTTCAAATTTTTACGTATTTTGATCACTTGTTTCAGTCAAAAGAGCGCCCTCTACAGGTAATTGAAATTACCAATAAAGAAAAGATTAGTTTTTTGAATGCACTAATTCGTCGTATATTAAATGCTGCAACTCTAATAAAAAATAAGAACTTGAAGAGCAATGGCTAGAATTCGTAGAAGATGTAAAAAATTTATACAGACACGTGAGCATATCTTTCAAAATGTTCTATGAATTAAAAATAAGCGAAATGTGCTGCTTTACTTAAGCCTACATACATTTTTAAGAAGCCATAACTCTCGAAAACTAATGAAAATTGGATAACAACATTTTTACTTTGTACTAACATGTATGCATTGTGATTTCGGATATCAGACACGACCTCTGGTGGTCGCTTGAAAATCTAGTAGCGGAGTAATAAATAAAAATCTAGTTCTGTAAAATTTATGTGTGAGACAAATCAAATTTTTCGTCACCGAAAATGCTATAAATTTACTAAAAACTACTATAAAGTTTCTAAAACCAATAAAAACTCATATCACATCAAAGTTTTTACTCACCTTCCTCCATTTTTTTTACAAAATTTATGTCAAAATAGCGCCATCTATTCATAATCGAAATTCCCAATACACTCCCGGATTTTGATGCACTTGTCTCTTCTCTCCATGTATATTTTAAACGCTGATATAGCAAGATTTGTTTGTAAAATCAAGGGATTGATTGGTGCCAATTCCTCAGATCGCTGAGGGATTTAATTTATCGAATTCGACTGTTCATGAAAAGGTCACCAAACTTCCAATAAAATTTTCAAAATCACAAAGACTTTTTGGATGAGTTCGTAATTTCAATTACTCATATAATTTAGGCGCCATCCAATTTTTCAAAATTATTATGAAAGTTACGGGAGTTAAAAACTTTAAAAAAGATAACAAAAAATAAAACCACAACCTGATTCAGTTTTTCCAAAATATATCCGAGAAATGATAAGCAACTTTTGTTTTTCAAGTGGCAACATGAGAACAAAACATTAATACCAACAACAATACCAGGGGTCCCATTTTAATCTCAAAATGAAGTTTCTCAAAAAAAAGTAGATGTCATACTGAACAAAATTATCTAATTGCTTTTTTGGATGTTTTTTAAACTAAGAGGGAGCTTTTAGATTTCCCACCGTTAAAATTAACGTATCTGGATGAAATGAAAATGAAAAAATCTAAAGAATAAATACTTGTTTCTAATAAAATCATTGATATTCCCAAAAACCACTAAAATTTTGAACTTTTAAAACAGTTGTAACACACCAAAAAATGAGTATTTAAAAAAACAAATTTCCAAAATAGTTCCTTTGAGGAAAAAAATAAGTCAATAAGCTTATTTTATAGGAAGTTGTCTAAATTTTATAATGGAACTAATTTTGTATTTGTTATTTTTTAGCCTTCAAAATGCATACAAAGTTTTCATCAAAAACGTCAGTTTAAATAAATGCATTAAAAATTTTTTAAATGGGATTTCAAAAAAGGTCCCATTGCAAATTTTATTTTTAAATGGTTCATTTTATAAAAAATTAACCAAATTTTATAATAAAACTTATATTATAATCATTACTTGACTATAAATACCCTTCTTAGGTCATTAAAGTTGGATTAAAAATTTCCCCAAAAAATAACTTTAACTTCAATTGCTTATATTGAATTTATTTTTGGGTCCACGATTGATTTTAGACTTTTGTATTATACCCTAATCTTAAATTTAAACTCAAAAATTTTCTTATAATTTAATGGAAACTAGCAGTTTTTAAGTTTTTTATCAAGTTTTTAGAATTTTTTTATACACCAAAAAATGAGTATTTTTATAATCAATTTTCAAACAAGTTCCTATGAGAAAGATACTACTTAAATAAGTGTATTTTATACGAAATTTTCTAAATTTGTTAATGAAACTGATTTTGTAAGTCTTACTTTAGCGGAAATGTCATTTTTGGGGGTTCAAAGTGCTGTAATGTTTTTATCAAAAAAATCATTTTAAATAATTTGACTTAATTTATCAAATGATTCATTAAAAAACCTTCTGTACTTTCTACTTGATCACTTCGGTATCACTTTCAACGAATTGAACGATTTTCCTACCCCCTTTCCCTAAGTGCACTTTCTTTAGAGGGGGATCACTTGTTCAGTTAGATCACTGATTTTTTAATTTAATTTACCAATAAGCTGTTGAACAATTTTCTTCCCTTCTTTCCCCTAAATGCACTACTTGCTGTAGAGGGGGATCACTTTCTAACTGAACTTAAACTGAAAAAGTACAGAACCATAGATGTAAAAAAACTTTACTATAAATGGGTACTAGACATGGGTTGTCTATAGTCTACAACAATGCAAGAGATCATGGACAAACAATATGAACTCAAACCACTTCGAAAGGCGATATTCTTAAAAAATGTGATGCTGTCTGTTTGGTGGGATTTAAAAGTAATTGTTTTTTTTGAGCTTCTACCGAATAATATCACGATCAATTCTGAAGTGTACTGTCATGAACTGGAGAAATTGAATGACTCCCTCCCACAGAAATGGCCAGAATTAATCAATAGAAAAGGTGTAGACTTCCATCAAGATAATGTGAGACTTCATACACGTTTGGTAACTTGCCAAAAGTTTTTGCCTCTTGGATGGAATGTAATACCACACCCACCATATTCTCCAGATCTGGCACTTGCGGATTATTACTTGTTTCGGTCTCTACAAAATTTTTTAGACGGCAAAACCTTTACTTGAAATGAGCTTCAAAAATGAATGGTACAGTTTTTTGCCAGGTCAGAAGTTTATGAGCATGGAATCATGCTCCTGGCATTTCCACCAAATTAAAACGAAATTACTTTCCGAA
This sequence comes from Stenus bimaculatus, assembly GCA_963971135.1. Lineage (NCBI taxonomy): Eukaryota > Metazoa > Arthropoda > Insecta > Coleoptera > Staphylinidae > Stenus > Stenus bimaculatus. The sequence goes on from OZ020181.1 coordinate 48,363,795, forward strand.
TAATCCAATATTATAGGTATAAATATGTACATTAAGATGCCATACACCAATAATTACCAATCCCAGTACCGGGAGCATATTTAATTATCTTACCTACTTGTATATGCTTGCATACTATAATATTACCTTTAAGTAAGTGAATTTAATTGAGATGTTGACGTTCTTTGTCTCATTGAGGCCCATACTAAAATCATTATGGTCCTAGAGTAATAATGATTCTATTATGGTCCTGAAATAATTGTTTACGACCCATAATGATTTCAATATGATCGTTAAATTGATGCCAGTAAACTATCAAGAAATTTTAATTTATTTAATTTTCTGAAATTCTTCATGAATTTTGCATGCAGATAAAATGTTGTATGTAATTTGGATCGTAACCAATCATTACAGTACAAGTTGTGTTAGCAGGCTTGTCCTTCGTCTCGCCGGCAAATAATGACAACTTGTGCAATAATAATTGACGTTAGGGCGCGCTTTATATGGAGATTATCTATCTATGAGTTTATCTTTACTTTTTCCAGTTTTATTTCAGAAAGGATCAATTCAACTTCAGAAATTATCATTTGCAATTCAGAAACGTGAATTGTATTTTAGAATCATCAATTGCACTTTAGAAAGCATCATTTGAAAATCAGAATTTCTTAATTTAATTTCAGAAATAATTTTTGTGTTTCAGCCAAAGTAAATTTTTCCGCAGAAATTGTGGATTATCTCAACATAATATTTTAGCCACCAACAACCAATATCTTCCATTATTAAAGCAAGATCGATTGTACTGTGCTGTGCTGCACGAGTACAAATACCACCAATAATTGTAATTTTGGCTTCATAGCTAATTATTTCTAACTAAGCCAAGATTTGCTCTAAGATATCAGGAGCCTTTTACACAACTGGTCCCTTCTGAAATTAAATTGATTTTTCTGAAATGCACTTGATGGTTTTTGAAATAGAATTAGAAAAAAAGTAGTACCAGTCAGTGCCAAAAATTGTAACATATTTTTGGCCTTAATCTTGGCTCGATCTTCTTGAACATAAAATAATGATATCCGTTAATAAAATTCTTTAAATTTTCGGATTTTTTAGATAATTTATTTAAATTGGAAAGTAGTTTTTGGTGACATTCATAAAAAATGTAAAGCCGAGCAATAAAACAACTAAAGTATTCTGTTTCAAGGGTAAGAAGTAAAAGAGGAAATATACCTGAAAGCCTTTTGCACTTTCCCCTGATAAATAATTCAGTTTCAAATTAATTTTAACTTCCCAATTTAAACATTTATGCAAAATAAAGAGGTGTAGGTGTGAATTGCGAATTCATACATATGAAATGAAATTCTCAACTTAAAATTTGCTTACAAAACAATCACGTAATAAGATAAAACTATTTTAAAAGTTTTCATAACTTGGAGATTTAAAAAGTAATTAATCTAAGAAAAGGAAGCCAAAAACAACAAAATTCGCATTTATTTCAAAAACAGCTGATGCAAATTTAATACTTCACATTCCAGTTCTCGCATTTTTTCCAAGACATGACATGACTAATGGACTAAACTTGGGGTAGGCTGCGTGCAAGAAGAAAATAATATCTGCGTGTTTGTTGGGGATAACTTCGAAAGTTTGTTAGGGATCGATACCACCCTTACGCAATTTTTTATTCCCAAAACACGCGTGGTTTTTTAAAGAATTGCGGGGAAATTGAGTCTTTCTTTTACTACGATTCCAAATCTCATCAAAACCATCCTCCCGAATACATCCTTCAAGCTTCACCACGCTTACAATCGATTTTTCTCGCTTTCTATTTATCTTTGCTTATAGGATGATACTAATAAGGACTCTTTCGGGATAATTACGCATTATTATGGTCTCTTTTATGAGTGATTCTTGCGAGAAATTAGATATTTTATTTCTTTTGTTTGTCACTGACACATTTACTCGAGAGTTCGCCTTGCTATGACTATTTACTCAACTAACTCAGCTTACGTCACTAATATGACCAAAGTAAAACGTTGTGATGTCACAAGTAGGTATAAATTTAAGTTGTCTATAATTTAGTTTGAAATATGGAAATTTAGTAAAAAACATTGCTTTTTTTATTCATGTGTAATTTTGATGAAGATTAATGTAAGTGTTGTTTGTGCAAGGTGAAAAATGCATGCTTGTAAAAATCAATCTTACAAAATATGAATGAAGTTTCATGTCTTCAGGTTCATAAATTTGAGTAAACTGATTAAAAACTTTCAAATCTCGTTTGTGGGTTCATTTTTCTTGCGTTAAATCAAGCGTTTAATTAAATCTTAATTTTTTGAAGCAGTGACCGCGTGATGGCTTTAAACTTTGATTAATCTAATCATTATGCTACACCATGATGTAATTTACAAGTTTCCAAAGAGTTTTCCAATTAAAAACAGGAAAAATGTAGAGTGACATTAAATAAAAATTGTTTGTTTTGACTTTTATTGCGGTGTAATTAAATAAATATTTGTTTTTCAATAGAATGAATTTTCCTTATTTTGTTGTAAGTTTAGTATAATTATCGACTTGCACGAACAAGTTGTATTCATAATTCAACCCCAAGGTACTCACCGAAATTATTAATGCTATGTCAACACGTTTTTAATGAAAAATAAACATGAATTCTAGAGAACCCAATGAAAGGTCAAGCTTTATTCAAACTTCGAGAACTATAAAGTCCTACAATTTGAAATTTCAATATTGAGTGAATAAATTTGAGAAATTTGAAAAAAAATAGTGCAATGACCTTATATCAGGTGTTAACTTTTATAAGCCAATAAAACAACTCGTTAATACATAATCACCCACTTTAATCTACATTTTAGATTTCAATAAGCCATTACACATTTTACAACCACGCCACTTTCCAAGCAACGACTTTACGGCAGTAAATTCTCACATATTCCAACCTCTGGTCTAGACATCTGTTAATTATGAGGTCAAACTAGTACAGGGTATTTAGCAATAATTTTAACCCACTAAAAAATTGAAGTGATTTAATTTTTGGTCATAAAAACTTTTCGAGCAGAGATTTTAAAATTGAATTTTAAAGTTCTCACATTGTTGCTCCTGTATTGCGAATTTTAAGATTGTGCTCGCCCTCTGGGGGGAAATTTGGTACTAAGTTCGAGCGGATACTTCAGTAGGATTTCATTCGTGAATATATCGCGTATTTAGTATTTTTCTTGTTTTTTAATTTTTAAACCAATAACATGCTTTATACATATAATTTAATATTTTATGAAATTTATGCAAATAAATGTTTTTATCATTTTTCTGTCTGCTTGAAATTAGTTCGCAATTTATCTCACAAAAAATATAGTCATATACCATAAAATAAAATTTGAAAAAAGCTTTGCTATAAATTTTTTATGACTAAAAATGTAAGTATCAACGAATCAATGATGAATTTTCTAGAATACTTTATCACTAAAAATTTTTATAAGACCATTTATTTTAAAATGTGCAGAATAAATTCGAGTACGTAAAACTTTAATTCAATTACAAGATAAGATATCGCGACTCCGAATTTCGCTTGAATAAAGGGACGTGCATTCATCATTGTGATTGATAAACTATTCACAGCTTATTCAAAGATTTATTAACAGATTGGGGTTTTGTTGGCGAAATTAGATTTTTAATTAAATTAAATAAGTAATTTGCCAGGTTAGCTCAACAAACCGTCTTCAATATTCCCCACCATAAATCATTGCTCAACTTTCAAAAAGTCGTTTTTGGTATTCGATAAATTCTCATTATTAAAATGAAGTTATTGAGATTCATTCGAAAGATAAATATTTTAATTTACGATAAGGATTTTAGGTTTGTTTTATTTAGTAGGAAAAAAGCGGATAAAATTGAGTAAAACTGTATTTTATTTTTTATGATTACCAAAGTTTTATCTATTACAATTTACGTGCAAAAATCTGAATAATGCGAAATGTTGGGCTTATCTCCATATCTTCCACCTGACGAATCAATACAACTTCAACGTTTTATACACGGCACAGTTTAATACAATTCAACTTTCAAAACTCAACAGTGGCAACAAATTTAATTTACAATTTTATTAGATATTTTACAAAACTTTTTCTTATTTTCATCAAAAATACATGAAAATGCTAGCTCCAGATACATCATGATATGAGATTAAAATATGGTTCGCTTAAAATTTTATGTTGAAATGAATATAGTCAAACCATGCAAGGAGGAAACGCTTTATGCGCGATTGCGGAGATCAGATACGACCTCTGGTGGTCGTTTGATAAATCTAGAAGTTGAGTAATAATTAAAAACCGGTTTATTTAAACTTTATGTGTGGCTGCTTATAAATAATTTTTTTAGTTACCCAAAACGCTAAAACGCTAGTCAAATATAGCAAAACTCAAAGCACAACAAAGCAATTACTCGCCTTCCTCCATTTTGTTACAAAATTTATGTCAAAATAGCATCTATTTGTAGTCAAAATTCCCAATACATATCCGTTAATCGATTGACAAAGACGTTTAATTGAAGTTTCGACAACTGTTTCATCAACACTACTTTCTTTACTTATATTACTTTTTGATCCACATATTCGCTTTATCGACATTTCATAGACAACTGTTTAATCCACACTACCTTTGTATCGACAAACCCTTTCTTCGACAAGGCCATTTCATAGACAATGCCAGTTTTTCAATATGGCCAGTTCTTCGATTGATTTTTTCCAAAATTTCATTGACAGTTTTTTTGTCCACTGTAATTTTAAGTTTTATAAACACTATACCTCTTCATCAGCAAAGACATGTTTCATCGACACCCACTTTTACCAAGATTACTTTTTCATCTCCAAGTTTTAATGATCTGTATTTATGTGTTATTTAGGGGTTTGTAAGAAAATTCGTTTAATATAGTGTTCTCATTTTCCTAATAGAAGATTTTCATGATAATTCTGTTATTCTCTTGTCTTCATCTGTGTCAGCTTCCACCTTGGTATATTACCTATTGAATTTTCTTTCAAACCTTTTAAGTACCAAGCGAAAACTCTTAATATAAAACGGGTGTGTTGATGAAACTGTAGTCGATCTCGATACAATAACACTGTTGGAGGAAGCTTTGTCGATGAAAAGGTAATGTCAATGAAACATATGTGTGGATGAAACGTCCTTGTCGATTAAAAAAGGTTTGCCAATGAAAATGTACTATTGATGAATAAGTTCTCGATGAAAAGGTAATGTCGATGAGCAGGTAATATCGATAAAACTTCAGTGTCGATAAAACTTCTCGATGACAAGGACTTCTTGATAAAATGTCGATCGATGAAATCTTAGTACTAGTAAAATGATCTTGATTAAGTGGTAGCACGTCCAAAGATATACCGGGTGTCCCTGTAACTTTTTTATTTATTAAAATAAAAAATTAAAGTTTTACATGGCATATGGTTATATGGCATAAGAAAGCGAATTTATTGAACTAAAAAAAATTTCAATTTCACTTTCGGTTTCACCGGAAATAACATCAACATTTTTTTTTAAATGTAACACCCTTTTTTGTACTTATTATTAAGCACCTGGTAACTAACTATGTTTTTGACAAAAAAACATTTTTTTTTAACTTAAAAAAAAATTTGGATTCTTTTTTTAATTTATTTTAATAAAATCTATTAAAACTACTCTTAAATAATTAAAAAAGGTAAAATAAATTGTAAATTATGAAATTCATTCAGCCGTTCTTGAGAAAATAATTTTTTATAATTTTGAAAAAGCGTTTTTTGTAAATATCTTTATTTTTTTAAATGGCAAGATAGTGAGGTCAGCCCCTATTTAGATAGAGGATTATTTCCGATTACAGTCATACCCAACATGTAGGTATGTAGGAATTTTTAATAGATTTTATTAAAAATTTTTTTAAAAAATCCAAAATTTTTATGAAAGTCCGAAACAAATTTTTTTTTGTTAAAAGCATACTTAGAAGTTACCAGTGTTTAATAATAAGTACAAAAAATAGGGTGTTTCATTTAAAAAAAAAGTTGATGTCATTTCCGGTGAAACCGGAAGTGAAATAGCAATTTTTTTAGTTTAATAAATTTATTTTCCTACGACCATATGAGAAAATCGTATATGTCATTCATATTAGTAGTTTAGAAAACACTAGTGACTTTAAGTTTCCATGTTGTAACTGTCAAATAGTTCTTGTAATTTTCGATAGAGGCGCTGCGAAGGAATTCCGAAAGCCCTCTCTTGGATTTTTTTGAACTTGCTAAAAAAGGATAGTTCAAATAAAAATTTATATTTAACCCCGCCAATATTACTAATTTTATTATTAAAATCATTATATTATTCACTTTTCTGTAAATTTTAAATAAAATAGGAACATTTTTTATTCGTTTCGATAAGTTGCTTCCGTCAAAACAGTGCCACCGACAATTATTTACATTTAACTAAAAATAATCAATAACTTCAATGTCAGCTGCTGTTAACATAGGTTATGTTATGTTCTTACTACAAAATATTAATAATGGTCGCAAAATCTCCGTGGTCGTCGGAAATATAGCGTACACAACTCGCAGAAAGTGAATTTCGTCACTTTCTAGCTCGTTGCGTAATATACTATTTCTTATGCCATATAACATACTAAAATTTCAAATTTTTTTGTTTCGTAAATAAAGAATTTACAGAGGTGGCCCTAGTTTCGTGGACACCCGGTATATGTATATGTAAAATAAGTCTCTTCATCGAATGCAATATTATCGACAAACCGTTTCCTCGACATACCTTTTACATATACAAAGACGATTTATCGACATTACCTTTTCTTCGACAACTGTATTATCGACATTACCTTTTTATTTATAGAAAACTTTCATCGATACTACTTTTTGATCAACACCGACGCTTCATCAACACTACCCTTTGATAGACAAATATTTTCTTCGACAAGGATGTTCCATCGACATTACTTTTTTTATCGAAATGTAAGTTCTTTGAAAATTCGAGTTCTTCCTTTCGTCGGCAGTCTTTTCATAGACTACAGTTTTGTTACCATTAATTTTTCTTCAACAAGTTTTAATGGTCTGGATTTATCTGCTTTTTAGGGGTTTGTAAGAAAATGGGTTTAATATAGTATTCTGAATTTCCAAATGGACGATTTATCTTGTTTTTTACTTGTGCCAGTTGTCACCTAGGTGTTTTATTGAATTTTTTTACAAACTTCTAAATAATAAGCAAAAAGCTTAGCTAATTAAAACTTAAAACTTATCGATGAAAAACTAATCTTAGTAAAATATGTATGTCGATGAAAATGTAGTGTTGGTAAAAATGTAGTGAATGTCAATTGAAGAAAAAAGTTTGTCCATGAAATTTCAGTGTGTATGGAAAATTAATAATTAATAATTTCGATAAATCAGCTTTCGCTGAAAAGGAAATGTCGATGAAACGTCAGTTTCGATAAAACTTCCTTGTCGATGAAACTGTTATCGATTGATAGAAAGATGGTGTTACTGAAATTGACTCTTGATGACTACGACTATAGTGGTGAGGGATATGCGAAACTACCCGAAAAGGTAATGTCGATGAAACTATATCGAGGAAAGGGTGGTGTTAATTTAGGGTCCACGATGAAGTGGTAGCATGAAAGGAACATCATAAAATTATTATAGTGGTGGAACATATGCGAAACTACTCAAAAGCGTAATGTCGATGAAACGTCTATTTCGACGAAAAAGTAATGTCGATGAAATATCCTTATGGATGAAAATATTTGCCAATGAAAAGGTACTGTTGATGAAAAAGTAAAATTGATGAAACTTCGTTGTCCTTGAAAAGGACATTTCGATGAATATGTAGTCGATCGATGAAAAGATAGTCTTAATGACTCTTGATGAAATGGAAACACGTTCAAAGGCACATCATTAAATTATTACAGTGGAGGTTATGCGAAACTACACGAAAGCATGCAACCACTTGATCAAGAATATTTTAGTAATACTACGTTTTCATCGATCGCAATTTTATCAATATGTTCTTGTCATCGACAAGGAAGTTTCATCGAAACTGAAGTTTTATGGATATTACCTTCTCATTGACATTACCCTTTCATCGACAATGTTTCACCAATAGTATCTTTTTGGCAAACCTTTTAATATACAAGGACGTTTCTTCTACACAGATGGACAGATGTTCCATTGACATTACCTTTTCAATGAAGGGAGAAATAAAAGTCTTCACAACCAATCAAATGTTACATTACATTTGATTGGTTGTGAAGACTTTTATTTCTCCCTTCATTGATATGGATCACCAATCGTTGAGGAATTTTCGTTTGGAAACATTACCTTTTCATCAACAAACCTTCCTCCGAAAATGTTATTGTATCGAGATCGACTATAGTTTCAAAAAGTAGTGTCTATGACAAAGTGTACTGCTTATAAATCAGATGTCGGTGTCTATAAAACATCAACATCGACGAAACTTCGAGTTAGTAAGTCCAAAGGCACATCATGAAATTATTATAGTGATGTGGGAGAAGCTAAACTGCGCAAAAGCGTGCCAATATTTCGCTGGAAGGCCGTGTAATAAAATGGTTTCCGATAAAATGGCAATGTTGATGAAACATGTGTGTCGATGAAAAATTAGTCTCTATGAAAAAGTAGAGCCGATAAAAACGTAGTGTCGATGAAACGTAAAGACGGATGAAAAGGTATGCCAATGAAAAAGAACTGTCGATGAAAAGGAAATGTCGATGAAACTACAGTGTCGTTGAAATTGTTGTCCATCTATGTAAACTTAGTGTCAATGAAATGGATTGTTGATTGTTGATGAAGCATACCATGAAATTATAGTGGTGGGGGATACGCGAAACTACGCGAAAGTGCGTCGATATTTTGTCGTAACACCGTTCCCATGAGTGTACTAAAAATTTAGGACAATAAAAGCTGTTTACATGTAAATTTGAATGGCTTTTGAATTTCCTGTAAGTTTGGGATTTATCTGAAGAGCTCATTGAGGAAAGCAGGTAATAATTCCTCTTAAACAAACAAAAATAAATATTTAACGAAATCCCAAGTGTAACTAGCGGGTTTACGAAATTAAAACTGTATCCAAACTTAAGCAATTTGAACAAAAACATCATTTATTCAGTAGCGCTTTGTAACTTCCTTTGTAAAATATTTCCATATAGTCAGTTGAGTTTCTTTGTTTCGACGCTACGGGCCATGCATGAACGACAATGCTTCTTCACAATTCACAACAATTCGTCCAAATTTAAATTCAATTAACCCGGCCTATTCGAACCCCCTGTAGCGCCGGCATTTGCGTAATTTCCTGCTGATTTCAGCCCTTTATTTCTCGCTACAATGAGCTAATATCTGGATGAATGCTTAGAGAAACCTTTGCTTATCTAAGAAAATCGTAGGCTCAAGACTCAAGGTAGAACCAATCAATTTAATCGCCCATAAATAAGATTGATTTTACACATAAAATCTCAAATTATTTACTTGTCCCCATTTTTCTTTAAAGGAAGGGTTGCGTTTATTTATTCCGTTTTGTCTTGGGGCAAAAAAAAACTCATGCATTTTAAATTTTTCGTTTAAAAAATTATTAATATGTGAGATTTCATAGTTCAACTCAAACGAGTACAATTCCCACAAACGTATTAAGTTTCATAATAGCGAGCAAACTTCCTTTAATCCAATGAAAACAATAAGTTTCCATCTTCGGAATAGCTTCACAAGTGGCATTTAGCTCTCTTATTTACGTTACGTCAGTTGGAAAATTGCAGAGGAATTATTTGTGCCTCCATTGTTTTCCTTCCAGATATTATAACAGTGGCGAAATAAGTAACAGGGGATAATAACTTGTAATTATTAATAATAACATAAATGTATTAAGTGTTGCATCGCGTGTTTAGGAGTATATGAATAAAGTTCCTGAAAAATTGCTTTTACATGCAACAGGGATTTTGGAACTAGTATGCAAGTAAACAAATCATTTCATGGAATTACAAAGTTTAAGTCTCTTTGAATGAAAAATTGGCTAGGACTTTAAACTTCACGATTAAAATAAAATTGCTTCGTTTATTGATTTATCGTTATTTACAGGTCAATAATGATTTGAACCTAATCTTAATTGATTAAAGCTTCAGAACAGCGAAGCTCTAAAGGCTTGTGTAAGTTTGAGGTGATTAATTATTGCTGCATAGGTGACTGAAGGATTTAACCGTCAGTTATATTATATTTGTACCAAATATTATAATTTCTGAATACTTGATTTAAGAAGATTTATGGAACAAAATTTCGCAGATGAATTAACTGTTTGTGTGCTAATCTTTGGAAGGGTACGTTAGACCTGAAAGCATTTTTGTTTAGAAATTATTACTGTGATTACTCAGGGTGATCATTTGAAAACGAACCACCTTAAATAACTTTAGTTTCATGATGTATAAAAATTCGGTAAACGGATTACTTTTTCTTAGGAGGGAAACTTAATCGAGTACAAAAGTTTACCCTACATATGATTCCTTTTTCTCCAACCACCCAACTTTAAAATTTTAAGATTGCTACCTCAAACTTGTGACACCTCATTTTAAAGGATTTTAATAGCAGAATGTAGTGGTATTTTTAATTTTAAAATCGAATCACTTGACAACTTAAAACGTAATATTGATTTAAATGAGAAATTAACAACATTTTAATCTTTTAGTCAAGGATAGCTAAAAGAGAGCGCTTTTAAATAAAATTTAAATAATGGAACTCATTTTGTTATTAAAAACTACTTTTTAAAGCAGATACCTTGCGCAAAAGGTTTATTTTTCGTATCAAACACCTTATTGTCGTAAATATGTTAAAATGTCACTTAAATATCGTTAGGTTTATGTGTCGATAATATAAAACAACATAAACATACTTAAATAAAATATTGCTAATGAAAATAGAATCGTTGAGATTTTTGGGGTAATTTGAAACTAAATTTGCCTTAACATTAAACATTTTTTAGTAGGCCAAATGTTCCTGCAAATTTTAAGCCATATGCTCAAATAAGTTATTTCGTGAAATACCCAAGATTATTGAAAAAAACTATTGCAGTTTGCTTATTGTTTTTGTCATTACTTCAAGGCAAGGTTTTATTTAAATTAAAAGTAACCAAAAGTTTTTAAATTATCTTCGTGGAATATTAAAAACTTGCTAATATTATTTAAGTTTTCAAAAGTTTTAGAATTTTTGGACCATATCTTTGGAAGGAATAGATTTCGATCCGATTTTTTTTCCTATTTAAGAGGACTCAAAGGGCCTTTAAATAAGCTTTAAAATAAGTGGAAGCTAAATGGGTAAAGAGAATGAAATGACGAGCAATTTCCAAAATTGTAACGATTTTCGAGCTGGTGTCAAAGAAATAAGGGACCTAAAGTGGAACTTAGTGATCAATTTTAATCAGTCTTTAATATTCTTTGATTTGAGGGGTCACTTTTCCAAAAATTCAAAAATATTTTTTTTCATAATTTTTGAAGCTTAATTTTTCCCCTGATTTTTTGTTTTTTTTAATTTTCTCTAGAAGTATTCACAATAGAAAGCTAAAATATTTACCGAATATATATCCTAAATAGGTGTATTTTAAGTCCAGTTTGACGAATCGGGTGAATACGCGGGAGACCGCATTTTGAATACCATACGAATCGGTTTCATATATTTTGTTGAAGGAAGGTTTTCTACAAATTTTAAGCCATAAAGCGTTTTAATTGGCCAAGTGGTTCTCTCAAAATTAATTATTTTCCGATTAATCATAAAATTCGTACCAATCTTTTTGTCAAAAAATGATATTATCATATTGTTACAGATTTTGGAACGTAAGTTATTTTTTGCGTTAAAGTTTACTCGAATACCTTTAAGATAAGTCATCATACGTCAAAATCGATGAAGAGAAAGCGTGATAAAAAAATTGTCGAAATCGTAATTTTTTGCGAGGTGAAAATTTTGTTTTTTTTTTCGAAATTGAAATTTCACACGTGTTGTCGTAGTCTTAAAAACTCTATCTATCACTACCTTACAGCGATAATTTTGGCGTGCTACCACATTATCGTCAGTCCATTTCATCGACAGTGGTTTTTCATCCACAGCGCAACGGTTTCATCGAAATGACCTTTACATCGACACGATCGTTTCATCGACATAAACGTTTCATCAACATATTATTTTCATCGACACTACCTTTTCTTTAACAAGGACCTTTCATCGATATTACTTTGTCGACACAGACGTTTCATCAACATTACATTTCCATCGACAGCCGTTTTATCGGCACAACCTTTTCATCACGAATCATTTCTTTGACAAGGACGTTGACCGAATCATCGACAGAGACGCATGTTTCATCGATGAAACGATATAGTCGAAGAAATAGTAATGTCGATGAAAAACTACTGTCGATGAACCGTCCTTGTCCATACAAAAAAAACCTGTCGAGGAAAAGGTAGTATTGATGAAACGGTTGTCGATGAAAATGTAATGTTCATGAAACACATGTGTCCACGAAAAAGTAGAGGAAGTGGTGCAAAAGTAGAAGCGTGGTGGTAATGTGGAAACGTTGCCTGTAGAACTTGACAGGTGCTGCAATGTGGTGGCAATCGCTTAAACCTATTGCTTAATTCCATTTTTTACTTCCTATGATTGCCGGCAGTGAGTCCGCATGGTGTTGTCAGTGGAGAGTTCTTTCAAAGATTTTCTCAACTTTTCAATATTTTAAGGAAAGTTTTCATATTCGTTTTAATTACATAACCTATTAAGTTATTTGATAATGGGCTAGGAAAACTTGTTAAGGAAGAAAAACACTACATTCTTGTGCAATTAAATAAATTACAAACTTGAAAATTTAGCGTAATTATAATGTTAAAATCTACAATGACGATGTTGGTAATGTGGAAACATAAAACTGGGAGTAATATATTGTATATAGATTAGAGAATGTAATTTTTTTTTTATAGAATTATAAGGAGTGTCTGTTAAAATTTAAAGGCCTTTAGTTAGAAACATTTATGATAACCATGGAAATTGTCCACTACAGCCTATATAACAAATATAAATTAAAAGACCTTTAAACTTAAATGCTTTAAAATGAGGTGTCATAAGTGTGGGGATGACTGTGGCAAAAGGGATAACATGTGGTGCAAATTTTTGTAGGTAGGATTAAGATTCCCTCTCCTAAAGAAAAATAAAATGTTTTACCATATTTTTCATATCATCAAATTGATAATGAGGATGGTTTTCAAATGATCATCCTATATTATAATTATTCTTTAATTCTATAAAGAGTTATGAATACAAATCCTGGTTTTGTGCTGTGGTAATTAATGCATCCCAAAAATTACTAAGTTCAAAGCAATGCCTACACAACCAACTTTGTGTGCACAATATAGGAGATAACAAGTGTGTTCAGTAATGCCTAATAGGCTAATGCCAACTGCAATACGCGTTGATAAATAAACGGAATGCATGCACGATGGGATCTATGGGGTAAATCTGGAATAACAAATAAGCAAATCGATCGGAGCGGTGAAGCTAGTGGAGTAGTAATGCTAGTAGCTCTAGATATACAAAGCAGTTCTTGGTTTAAAGCAACTGCACTGTGAAAACGTAATAAATACAATCCACAACTTTACTGTAATACTGGTCGTACCAACCTCCACTCGAGTGCTTTTTGCACATAAAATTCATCAAATGAAAAGAATTGCAGCTGTTTACTTTAAATCTAGAAGTAGAACAAAATAAAACTGCAATGCCATTTTTCAAAAGCTCTACGTGAATTGTGGAAAATGTTATTTTAAATAAATGAAGCAAAAGGGGTTAATAATGGCATGGATTTTAGTCACTGCCATGCGCTTGACATCAAACGCTTCTGATTACCGAATCTCGATTAAAAATTAACCCGCTACGTGCAGATAATTTTATTCTTCTTTACAAAAGGTTCCACTTTAACGAAACAATTGCTCATTTAAATATGCTGTAAAAATAACGTGGTATAATTAGTTTTAATTCAGTTTAATAATTAACATTTTGAATAGAATATGGCCTTAGGAAATGAATAATAAGATTTTGATATATGGGCTTATGTAAAATTTCGCTTGATGAGATCTAAATTTAGTTCTAAATTTGTACCTGTTGCAAAAATTAATGTAGTTGAGATGATTAATATTAGAGTGATGAATAATTGCTTTTGCTGTAACTTTACTATACTAAGCACTTGGTCTTGGCAGTATGGGGTTTCCCTAATGTCTTTGTTTAGTAAGCACTGTCATCAACAGCCAGCACCTACAAAGTTACGTGGTTGTAAAATACCAAAGCTTACGTCACTCATTTAAAATTTATTTACTCATCTATTTTTTTGGGGAATTTTTATTTACTCTCGAAATACAGAGCACTCAAATTTTTCAAATAGAGTAATGAAATTGATGAGGAAAATTATGTTAATTAAACATGAGTGGCGGCAATTAGGGCTTAAGTTGCAATTAGGCAAGTGTCTGACCTTTCGTTGAATGATGGGAGGGTTCAGTTAAGAAGTTGGGTGATATTACCAAAGTGGTAGGGTCGGAAAATCAAAATGCAAATTGTCCGAGTTGGGGATGTTTCGAATGGCAGATGCGCGTTGTTTGCAGGAATAAAAATAAATCCAAACGCCAAATTAGATTAGAGATTTTCAATAAGATAGATTTTCGTATAATTTATTAGAGGGATAATGGAGTCAAGGTTTATTGTTTTACCGGATAGAAACGTTCACGAGAAAATTTATTGGCGCTATTTTAGTATCTTTATTTCTTCCCCAGGATATTTTACTTAAGTTATATTTTTTCTTTAACAGATACTTTTAATATAAAATTATATGATCTATTTTTGGGATGATGAAGTTATTATTCTCTAATAAAGTTCAACGTTGAGGAAGTAACTATATCTGGTTACAGAAGTATAGCGAATTCCTTTTAGAGTAACTTTATGGAAAAAGGAAGTAGCTGACAATGAGAAGAGACGTGTTCTTCATTAGTGTTAAAGTTTCATCGATTTTGCGTCAACTCCAGGAGGTAACGTTACAAAAATCGATACGAACTTTGTTTTTGGTGTGTACTCTTAAATAAAAACAATTTACTCCTCGAACAATCATTCAATGTCACATTTAAGTAACCATTATAAGTACATATACACTTAAAAAGAAGCGTGTACAATAATCTATTACCAAAAAATGACAATAAAATTTATCATCATAAAAATTCTGTTTACAACTGCAAGTATAACCATAGGGTAGTAATGTAAGTAAATATTAATTTTAGTCTTATCCCTGGAGCAAAGTGAATATTTTAGCTCTGGTGGTTTTGGAGTATATTAGGTAACTCCAACTGTCACGTTGTAATTTACCCAATATCCGGTTGCATTATGTATGCGATATGGATTAAATAATTAGACGGTATTAAATATGGATAAACCTTACATTGAGTAATCCAAAAACGCAATGAGCTTATCATAAATTTTAAAAATTGCCACTTTATAGTTGTAATAAATTTCACACGACATTTTATAAACGCATTTCTTTCCAGAAAACCTTTGAAGCGACATTTGAAACTTTAAATTTGCATGGATATTCCATTTTTATGCTGTTCCCCGCTATTTCCTTCTGAAAGTACAGATAACACCACCTTATTTCAAAAATGTAATATTTTTAGATTTATCACTCGCTTTCAACATTGCAATTTTTACATAATCCATCATTTAAATCCGAAAACTTCAACTATTTTTACTTAATTTTCCATTGTTTAACACCATTTTCTTTTAAGTTTCCAAATTCGTTACAATGTTTCTAATTAACATAAGTTGAGAAAAGATTCCGCATTATTTTTTAAACCAAATGGTCACTCTAAAAGTATTTTAATTATATACCGGATGTAATTCCAAGATGGCGGTCCAAAGTACCCTTTTTTGAACGGAACACCCAGTATGTTATAACATTTTTTGATTCCTTATCAAAAAATAATCATACTATATATAACTTTTTATGGTTTATCTTCACTTGTTTTGCTGATATTTACCATTTAAGCGAAAGAAAGATATACATTGCGGAGATAAAGTAATCCCCCCCCTGCTAACTTTTGAACGGTTATGTTTTTGATTCTGAAAATTTGTCTACAGAGGAATCTAATTGCGAACTTTCTAATAAATGTATTTTTAATTTTGTGAACTTTCTTATTTTAAATGGAACACCTAGTATATTTTTGCATTTTCGTGTTCTCCATAAAAATAGCATTTAATTGACCTAGCACAGTGTGGTCTACCATTAATACTTTCGGAATTACGCCCATTTGAAAATAGCATTTTTATACAACTTAATTTACCCCGGAAGTTGGACCCAACTGCAACAACTTCCTTATTTTAAATGATAAAAAGCTAGCCTTTTTGAAAAATTTTACCCAAGAGATTTCCTGCAGATTTTATTATTGCCAAGAGGTGGAAGGTGGTTATGTCAGAAAAATTAACGAACTTACGGTTAAACATAATTTTGTTTAAATTTAATGTTATTAACTTAGTTGCAAAAAAATCATTTAAAATAAGGAACTTCTGGTGTAAATGAAGTTGCATAAAAATGCGATTTTCAAATGGGCGTACTGTATTTTGCTGTAAAACAAATGACATTTTGGGTTGAAATTTTGACAAAACATTTTCAATATCGCCTAGTTTACAGCCATCATGTCAAATTTAAACTTTTGACTTTTATCAGAGGGTGCCTCATGAAACGCTAATTGACCGTAAGTTTTAGTACATTGTAGGAAATTGGCCTTCTGACATTCGTCTTGCATTTAATGGATGCACCCAATGTCTGTTGGTAATATACAATTTTATATGAAATGAACATTTGTGTTTTGTTTGTATACTCACCTTCTGGTACACCTTTTAGTTTTGCACTTTCTTTTTCTCTTTTTTATTATTGCATATGATGCCACGAGGACTTCTATTTTGTCCATTTCAAATAACACTTCGCATTCAACTGAAGTATCTCGCAATTCAAAACGCCGTAAAAACGCCGTAAAAACGTCAGTGTGCGAGCTAGTTTTGAGGCGGGAAAAACGACCCGAGGTGGAAGTCTGTAACCCTAACGAGTTGATCTCGGTTGTCAAATTTTCACGTTAGCTGAGTCGTTAGTTACTAGTTTTTGGTAGTCTATAACACCTGACGACTTACGAAACGGGACGAAATTACAACCGACAAGGCTTACAACGTTGCCGACATTATTTTACGAAATTTGTCTATAGTTTAGCAGTTTTTGAACGCATTTTGAATAAAACACACAAACTGATTTTGGCATGTAATTAATTGACGTAAAAAAATAACAAAGTTTAAAGTGGTATTTTAATAAAAACAATAAACTAGTGTACAGTCTTTGTAAATGCCTTGTTCCAGTTTTAAGCGTTCTGTTATTTGAATTTGTAGCTTTAATTGACATTTTTCATAGTACCTATAATTCTTCAATATGGTTAGGAAATAGAAATGCGCATCCAAAACCACATATCTATATGCTTCAGTTATGCTGTAGCACTTTGAGAAAGGTTGGAAAGTAATTTCTCGATTTCAACGATTTTTTCGGCGAAGGAACGATATAAGTCAGGAAGAGGTCGATCTTCGGATTTTGCTATCACGTCCTTTTAGCGGTTATGGAGGAGGACAAACGTTGCACCTCTAGAACACTGGCTGAGAACTTAAATATCGATCATTTTATCTCTGTAAATTCGGCAAGATGTGGAAATTAACCGGATTTTCCCGCACAAGCTTATTCATTCAATAACAAGGCCCAAAGAGTTCGAATTTTTACCGATTTGCTCCAGAGAAAAACGGCGAAACCGCGTAAAAAAGAATTAAGAAGAAGACATGAAAGTAGAGATAAGTCCTTTTGGCTGCATGGTAAAATTGTATTCTATCTACAATGTGATTAAGCTGCAATCTTCATTTGTATACCTAGATTAAATACTACATCGTAATTTCATCATGATTTTTTTGTAAATAAATTTACTATTTTTTCCATGGCATTTATATGCCTTTCTAGAAGTTTATAATTTTCTTTTAGTAATTTTTATTATTATTTATTTTCATTTACGTTAACAACGCTTCAAACACGGTTGCCTCCCCCCAAACGACTGAAACTCGTTATCAAAAACACGTTACTAACGAGATTTAAGCTTACAGACTACCATTTTTGTCAATCTCGGTTAGGAACAAAACTAATGACGTTAAAACAAACAAATAATGACGTGCTAACGTGAAAAGTCGAGACGTTAGCTGTTACAGACTTCCACCTCCGCTCCGCTCAAAAAACGCTAGTGTGCGAGCAGGCTAAGTCTCAGTATGCTTTGAAAATGTAACAACTGATGTTACCAAGGAAACCCTTATGTTGTTTCGTTTTTACGGTCATTTTCACAGGTAAATATTACAAGTATATTTCAATTTAAAAAAATAAATTTTAAAGTTTGTAAAATAGGTGTGAAGTTCTGGGACACCCTGTATACTGGGTGTTCCACTTAAAAAATGTAACTTCTTTTTATAGTAATGTTACTTCCTCGCAGCGCTGGGACACCCCGTATAAAAGTAGGTTTCCTCATAACTTTTGAATTTGAATGATTTTTAGGTTAAACATGTTAAAACACATAAAATTAATTTGTATTACTTAAAAATACTAAAATGTTGCGTTAAAAATACGTTGATTTTTACTAAAATCACAAAATTGCAAAAATCTAATTTTTAACTTAAATTTCAAAAATCGCTTTTGAATTAACATTTTTAAATTTTTATTTCTTTTGGTGTTAAAGGAATTTTTGTGCTAAAGAATGATGCCTTGTTTAAAATTATAACTTAATTTTAAGTGTGTCGGTGGGTTTGATTCAAATTACGATGAAGAGAAAACCGATTTTAGAAAAACTTTTCATCGTAACAGGCGTTGTCAAATAAAATTTTGATAATTTACCATAAAGTTAAAATTTTGAAAAAAAATATTGATATTTTAAGCATTCAGACTTCAATTATAGCCAACTTTAAAGTTATTAAAATCGTCAATATTAATTCTATAAATTGGTAGTTTTGCCTTAACTTACAACAATCGTCTTAAATAATTTTTGAATAATAATTTTGATTTCTTTCGGAATTTTAAGTGGTAACATTTTATATTTTAAAATACGCTAAAAACAATTTTATAAAAACATTACATTGCAACGTACGTTTTTTTATTCAAATTTTGAGCTTTTCCCATGAAATTAAAGTTTTGCAAAAAAATACTGTTATTTCAAGCATTCAATCTTCTATTAAAATTTATTTTAAAATAATTATAACCTTGATTAATAACTAAAATATGGTGATTTTTGTGGCACTGTAGTTTTGTCTTATTTTACAAAAATCGCCATAAAT
This sequence comes from Stenus bimaculatus, assembly GCA_963971135.1. Lineage (NCBI taxonomy): Eukaryota > Metazoa > Arthropoda > Insecta > Coleoptera > Staphylinidae > Stenus > Stenus bimaculatus. The sequence continues at coordinate 48,383,206 of OZ020181.1, forward strand.
AATGTTTGAATAATAATTTTTAAATTTTTATTTCGTTTGAAGCTTGAAGAATCCTGGGGATAAATATTGATACCTTTTATAAAATGATAACTTATTTTTAAGAGCAATGGTTGCAGTCGCGTCTTTTTTTTTCTCATACTGATACAAATCATTTCAAAACAGCATTTCGTACGATCCACATTAATAAATTGATCAATCGTAATAAAATCCATATGTATACCTTTAGTAATTCATATTCTACATAACGGCGGAACCCAATTTTGAGTTTTTAAATATTTTACAAACACTAATTAACTTTTACATTTTTAGACAAAGTTAATTGTTGTAAAAACTATGTAAAATAATAAAAATAAATAAAAAATTGGGTTACGCCGATATGTAGAATATGGTTTTCCCGAAGGTATACAGGGTGTTCATTTTAAAAGGAGCCACCCTAAATAACTCTCGAAAAAATAATTTAATGTAAAATTGCCGTGACAGGTCGATTTTTACCTTCAGGGGGACATCTTTTTACAATAAAATAAGAATCGCAATTGCAACCCCCTTCCCTAGGGTGCCACCCTTTAAATTTTTTTAAATTGGCAAAAGGCTAGAGTGATACATCATTTGAAAGCATTTTTTACCCTGATAATGGCAGTCATAATTTTTTTGGAAACTTTTTCAGTTCTAACCTACCGAAAAGTTTTAAAAAGTACCTAATAATGGTGTTAATTATGTACTTTAAAATCACTTTTGGATAAATTGTTAAGTTTTGACCATAAAACAAGTGCTCTAACTTAACAAGAGCTTATTATTTATATTTATTGAAAAATAAATCAGTTACCATATTTTTTTTATAATTTTTTTTTGTGATAAATTACTTTTTACTTTTTTCTTTTATCGTGTCCTGTAAATAACGAAATTAAAATAGGGCCAAAACAAATCATATTTTTATTTTCAGGATAAGCAGACCTTTAAAATGATGCATCACTCGACGCCCATTCCCATTTAAAATAATCAAAGGGCGGTCCTGTGGGGTACGGGGTTGCAAAGACAACTTTATTTTCATTTTAAATAAATACCCCCCTGAAAATAAAAACCGACCTGCCACGTAATTTTTATATTAAATTATTTTTGCGAGAATTGTTTAGGGTGGGTCCTTTTAAAATGAACACCCTGTATATGAATTTTCATTATGATTGGTCAAGTCAGTAATATACTACCTGGATCCTACAAAATGATGTTTTGCAATGATTTGTATGAGTACGAGAGAAAGACGCGACTGGAATCATTGCTCTTAAGTGGGTGACTTATTAATATAAAAACAAGTTTCAAAAATTAACGGATTTATCCCAACGTGCGATTATCGATCAAATTTTGAGCAATTTTCTTAAAGTTAAAATTTTGGAAAAAATGTTGTTATTTGAATCATTGAATCTTCTATTAAATTTAAACTTAAGGTTATTTAAATCTTGATTAGTAATCAAAATATGGTGATTTTTAGAAGTGCAATAAATTAGTGGTCTTGGCAACATGGTATACACTAATTAATTTTTTCGTTGATCGTTTATTAAGGAGTATTTTTAATGTATACAAAATCATTCATTAATGACCCCTATTAATGCATGATTTTTATTTAATGAATGATTTTGGAGGTGCCCTCTGTTGATGACGTTTCTAACAAAATTTTCTACAAAGTATACTACAATTGTGAATATAAAGTTAATTTAATTTGTTTTGACCTTATTTTTAATTATAAATAAAATAAATACCTTTAATTTTAAATACACTTCCAATAATTGGTACGCCAATACATTTTACATTTATTTTATAAAAGTGAGGTTATGTACACATCAAGTCATCATTAATTGACTATAGAACTCTCTGATAATAGACAACTCTGTTCGTTTAATTAGACTTCGGTTATGATCGATCGGGTTCGTATTTTTTAATTGTAACATTTCGAAAAAGTCTTGTAAAAATGATAGTTTTTTCTAGTTAATCACATGCACGATCAACGATAAAATATTGTAACCAACTCGTAGGTTAAAAAGCGATTAATAATCTCGAAAATTAACGCACTCGCGTTCCGCTCGTGCTTTAAAATTTCTCGATTATTAATCGCCCCTTTTAACCAACTCGTTGGTTAAATAACTATAAAACACTTATCTTTCCATTACTTCTATTTAAATTGGGAAATTTTAAGACAAATAGTTCTTCAACTATTACATGATAACCATCCAGGCCTACGAAATATTCCGAATGAAATCTTTAGGCAGAATGGAGAGACTTGGTGGCCCAAAATGGAACCCGAAATCGAAAATATGGTAAATAGCTGCGAATCGTGCCAAGTTTATGGGAATCGTTGATCTACTTGGTATCAGATAACGGACCTCCATTTGACAGTAAAAGTTTACAAAAGTTTCGTTTAAGCAATGAGGTTCTTTTAATTAGTACTCTTACGTACCAGTCAGAATCCAACGGTCAGGTAGAAACCGCAGTAAAAATTACAACAAATTCTGTAAAGTCTCTACACGAGCATTTATTGAAAAGAAAAGAGAATTAATTGGATTTTACAATAACTGATTTCTTATTCGGTTATAGAAACACACCAACTACTTCAACGGGTAAATGACTTTCTGAAATCATGTTTCGTCAAATGCCAAGAGTTCTGTTGTCGATGATTAAACCAAAATTCGAAATTGGAGATTGGAGATGATACAAATAATGTAAACTTGGGTTCACACTATGGAGAGAATGTTTATATATCAGAATTCAGAATCAAGAAAAGGAAAAGTTTTAAATATAATTACTGATAGTGATTAAGGATGAGGTGAAACTGATCCATCGAGATTGTAAAAAAAAATGACAGAATCAGCATATAATACAGTTGATTTAGATGAAACAGAATTCAGACTGAATCCAGAAATTCCTTATCAAAATATTCCAAGCTCCGTAATTCCTAATGTAGCTCTACCTGTAAGTCCATTACCCAATGATGTTTTACCAAATAACTTGGTTAACGAAGTAAGTACCAGAAAATTGAATCGAATTACGCAGATCTCATAGAATTCGTAAACCTGATATTCGTTTAGATTTATGTATCGTCCCATACATGAATTGGCAAAAGTGGGAACCACTGATACTTTAGATACATGCAACAATGTAATAATAATACCATACTTGTCAAGTTAATAAATAATAATGTAAAACAATAAAAAGTCTAGCGTAATTGAGTCAACCCAATCACCACGATTACAAACATTATACTAGATTACTAGACTTGTTATAATTTATACAAAGTCTACTTTCTTATTGGTTTAGCATTATTTAGTTGAGTTTTGAACTAAAGAGGTCGTCATTTATCTAATTTTGATCTAAAGCGGAAAAAATACCATTTCAGAATGGACCAATGAGTTTGTTGTTGGTATTGAAATTCACGCTGTAGGTTCGTGATTACGTTGGTGCTCTAAAGCTATGATACCCAACATTGGACGCATTGAATGAAGGGCCAACGCTGAAAAATGTTATGTAATCTTAGACCAAACTTGGACATGTTGGCGAACGCCAACATTCGTGGACGTCTGCAACATGGTCTGGAGGCCACTTCAGATAGTGGTTGCTTCGTAGTTCGTCAAACCACTCAATGTGCACCAGCCTTTACATGAGAATAAATTTAAATTATGAATAATAAAATTATTTTAACTAACATATGTAGTGCGTTTCAGCTAAATACATTTTTAATGGTTATATAAATATAATTTTCTGAGATTCTTTATTTTTCATCCTTATTACATAAATGCTGTAGCATGTACACTATTTCGTAGTTAAAATCATAAAATGGTTCACGCTCACTAAACAATTTAATGCAATATACGTGACCTCTTGAAATAAATATGTTCCATGTTTAAATTACGTTGTATTTTATAAACACAAACTAAAACCTACTATATTTTAAAATTATTTTACTGGATGTAATCATTTTTAAAATTTTATTCAACTGCGGTTATGTAAATATTTAGAATAATAAAATTGATTAATATTGCATTCTATTAATATATAAATTTATTTAAATAGTTATCAAAATAAATATTAAAAACAAAACTTTTGGGAATTTCAGTAAATCAATCAATTTTATGATCCCGATAATGAAACTTTTGCAAAAATCTACTTTAGGGAGCAATAAAAAAACGCAAGTAAATAAAATTGATAACAAAATCAATTCCATCCATCAAAGATAGAGGTATGAGCTATCACTAAAATAATTCATGGATGTGAACTCAAATAAATGGCAGCATTTTCTAAAGTAAAAAGATAAATTATCACAAGATAAGCCTCAGAATCGTTCAAGCAATAAATCTGTATTAAATCATCACGTTTCCATCGGAAACTATAATAATTTTTCAGAAAGATAATAAATCCTTTAAGTTTAAGAACTTGAGAGGTTTGAATTAATAAATCTGTGTATGATAAAAGGGATCGATTTCGCTATTCTGTTTGCTTGGTGAGAGGAAAGACTAATAATAAAATTAGTGTTCACTTAGGCTGAGCTTCTCTAAATTCCACATCCGGAAATATTCATGCTCTAATAAATTACTCGGGGAGAAAGGTTGTACAGTTGAAAATTAAGCAACCCTGACACTCTGCATCATTCTAATTATCTCATATGTTGGTGCTTAATTTGGTGATTATACAATTTTGAGAACAATAGATTCATTAGGTTTCCTTTGAACTCACTATAGTTTTGCGAGTTTCCAATTTAAATTTATAATAGAAACGCAATAATTAAGATTAAATTAATAATTTTTATTAGAAATTTGACGTATCCTGCAAACGGACTTAAGATAATAAAACACAAAATCAACATGGGCACAACTGCACAACCTCAGGCAAGAGACCAAGTATTCCTTGAAAACCTTGAGAATACAATCCTAGAACGCAAAACCGTTCGTAAAGTCTGGGTTAACCCCGCTCCACTTACCCCTTACCTATACTTTACGAACGCTTTCAGTGATACTCGAAGTGTGACCAGGGGGTATATTCTTGAATCACTCGACAAGTTTCGTATACGACTTAAGAAGGACACACTCTTAATTTTTTATTTGAATGACAAGGATAGAATGATATAAGTCGTATACGACATCATGTCGAGGATTTAAGAATAAGCCCCTAGATTTCCGCAGTCGATAGCTGAGAAAAAAGTTACCCTGCATGTGGAGTATTTTTTTCTTCCGATATATTGGTTATAATTCTTTCCACTTAATTTAATACTAATAGATTCATTCCTTTTTATTACTTGGTAACTTTCCCCCTCTATCAATTATTGGAGGAAATGCATTCAAGTTTACAAAAAATTGAACACACAAACCCATACCAACTGAAGAACTAAAGAAATTCTTATTTTTTTTTTGGTTTTGTGACCATTCCAATTTAAAATATTTTATAATTTGCCTTTAAATTTTACTTATTTTATTTTGATACTTGAAAATTTATAATTTTTCCATTTATAACTATTCGGAGTTTCACTTGGAATAAAATTCTGAATTGATGTTTTAACTTCGATGTATTTTATTTGAATTATTATGTTGCTCGTTGTTACTTAAATTAATGCAAATGTGTTTGGAAATGATGCTACTTGAACTGAAGATACAAATTGAATAGGTGCTACTTAAACTAAGATTACAAATTGAATGAACAATAAAATTAATGTGGTTGAAATAAGAATTACAATTTGAGAGATTTAAAGGGTTTCTTTCGGAATTTTCAGGGATAATCCTGTTTCTAAATTTAAGAGGAAAGTAATATAGGGATTAGGTATTAACAAAATTGAAAAGTATGCAAATTAAAATAATTAAATAAAGGTATTGTAAAGTTGTGGGAGACAACACATAAAATTATCCATTTTGAATGCCTAAAGATAAAAAAGATAACATTAAAAAATAAAAATTATATAATAAAAAAAACTGACCATCAAAAACTAAAAAATACTTTTATAAAAGGTTACGCTGAAGTGGAAATAAACAACTACCGACCGATATCAGTTTCAACAGTGTTTGCAAAAATTCAGATGTAAAGGTGCGTCCACACTACAATCGGCAAAACCGATTGAGTGTGGACGCGACCTTCGGTTTCGGTAAAAGGCCGATCGGCATGCAGATTCCAACCCGTATGATGGCGGTCTAGATCAAAGGAAACCGAACCGAACAGCGAAGATTTTCTGGAAATAGCACACCCAATTTAATACCAGATACCAGCAGCTTTTCAAAATCCGTGTGGGTCATTCGGAAGAAATTTCTGAAACCAACATCGCACCGGTATTCTAAATTTAGCTCGTCCCTTTCATCCAAAACTAAGTCCTTCATAAAATCACTTGTACTATATTTACTTCGGGCTCTGAGAGTTGGTCGGACCCAAAATTTCCTTTTTCTCCGGTTAGAAATGCAAGAATCAACGACTAAAGCAGCAGCAGCAACTAACATCACCTCGTCATCGCTCATTTTGACGACAACTGCGTTCACAGTTCTACTACAGTGTGGACACAAGCCAGGCCCGATCGGCATAGTGTGGACGCACCTTTAGATGATGGGTGTTAGGATCTTAGACTGAATTTAATCAAGGACATTAACCACAGAATGACAAACAATGGATTTGCTAAAATCTTCCAGATGGAGGATGAAAATAAGATACGCGATAAATTTTTGATTCAAAACATAACCTCTAATTTGAGTAATGTATACAAATATGTAATAACAAGAGTGTTTCGTTTCAAATTAAAAATTAAGTTAATAATTCATATTTAAAGTATAAAGAAAGTAAAAAGCAAAATAAAAAAAAATCAAGTCTCTACGATGTTTCGTTCAAAAGTTATGAATTTTTATATAAAATATGGCATTCTGGTAAATGAGTAAAGGTGTATTTTGAAAAATTAATATTTCGCTTAATAACTAAACAAAAATTCGTACAGATAAATTTCTAAAATTTACTGCTATTCACATATTAAATTTTTTAAATTGAATTATTTTTTGAGAAACATTACCTACATTTTTTTGAGTTTTTGGGGAGTAACATTTTTTTGGGGTGTTGTAGATGGCAGGTGAACCCCCACAATTCATCCTTTTTTTATTTTCTATCATTTGCGGGGTCGATTTTTAAAAAATTTGAAAAAAAATTTTTTGAGATATTTCTAAGGCTACGGGCTTGAAATTTTTAATGTTAATCGGTTTTTAGTTTTTTTTCGAAAACTATAAAAGTTACCGGTTTCAAATTTTTACCAAAAGTAAACACCGTGGATAGACGCGGTCTAAAAATATTTGGTTAAAATCGGTAAAATAGTTTTTTTGGAAAAAAATCGCAAGGTTTTGGTACAAATACGGTTCTGGGAGGCGCAATTTTAAAGCGAAAGTTACAACTTTCACAGAATTTGGTAAAGTAGGTGACTGCGAAATTTAAGCTACGAAAAGTCTTGATGATGCTAATAGTTTCGAAGATATTATTTATTTTGTGAAAAGTGAAAAATTTGAGACCGAAATTTTGGCTCCAAATGGAGATTTAGCTTATTTTAGCTACATTTTCGGTGATAACTCGAAAACGTAAAGAGATAGCGAAGTGATTCTTTTTTTTTGACGTAAAGTGAACTTAAAAAGCTTTTAGGGAAGGTGCATTAAGTAGGGTTGAAATGTAATTTGAAGGGTGAATTTGACACATAAATACGACTTTTAAAAATGCGATATAAAAAAATGTTGTGTCGTTATTTTTTCGAAATTTAAAATACCCTATGCGTGCGAGCTTTCGGTTCAAAGAGTAGATTCTAAAGTGTTTTTAAAATTAAAAATCCGTTTAAAAGTGACCCGGCGGGAGCCACTCACCCCTAAAATCAAAATTTCGAGTTTATTTGTACGCAATTGCCCAACCATATCAAATATAAAAAATCTGAGTAACCTATACACTGTAAAGAATATTACTTTTTAAAGTTGCGAAAGTAAATTGCAAACATTTTGAAAACTGCGGGAGCCAGATGGGCCCCGGTTGGACATCGTTTTACCCGATTTTTTTAACATTTTACAAGATTTTTTCCATGGTCCATGGTAAAAATTTCAAGGTGCTGATTTTATCTCTCATAAGTAAATACCAAATACGTAAAATAAAAAATATTCGAGTATTACAGGTTGTTCCGACGAAAAGTTACGAATTTTCAAAGTCCGTGTCAAAATAGCGCGAAAAATAAAGCGTCACTTTGGGGGCACCAAAACGACATAAAGAGTAAACGCATCAAAAAGAACTCACGTTTTAAGGTAAAATGTGGAATGTAGATGAGGAATAAAGCAACCGCGATTTTTTTCCTCCTGCCGAACTTCTAATTGAAGCCAAAAAGTTTTGGTGCTTTTTCCGTCCGAAAAAACGGTAGAATTGTACAGTTTGCGTCTCGGGCCCGTGACGTCACACCTTTGCGCCGGGAGGCTTAAAAATCGGTCACGGTAATCCCCCGGATATAAGAATAAAATTTCTTCGCTTCCCTTTAGAATCCAACGGAGTTGAGATTTTTCAAAGTTAACGCCGCTGAAAACCCGAAAAAAACCCAAAAAAATCGACTATTTTCGGGAACTTTTTGTCGGGGAGGTCCAAAAAATTTAAAATTAGAACCACACTTGGAATCAGCATCCGTCTTCACATCGGAACCGGAATTCTTAAAATCGGTCGAAAAAAAGCACCCTTTTTAAAATTCTCAACTTTTTATTTTTAATTATTTTTGTGATTTTTTTGGCATAATTGGGGAGTATAGGGTGTTTTAGGTGAAATTATAAACATATTCCATTTCATAATTTATTTACAATTCTAGTATTTAACAATACGATGCTTATTTGTAACATAAGATTCCATCAATTATCTAGGAAGTAATTTAAGGTTAACAAAACAGATAAAAGACATAATATGTACAGGAATTTGAGTGCAATCGATTATACAGAGGGGTGCACAAAAAATTTAAAACTAATTTAAAAAACATTTTTTTTTCTTATTTTTCTTATTATTATAAATTTTTTTAAATTATATCAATTATTTTTTTTTTACTTTTCAGTATTTTATTTTTTTAAGTTTTAGAAAAATACGAGCCGCGTAGCGGCGAGTTTTAGAAAAAATTAATAAAATCAAACTCTTAAAAAATAGATTAAAAACAGTTAAATTCACCTTAGGCAATATAAGTAAACACTTTACGATCTTCTGGAGTACGTGCTAAATATTCTCTTTCAATTAAATTCTCAATGCGCTTTTTAATAATAACAGGTGATGGTAAAAACCGGCTTTTTAACTGTTCTATAACTTCAGCCACTAAAAGATTATTAGGCATTTGCTTCTTAGTTTTCATAATGCGAACAATAGCTGCTTCAATTTCGTGCTTTCTACCTTCGTCCACTTTTTCCCTTGTCTCTTTTCTCTCAGGTTCAGTTTCACCTTTAGCTGCTACAGTCTGAATTTTAACTCTGTGCAGTTTTGACGTGAAGCCATCGTTAACGAAAAATTGATGTGTTGGTTCAATTTCTTTAGTTTTTGGATTTTTTATTAATATTCGTTGTGTTGCTTTCCCCATTGCTAACGATTGGAGTGCTCTAATTAGATCCCTCTCAGGAATATCTGTTTCGTTTTTAATTTCTTCGTATGATAACTTGTCATGTTGGTTAAAGAGCATCAAGATTGCCATCTGGTAGGTTGATACCTGAATAATATGCTTTCGAGGGGCAGAACATTTTGACACTACATTACTCGAAGACGAACAAGCCCTATCTTTATCGCTATCCTCCTTCTTTGGGCCGTAGAAAACTGCATTGAGATCTGCATTGCCTAACTGTGGTTGCAGGGTTAATTTACGACCATTATGTTTACCTAAATAAAACCTAAAATGACGATTTACATTTTAAACATGATAGCAAACTTTCTCTGGTATTACAAAATGAAATTTAAAAATATTCTTGTTGAAACATGAAGAATATTAATTTTTTTGTCTTACCCATGGAAGGATTCAAAGGCTGCCAGTGGTGTGGCTGGGATGTGGCACTTAAGCTGAGCACTTTGTATTGGCCAAAAACCTGTTGTTAAGACCCGCATAAATAAATCAACACCACCAAGATCCGTTTCGTTTTTATTAACACTTTCTTTAAATTCATCCATTATCGTGTTTGATACGGTCATATCTTTGAACATTCCTTCTAGTTTAGAAGTAAATTGACAACCGCACTCCGTCTAAAAAACAATTATTAAAAAAATATTTTTGATTTAAATTTTATCTTACTTTTAGTTTTGAGATCATATTGTTCTCGTAATCATCACTAACAGATTTATTAAGCAAAAGTCGTTTTGCTAAATGTTGTTTGTAGTATCTTTCAAAAACATCTTTTTCTTGCAAGAATTTGAACAGCACTATTGATTTATCCAATACTTGTTCGATTTCTTGTTCAGACCTCTAAAATAGAATTAAATAAGCCTAAATCATAAAAATCAAAATGAATGTCTTACCCCTTTAACTCCTTTCGAAAGTTTGTCATCAATGAACAAAGAAAGATATTCAGGAGTATTGGGATTCAAATTCAAAAAGTGCTCAAAGTCAGAAATAATCATCTGCTTGAAAATTTTATCATTTGAAAATGAGTTTAATAGGAAATGATCAAATCTGAAAAAAAATTAGTTATAAAATTTGTTTAAAAAAAAATAGTAAAATGATTTACCTATCTTTAAGATCTAGTAATGATTGAATAACGGTGATTGCATTTGTGGATACTTGATGCTCCTCCTCTTGTACCAAAGCCTTTCCTTGTTCACGTAAATAATGTGAAACACAATCGGCCATGCTTTTTAAACCATCATTAACTCTACCAAACAATTTATACATGCAGGCTAAATGTTCTGTTTCTTGATTTTTTAGCATATAGACAACACCAGAATCTTCCTTCTAAAAAAAAATTATAAAAACCTCATGAACTCGTTTCGAAATTTATAAACTTACTTCTACGATAGTTTTCACATGTTTTGTAATTAACTCCTCTTCTACAACTTTCACTATCATAGCTTCGGTGGAAATATCTAAATAATTCTTGGCACGTTCAGATTCCTCATTTATCCATCCTTCTACTTTTTTTATATATGCAGGTGCACTATTTTCTTGTAAACATTTTTGACTTTCTGCCAAATAAAATTCAGCTGATTGTTGCAAAAACGGCCTTTCAAAATCTTCCACATAAGTAGTTCGTTTGTTAATTCCAAGAACCATGAGCATTTTGCAGGCATTTTCTATGGAAATCCCATCAACTTTTTCACCTCTTCTCTCTTGCATCACCATGTTTAAAAGCATTTCTCTTAAATGATTTCTGATACAATCATACCTTACAACCTGATCTCTAAAAATTTTCAGCCCCAGATCATATACATTATCAACTTTGTTCTGTTGTACGTAAACTTTATCCATGTACATTAAGATGCCCCCAATCCTATCCATGGACGTTTGATGGTCAATCCAAGCTTGATTTAATGTCTTTAAAAAATTATTATGCAATGATTGTAAAACATCTTCTCTAACCTAAAAGACGATTAAAGATTATAATTGTTATAAAGTTTTATATGTAATAATTACTTTAGTTTCTATATATTGTGTAACAACTTTTTTAAGACCAGTGTAAAGCCTTTCTCCGTATTTGTGCTGTACCATGATATAAGCACTCCAATAACTTTGGTCAAAACTGAGCGTTGAGTTGTTTTTCTTTTGAATTTCCTGAATGGAATTCTCCAAATAGGCCCATAAGGTACCCACAGTTATCTCATCCATAGTCTCCTAAAATACAAAACTTCAATGAATATATTGGTAGGCGCAAGCGTCCAATTACATCTCTCAGCTTAGTAATATTCATAATTTATTAACAATAAAGAGAAAACAATTAAAAAACTAAACTCTTTCCGAATTTGTGTTTCCACGTTATTAATTTTTGTAGAACTTTTGTACCGTGAGATTCGTCAGATCTTCAGGAGGTCCCCATCCCGAAAAGTGTCCAACATTGAAATTTGCACTCATAAGATGATCCCTATGCATACAGTGCGGACATAAATAAATTTCGATTTTGAAAATTTTTCTACGAAAGTTTTTAATATTGAATTTTCTAATAAAGGTATTTTTGATTTTTGCAATTAAGTTAATAACATTAAATTTAAACAAAATTATGTTTAACCGTAACCGTTTAACCTTTTAGCAGTAATAAAATTTACAGCAAATTTCTTGAGTAAAAATTTTCAAAAAGTCTAGGATTTTATCATTTAAAATAAGGAACTTGGGGGCAGTTGGGTCCAACTTCCGCTGTAAATGACTTTGCATAAAAATGCGAAAATGCAAAATATACTGGGTGTTCCATTTAAAATAAGAAAGTTGCCATCCACTTCCGGGATAACCGGAAGTTCCACAAAATCAAAAATACTTTTATTAATTTTCAGAATCAAAAATATAACCGTTCAAAAGTTAGCAGGGGGGATTTACTTTATGTCAGCACTGTATATGCAGCAGGCACATGTGGGCTTTTTTATGCGAAGTACAATTATAAATAACAAAGAAATAGCTGGTACGGACTTCACAAAACACCCACGTTTTCCTACTATTCGTAAGGGGTATTTACGTTTATAAAATTTACTTATGTTTCTTTTTTTTCTTATTTTTTTTAATTATTTTTATTATTATTAAATGTTTTTAATTCATTCAATTGTTTTTCTTTGTTTTTGAGTTTTCAGTTTTTTATTTTCTTAAGTTTTGTTTTTTAATTTATTATTAATAAATTAAAAATTATTAAGAATAATTTAAAAAAACAAACTTAAAAAACTGAAAACTCAAGAACAAAAAAAAACAATTAAATTAAATTTAAAAAAATTAATAAGAAAAAAAAATTTTAAAAAAAATAGTGGTATAATTGGTTTAGATTATTTTTGTTAATGATTTTTTTCCATCGAAAAAAAAATATGTTGCCATTTGAAAAAGAAAAGTTACCTCCTCCACCTCTGATGTTTTCAAAAATAAAATTAATCTTTTATTACCTGACAGTAGTATTCTTCCAACCATTAAATTTGACATATTACTTACTAAAATCGGATAAGAAATAAGGAAGCTACATCGTTCGTCGTTTTTTGTGCATCCCTCTGTATCTCAAAAAAATGTTTTTAGAATTTTTCAATATCGACCCCGCAAATGAAAGATAATAGAAAATGGAAGAAATGTAGGTGGTTAGTTACCCTCTACAGCCCCCCCCCCTCACCCCAAAAAAATTTACACCCCAAAAACTAATAAAAAAGTTACTTAGGTAATGTACCTTAAAAAATAATTAAATTTTAAAAATTTTAATAAAATAATATCGATAATTTTTACAAACTTATCTGTACAAATTTTTGTTTCTTACTAAATTCTTATTAAATTTGTTTCTATTGGAAATATTTAGATTCCGCTCGCCCTCTGGTGGCAAAAATGTGAACTTCTATGTTCGGTTCTTACTTTTTTTATTTAACGCATTGGTACATGGTTTTTGAGCTTTACTTAAGCTTTAAATAATAAATCAATTAGGTAGTGTCTTATTGAATAAGTCCAAGAATGTATTTTAAGAGGATAGTCGGTAAAATGTGTAACTCCAATTCCTCTGTTCCTTGGAAATGCGATGTGCGTATGAAACATATAACATATAACTGTGCGAAAGAGATGCCAATAATAGCACCTACAATTACACGGGCGTTTTGAAAAAGAAACAGAACTTAATTAACAATTAATCAAATTGAATTTTGTAAATTAATCTTGAAAGTAAATTAAAGAGACTATCTCATGACTTTTTAAATTTTTTAAAATAGTTTCATAATAAGGTAGTAAATTGAGTCTAAAAATTGCTTATTTTTGGACGCTTTAAAAACAACCAAAACGTGAAAATTAAAAAAAAAACTAAAAAACTTAAAAAGTCATTATTTGAACCATAGAATCGTTAAGCAGAACAAAGAAAAATTATTCGATTTCAATTAACATTGCAAAATCCTATACCTAATTTCACTGACTATCTTCTTAACCCCTATGGTTAATAACCTTTTTTAATTTGGAAATACCCTGGACCATTTTCTACCTAAATTTATAATAATTCTTAATAAACTATCCTCAGGTAATGAATTCTAAGTAAATTTGCGTATTTCTTAAATCTAAATGACCTATCTTAAAGTAATAAAACTAAATATGCAAGATTAAATAAATAAAAATAACAGGTAAATAACTGAAATACCTAAAACATAATCCTCTAAGAATTGAATATAAAAATACAATAAACATCAATTTAAAATTTAAGTGAAATATTTCCAGGAATTAGCTAACTGTCTTTCAGACGACATTGATAACATTTTTATGCAAGTCCGAAAACACGATTTATGCCGTATTTAATTAAAGCGTGAGAAAGAGTAACGCAGATCTGAAGTCAAATTATAATCGCAAATTTCATCATTAAAACCACCCGAACTAACTATGAGTTACATACCCTCGGATTCGTATTTTAATTGTCTTCCAGACGGTGCTATTAACTTTTTTATGCATTACGGAAAAAATGAATTTTTGTGTAAATTATTAATGCATTTTTTAGTTCATGTCGAAATAGGACATTTTTTGCTTGGAAATTTTATAGGTTATATCGAACGGACTAACTTTATTGGTATAGTTTTTATTTTGTAATTTTTTTAAAATCCGTCTTAAAAGGGGGTTCAAAAGTAAGCAGTTTTTTAATAAATTTCATTGTTTTGATGTTACTTTATTATGAATTTCTCCCTAATTATAGACTATGAATTTGGTACGGTTGTATCACTCTCTTGAAATGATCTTTGCGATGATACAATTTTCAATTGATTTGGATGTAATTTGACAGAGAAATTAGCGATAAAACTTATTGCTAACCTATTCCTCCATTTTTTTACAAAATTGATGTCAAAATAGTGCTATACGTAGTTTAACGCGATAGTCAGCAAATTTGAAATTCGCTTAATATTTGCGGTTTTGGACATATTTTTTTCCAGTGGAGCTTATATTATTTTTTTGTTATATAGAAGAATCTTGTAGCTACCAATTTCTTCATTTTTTGTTTTTGTAAGTCAAACCAAATAGTCATATGGCAGCAGTAAAACGGGATCTTTATAAAAAACCTTCGCTTAGCGGCGCTTGCAATACAGATTTAAAACTGTTTGAAATAATATTTGTCTTTCAACAGCAGCAATAAGTTAAGGTATAATCGAAGAAATTGTAAAATTCTTTTTTTAATTTAATTTTTTTTTTAACTTTTTACAGCGCTCGAAAAATTAGGTAAAATTTTAAGAAATTTTTGAAGCGCTGCAAAAAGTTTAAAAAAATTTTAAATTAAAAAAAACAATTTATACGATTTCTTCGTTAATATCTTAACTAATTGCTGCCGTTGAAAGACAAATATTATTTCAAACAGTTTTAAATCTGTATTGTAAACGCCGCTAAGCCAAGGTTTTTTATAAAGAGCCCGTTTGACTAACAAAAACAAAAAATGAAGAAATTGATAGCTACAAAATTCTTCTATATACAAAAAAAAATAAAAAAAAATTATGAACAAAACCAGAAATATCAAGCGAATTTCAAAATCAAGCGTTTAAAGCCGACTATCCTTTTAACCTCTCTGGTTGTGTCACACAGTATGACATTTTACTGACGTTTGAAGAAAAAATATAATTCTTTTATTCATACCTTCCGAGATTCTGTCCCAGATATCTTCCAACTATTTTGGAGCTCCACGAGTAGATCTTCCATGGCAAGAGTGCAAACTTAACTGAGCGAGTATTCACTTCGACGAACGAATTCTGAGTTACTAATTGTAAATCTTCGATATTTATTGATGTTACTCAAACCGAAGCCAACACTAGAATGAATATACAAACAAGGATCCTACCTACTCTACCTGGCTGGGAGATCAATTACTGGTCCCAACAAATATGATATTGGGGATTTCCAAAAATTAGGAAAAGGTTTAGGGCCCCTGCACACTAGAATCAAAATGACGCGCGTCTTTGCTATATACAGGGTGTCCCAAAACGTACCTGCAATATTTCAAGGATGAATTCTAGAACTTATTTAGAATTGAAAAGTCCCTACAAACATATGTCCTAAATGTAACCGTTTTTAATTTTTTTTAAGTAAAGTAAAAGAACAATGTGTGGTACATCATTTAAATTGTATTTTTTTTTCTCTATCCAATGGTATAAAAATCAAATATCGCGCCCAGAAGAAAATCAAAAGTTTGTTTAAAAAAATAAAATCTAGTTAACCTAAAATTTTCTTCTTAAGGCCAATCGATAGAGAATGTCAAATTATGTAAAACTGCCAAATTGCAATCGAAAAAGTTAAGCGATTACAAAAATATGGAAGGAAAACGTAAATGCGAAATTTCAGATTTTTCATATTTCAGGACTAGAGCAAGATATCTCGGAGTTCTAAATAGATTCTAAAGGAGTTTGAAAAGGGGCAACTTTTTCTAGTTTAAGCAACTTTATAACTCTTTAGGTTCACAAGATCCCAATGGTGTGGACCGTAAGAGTGACCACCCTGTATAGGGTGTAATAGTATATTATTCAACGAGCGACACGAACCGGTAGGCGGGTGTCGTAACAGGCCTGGATATTTACTCGCGAGTAGAATAATATACTTTTTCTATGACTATTTGGTAAACGCAAAAGATTTTTCTAAAAAATTAGGTTATTTGATGTAACAACGTCAGCATTCATTAAATAATAAAAAAGTTTGTATAAATTTTAAGTCATCGGTGGCACAGTTGATTGATACGTCGACTGTGGATCCAACGGTCCCGGCTTCGAATCAAAAAATTAAAAAACCAAAAAAGTTAAAAACCTAGAAAAGAGTATGGAAAACACGGGTGCTCCAAGGATCTGCACTTGGACTTACTTTGTCCTTGTATGACGTAAAACATATCGACTTATGGTTTTCACCAACATATAGATACATGCATGCCCCACAATTTAAAAATATTTCCGATATACAGGGTGAGTCGAAATTAAACCGCCAAAATTTTTAGGCAGATTCTACGACTAATTTTTAGATAAAAACTTCAAATTAACATATGCCCGATTTTGCTTACAGTTTTTATTACCATCCCTCTCCAAAACTACCCTTTAGAAGCATGCAAAAAAATTCAAAATAATCAGGGAAACATATCCAAAGCGTATTATGATTCACACCAAATTGGAAGTTTCTACTATAAAGCGTTTTCAAATAAACCTACAAAAACCTTTTTTACACCATCTTTGAAGGGCTGTAGCTCCCTTAGGAAGCGAAATCGGACATATGTTAATTTGAAGTTTTTATCTTAAAATTAGTCGTAGAATCTGGCTAAAAATTTTGGCGGATTAATTTTGACTCACCCTATATACAATAGGGTGTCCCATCATGGCCTACTGAACCAAAGTTATATTTTTTTAAATGGAACACCCAGTATATTATGACATTTTTGGATTCCTTATCAAAAAATAATTATACTTTGTATAAACTTTTATAGGCCTATCATCACTCGTTTTGCTGATATTTGCCATTTAAGCCAAAAAAGATCAATTCTTGAAAAATCACTGCTTTAAATCAGATGAACATTTTAACTTGAAATTTTGTCAAAAATTTTTCAACATCGTCTAGTCTACAACTATCATGTCAAATTTAAGTTTGTGATATTTTTTATCAGGGTGCCTTATGAAACGCAAATTGAACAATTAAACGAAATTTTAAAATGGAACACCCTGTATGTTTTAACATCAATCGACGGCATTTTTTACAAGCTTTCTATTGATATAATGTTTGTATTATCGCTTATCAATGGTTTAGGAGATAATAATATCCAAACTGAGAAACAGTGAAAAATAGACAAAATAGCGCTCTTGATGAATTTTGTTGAGGATGTGTTTTATATTTGCCCATTATTTATTTCGGTCTTTCCTTATTTTGTTTTTTTATAATGTTGTTTTATTACAATAGTAGTTTTTGTTGTTTTATAACAAAAATAAATTCGAAATTTGCAATTATCAATTTTGGTTTTCTAAGTCTCAGGATCATAGATAAAACGTAGGAACCCTAACCTACAACATCTCAGCTAATTGGACAAACAATCGAATTTTCCAATGAAACCAAATATTTGGTTGTCACCCTGGATATAGTAAATTATTTGGTCATGCTGCAAACTCTTTGGGGATCCCAACCAAAGATGACCTATTAGTTTTTCACTACGGTAGATGTAAACCAGCGAATCAGTCCTGCAAAATAAGTTGCAAAAAATACAGAGACTAGTGTGCTTGGGAATAACAGGGACATGGTAACTATATGTATATAGCAGCCCTAGAGGTAATTCCTCCACTCCATCTGCAGGTATGGTGGGAAGGCCTACTACTTGCTACCTTAATAGTTTCCCAAAACAGAAACCCCAAGGAAGGAAACTGGCAAGACCACCAGAAAATTCTGCAATCAGTAGGCCCAGATTTTTAACAAAACCATAATGCTGAACAGATTTGATTGTGATACTCCGTTTGAGTGGTCATTGAAGATCAAAGGATAAACCACAGGTTAAATCACTTAGATCCTAAGGCTTAGGTACTTATAGCTTACTGATGGCTCTAAATTAAAGGAAGTGACGTGAATAGGAGTCTACAGACCCAACTGATAGATTTCGTTAGCACCTCCCCAAACACCACACATAGTGTAAACTTCTGTGTCCAAGAGTGCTTACGTTGAAGACTGAAAAGAGCATAGGTAGGAATAAATCTTGACGAAAAGTCAGGCAATGTTGAATACTTTAATGGACCATATCCTTAACTTCAAAACGACCTGGACATTTCGTTAATCCATGAATCAAAAGGCAAAAGGGAAGAGGGCAACAAAATTGTTGATGATTTGGCAACATCGGGTTTGAAATTAACACCAATTGTCCTTGAAACGTTGTGTGGCCTTAACAAGATACACATACGGGAAGAGATTTTATGGTGGGAAAAGTATAACACTGCTGGAGACGAATTCCAGGCAAAGATGTTTATTGACTATTCGAGTAAAAACGCTACGAAGTTTCTCGACCTTCTTCTTTTTAGGTTCCTCACAGATTTTTTAATTGGATACTGGCTATTGAGGTATCACCTTAATAAAATGGGTAAATCAGAAACAAAAACCTTCAGATTCTGTAGCCCAAAGGTTGAAACCTCGAAACACATTATCTGCGTCTGTGGCGCATTTGGCCCCGCACAAAATTTGATCATTTCGGTTAGATAACCCTGATCCCAGATGAAGTCTATATCTCCTAAAGAGATTAACTTTGTTAAGATATTAGATATTCCACGACTATACTAGAACTAGGGCTCTGAACAAAAGATCACATTCAGAAGGATTCATCTGCAGCCACTCGCCCTACAAATCTACAAATTTAGTCAACATACGAGGAAGAAAGATAGCGCATCTAGGACCACAACTCTTCAACTCTCTACCAGATCAAGGGTCTAACAAACATCAAACAGTTCAAAGTGAGGTGCAGGGAATATATTTTATTAAAAAGAGAAGGGATCTAATCACCATATAATCTGTAAATTCTCAAAATATAATGTGGATAATTCCATTCGGGATTTCAAATAGTAGTAGGAAAAAAAACTTTATTTTTAATTGCTCTATTTATAAACAACTGGTTTCAATTCTAGATTACCAACAATTTCGAAGTAAGGCATATCTTGTAATTATAAATTCTACGACCTATAAATTATTGCTGAATATAGGTCATAAATTAAATAGAAGCATAATACCACCCAATTCATCAACTTGTGATTACAATTTTACTATGGTAATACATATCATAAATTCGAAACAAGATTACGTAAGTTATCATACATAATAAAGTACGTTTAGTTACTGTAAATAATAATAAAACCCCTTTATTGGTTAATAAATATTTTATCAATATTTTAAGAAGAATAATTTTATTTCAGTCCAAACTTAGAATGAACACATTTATAACTTTTGTAATTAATAAATAATCCAGGCATTTGCATAAAACGGCTCGATTAGTTATGAAATTATGCAAGCAATTGAAGTTATTAATAGAAAAAATAGTAAATATTTAAACCCGAAACACTCAACTTGTACCATTTATTATTTGTTGGAGCAGTGAATTATGTCAGAGGTCTTTGGTCGATAAAGGGTATGAATTTTGTACATAGGTCCCCATTCTTGTCATCCTTAGGAAAAACAATATTGCGTGCCTATAATTATCCTTGCGGTCGATGTACCTCCATTAAATTCATTTAATCTATCATATCTTGGCACGCAACTTACTGTTATTGATATTATTGAAAATATTTAAATATAACTTACAATGATTAAAATTTTAACCAATTTTCCTGAAATACTGATTTTTTATGTTATTAAATAATTGCAATTTTTAATTTTGTTTTCCTTTGTTTCAGATATTTACATCATCAAATTTTCAGTGACAACTCAGTGTTAGTGTAAAGCAGTGCGCGTTTTTGTGAGGATATGCAAGCTTTTCTGCAACAAAAGCATTGTTTACCTGAACTTATGAGGATGATTTAAGTAGTCGTTTACTAAAAGGTAGGATATAATTTTTATAAAAACTCATTATGCGTTATACTATACTTTTCCGCAGGATCAAATTTATTATCATTTGGTAAACAAATTTCAAGTTTGTAATTATGAAACTAAACATGCAAATTGTGTTAGAAAATACTTGAACATTCAAAATAAGCACAGAGGAAAAGAGAATAAATGTACGGAAAATAAAACAAAAACTGTACATACTTAAAGTTCATGAATTTCCTCGCTTCGGAGTTTAAAGGTACAATTTAAAAGTTTTGGGAGCAAGCTTATTTATGAATACGAGGAATAGTATCGATTTAATTCGCTTTAATTAGTTTTATTTTAGATTAAAGTTAAGACCGCAATATTTCTAGTCAAATTATTGAATTTTCAACAATTCAGGCATTCCAAGAAATGCCTAATATACCCGGTGTCCCATTTGTGGTAGATAAAGCTTTAGGTTTCAAAAGTAGAACAAATTTCACCGCCAAAAAATTAAAATTAAAATTAATAGTTTTATAGTTAAAGCGTTTTTATTTTTGGTCACCGATTATTGCCACAAATCAGTACAATGGTAACAACAATTCTACCAAGTTGTCTAGAGATTTAAAATTATCACTAGAAAGCAAAAACTGACCTCTTCCAATTAGTAATAACAAAACAACAGAAACTACTAATAATACAAAACGGTCACAAATAAAAAAAATTGAAAAATAATTTAATTTTAAATTCAGAAAATAAAGCCAATTAAAGGGGTGTTCTTTTCGCCCTCTAAAACTAAATTATTATTTCTACAAGTGATGAAGTTTTTAGTTCCTAATTATTTTCCTTTACTTACAGGATCTTTGTCAACTTTGACTTTTCAATTTGTAGGTACATATTTGAATAAAAAAGTAAATATATTTGTAAGAACTATTAACAATGATTTATACAGAATAAACAAAAGAAAAACAGAAACTGATGTGGCAATTTCGTTCTACCTCATAAAATAATACATAAGCATCACAACTAACTGTACGTTTTGCAGAAATTGTTACTCTTGAAATAATACATAAGCATCACAACTAACTGTACGTTTTGCAGAAATTGTTACTCTTGAAATATTAGATTCATCTATGTGATTAAGGATGATTACAATAAGCAGTGTAATGTCCACCGTAATGTGTGATATCTACATTGTATTTTTGGATCGTCGGAGTAATTTGTGATATCTAATCCCTCCAGAGGAAATTCAATTGGGATTCACATTCAATTTACACGTTCTGTAAGTGAAAACCTTTTCAAATGAATAACTTAAATTTCAAAGAATTTATAGATCTAATAGGATTTTGTATATTTTCTTAGTATTTTGTACTTTGAACAGGTAGACTTCTCATCACAATCCAAAGTTTCCTCACTTGTAGAAGTGTCTGGGCATTGAGAAAGTAGTATACGCCCTATTTTTGGAGGTATTGGAAGTGATAAATCAAAGAAAGAATCAAATATTATTGAGCAGCGACCTCCATTAGATTGGATTTTTTTTTAAAACTCGATTTCATTCTATGAATCATTTAATTTTCCATTCATTTCAGCGTTAATAGGTGATTATCTTGTGACATCCTCGTGTAAACCTTCCAATAAATATCTAAGATATTCTTGAGCATAGTATTGCCTATAAGGTGTAAAGCAAAACCTTAAATTTGCTATTTTAAAGACATTGTATAAAGGACACATTCTGAACAATCTTCTGACTACAATCCTTTATTACTTGAGATAATATTTTTATTACAGATATTTTTCTTCTGGAGGTGGTTGTAGTATTGATGTCACTTACAAATGAATAAATTTTGAGATATTCTAAAAGCGTCTTCTTGGTAAGATTGGTACCGAATCACAGAGTTTATGAAAAAAGTAATTCCGATATTATGTATTCCATTTAAACAAATCTTTATGAAAAAACTGAAATGGTTTTTGGGTATTTTCTCCTCGTTCAAAATATTCATGTACGGGAAATTAATAAAAACTTCTTTTTCTAAAGAATTTTGCTGATAACTTTCGGTATTAGTTGCATTTTGAGTTGTTGAGATATTGGTGAAGAATTTAATTTTAGAAAAAATGTTAAATTATTGAAAACTGAAGAAATTCTGGTTGAAAATTTAGTTGGAAAGTTAGTAGGAAAGTAAATGTCTTTCAGAAAATTTCCTTTGGAAAGTGTTCCAAAAACAGATACGGCATTTTCGCTTTATTGCAATGCTAAATCTTTGAATTAGAAAAGTGGTTGATTGCTTGCACTCTTTTATTTTTTCTCAAAATTACTATATTTAGATATTTCTTTTTCTTCTATTAAGAAGATAGTCGTCGAAATGTTTGAAAAGAGTACGTTTCGCTAGTAAAAATTGATTTTTGGGCATTTGTAATCAAAAATTTAACAAAAAAGTTGCCTAGTGCCAATCAAATTGAATTTAGTTTTCATATAGAATTATTGTTTTTCATGTAGAGTGTATGATAGGGGCGTACTTTTTGAACAATGATAAAAAAATGCGTTTTTATAATATAGGCATCGTTTTTGTTAAATTTTTGATTACAAATGCCCAAAAAACAATGTTTGCTAGCGAAAAGTACGCTTTTCAAACATATCGCCGAGTATCTTCTTAAATCAACTATACCAGTGGAACTTAAAAATTCAAAATATGAAGGAGCAATTGTGTTACCACAAGTAAAGTCCCATACGAAAGGTTTGTCTGTAGTCCACGGAATGGTGCAAATTATAGGCCTATATCGATCCTCTCAACTTTCAATATTATCCAAAGTACTCGAACATGTGACAGCAACACGGTTAACGGAATATAAGAAAAAAAATATTTTTTTTCGACAAACCAATATGGATTTAAGGAGGGGAATGCACCTGGGATGAGCTATGGACCCACTACAGAAAATTTCAAGTACCTTAGAGGACCATAAAATAGAATGTTCAACGCTATGTGATTTGTCAAAGGTTTTTGATCTAATGTCACATAGCCTTCTCCTGAATAAACTGCAGTACGTTTCAGAGGAATTGATTCATACCTCAATCATTGAGTCCAATATGTCAAATCAGAGGACTTTAAAAGTAATCCAATATGCAGATGATACCACCTTCACATGTTGATCTGCTAGAGAAAAAAAATCAACCCGCAATTTTTGCTATAAGAAGAATTGGTAAGATTCTTGGAAAAGCACCTGTGTGTCTCGCATACTACACCATGTTGGACTCAAAAACTACGTACCTATGGGACATTAACATTGGGCAATTCAACCCATATGAGCAAAATATTACTTCAACAAGAGAAGGTGCCAAACCTTCTGATTCCAGCAAACCACTATTCAAATCTAATAACATCAAGACGCTTATTTTAGTTTTGATATACCTCCCTCTTCGTCAAGTACATATAAATAAGCATAATATGATTACGAAAAGGAATAATTTTCACGACCAAGCAAAAAAAGTTGAGTGAATATTACGTGACCTTCAACCTGCTGGTCAAGGTCATAGCAATACTCCTAAATAGTGCGCCACTAAGAATCGTAAAGCTTTTATTTCAAACATTTTTCTCAAAAATGCTTCAATTCAAAAATAAATGGGCGTTGCCGTACTTCTCTGTAACCAAGATTACCTGCAATATTACCTGCAATTCTTACAGCTTTTCTTTGTAGTGGAAAGATTTTATTATTTAATCCAGCATGACCCCAGGCAATACTTGCATATTGAAGATGGGTATGAATAAAAGCAAAGTATACCCGGTGAGACAGACTTGGAGAGATTACGAAGAGCAAAAATATTAGCGTTGAGCCTTCTCTCCATGGCTTCGATATGAGCATTCCATGTAAGACAAGCATCTACCTGGACTCATAAAATTCCCGCAAAGGCACTCCACTGTGTGTTATCAATTTCTAAGCGAAAATCCTTAAACGGTTGGTGTTCCTTAATAGGGTAATAAAACAAACGTCTTGAAACCAATCTCAGTTACATATATTTAATAAATACCATATGATTCCTCATCTTCAGAGATACATTAAAATTATTAAAGATCTAAAAAATAATAGAAACAAACAATAATAGAATAAATATAAGGCTCTCTTGACTCTATAGCTATCAAAAACCATTTATTCCTCTTTTCGACGTAAAAGTGTATTGGAAAACGTCAGCTAACTTAGGGGTATAACGCAAAACGACTTTTCCATAATTCTTGAGACCCTCTATTGACTTTAGGGTGTAATGTATAACGCAAAAACGACTTTGCCCAAATATGGAAACTTTCGGGTATAGGGTGTAACGCAAAACGACTTTTGCATAAAAATAGAAAACTTGACTTTAAAGTGTTGGTAATCACATAACGACTTTTTATAAAAATATGGACACCCTCTCTAGACTTTTGCATAAAAATTGGAAACCATCTCTTGACTATAGGGTGTAAGTAGACGCAAAACGACTTTTGCATAGAAATAGAAACACTCTACTGACTTAAGGGTGTAAGGTTTCACGTAAAACGACTTTGCATAACAAATTATTTGGAATCCCTCATCTGACTTTAGAGAATAACGCAAACGATTTTTGCGTAAAAATTAAACACTTTCTGCGGTCTAGAATAGTTGAACCACCAATACTAAAATTAAATTTTGATTAGGAATTGTTTTGTTATTTTTAAACCCGTATTGACTTTTATCAAACACGTTGTTTGTTTCAAAAATATGACGAGCTGTTTAAGTATATTTTTATAAAAATTTTGAAATTAAATAGAAGATATTTTCGAGCTAAATGAATCACAGCTTTGCAACCGCATTTACTATCATAGCTTTCCATCTAAACGATGAAAAAAGTCTTGCTCCATCTTTTTTTTGTAAAGGCATAGGGAAGGACCATATAAAATTGGCAATTCCAGCTACCGATAGATGGCGCTGTTCGCCCTCTGTTGCGGAAATTTGAACTAAACTCTGTAGTAAAGTTTCAAATGCTTGAATATACAGTAAAAAGATTTACATGTTTTCTTCTATTTGCAATTAAGTTTAATCCGGTTTTTATTTAATTTAGTTATTTAAGATTGTTTGTATTTTTGTGTCTTGTGTTGAAGTAATATTAAACTATTCTTCACTCAAATTTAGGAATATCTTTTATCGGGTAAATAAACATAAAAGTACTAATTTTCTTAAAAAAACTTTATGTAGGATGTTTTAATTTTTTAATTAAGAAATTGGAATTAAAGAAATTTATTAACAAATTTTTAAAATTTGTATCCTAATCTGTGTTTCGGAGTCATCGCGTTTTTTTGAGCAGAATGTCGTAATTTTGCAGGTAGATGGACGAGAAAATTCCAAGACAAAACTGTAAAAGCCACTTTTCGATGGACTACGCCGAAAAAAGTTATTCGTCCCCAAATCTATTTTCAGTTTCACCCCGAAATGACCAAATTTTAGTAATATTCTAAAGAAGGTGATTTTGACCCCCCTGGACCCATCTGTTAAGGGGGTGGAGATACATAGAACCCTTTTTGTATTTTTCCACAAAATCGGCCGTTTTTTGCGCGTGTTGTGTTTCTTTCGAGGGATTTTAAAAATTGAATTGCTTTGAACACACACGCACACCTTTTCGAATTTTTTACTTTCCTATTCTCAACTTAATTGCCCAAGCTTTTCTTCTGTCGATTTTTTCCACAATACCGAAATAATTTACAATGTTTACCGTATTACTGTTGGGTGCTGGATACTCATGAAAGTGAATGTTTAGTTAATTTTTAAGGTGTATGTGACAGCCATAAACACTACAACTGGTGTTGTAAATTTTTGCCATTGTATATAAAATTTGATACACAAATTTATGTCTCTTAATTCGAACTAAAACGCGTGAAACACACGAAAACAAAAATCTGCTACTGTTGGGTTACTACAGAGTTTAGTTGACATTTCCGCCTGCAGAGGGCGTCTAGAATTCTAGAGTCGCGATTAGGGCAAATATAATCTATTACTTTGCCAGAAATCATTAAATTGCAAAGATTGGTAATAGATGATTACAGTTTTTTACCTGCAGAACCTGAATTGTAACTAAAGGTGCAATTCTGTGCAAATCCTTAAGTCCTTACAGGAAATATCTGTAAGGTTTGTTATATGGGTTGTAATAAACGGTTTCCATGGTTACCTTACAGATATTTCCTCTAAGGACTTACAGAATTGCACCATAAGCATATCAGTTATGCTATTGTAATTAAAACTACTTGAGGAACCCATATTAAATGATTTTATACCCGAAAAATCTTCTTTCGTAAAGATTTGCTCATTAACAATAATATGAAGAGATATCAAAATTGAAGAGTCATATGCAGCAAACGAGTCCTCGGAAAAAAATATTCTCACAGCAAGAGAAACCCGAAAGTTCATCATCTGAAACTTTGCCCAAAAAATTATGTAGTTTTAGAAGACGAGAAGAAAACACTCCCTTTGAACGAAGTCGAATTACATTAAAAGAATAAAGTATAAAAATATGTTTAATTTATTTAAAATTAAACATGTTGCCCTTCCGACGAAGCTATGAGTAGTGCTTTGAGTTGCATCATTTCTTCGGCGGTTTTGTTGCTGTCTTCCTTAGAGGATCCTTTTGATCTGCTACGGTTCCATATGTGTCGGGCTTATAACTGCTGTCATGAGGATCAATAAGATAATGATTACACTTATTGAGCTGCTGATTTACTTCTCTCTGCTACTGCAATAGAGCTGAATTTTTTACACGAATAGAGTAGGTGAGCTTGTTTACAGTATAAGCAGTATTCCGAAGTTTTGGTTCTCTTTGCTGCTTCATTACTGTTGTTGTCCATTGTGTTGGAAATAGTTTTTAGTAATTGAAACCTTCCTTCTAGGAATTGTTTAAGATCTTCGAAATCCTGTACCTTGTTTTACAGTGACGGTTCGTAGATTTTGTTTGTTTCTGAGTCGCATTTCCATATGACGATTCCCAAGTTGAAGAGTCATACCGAGATTTTTTATAGCCTCCAGACATTCTACTGTAACGTCGAGGAATTCCTTAATTTTTTTGGCCGACTCTTGTTGAATTATTGCTAGATCGAGATCTATATGTACTCACTTGGAAAGAATTAAGCGTTTATCTTTATTAATAGGTCCCACACTATTTCGAAATTATCTTCTGTCATTTAAAGATGTTGTATTAGTCGGCTTGGTTCGCGGTTGATATTTGTTTTTAGGTACTGTAACTTCTCAACTTTTGTAATTTAATTATTTTGTACCCTTTGAAAAATTTGAATATTTGGTAGTGAGATGTTAGGTTTGCCTGATGATGTTTTTAGATTTGATATTTTGGTTTCCAACTCTTCAACTGTCTTCTCGATAAATTGTTCCATTTCTAGGTACTTGTTGTTAGTAAAATAAACTGAGGGAAAAATCATTTCGTAAACCCAAATTTCTTCATTGAGTTCCTGAATGCTTTCCCATTGTTTGTTTAATTTCTTTAGTAATGACTCATACCTGGCGATCTTCTCCTGGAGATCACAAATTGCCTGGTTAGCAGCTTCGTTGAAGTGCTTTTTAGTCTCATTTGCCCCTCTACTGGAGTCCTCTTGCGGTTGTGACTTTACGATGTTTTTTGGTTTTCTTCAAGATATGTTCTTGCTTGATTGTAAGCCTTTTTGAGCTCTTCAATATAATTTTGTTTGATGTATTCATGGTCTATTCCCGTGTCGCATATATCTTGATGATTACCCTCGATTTCCAACCAGTATTTTGAAAGGGTTTCTTCCTTGGAGTTGATTAATCTTTTTAAATTAATTTTTCCTCGATTTCGGGTCCTTTTTGGTATTGGCGAGTAGCTGGATGATTTGGTATCCGATAGCCTCTTGTTTACGAGCTAGTCTTTCCATTTTTATTTTAACTCTTTTGTTCGAAGGACCATGAACGAAGTTGAATTTACATTAAAAGAATAAAGTATAAAAATATGTTTAATTTATTAAAATTAAACAAATTAAGGGTGTGTAATTTTGAGAAATTTTTAGAAGTCTTCAAAATTATTTTTCAATTTGTTACTCTTTGTGAATTTTTTTATTCAACATTTTTTCAACGATTTGTTATTACAAAATGAAAAAGGATGGATTTTGCCATCTAGTGATAGAATTTTAAATCTCTACAGGCGTTTCTTAAACTGTTAAGTACTGGGGGCATATTCTTGGACCACTCGACACGATGTAGTATACGACTATTACGACATTTATCATTCTATCCTTGTTTTTCAAATGCAAAAATGATGAAATGATCCTTGTCATCATGTCGTATACGATATTATGTCGAGTAATTCCAGAATCCTGATGTGTAGCAAAAATAGGTGATCTCAAAACGCTGTAACATTAAAACCATAAATGATAGACTCCAACTGGTTTGATTTTTTGAAATTTATTCTACCTTTAAACTCTGAAGTTTTATCTACCATAATCGGGCCACACTGTGTAAATTTTATTTTATTTAATTTTGTAAATATTAAGTATCAAAGGAATTTTCTTAGAGCAGAGAAAATATTTTACTAACAAGCTAGATATGTTAATAAGATTACTTTTCTGTAACGACGTAAATTCGCTTTGATCTCCACAGGGAAATGTGGTAGTAAATTAATTTAAAGTTTGAACACTCCATCGCGTTATCCTTAATGAACTAGAACTATGATTCGCACATATGCTTCACTAGAAAACATTTCCTAAACTCACTGTTAGCCAGCAATTATTTTTCCGGTAGAAATAATTTCCATGCCTGCAGAAAACATTAAAACCCTCCCCAACTTCCTGTTTTAATTAGAGAAAAATGTAAGCGGTAATTTGTTAATTAAGTACGCCGCACTTTGTTATAATTTTGTTTTGTTTTATGAGAAACGGTTGATTTTATTTTTCCTGAGAATATTATTATTTTCCTTTCATAAATATTGAGAGGAGGCATTAATTTTTTATATCCTCTGAACAATCAATAACGTCATAAATTTTATACTATCATCACTCATAAATAAATAAAGTTGTATTTCCTTCTCCCACGTGAAATGAAAATTATACAAGGAATTAATAAGAATTTTAAATTTGCGTGATTTTAACCAAACTTTACACGCAAAGTTTTATATTATATCAAAAATATTTTATTTTTAAACCTTGTTAAGATTAAAATCACATATTAAAGCTTTTAAGAAAGTCATTTAAACGTGTAAGTTCCGTTTTACGAAAGCTCAAGAAAAAGTTGAATATTGTGTTACAAGATCATGCAAGTTCAAGGAGTTTTAACATCGTTACTTTGCGCGACTCTCGACTCAAGAGGCTTTTCTTTTTGGAAAAGCTTATGGAATTATACAAATAAGGTTGGTTTAAACCACATTACGTTGAAATTGAATTCAGTTATAACGCAGCTCAAATCATAATTAAATCCAGCTTTTTTTTAGAAAAAAACTAGAGAATAAAATTACGAGTTTATTTTAAATCCCAGGTTTTACAATTGAAGGATAGCTTTTTAATTATTAAAGATTAAAGTAGGGAATGATCAAGCTTAAATCCAAGTTAGAGTGGATAAAATAAAATTGGGAGATTTCCATAATTACGGAAAGATAATTTCATCATAGATTTAATCTCGCAAAAATTGTATATTTACGTTAAAAACTTGTGGAAAATAAAAGGATTTGGTGATCCTTTGCGGTGTGTATACTGGAAAAACTTGCTTACGCTTTTCTTTGTGTTTTCCCTGGATGCATACCAATTCTCATCTAAATTCAACCCTTAAGGTTCATATTTTAAAGTTTTTACTTTACTTCAGAGAAGTTTCTAAAAATAATAAAAGTTTTAATTTCACATGGAAAATTATTTTCATGCACCATACAAAATTTAATTTTTAAAAGAATTTAATGACACAATAAAATTACTACTAGTGAAAGACATGCTTTTGAAAATTACTTAAAGCCTTATTTCCTTTAATATAAATTTTTTAATCATCATGCCTTTTATGTCGTTATTTTATAAAGAAAAATACGCTAGATTTTCTTGGAAAATTATCTAATTTGTTTTTTAGTAACATTTTCTGATTAAAACTATTTTACGTTTCGTAAATGCAATTTCTTTCCACATTTCTAGTTGTGTAGGTTTGTAATTAACTTTTTTAATCTAAATTCTGTGAAAGCTAATAGTAACAAATAACGATTTTAAAAGCATCTTTAAAAAACACAAAGGCGAGAAGGTCGCTGTTCGCAAGATTGAAACTTCTAAACTGAATCATTTCGTATCTGAACTTTCTAACAAAACTTAAATTACCCTGGTGGAGTTATAGATAAACTGTAAAGGTTGTTCCAGAGAGGCCTCTGAAAGTTACACAACTTTAACGGCCACGACATGTGACATTTTGCAGTTACATAAAGAGAACCAGCCGGGTTTTCTCGCGGGTGTTATAAAACACGTCCTATCGAATCAAATCGATCGAAATTTCAGTGTAAAGTAATAAAAAATATTAAAAAAATGGTGTGATATTCCGAATTTCACCGGACCATAAAACATGTCCCGTTTATATTCTAAAAATATTCCAGAATAATTTTAGTTTGAGTTAAATGAAAGTGGAGAGGAGAAAATTTGTTCTCAATCAAGGACGTGTTTGATGGGTGTGAAATAATCGAAGAGCCTCAGGCGCGTTTATCAACCTGATTACCCTTTTCTCACCCTCAACCCTCAGCTGAAAACTCAATCTTTTCCTAAACGACCAAGCTTCATTCGCGTTATTTTTGCGCCTTAAGCGATATTCACATCCGCAATCATAAGGCTTCAATTAAAAAAATAGTTTTTCCATTTCCATTAAAACTAAGTCGTTTTTCTACTTATCCAAGTGCCAAAAGTACTAATGGTCTAAATTCTGGTTGAAAGGTAAAAATGAAGAAAAATATTATTCAAATGAGTATAAATAACCCAAACTTATTCCTAAGTGATACAAAAATAGAACAAAAACAAAAAGATCTCTACATGTTCATTTTCAAATTTTTGGTAGTTAGTTCCTTTCTACTTTTTATTACTTCTGCTAATAGTACCTTTTTGATTAATGTCAACATAGGTTCATCACAAAAAATGAGATACTTACATGTACCTTTTAAAATTAGTTTAATTTTCTATAATGCAAAAATCCAAAAGTTGGGTATAGTGCAAAAAATATAAGATCTAACTATATAAAAAAATAAAACTTTTTCAATTTTAGGTACAAAGTCTGATATGTTTCCATGAATATCTAAATCATCGTCAAAGTCCATTCATTTTAGACTTGTGTAGAAGGGTTTTGTATCAAATGAAATGAAAGGCATTATGCATTAATGTCTAATCATTTTTTGTTAGATGTCTCTGCAGTTTGACCATAGAAGTCCAATATCTGACTTGCAGCAAAATTGTGGTTGTCTTTTAATATGCTTTTTGTATCTCAACTTCTTTATAGCCTTCGCTTTCAGATAGTAACTAGTTTGTATATATTTCTTAATCTTTATAATACTAGTCCTGATTCAACTCATTTTGGCTTTTGCTACGCCACGCCATGGGAAAGATATGTTTTTACGAGACTTCCATTTGGTTTATGCTCAGCTCCAGAGATTTTTCAAGAAATATTGAGAAATTTAGAGAAAAAAAATGAAAAACACAGAATGTTCAATGTATAATATTTTAATTTATGTATAGAAACTTTAGGAAAAACAAACTCAAGAAGTTTTACGAATAAATGGAAAAGTAAAGTTTCTAGGAGATATTTTATCACAACATCACTTGAAAGTTGATGAATAAAAAAAATTGCAATTAAAAATTTTAAAATATCCGAGAACAAATTTGAACTTCGACGATTTTTGGGTAATGTAACTTACTTAAACAAATTTATTTCAAATATGTGTGAATTAACTAAATCATTAAGAATATTATTAAAAAAAGACACAGCTTGGTATTGGTAATGAACAAGAAAATGCATTACATTGCATTAATTTCTGGATAACTTCTTTTCAGTAGATCTGCTGTGTTATCCGAACGTTTGTAGAGGTTCTTCCATTTCTTCTTCTGTCAATGGACCTGTTCTTCCTTTTTTCAAAAATCGCCTACAAACACTCTTATCATTCTTCTAAGGTTTGAAAATTTTTCCAGGATATTTTTTGTTATTACTTTTATGGTTGATTTCAGGGTATTATTTTGTTCTATTGATGTTTTTCGGGTTCCACCACAATTGGCCATTGACTTCTTTCCTCTAACCATTCGGGCCCGGTTCACCATAAGTCGAATTCTTTGCATTCGTTAGTAGTTGATCCTCTTGAGATTATATCTGCTGGATTTTCCATGGTGCTGACGTGCTACCAATATTTGCTTGAAACTAACCATTGAATTTCTGACAGTTGGCGACAAAGTTCTTCCATCTAATAGGATCACCTTAATCCATCCCAACGTGATCGTGGAATCTGTCCAAGCCTAGATCTCCGTGGTGGTCATCTCCGAAACTCTTAGCTAGTAAGAGAGCTATCCAGAAGCTAGTGCCAATAGTCAAGGAAAAAGGACCAAGCCAACTACCAGCCCAATTTCACCCTACAGTACCAAGGAAACAGACAAACCTTGGTCAAATTATGATATACATTTTAACATTGTTGTAAGTAGTTACAGGAAATTATATTGTACAGTATCCGCCGTCAGGATTATATGTAGAATCACTGGGCGAAAGCAGAATAGAACGTGCAACCTTCCAACTTGAGATTCAGATAAACTAGGTACTCAGGGGATCAACATTAATTTAACAGACCGTTACAAATATGAGCAGGTTATGTTATACTGCAAGAAATCTTATAACAGATCCTTCACCAAAATCTACTTCATCATTTAAAGGAGCAACAATATTGGTTTAATTGGACTCAACATTCACGAAATGACCACCCGAACAAAAAGAGTTGACATCAGTGTTTTGGGTCAACGATGAATGTTACCTCTTGATAATGTCTTCATTGAAGCTCTTGACAAAAATCAAAAGGATTCATGATAACAGCTTTGGCAGAGTTTAACGAGATAGAATGCAGAATCACAGAGAAAATTAACAACTTCTAAAAGATGGATTGGATGAATTTCATAGTTCAGAGTTGGTCCACGATTGCAAACACGAATAAGCTTCATTTCCTCGAAGAATATCAACTCGTGCCTAACATGATAGAGGCACTGTATGATCATCTGACGAATATCTTATTCAATCATGGAAATCTCTATGAAGTCATACCACCCAAGCAGGCATTTGGACTTTTGCAGAAGGCACAGGCGCAACTGCCTGCAGGTATTGAAATCCAGAGACGTCTGCTTGTTAGAATAACTATGAACATCACTGACCACACCATTCGAGTATTTGGGTACTTTAAACTTGCCGAAACCGAAGACTACGAGTTAATCAGAATAACGTCCATTAATATCAAGATCACAGAGGCATATTTATGAACTGATGCTATTTCGAATGAGGTATTAAAGGTGAACTATAATGCACAGTTATATTTTCAACTTTCAGATAACGAGTTCAAGTAGTGAAGCTCCACATGTAGGCGATACGTATACACACCAGTGGTTATCCGATACAACAAGACACTACCCACAAATGTCTAATCCTGAAACTAAGAAGGTTGCTCATAATCTTCAAGGAACTGAGTAAGGAAAACATCTGCCTTATCATGGTTAACAAGACAACCAGAATCACGATAGTCTGCGATCGCTCACGAGATGATGAGCAGATCAATACCACAGCCATCATTCACATCTCACCCAACTGTGTCATCCGCAACTGATAATTCCTGGACATTCGGAAAGTCCAAATCAATATCAATGGAACCAGTGTTCAGTTTCAACGATAACCTGAATGAACTGCATGATGAAGAAAGAAATCTGCAGACCATTAACGAAGAAGCAACCTGGGCAAAAGTAAGGCATCATAACAATAACCTCCTGGCTAGCACTCATCATTGGAGTAATCATCGTATTGGCGGGAGTACGCTACATGTGGAAGAACCATTGCAAGAAAACCTCAACTCCATTGTTGCGGCATAGGAATCAGTCAATAGAATAGGAACCATCCGAGATAATCTATTTTTTTCTAAAAATGTCGCTTAGTGCCTTTCTAATAAGCATGCTCCAATTCTACTTCATAAGATTGATGTGCTTACGTAGCGGAGGGCTGGAAGGGGTAACTTAGATGTGGTATCCACCGAAAAGTTTGTAATAATAGCCCGGGTTTTGTATTTTATATTTGAAGTTTTCAACCTCAAACTTTTCGACTAAAATATTTACAAAAATTAATGATTTTAATTAAATCGTAGTAACAAGTCTTAGCTTTTCATTTATTTGATTTAATTAATTTCAATAGGGCAATTAACATTCGCTAGCAAAGCTTACAAATAAACTGTGTAAGTTATAATTAAAGTATTCACGATCTTGTCATAATTAATTCGCTTAAAGTCCTGAATCTACAACTGTTACTTACCAGATTACTTGTTGTAACTTGATCCTTGTTTGAAGCGACCCAAAAGTTGTTGTATTTAGATATAACTGAATTACATTATGTTTCGGTTTTACATTACAAAATTTTCAGTAAGATTAATGAGCAATTACATGTTAATATTTTGGAAAGAAAATAGTTTTGGGTAAAAATTAAATTAAGCAAAAAAATTATTATGTATTCTGTCTTCAATTTAAAATGCAAATTCCTCCTTTTTTGCTTCGCACAGGAAGGCTCTTGAATAATAATCGAGGACCTTTTCCATAGAATTTGCCTGCAAAACACGAACTGAGCCCAGCTTCTCACTTGTTCACGGGGCATTCCAACAAATTCGTACATCAATGTTGCTTCCGCGTGAATTATGGAAAACCTTTTTATCGAAATAATTTATAGGCGTAACAAAGCGAAGAATGGCGCTATTTATCGGAAGAAATTTGCGTGTTTTAAGCTGGTAATAAATTTAGTAGAGCAATGCTTTATTTTCGCCGTGGGATTTATAGCCGTTTACCCTTAGTATTTGCCAATTTTATTCAAGCGAAAATTTAGAAAAATTGCTCCATTTTTTGTGTGAATTATTAAAATATCGATTATCTTAATTATACTCTTTCAATGTCTTTATATTGTACACGTGATTGGCATTTATCCAAAATGTAGTTCTAAAGTTGGATATTGATTGAATGGCGTTGGAAGTAAATCTTTTGTATGAGCAATGGAGTTGAAATAGGAAATAGTTTAAGGCAGGCATAGTTTTAGATGCACTTCTGGAAATGTCTTCAACATGCAAATCTCGTTTTAAGTGGAGGAGTGGGTTGTAGAAAAATTCGATTTATTAAATAAAAATTCTTAATGCATTTTCCATTATAAAGTTAGCCACTACTTTATTTGCAGATTTTAAATAAGGCCATATTTGATGTAGTACTTACAATGAAAATCAGCTTTTCACAAAGAAAATTCGAAAATAATGAAGCTATCCCATTTATATAAGCGAATTATTATTTATAACTCTTTTATAAAGCAGATTTTACGGTTTATTAAACAAATTTTATACGTATTTAAATTTCAAAGTTTAATGGGTTTACAAAAAATAATATTTTAATTTATTTATTTAATATATTTGACAGATTTAAATTAAATTTTATAATTAATTAATTTCGACATAACCACAGGTTATTTCAATTTTTTTCTAATTGGGGTTAATTTTTTATCAATTAAACTAAAGTATCGTTTTTATCCATTTAGAAATACAAATTGAAAGCCATTTTAAGTTATTATAGCAAAATTTATTTTTAAAACTCTCGTTTTTAATTGTTTTTAATTAATAATGCTAGAATTAATAAATATTACTAATTATTAAAATACCAATATCTACGTTTTGGTGCATTTTAAGATTTTTTAGGTAATTAACAAAAAAGTTATAACGGAACTTTTTATATAATTATTATGTTGAAATTTTATAATACGTTAAAATTACTAAAATGTAATCAATAATATTTTGAAATACAGGGTGATACAAAAAGTTGGTACTTTTTTGACGTAAAACTCAATAAAATAAGTCGTTTGGCAAAATATTTTGCATATAAAAATACACTGTAGTTGGATGTCTTAACTAAAATATTCAAAATTGTAAAAATAAGATTTTTTATTTTTATTACGTGTTATTTTCTTGTTATTTCAGTTTTAGTGCTAATTTTTGATTTTTCTTATATTTCCAGCAAAACGCGAAGAAAAGCAATCACACACGTTACTTTAAAATAAAAATAACTTTCTTATACAAAGTAAAAAGTATTTTGCCAAACGACTTATTTTATAATCGGTAATAAATTGATATGAATTTTCGTCATTTATAACAACTACTAATACCCCCTGTATAAGTGCGTTCCACATATTATGATACACCCTGTATAACTCGGTTAAAAATAAATGAATGATAGCAATTTAAAAGTGGGGGTTGTGGAAAATCTACTAAAATATGTAAAATATAATACTTCTTTTTCCACATATAATCAAATTCTGGAAAATTGCTATGACGAAAAATTTGAAATTTATATAGGGTGTCCCATTTTTTTCTTGCCTAATGGGAATTTCTACGTATACATGGCGTTATTTTGACATAATTTTTGTAAAAAAGGGGTAAAGGTGCGTAAAGGCTTTGTTGTGCTTTGAATTATTATTGGTTTTAGTAACTGCACTTATAATATTTTTGGTGACTAAAAAATACATATAAAGTTTACATAAATAGGTTTTTATTTTTTACTCCCCTTCTAGCTTTTCAAATGACTACCAGAGGTCGTATCTGATTTCCAAAATCTGGAATAAATTTTGCTGGAAGAAATTGAGACACCCTGTATATTCTATACAAATCTTACGCATTAATAAACTGTTAATATTTAAAAAAAAACAGGCAACTTAGTTTTTAGGATATTCGTGACCAAAGTCAGAATTTCAAAGTCTGCTGATAGTAAAAATCATTCATGTGACTATGGGACTGTACCGAGCACTAATCCGCACACAGCTCCCTACCAAAAATAAAATCCAATAATTTTTAGGAAAAATTTGCCTTCAAAAAGTTTTTTAACTTTGTTATTATTAATAAAAAAAATGTAAATTTTGCATATACAAAGCTAAATATGTGTTCTTTAGAACGGTCAGACTACTTTTTTGATATTTTGATTATAATATTTTTAATTTACACTCCTATTGTGTGCAAAATTAACACTTTTA
Organism: Stenus bimaculatus; assembly: GCA_963971135.1. Taxonomy (NCBI): domain Eukaryota; kingdom Metazoa; phylum Arthropoda; class Insecta; order Coleoptera; family Staphylinidae; genus Stenus; species Stenus bimaculatus. Next base: position 48,421,016 of record OZ020181.1, read on the forward strand.
TATGTGGAATATATCTTAAATAATTTTAAGAATGATATACAGGGTATTTATAAACAAATGTCCCTACCTTTGGGAATTGATTTTTAGACCGGATATATGATAAAAATAATTTTTTCCAAATAAAAAAATGTTAAAGCTCATTTTTTTCATTTTTTGACACAAACAAGATTAAAGTGCACTTATTACTCGAAAACTCAGGTCAGTATACATTTTGGTCATAACATCTAAACACGAAAAAAAAATCAAGAAAAGACTTAAGTAGACAAAAAACTTCAATTTGTTTTGAGTATTTATAATTTTAATTGAAAACTATAGTCAAAAGTAAGTTTTTGAGCAAATGATCATTATAGATATACCTAAATGTTACATTAAATAATTGAAAAAAATGAGTAAACTCTAAAAAGCTGAGAAAAAAATGTGTCAAATATAAATTGTTAGGTCTAATGGGGGAAAGTAAAGAACATACTAATCTTTTCGTCAAGCGTAAAAGAAATTTTTTTACAAAATTTTTTGAAATTTAAAATGCGTCAAATAAAAAAAAACGATTTATTTTTTGAGTACATTTTAAAATTACTAAAAAAATTATAGGTTTTCATTTGAAAAAGCAAGTTGAGCTTGAAATGACATTTACAATGATCTTCACATAAAATAAGTTAAAGCATTACATTTCCCCTTTAAAAGTAAGAAAATTTTATTTGAATTTTTTTTTTCTAAAACGCTTAGTTTCGCAGAATTTTGCATGGTTCTTATTTAGGAAATGTCTACATGTAAAAAATATTTTTTTTAAATTTTATTATTTTACAATTTGTACGATTCTATTAGCGTTATAAAAGATGACCATATTATCTTTTAACATAATTGCTTTAGATTAAGTATAATTTATTTTCTTATTTAGGAGACTCTAATATACGAGTGGTAGCTTATAAAATTAATTTTTTTTCTGTTTTTACAAATATTCAAAACTCTGTAGTTTATGAAATGCATGATGGGATCAATTTTTTTTCTAAATTTAAATCTATACAGGGTGAACAAAAAGTTCGGCAAAAAATGATTAATATTATTTATACTTATTTTTAAAGTAAGCATTCTTGAGAAAAAAGTTTCAAATAAAAGTTGTACGGTTTGTGATAATTAAAAGAAATCGGTTCGGTGTTGCCAAACTTACCTATTAATACTTTAAACTCGTGTAACTTCTAAAATATTTACTTCCGTAAAATAAAAAACATGCTTCATAAATCTCTGAAAAAATAAAAAAATAATAAAAATGACTTTGGCATCGCCCGTTTTTGTATTAAAAAAAATCGAAAAGAATAAAATCCAGTAAAAATTGCAGTTTTTAAAGATTTTCTCCAAGATATGACCTATTAAGGGTGTGGTTTTTTTTAATTTTCTAAAAATTCGTTAAATTCTCTAGAAATTATGAAAACTTTTAAAACCCTAACTCTTTGTATGCACTCACTAGAGCCTTCTAAACTTATTCCTATGAGAAATGATTCTAAGCATAGTTAGTTACAATTGAGGTGCGCCTTCATTTTTGTTATTATTTAATAATACAACTGTTTCAAAAGCCATCAAAATTTAACTTTTGCTTATAAAAATTGATTATTAACACGTTAACTGCCATACGACGCGCCGGTCGTCGTACGCATTTCTGACTGAATGCGCCATACGACGACCGGTCGTCGTAATAACGCTTGTAGTTTCAGCAACATAAAGTCAATCTTTCTCTACATTTATTAGTGTTATATGTGAGCAGTTGCCACATATGAATGTTTATGATGTGAAAAACATCGACTGCTCGTCCTAGAAACCTATTACATTTCGAAAGAAAATGATAATTGTTTGAATATGTTTTCAATAGTAGGTAAATGTAAGTGAATGTTCAAAATGACAAAAACTTTGTAGAAAACTATTTTATTTACATATAAGTAATTAAACAAGTAAATTCTAAATTAAATTAAATTTATGGACCTTTCAATGATTTTTTATAAAACAATTGGCACACATTGGAGGTTTTTCCGGGCATTGTGAGCAGTATGTAATAACTCGAGGTGTTACACTTCCTTTATCTGCTTCACGGCTTCCATATTTTCGACGATTTTTAGAATAACAGCTGACACAACGTCTTCTGATTTTTCTATTTCGTTCATCGACTTCTCCATTTTCTTCTAATTTATGTTTTCTTGAATTATTTGTTATATTTTCGTCATTATCGTCGTCGACGTCAAGTAAACTTTCGACTAAATACTCCCTGAATTCAGTAATGGATAATTTCTTTTGAGATATCTTTTTATAGATAATATACGCATTTACCACAGAAGTACCAAAAATAAGTTCCATTGCAACTTTGTGATACCACTTCACAGATTTTCGTATTGCATTGGAGTAACTGGAGAATTGATCAGATAAATCAATACCTGCTTTTCCTGCATTGTAGTCTTGAACTATTTTCGGTTTAAAAATTTCTTCTTTTTTTCTATTGTTTTTACCTGTGGAGGTTATTTCTGTTGCATGTCTTGTAGACAACATAAGAACATCTCGTTTATCTTTCCATTTAACTACAACTATTCCTTTTTCATTATGCATTCCAATAATTTCGTTTTTGGAGAGGTTTTTGTTTACCACCTGTTTCGGAATGCGTTTTCTATTTTTTCTAAGTGTCCCTGTAAGATGTGTATTTCTGTTTAATAAATATTCTGCAAGTTCTACTGACGTGTAATAATTATCCGTAATAAATAAACGGCCTTCGTCAAGATAATTTTCTCCTAGCTTGAGAACAATATCAGTTGATAGTGAAACGTTTATTTGATTTTTTTCTTGCTTCCCTTGATAAATTTCTATTCCGTAGGTGTATCCAGTAATATCACAAATTTTGAACAATTTAATTCCATACTTATGTCGTTTATTTGGAATGTATTGACGGAATAATAAACGTCCTCTAAATGGAACTACTGTCTCATCCACACATAGACATTCGCCGGGTACATTATAATGTTGATAAAGGTCTTGAAGTTTGTTCCTGAGAATATTTATTTTATGTAGTCGATCGCCATGAGCTTCTTTGTTATTTGAAAAATGCCACATGGTTAATAATATTTCAAATCTGTTACGCGGCATTGTTTTTGGGGCAATACTATTCTTATATATTCGCTTTGTACTCCAATAATCACATAATTTTGGATATCTAACCAATCCCATCCATAAAAGAAGCCCAAAAAATTTTTTCATTTCCTGTGGACTGGAATCTTTCCATTGATTCAATCGACTACTTCTACTGACTATTTTTGTTGACAATAATTGTGCAGCATAAAGGTTAGTTTGATCCGTTATGTGTTCCATAATGTCTTGAGTTATAAATATTTCGTAATATTTTATCGGTTGGTCACTTGCAGTTAAATTTATATTTTTGATTCCTTCCTTGAACGTTTGTATAAAAACCGGCTGTTGTACAGACGAGTTACTGCCTATAGTTTTCCATTCATCATTTGAAGAAGTACAAAAATTATTGTCATTCGTTTCAACTAATTCATCTTCGATATTTAATAGTTGTTGATAAATGGATTCACTTAATTCCGATTCACTTTCACTTTCATTTTCAGAATAATTTGGATCTCCTTTCATATCATCACTATCAAAATCGTCTTCACTAGAATTATCACTATATGAACGAGTTGTTGAATTCTTACTAAAATTTGCCATTTTCGAATCACTACAGACGATAAACTCCAACAACCACTTTCAAAAATACAACTGGCGCTTTATTTAGAAAGAAATTATTTTTATAAGGAAATATTATAATATTGTTAAATATACAATAAAATAACACAATAAAATAATACAATAAAATAATAAATAAATACATACGACGACTGGTCGTCGTACGGCCTCCTAATAAATACTATTCATTATCAGGCCATACGACGGCCGGTCGTCGTTTATATATTTTTACTTATTTTATCTAAATTAAGTACCTACTATAAAAAAGTCTCTGCATTCAAAATTTTAATTAAATAAAAAATGCCCAAGATATTTACTTTGGCTCTCAGCGTTCCACGATATCAATATATGGGCGGCAGTTAACGTGTTAAGCAACTATTGATCATTTACTGATTTCTGGCAAAAACGGGCGATGCCAAATTCAAACCCCTGTAACTTTTAAACCATAAAAGATTTTGGTTTTTTCTTGATAAAATTTGCTCTACTTTCTAACCTTGACGTTTGGTGAACCACGAACGGGACACCTTGTATAAATAACTAAATAACGAAATTTAATTTTTTTTTTCTAAATTTGAAGAAGATGAATAGCATAAAATACTCTCGACGAGATTTTGTCGTTTTAATAAATGTGCAAAAATTTACAGTGACTTTAAAAACACCTAATTTGACCATATTTGATAAGGAATATTTACCATATTAAAAAAAAACAAGTAAAAAATCTCGACGAGAGATGTTAGCTTAAAGAGCAATATTTTAAAATTTAAAAATCGATTTTAGTTAACTATTACAATTATACCATTATCATGTCCGTTTACATGGAATTGCATATAATTATATTCTATACTAGATCGCTCTTAATAAAACGGTTCGGTTAAAATCCCTGTTGTGAGGTGTCACAGAAGGTGGTCCTTTATCGAAGTTTGAAGAAACAATAGATAGTGTACCTCAGGGTCATACGCCCATCTTCCACGAAACCCTCGTGAAATTTTAAAATGTTATAAGATTTTCTTTTTAGATTTTGGTTTATATTTTTTTCCTCAAAAGTATAAACAGGAACATGTACAAAATTTTAATATTTTCCACTAAAAAAATTTCAGCAGTCATTCGAAACAACTCGCTATACAAAATATTTATTAGGTTTTTGTTTTGGAGAGATGTATAAAATTTGCTCTGACAATGCTTTTGTGCCTTTTTTTAGCATTTTAAAAAATTGCTATATTTCTAAATTACTATTCATAAAGTTAAAAAGTTATTTTGTCTGATTTACAAGACTCTAATCCATAAATGTAGAGGATTAAGGACTAATCGATTTAAAAAAAAATTAAACCCTTTTTCTTTGAAAATCTTACTTTTGTGACAGAATTAGCAATTCTGCCAGGGTAGTGAGTGTAAGTCAAGGTAATGTCGAGAAAAAAACCAATAATTTGTGGAAAACAACAACTGAAAATTTATTTAAGCATTACAAAATGATGCAGACAAAAACGGTCTCTAATTCAACTTTTTATTGAGAATGGCCGTAAAGCTCATGAAGAGATTGAAATAGTAAGATGCATCAAGAATCGTATGTTTAGATATCTAATCAAAGCGCAGAATATATTATTTTTAAATTCTTGGCAGGTGGCGTCTCAATTTGAACACTCTTGGTAGAAAAAGATACTCTCCTCGGGACACAATATATAAATAACCAAATAATGAAATTTTTTTTTTCTAAATTTGAAGAAGATGAATACCATAAAATACTCTCGACGAGATTTTGTCGTTTTAATAAATGTGCAAAAATTTACAGTGACTTTAAAAACACCTAATTTGACCATATTTGATAAGGAATATTTACCATATTAAAAAAAATAAGTAAAAAACTCGACGAGAGATTTGTCACAGAAGGTGGTACTTTATCGAAGTTTGAAGAAACAATAATAATTAGTGTACCTCAGGGTCATACGCCCATCTTCCACGAAATCCTCGATATAATGAATAAATATCTAAACTTAATAAAAGGTATAATGCCATCAATAGTCTGAAAGCAGTGTTAGGTAGTGGCAGTCTTAAATCAGCTTATTGTGGCTTATTTTATCCTATTCTCTCCTATAGATTTGTTCTGTAGGGAGAAGCAACTAATGCAACTTAATAAATCGAAATAAATTTTAACAAAATCTGAAATTTTAAAATGTTATAAGATTTTTTTTTTAGATTTTGGTTTATATTTTTTTCCTCAAAAGTATAAACAGGAACAAGTACAAAATTTTAATATTTTCCACCAAAAAATTTTCAGCAGTCATTCGAAACAACTCGCTATACAAAATATTTATTAGGTTTTTGTTTTGGAGAGATGTACAAAATTTGCTTTTGTGCCTTTTTAGCATTTAAAAAAATTGCTATATTTCTAAACTACTATTCGTAAAGTTAAAAAGTTATTTTGTCAGATTTATAAGACTCTAATCCATAAATGTAGAGGACTAATCGATTAAAAAAAAATTAAACTCTGTTTTTTTTTTCAAAATCTTACTTTCTAATAACTGAAATTGCTTTTCAGAAACCTTTGTCTATTAAAATACATCAAAAACTGCGTATTTTATTGGATTTTGATCCGAAAAGTAGCTTATATGAATTAATACTTCTTTAAGTGCTATGCTCACTTCAAATATTTGTAGGATCGAACTTTTTATTCTTAAATTCGAACTTAAAAATAGATCAAACCTTTCGAAGATTAAGAAAAAGTTCGAGTTCGATAGATTTTCAGGTCCAAAAGAAGTTCATGTTGATAAATAGGATTCATAAACAGGTCGTGTTCAAAGAAAGTTCGAACTTGAAAACTTTCAATGCGATTTTACTTCTGAAAATTATATAAAAAGATTATAGCCTGTATTCAGCGACCGTGATGAAAATTTTAGACACGTTGTTAAAGTTAATCACGTCTTTAAAGAAATATTTCTTATGAAGACATATTTTTTAATCACGTGTTTAACGTTAACGACGTATTATTTATGAAAACTCTAGCAACAATAGATCAAACAATAGTCTAGTTTACTTCCCAAAGTTCGTCACTTTCGAACTTTCTCAAGTTCGATGAAGTTTGGACTTTCTGAAATCATCGAGTTTCAACTGCATTAAGTTGCAACTTCAACAAGTTCCAACTTTTATTAATTCGAACTATAAGGAATGGGTTCAAACAGTTCAACTTTTTTATGTTTTATAGTCCGAACTAAAGTTAGAACATCAAAAAGTTCGGGTTTTGTGAACAGACGAAAGTTCGGACTTGAAAACTTTCAAACACTCTAGTAATAGATCAAACCTAAAAATAGTTTTTACTTCCCAAAATCTGAACTTTCTGAGTTTCGACCTTCCTCAAGCGCGAATTTCGTCACTTTCGAATTTCCCCAAGTTCGATGAAATTAGAACATTTTGTTCATCGTTTTCGAAGTTGTTACTTCAACAAGTTCGAACTTACGAACTTTCTTCCATTATGTCGAACTATAAAGATTGAGTTCGAACAGTTCGAGCATCAAAAACGGGTTTTGTGAACAGAACTACTGTAACTTCGAAAATATAATTGTCTGAGCAAAAATCTTTATTTTACTATATTTAAGGATTTTTGTAAAAATCATTTTAAATTTTTAAAATGCTGTAATTTAAAACCTAATCTGAAAAAAACATGAATAATTTTTTTTAAATTTGTTTTCTTATTTTGCCTTAATTTACATTATATTTGAAAATAATTTATGGTATGAAAATTATGCCTATAAACTAGGTGTAATAAAAAGCGTTTATTGCATCTGCTTATGGATATAAAATTCTTTTTTATCGGGTAGTTCCTGCCTCGTCCTATATATTAAAAATAATAATTATGACAGCCTAAACTGTGTTAAGCCCGGGCAGGCTTGTATAAATCATGCAGTTATTTCGCGTTTGTGCAGACTTCAGACTTTAACTGCAGGACTTGTTCTTAACAAATGGCGTGGAAGATAACGAATTTTATTTCCGCACAAGAAGTTTTCCTTTAAGTCACCCCACATTTTTGATAAAAAAGTAGTAAAATTAAAGCTGATGCAACCAAACTTACATTACAAATAAAGGGTGTAATTTGGGTTGCATTATGGAAACATTTATCCCAATTGATTTATTTTAGTATTCATAAATTCCAATTTTATAGCAATAAAAAACATGAGGGTTTTTTATTATCAGTGGTATTTACATTTTAGCTGGAAAAGCGATTTTATCTGCTGGCTACATTTTGTACTTGACCTAACAACTTTCTGTAGGTGTATTTGAATAGCCCGAGATAAGTTAAATATTCGCTTGGGAAATATACTTTCAACCTTTCCTTTATCTGTCATGACCAGGAAAACCCGGGTTATTTTTCTTTTTTTAAAACAAAATTAGCCACTTTTCAATAAAGGCAAATTATTTAGTTTTCAGCGATTAGAGTTTTGTATTTGTTATCAATCGTTTTATTAGAAAAAGTTGTTGGCAGTAGTATACGTGTTTCTATCATATTTCCACTTGATCGACCCCTTCTTTCAGAGAGATCTGTTTAAATCCGGTCACGTCGAGGCCTTCTAAGCAGGATATTCGCGACGTGGTTGGCTTTATTAAAAATTGAAAAGTGCAAAATTTTAAGACGACACGAAACACGTTGCTTGAACTTTATTAAGACGTTAGAAACACGTTTCATATTAATCTCTGAAATGTTCATGCTCCACTTGCTTATTTATTCATAATTAAAAATTCTACTTTAGTGAAAAATAACAAAAGCAATTATTTCATAGCATTTGATATCATTCTTTTAATTCATAAAAATGACAAGTGTCTTATTGCGACGTACTGAATTTAAAAGAGTTGTAGGTTCAAGACGTTTTTATTTATTGAGCTTGTTTACACGTTTTGTATTTACATTGACTTATGCAAACAGTACAAAAAGGATGAGTATTTGTATAAGCAAAAAATTCATGGCAATTTTCTGCACTGGACAGTGTAATTTCCTTGTAAAATAATGTAAACTTTATCCCATTATTTTAACAACGGAAATTACTGCCATAAAAATTTATCCAAAACAATTATAATATAATCGAGCCATCATCAACGTAATAAATTGCTTTAAGAGCATTTGTTTACATTTTTAGGAAAACCACTTCATAAAACGCTGTAGAGCTTTACTTCACTTCAAGAGCTTTCGTAAAATAATCAAAGGAAAGTTCAATGAAGTTTACCAAGCGACACAATATCCTGCCGATAAAAATTCTATTGATTTCGAAATTTCTTTCTGTGCAAAACAAACATAATAAAAAAAACTTTCACCTCATTTATTCATCCAAAAAAATTATTAGTAGAAGAAATTTTGCGTTTTATGGCCTAATAATTATAACAAAAGTTTGGGACATTTTATTGCAATTTTATGGAGTCACTATTATTTTATTTTATTTTTAAAGCATATAATGCCACTTTAACCACATCTGGAAGAGTCGTAAATATTTATGATTTTCTTATGATCGAAATTTATACCAATAAAGCTTTTTTATTTTATCACACTTCAAAACTCACGAATTTATACAACATAGCGGTTTTGTTTCTGAACCCTTACAGAACACTGTTATATAATATACAGGGTGTCACAGACCAACCATTCCACAAACATTTTTATTACCAAAGAATCAATTTTAATTCCGGAAGAACACTGGAAGTAACTTTGAAACTTTAAGTAGCAATATACACCTAATGTGGGTTCAGGGTCCTAGCTGGAAATTTTTTGAGGGAGATCTGAGGTCTCCATTATTTTAGGAGGAAAAAAACCCATTTGATATTTTCATTTTTACACTATATTTACTATGTACAGTATTTACATGGCTTTCCTTCATGTACTGGCATCATCTAATTCTAAGCCTTTTCTAATTGTATTTCAGAAAGGATCACTTGTATTCCAAAATCTTCAATTGTGTTTCAGATAAATCAATTTAATTTTAGAGACCATCAATTGCATTTCAGAATTAATAATTGTATTTCAGAAAAATCAATTTAACTTTTGATAGGACCAATTGTAAAAATTGAGGAAGACAATTTAACATTACACTAGTAACAATACAACACTTGGATCCTTATTCACCAATTGAAGCAGTAATTACTAAAAGATTACTTCGGCCTTTTCCTCTAATGGCTCCTGATATTATGGAGCAAATACTGGTTTACTTAGAAACAATTATTAATGAAGCCAAAAAACAATAGTTGATAGTAATAGACTTGCCAACAGGGTCATTTTGAGTTCGAGTTCAAGCTTCGAGCTTGAAAATCTCCTTTTTAATTATCTAAAAACTCCCGAACAATGGAGAATAAGTGCTTTAGGAATTAGGAAACAGATAATTCTTTCTGAAATTCAATTGATTACTTCTGAAATAGAAATCATACTTACTAAAATTAAATTGTTTTTTCTAAAATAGAATTTATACTTTCTGAAATACAATTTAAGATTCTAAATGACAAATTTATGATTTCTGAAATTGAATTTATCGTTTCTGAAATACATCTGGAAAAGTTATAATTTTGCACCCCGTGCATGGTTTTAATAACTGTAAAATGACTATCAGTTTTGAGGTTAGTAGAGGTTGTATATAGAGTGTCCTATTTGACGATGGACTCAATGGGTATCTTTGTTATTATCGGACATAGAATGTCGGTTAAATGGACAAAGTAGTGTATTTTTGTATGTCCAATAATAATTCGTTGACAAAACAGTTGAATTTTGCATCGTTTCGGCGCCACTTTAAAAAAACCAAAAAGTGCCATTTTCAAAATATGTTTGTAACTTCTTTATTATGGGCCATGCCAAAAAACTTTGTTAACAACATAGAGGCAGATTTTTATCTAAAATTAAATAAGCTAATCAGATGTTTTCTTAAGTCACTGGATTGCCAGGAAATAATCCAAACTTTGTTTTTTCTTATGGTGCTCATATTGGAATTACACATATTTGGAATCACTGTTTTTTTGTGAGAATTTTGATATACCACATGTCATGTGCTCGAAACTTATTAACATAGCAAAGCATAAAAAATGAACAGTTGTAAACTGTCAATATTTTGGTGTTAACTTCATACTTTTTGTTTTTGTTATTGTTGTCATTTGTATAAGTTTATTAATTTTGGATTTTGAAAATAAAATAAATTATGTAAATTGACACAAATACATAATATGTATTGACAGTTTACAACTGTTCATTTTTTATGCTTTGCTATGTTAATAAGTTTCGAGCACTCAATGAAATCTTTTATTCGTCTTATTAACTGTTCTATTTTCTGTAAAATATTTATTAAATGTGATATGTGATATATCAAAATTCTCAGAAATAGACACTGATTTCAAATATGTGTAATTCCAATATGGCCGCCATAAAAAAACAAAGTTTGGACCATTTGCTGGGAACCCAGTGACTTAAGAAACAATCTGATTAGCTTATTGAATTTTTAACTGCCTGTATGTTGTTAACAAAGTTTTTTGTTATGACCTATAATAAAGAAGTTAGAGATATATTTTGTAAATGGCACTTTTAGGTTTTTTCAAGATGGCCCCGAAACGATTCAAAATTCATCTGTACTAGCTTAGTAGTTTTTTATTAGAATATGTTGTACAAAATAATCTCAGCAATACCGCAACATTGTTGTACGACCAATAACTACAAAAGATTTAAATCTTCGAAGCCAAGTTGATTTGGTCGATATTTAATGAACTCCATGTAGGGAATACAAATACCAGGTTCGATCAACAAAATGTTGCCTTCTTCACTTATTGGAATTTTTGAATGTACTTTTAGACTTTGGTGCCCCACACATTTTGCAGAATGACAACAGTCGTGATCAGTTTACAGTTGATTAAATCAAAAAACTCATGGAAGATGACGACATCCACAATTACTTGGGAGTGTCGAGCGCTACTACCAGAACATTGAAAATATGACATATCACTTTTTGGAACAGATCTAACGTTAGGATTGGATTCAGACCGATTCAAGAAAAAAATAACAGCAAAGATTTTGAGACTTTGAGAGGTTTAGAGAAATCAGCAATAAAAAGGAATCGCAACGGATGAGGAAGAAGGAAACTATAAGTGACTTCGAAAGGGTTTTTTGTTGGTAAGTAATTAACCAAAAATTTTACATCAGTTCATATCAACTTCTTCGGTTCTTACCTCCTTATTCAAACCGATAGGAAGAGATGTGATTGGGTTGAACCAAATAATAATAATAATAATAATAAATCATTTATTGGTTTCAAAATTACATTATAAATAAATAAATACATATAACAATAGTAAGGTAGAAACCAAAAGGAACAGGATCAGCGAAGCTACCGAGATAGCGCTGTTTTTCATCAAGTCCTAACGAGATACTGTTAGATAATAGTGAAGTAGGATAATGATTAGTAAAGTACAATGACGCAAACACGCTAATTCTAACAAAAAACTAGAGGTAGCTCTAAAAACATAAAAAATAATGCGTTAAATCAGCGAATAGGGATTAAAAGACTTATTGCTTTTGCTTGTGCAGTAACTGTGACCTTAAGTTTCTTTTAAACGAATATATTGAGTTAAATGAGAAATCGTACAAATTATAAAACGAAGCGATATTATAGGAAAAGCACCTTTTAAACAAAGTCGTGTGATGTTTAGGAATCCTAAGTAAATCTTTACGCCGAACATTCACATTGTGAACGTCAGTACGAAAGGTAAGTTTTTCAGTTAAGTATGGTGGGCAACGTGTTGCAATGATCTTGTAAAAATAACACCCCGAGTGCAATATACGACGATTCCTCATATTGAGCCAGTTTAGTTCGTTAATTTTATGGGAGATTCGTTCATACTTTCTTATGCCAAAGATCAGCCTAGCGCAGGAATTCTGAACCAATTGAATTCTTTTAGAAGTGTGTTCATCAATATAAAAAGTATAAAGTTGATCGCAGAAATTGAAGTTGGATAAGACAAGTGCTTCGGATAATATCTCTTTATTCTTCCTACTGAGTAATTCCCGATTTAGGTATAAAGATTTAAGTGCTATAAATGATTTTTTAATAAGTTGTGATGTGTTTTCTCGGAATCGCAGATCAGTGTCAAGTAACACGCCAAGGTTTTTTGCGCAGTGGGAAAATTCTAGTACTGCACCGTCGAGATGGAGGTGCATATTCTGCTCTACGAATAATTTTTTGTTTTTAGGTCCGAACACAAGAACTTTAGTCTTTTTGGAATTTAGTAGGAGACTATGTTTAATTGAGTTAGTGGTTAACGCATTTAAGTCGTAATTAATTGAACTTTCAGCTTCACGCATTCTTTCAACAGGGAAACTTATAAAAATCTGAGAATCATCAGCGTAAAGATGATATTTACAGTGTTTAATGACTCTAAATAAATTGCTCGTATAGATTGAAAATAAAAGTGGTCCCAATATGGATCCTTGGGGAACCCCTGATGTAATTTGGGTTTCAGCAGAAAAAGTATCAGCGTGAAAAGTTCTCTGTCTTCTACCGGAGAGGAAAGAACTAATTAACGCGATGGCTGATTTATCAAAACCAGAATACTCCAAGATTGATGGCATCAGCTCATGGCTTATGGTATCAAAAGCTTTAGAGTAGTCTAACAGGATTAAAACTGTTACGAGATTTTTATCAGTTGCATTAACCAGTTCGTCAGTTATGCAATTTAGAGCGGAACAGCAGCTGTAGCCCGGTCGAAAACCTGATTGCACTTCAGGTAAAATACTAGGATGCTTATTTATAAAATTACGTATCTGACTTTCCATTAAGAATTCAAGCATCTTAGAGAGTGTAGGTAGTATACTGATCGGTCTTAGATCATTCAATGATTTGGGATTAGGAACCTTGGGTAATGGTATAACTAATGAGCTTTTCCATGAACTTGGAAAGTAATTAGAAGAAATGCAACTATTAATGATATGGACTAAATAATCTATTAGATGAGGATAAGATATTTCAAGCATTTTCGCATCAATTCCATCGGAACCACCTCTGCACGGTTTCATTCTTGATAGAAAATTAGAGATTTCTGAGGGAGAAGCTTGGTTAAACTTAAATCTATAATCAGTTGATAGTTTGCAGGTGTTTTCATAGAAGTGCATTAGTTCAGGACTAGCTGGAATTTGCTGTATATTTGAAAAAAAGTAATTAATATTTTCAACATTAGTTAATTCTGCTGGGAGTTTATTATTTCTTAGCTTACCTATACCCAAAGTTCTAAGATTATTCCATAGAGCTTTGTTACCTTTATTTCCATGACTGGTATTAAAATCTATATACGCCCGCTTTTCATCTCGAATGGCTTTAGTAGTTAAGTTACGTAGTTCCTTGTAATAACTGAAATGTTTGATTTCCTTGGACTTTTTATATTTAGATAGAGCTTGATCACGTAGCTTCATCATACACTATATGTTATAGGTTATCCACGGTTTATGCGGCTTATAATGATTATATGTTGCTAAGGGTGCGTGAATATTAAATATGAATTTTAAGTTTTCACTAAAAAATTTGATTTTATCATCAACATGAATTATATCGAAAATCTGATACCACCGAATATCCAAAAGGTCACGAGTAAAATTATCAATATCAAAATTTTTGTAGTTACGCGTAGTGACGCTAGAGACAACAATGACTTCTTCTTCAAAATTAATTTTAGTTGTTACAAAGTTATGGTCACTTAACCCATGAGAATCTAAGACCTGCGTATCGGTAGCTCGAACATCCTCACCTGTTATTATTAAGTCTAACAGAGAATCCTTAGTAGGGGAAATCCGCGTAGGATTGTTAATGAGTTGTTTTAGGCTCAATGATTCCAATAAGGAAGAGAACTTTAAGAAGCGAGTATCCTTTAACGACAAGAAGTCGACGTTAAAATCACCCATGCATACAAACGTATTTTCTTCCAAGACAAAATGAGCAATATAGTTTTCAAATTTTTCCAAGAATTCATTAAAATTACCATTCGGTGGCCTGTACACCACACCCAAAGTTACTTTCTTAGTGCCCACATTAATTTCGACCCAGAGGCCTTCGAAAGACGTATCACTATGATCTATGATCTCAAAATGGTTGGATGTAACTGGCGCAAATAATTGATGCATAACAAAATCATGAAGTCCTTATGTACTTAAATAAGGACTTCATGATTTTGTTATGCATAAATTATATGCGCCAGTTACATCCAACCCTCAAAATATGATAGTCTACTCTAAGAACCAAAGACGAACCGAAGCCATTCGAAATCGCTTCATGTTGCTAATTTGTACTATAAGGGCATTGTTTATGATATGCGTGAGCACCGACTCCTGCACCATGTTCATGACTATAAGAAACAGTGTGTTTGTTTTTAATGCCTGAGGCTGTGCTTGGATCGGTGCTTGAGTCGGTGCTGCACCATGTTTTTACCCTTCCGATTAACACACATGTTCTTCAATCATTATTTGTTCTCAGAATTGTTGGCAGGATACATTTTGCGATCGCTTTCGAAGCGGTCCGGAAGAAAGAACATTATCAACAAGTTGATTCTTGTGGCAACATGTTTTAATAACATCCAGATGCGTGGAAAGACAGCAGACTTTCGTGTGAGACGTTCTAGAGGTGGAAATAGCAAGTTAATAGCAAAACATGTGTTAGCAGCTCAAATGTTATAAACATTCATGAGCCCCATGTGAATAAATGTTGATAACCTAAGGTGCTCAAACACAAAAATTGTTACAATGACATGTTGATAGCAAAATGCTTTTAACAATGATAAATGTAGCTATCAGCATGTCAGAAAAAATATTGATAACTTAAATAACATGCGGCTATTAACATTTATTCATATACAGGGTGTCCCATTTGACGTTGGATTCTATGGGTATCTTTGTTATTATTGGAGATAGAAAGTGGTTAAATAGACAAAGTAGTAGAGATTTTTTCGAATATTAATAATTCATTTACAAAAAAATTGAATATCCAACGCTATCTTGAAAAGACAAGAAAATGCAATTTTCAAAATATGGCTATAACTTCGTTATTTTCGGAGGTACCAAAAATTTTTTTGACTTAATACAGACAATTTTTTGTGTACACTGCAGTAAAACAAATGAATATTTTTTTTTCTCCAACGGATTGACCGCAAATGAACCAAACTTATTTTTTTCTTATGGCAGCCATATTGGATTTACACATATTCGGAATTAGGGTATTTTTCTGAGTAATTTGATATACCATACGTAAAATTTTAAGAAAAATAAAAATTATTTTATTTTACCAACCAAAAAATGGCCTCGAATAGATGTAAACTGTCAATACATATGTGTTAAGATTTATTTTACATTTAATATTTTAAATAGTTACATTTATGTTATTGACAATTTACATCTCTTAAAGTCCAATGTTAGTTTGTAAAATCAAATAATTTTTTTTTTAAATATGACATATGGTATACCAAATTACTCAGAAAAAATACTGATTCCTAATATGTGTAAATTTAATATGGCTGCCATAAGAAAAAAATAAGTTTGGTTCATTTCCGGTCAATCCGTTGGCGAAAAAAAACATTCATTTGTTTTACTGCATTGTACACATAAAATTGTCTATATTATGTCAAAAAACTTTTTTGGTACCTCAGAAAATAAAGAAGTTATAACCATATTTTAATAATCGCATTTTCTTGTTTTTTCAAGATAGCGTTGGAACGATGCGATATTCAAATTTTTTTGTAAATGAATTATTAATATTCGAAAAAATCTCTACTACTTTGTCCATTTAACCGACTTTCTATCTCCAATAATAACAAAGATACTTACACAGTCCAACGTCAAATAGGACACCCTGTATAATTAATGAATTTTGATAAAAATTTTGCTGCTAAGATGTTATTTTCACCTCTACAACATCGCACACGAAACTCTGCCGTGGGTTTCCACGCAACTGGATGTTATTAAAATATGACAACGTTTATCTCGAGCAACTGAACTCAGATTGAATTCAGCTTAGCTTGACCTCTACCATTTGAAGTACATGTAAAAGGTCAAATCAAGCCCGAATTGACCTGCTCGAGCTAAACGTAGTCTATGTTGTAATAAGCGGCAAGAAATAACTTGTTGGCAACATTTTGTTATTCAATATCCTTTGATCCGCTTCCAGAGCGATTGCAAAATTTGTGCTGCTAACACTGCTGACAACATTGCTATCTATATGTTATTGAACATAATGAAAAATGCTGAAAACAAATGTTATTGAAAATACTTGGCAGCAAAATGTATTTAACATTTCTTAAGAGGATTGGGAGTAGAACCGCGCTCCGATGGGTAAACTTATATTTTGAGCTTCTTCTTGAATTTGGGGAAGAAATATTGACCCAAAGTATATCCCACATAATTAGGCTGAAAATACCAATAAAAATCTTCATTTCTGTTATATTTTAAAATTTGTATCACCTAGACTACGAAGGTATTTGCTGCTTTTACAGTTAAAATGCGCGTTCAAAATTTACGAAATATGCCTTGCAATTATTTACAACTACAACCATATTTTGTAAATGACATTAATTTTTATAATTGCATAGTTTAAATAACATTCATGGCTAGACTTCTATACGACGACTTTTTGAAAAATTAAATTATTAAGTCCAAAAAATAAGTTTAAAATAGGCCAAATTTTACGTATTTCTAATGATTTTTTTGGCCATTTTGGATATAATATATTAAAAAACTGACGCACATAAGTCTTAAGCAGAGGTTCCACTTTCATATGATATTCTTATTTTGTATATAGCTCAATAAATATTCGCGTAGTTTGAAATATAAAAACAGGGAAAAACGCATATAATTTTGTAGGCTCCATATCCTCTTAATAGTAATATGTTGATAAAATATGTTGTCAACAAATGTTGATAAGAAATGCTGTCAACATTTCTGCGTTCTAAATTTTAAATTTGTCATTAACATTGCTAGAAATACACGATATCAACAAAATTATCTCTGGTGTGCAGAGGCTTTTTAACAACATGCGACTAGTAACATTTATTTACATGATGAATGTTGATAACATGTTTTGCTCTCAACACCTTAGTAATCATTTTGGTTTGTGGACACATTTATTGCAACATGTTTTTATATCATCCAATGTACATTGCATCTTTTTGGCCTAAAAATCAAAATTCTTGTATAACTTTTTGTTTATAAACCGCTTTTGATTAAATTGTTTTATTTTGTGTTTAAACTTATTTAATTTCTTATCTGCAATTAATTTAAAAAAAATCAATTTTGTTGTTGTTGGTTCTTGTTATCTTGGTTTTGTATTTTTATTTTAAAATAACAGTGACCAAATCGAAAAAATAAAACATAAACATTGGAATTCTTCGTTATAAACCGACTTTAATGAGTTTTGTTTGTACATAAAACTTTTATTTTGCGATAAGCCAAAATAAATACGTTTTACGTTTTAGTTGTAATTTTTAATTTTTTGTAATTATCAAATTTTGTAGGCTCTTAAAAATCCAAAATATTTTAAACAAGTTTAACATTCCATTAAAACTCAATAAATTTAGGTCTGTAATGTTGGATTTGTTAACGTTTTTTTATTGAAAATGTGTTAATTAAAATGATCAATTTTTAGGTATTGCAGCTTATTCTAAAATTAAAGGGCCGAAAGCTTAAATTACAGTTGCAACTATAAATTGAATAATTTTTCTTAGATAGCATTTTGATTTCAAACCATTTTTAGATAAAAATAAAAATTCATTTGTATCCTGAAAAAAATTTGAAATATATATTTTAATTATCCTTTGATTTTACTGATGCACAATAATAAAATGTATCTTAATTTTTTATTTTTAGTAGGTAATTTTGACATTTTGCATGTTCTAAGAAAATCAGCAATAAAATCGAAAGTATTAGAAAACAACATGATTCATATTCTAACGCAAAATATATGCGATAAAGGATAGGAATATGTTTGGTTTGCAATAAACATTGCTCGTAACATTCTTAATAACAAGTGTTTTGTGTTTCTAAAATTGTTCAGCATACGTGTCAGAAAATAGTAACATTTATTTAGATAAGATGGGGAAATTGTGAGGAAGAGAGGGAAGTATAGCAACAATTTGTTATTTTTTTGCATAGTAACCATTAACAAAACTCAATAAAATTTATATGATCCTCATCCTTAATGTCGTTTTAGACCTAAATTTTGTTCCCAAACCGACTCAGATGCAACTGCGCAATGTGCAGTTCCATCTGAGTTTAATTGGGAACAAATATTTGTTGCCAAATCGACTCATTTTAGCCCATCTAAAAAGGCCTTTATAAATAACTCTTTGAGTTTCAGCATATTTTTTTAAATATGTGTCCCTGAAAGAGAGTAGAAGTTGAAGAAGCACGTTTTTTCCCACATTTCATTGTATTTCCACTACTACGCTCTCCCAAAATTTTATTTAGAAGAAAAATTAGGTAAACTTTAAGGAACTTCTTGTAATTATGAGAATCATATTTTTTATTAATTGTTTTTTATGATTACTATGAAAAAGTGTTGCTGTGTTTCCCTCTCTTTTTCATAATTCTCCAGCCTTAAGATAATTTTAATACGAGCCACAATTTATCACAATTAACTTTTTTTTTTTTGTAAATATCAATAATGGATACAAAATAAATGAATGTTTATCTCTACAGTAGTTTTGATAAAAATCTCGAACCCATATGTTCGTTCCACTCCTCGAATGTCAATGTTGAGTTCTTTTATTAATTAATTGCGCCTCTCTATCAATTTAAGTGACGTTTGATTAATGAAAAAGTGGAAATCGTACTTGAATTCGTATTTTTTCGCACCTATTTTTGAATAAAATTTTTATGCGAAGTAACAATTTTATTGATTAAATTTGCTTTAATAATTTAAACTTCATATTTATGATACCCACTTAATTTGATACTTTTTCTCCCTCGCAACTGGTGAAAACTCAATTTTCATAAATATGTCACTTGGTTTAATAAACTTATTGTACTTTTGAGAATTCTTAAAATATTTTAATAGAATTTTTAAATCTTAAAATTTATTATTATAGGGATACAAGTTAATAAAAAAGCTGTAATGCAGAAATATAATTAGGTACATTTTAATTACAAATGAATGTTTATGTTTAAAAAGCTAATTTTAACTGCAAGTCAAAATATTAATCCCTAGGTTTATAAATATTTATGACTCGTTTTAACAAGATAGGTTACAGGAGTCACATTCTATGCATATTTATAAACAAAACATCTAATGGCTCAGATTTGCATCAATTAATACCAGACACGTTATTTTGGCACATTGTAAACGTAAGATTATTTTAATACATCAATTTAGATTTTAAAATATTAATATAAAACGTGATTAAAATTCGAGAGGTGAAACAAAAGTTTAAACTCGACTTATGTCAGTTACCAAGATTGTCATCATAAAAATTTGCATTAAAAGTGAACTAACGTTAAAGAAAGCTCTGAATTTAAATTGATGATTTAAAAATGGACGAAAATTAAATTAAATTTTATAAATATACCTTTAAAACTATTAAAACCAGTAAATTTGCCGAGAAAATCAATAGTAACTATAAAATGTTTAGCTACTACTTAAAAGCTCACATGAAATTTATGACGACGTTTTAATTAAGTGCATAATACCTTTAGATACTAATAAACGACTGAAAACAAATAATTTAAGATTATGAAGGGTGAATTTATTTTCGCTTAAAATTTACTACTCATAAATATTACTACTAAATTTTAATTTTATAATTAAATGCCTTGCATAGTTTCGATTAAAAAATAAGTAGTTTCTAAAATAAATCAAATTGAAATTGGATTATAAAATGAACAAAACAAAGAGTTTATAAATTTGCATTAGACTGATAAAGTAAAACTAGGTCTGATTAAACAGCTTACGTGTTTTATACTCGAAAACAAAACAATAACAAAAAGGGATTATTGGGTCCCAGGCTTGCGCCGAACATCACCCTGCTGAATTTATAGAGCATTAAACTTTCCAAAAAGGTAGTTGCGTTCTTTTTAAATGGAAAGCTCCTAATAAAGTGTCGTCCTTTACCCGAAAAGAGAATTCTTTAAGAGCTAACGTAAAGTAGCTTTAAATGCTCCATTGGGTCATATCGACCCTTTTTTGTCAACTGATTTACCTTTTTTTTACTAAATTTTATTTTTAACGTAATACTTAAAAAGACAATAATTTTTAAAATTAATTAAATACGTCGTTGTACCTAATGCAATTTTCTTCTTCCGCTTTTTAAAGATGACATAATTAAATCATTAAGAAAGTTTGAAAATAGGTAAGGGGGTTATTATTGGTGACTGATTTTATCATTGTAAAAGAAAATGTCTTTTATTAACTTCCAAGTCTTTAATTAAGGCCTAATAAAGTTTTGCATTAGGAAATTTTATTGCTCCCAATTCCAGAGAAGCCAAGGAAAAGGAAAGCGTGCTATAACCCCAAAGCTTATTACAACTTCATTAATTTATAGTCGGATGTAAATACACGCAATATACGCAGAAAATATGCACTCGCTAAATTAAAATTAATTATTGTTTAATTAATTATTTCGTTATTAACTGTAATTGATTTATGATTCCCGTTAATTTCAAATTTTAGGTTCAATAAAATTGCTTGGGCAAAGACTTTCGTTAAGGCCATTTTCAAAGACTTCTATGTTTTCTGTTGTTATACAGAGACCGGACACGCTTGACATTTCGAAAAAATAGGTGTTTTTTATTTCCCACTTTTACCTGCTAATAAGCTAACTTTTGACGTATAACTTTTACCATTCAATCCATTAATAAACGAAGTTATCTTAATACATCGCATTAGTTATTTTTTGTATCTAGTAATTTGTAAAAAGAAGAAAAACATAGCTATTTTAAAATAGATACCAGCGCCCCCAATGTGTATCAGCGTGAACTACGGCGGCCATTTTAAAAGTGTCCGTTAGCTATATTCACCTCGGTTATTTTCTTAATTTTTGATGTTCTCTGATGAAATCAAAATCGAATTTGACAAGTTTTTATGAGTATTATAGGTTATGTGATGCAATATTTCAAATTTACCGCCAAAACGGACACTTTTAAGGGCGCGTTCCAGTAATGAACACCAAAGCTCACGACCGCGACCGCAAAATTTTCCCGTTCCACTATCTCAAAAGGTCACCATTCAAGAAACAACCACGGAAACCCACGAATAAATACGGTCGTTGTGAGCTTCTTACGGTCGCCATCGATGGACGAAAGAAAAAATCGCGGTCTTATGTAGAACGATTTTGCGGTCGTCGTGGGCATTAGTGTTCATTACTGGAACGCGCCCTATAATGGCCGCCAGTGATACACAAAAAATTGACACGTGTCCGGTCTATGTATAACAATAGAAAACATAGAAGTCTTTGGCCATTTTAGAATGGAATATTTTGGTAAAGGTGCGTTTTGTTAGCGACGGATTTTCCGTCGCGACCGACGTAAAACGCCGAGAGAATACTTTGCTTAGCAACCTGTCATTTACGATGCCATTTTGCTGCAGGTTTCTAAGCAAAACGCACCTTGCTTAACAAAATATTCCAGTCTAAAATGGCCTTTATGCGTCGTACTATAACTATGTATGTTAACATGTTGTTTATAATCTAGATGTTCTTTAATAAATAAAATATTCACCCTGTATAATCAAGGAAAGCTAAGCACAAAATTTTCGTATCGTCTACGAAGTGAATAGAAAATCGATTTATTTACGTTAGAAACTGATTCATTGAAAAATATCTAAAAAAATAGAGGTTCCAGGATCCAGAATTGACCCTTGTGAGTCACCTATATGTATAAGTTGTAACAGTTCCAGAAACGCATTGGGATCTAGCTATAACGTAGGAAGTATTAGTCTACAGGAACTATGTGAAATATTGTAAGAAAGAAGTTTTCTAAGGAGTATTGAATGTGAAAGCCAATCAAATGCCTTTCAAAGATCAATGAAAGTACCTTATAGGTAATCAATACTATTATAGATTTGGGAGCACACTTCAATAAAACTAAAAATTGCAGTTCTTGTGGATTAATTCTCTTTAAAACCATGTTGGTTTTAATGAAAAAATATTTAGTTTCAAAATAGTTAGATAATTACCAAGATAATATGTTTCAAAAAAATTCCTATTAGCGATTCAAATTAATTTTTCCCGCCAAAATGATGTCCCAAGTAAGTTAGTGCAAAGCCTAACCTAGGTAACAACTGTAATAGCATTTTCTGCTTTAACAGTGTAGTTGCGCACCGAATGTGACGTCATGCACTTTTACGGATTGCTGAAGAATTCAATAGAAGCGGAAAACGAAAGTCAAATTTAAGTAAAAACTCCTGACGACAGAATTGCAAATTGTACGTAACCCAACCTAAACTCTTGAAACAAAAATAGCCAAATTGTATATTTCATGGGTGACCAACAAGTCGATTGAGATCGAACTTGAAGCCAATTTTAGTCGCGAATAGGCCAATTTGGCAAAAGATCCGTCGAGTTACGAGTTAAACAAATAAGATCAAATAGTTGAGTAAAACTCTTGGGTAAACTTCTTGTATCCAACTTTATTATATTAAATAATAAGTTATACCTTAGGTATTCACTATCGATTTCGAGATTATTAAAATCTCATCATCAGGTGTATATGTATATTAAATGTACAAGAATCTAAATAAACACATATGAAGTTCACAATACTGCGAAATAGTATATTACGCAACGAGCTAGCAAGTGACGAAGTTTGTGCGAGTGTGAAAATAGCCGAACGAGGCGCTAACCGAGTGAGGATATTACACGAGCAACGAAATTCACTTTCTGCGAGTTGTGTACGCTATTTTTCCGAAAACCACGGAGATATTGCGACCATTATTAATATTTTGTAGTAACAACATAACATAACCTATGTTAACAGCAGCTGACATTGAAGTTATCGATTATTTTTAGTTAAATGTAAATAATTGTAGGTGGCGCTGTTTTGACAGAAGCAACTTATCGAAACGAATAAAAAATGTTCCTATTTTATATAAAATTTACAGAAAAGTGAATTATATAATGATTTTAATAATAAAATTAGTAATATTGGCGGGGTTAAATATAAATTTTTATTTGAACTATCCTTTTTTTGCAAGTTCAAAAAAATCCAAGAGAGGGCTTTCGGAATTCCTTCGCAGCGCCTCTATCGAAAATTACAAGAACTATTTCAGAGTTACAAAACAGAAAGTCAAAGTCACTAGTGTTGAAATGATAGATTTTCTAAACGACTAATATGAATGACATATACGATTTTCTCATATGGTCGTCGGAAAAATAATTTTTTTCAGGGTGGGAGAGATATTCAGAAGATTTGAATTGCGGGTCGGGTCTAGTCAAATCTCGTTCCCGTTGACGCCTGCTATTGGAAACGAGAGTTTCTATTTAGTACCCCCTATTTTTGGATTTGATTGTACAAAGATTAAATAAAAACGTTAAGTGGGGAATTAAACAATACGATTGCTATACTTCATTAAATTCAAGGTTATTTCCGAAAGGACTTTTACTAACTAAAATAAGTTTATAGGATCTTTATCTGGGACATTTAGTGCAGAAATTATTTCCGAAGTAACATTGGCTATGAAATGGTTGAGGACTATATGGAACAAATAACTCTTTATATTTTAGTTTTTGGTACATTTTTATTAAAAAAATATATATTTCTAAAAATTAATGATTTTTGCATCAAACCTTAAAAAAGCTTCAATTTTTAATATTGAACTTTAGAGTAGTCAGTTCTTTAAATTTCAGCCTTCAAAACTCTAGAAAGACCAAGAAGATTTTTGCATAAAATTTTGACCCAAAATTTTTTGCTCTGTATTTTTTGGAAACGTCAAGATAATTCTTTCTTTGAGAACAAAAAGGGACCAAGACAGTAATAAACATTTTTGTGAAATTATTTTTTTTAGCCAAAATTGAACATTTCTGGATAATATTTTTATCAAAATTAGTGATTTTTAGCCAAACTGGAAAAGTAAAATTGTTTTTTTAACATTTATTTTATGAAGATAAGAGAGACCCAAAGAACTTCTGATCCTAATTAAAAATACTCCAAACTCAAGAAGAGTTTTGCATGAAACTTTGGGTCAAAAATAGTTTGATCTCTATTTTTGTTTTTAAACTTCAAGATATTTCTGGATAGAATTTTATCGAAACTGGAGATTTTCTACATTTTTGTCCACAACTAAAAAATAAGTTTATTTTGAGAATAATTCTTTTATAAAGATGATAGTGACACAAAGGGGTTTTCAATGCTCTAATATTTTTACATAATGATAATTTTTTATTATTGTATATTGTATTTTATAATAAAACAAAATTGGCGCTTTAGGGTTTAAATTTTAATTTACAAATTATAAATTTAAATCCACCTGAAAACCAAGGACCTTTTTCAAATTTTAAGCTATTAAATGTTTAAATGGTGTCTTAAGTATTTTTTTAAAAATTCAAACTTTTGATTTACTTCCTTCATTTTCGCCAATGACTAAAAAATGAACACTCATACAACAATTTTTTCAATTAATTGAGACCTAAACTAATAGTGTATTTTAAGAAAACTTAATGGCACAAATACCCTCAAATTTTTCTAAAAATTTCAAAAATTTGTAAATATCATATACCGGGTATCCACGAAACTAAGGCCATCCCTGGAATTTTTTTATTTATGAAAATAAAAATTTGAAATTTTACTTTGTTATAGGGCATAAGAAAACGCATATATTGAACTAAAAAAATTAACTTCATTTCCGGTGAAACCGAAAATGACATCAACTTTCTTGTTTTAAATGTAACACCCTACTAATTATACTTATTATTAAACATTGATAAGTTGTAAGTATGTGATAACAAAAAAAAATTCTTTTGAACTTTCAAAAAAGATTTGCACTTTTTTTGGTAATTTTTTTTAAAGTAATCTATTAAAACTACTATTAAATAATTTAGATAGGTAAAATAAATTGTAAATTATGAAATTCATTCGGCGGTTTTTGAGAAATTAATATTTATAATTTTTAAAATACGTTTTTTGGAAATATCTCTATTTTTTCAAATGGCTTGATAGTCGTGCAAACTAGAAAATATTCTAATATTCTAGAGGAGGTACTACATATCTTGGCCACAATTTAAAAATGTAGGGTAAAAATCTTTTAGAACCAACTTAAATAAAATTTCTCAAATAAAAAAATCTAGGAAATTTTACAATAATATGGTCTACAAAATTTAAACTTTTTTGTATCACACGAAATTAAATCATTAATTTTGATTACCAATAAGTAAAAAAAATAATACGTATCGTTTTAAAGAAATTTAAGTATCCCCACTATATCATGTGCTCTCTGAAATATCGACCTTTCAATTTCAAAAGGGACGATTTTTATTATGATGGTTTCCATTTTCTACTTTTATTTGTGCTCGTCATTTTCCAGGCGAGAGATACAGTTTGACAATATTGGAAAATTTCAGGGACACCAACAGAAGTATGCTTAAATCCCGAATTTTTTAAATTGGTACTCATAAAAGTTACGTATTGGAATTTGTGTTCTTGAAGACTTTTTGCTATCACAACCAAAACAAATTTAAACTATATTGTGTTATATTTCTTTTAAATTTTGTAGAAATTATAAATAACTCTCAATACCGCAAAGTTTTTAAAATATCAAATACTGTAACTTCTCAAAATAAGCAAGTGACCTGAAACAAGAAATAGATCTTAAAAAAGTTGCAATCTTTAATACGTAATAAAATAAATTGTTTTTAATAAACTTTCAAGAACGTCCGATGTATGTAATAATAAGTACTGGGATTTTCGCCTTTTTGGACAATGAAACAACCAACACTTCACATTACAGCTATAATGTAACAACCAACACTTGTTTGATGTTTTATTGTCCAAAAAGCCGAAAATCCCAGTACTTATTATGGTTTTTAATTTTCAATAGGTTTGTTCCAACAGCCCGAAAACCCGTACATTGACGATCACGGTCATGCGCAATGGAAAAAACGCGTACGTAGGATGGACCAAATTAGTGTTCCAACCAAACTTCATTGGATCGTGTACGATGCCGTAATTTCTGTACACTCCAAGAAGCAGTGTATATTTCGCACTCGTTACTTGAAACCTTCCATTTTTAAAATCACAACACCTGAACTTGTTCGATAGACTTTGGACGGTAAAAAGTTTGTTACGGTTTCGTGACGGGTAGAAAACTCGTTGTTGGAACAAAGTTAATTTATTCTTTATAGAGGATGCTGATATGTTCGGCTTATTTTTTTTTACAACTTCTGATTTTTTCACCAGAAGATTTCTTCAATTTGAACCCATTTGTTGCATATTTCAAGGGAAATGTAACAGAAATGTTTGCTTAGTTCAAGGGTATCTTAATTGAAAAGTTGTTTATTTCAGGGTTGCTTAGTTTAAGAAATTACTGTATTTACATACTGTTACATACATACACGCAACCATTTTCACTACTAATGGATCAATTACGCCTAAATTTAATGTGCACTTTGCAGTATATTTAACAATTCATACAAACATTTAACATAAAAATATTCTTTTCAAATACTGGGTTTAATATGTGCTATAAAATAGCATTATATTTTGCATTTTCAATTTTCAAAAGACAAAAAAAAAGGAATTAAAAAAACGCTTCGTTACAAGTTTATAAATTATGTAATATACAGGGTGTCTCAGACCACCCGTCCACCCCTTTTATTTTAAGAACGCCTTGTCGTACAAGGCAAAAATAAAAAAAATTATTACCAAAGCAAACCCGAAGAATCCATTGGTGCACTTATTTTTTTCCGGAACAATCCGGAGGTACCCGGAACCGGAAGTAACTTTCGATTTTTAAATGGCAACATAGGTCGAGTATGATATCGTTTGAAAGGTATTTTAAAAAGAAACAACGTTTATTAAAATATTTTTGTAATATCTTGCATAATTAACAAATTAAACGAAAAAAAAATATGCAAACAAGTGACCATTGGTCTCTTAAATTAAATCGTTACCATCATCCGCAAATAGGCAAAAAGAGATTTTTTTAAATTCAAACTCTTTTTTGCGTTTATCGCTTTATTCGTTAAAAATAATCAACTTTTTTTATTTTTTGAATTAAGGTAAATACATAACCTAAAAAAGTTGATTATTTTTAACAAGCGAAGCAAAAAATACATGTTTCCATTTAAAAAATCATAATTGCCTCTACCCTTACCCATTGAGGATGATGGTAGTGTTTTAATTTTTCCATAACTTAAGAAACCATTTGTCACTTGTTTGCTTTTGTTTTACGTTTAATTTGTTAATTATGAAAGAAATTAAAAAAATATTTAAATAAAAGCTGTTTCTTTTTAAAAGACCTTTCAAACCATACCATACTCGACCTATGTGGCCATTTAAAAATCGAAAGTTACTTCCGGTTCCGGGCACTTCCGGATTATTCCGGAAAAAAATAAGTGCATAAATACATTCTTCGGATTTGCTTTGGTAATAATTTTTTTTATTTCAGCCATGTACGACAAGGCGTTCTCAAAATAAAAGGGGTGGACGGGTGGTCTGAGACACCCTGTAGATCCAAGCAATAACATGAAACATAATCGAAAACAATCCGAAAATAATCACAAACAAATAACGTTTTCAAACACAAATACAAGGCGTGTAAAATTTGGCGAATATAATTTTACGATTTTATGTCACTGCTCAAGAATACAGAATACAGAATAGGTCGCCTGGGGCGTTATTCTTGAACCATTCGAATACGATTTTCATTATACTATCCTCTTCATTCAAATGAAAAATTAAGATCTCGAAACAAAAATTAAGAGGTTGTCCTTGTGAAGTCGTATACAATATTGTGTCGAGTTTTTCCAGAAAAACCTGCCAAGGCCGAGCTTACCTAGGACCCGTTGGGAATAGTCCGAGAATCCAAAAATATCCCAAATAAAGGGTTTAACATAAAAACGGATTTTCTCTAAATGGAGCCCAAAAACTTTCTAGTGTCCTGGGCCCGATTGTAACTTAAAACGGTGTTGTTAATGAAATATTTGTAAAATATTAAACGTTATACATAAAATACACTGTGTAACTGTCACAACAAACTCAGGGTGGTAGGAAAAAACTTTTTGTAATTTTGTTATGAGGCTACCCAAGTGTATTCAAATTACATAACAGATTTCTTGTGACAAAAACATTGTTGGCCATTATAATTTTATATGAATTATTTTATTGCAGTCTTTGTTTTACTAACTATTTATACCATAATTAATTTTTAAAACTAATAATAAATTTATTCTTATATTCTATGGTGGAAATAAAATCCACAATTTAAAAAATACGTTTTTCTTTTATTTCAATAAGTTTGATTTTTCCTAAAGAAAGTTACTTTTAAAATGCTTGAAGAATAAGCTCGAGCATACTCCTAGAAAATTTGTTTGTTCAAAAAATTTGCATTACTTCAAGAAGCGTGAAAATAATTAAATTTTCATTCAAATTTGCGAAAATTAAATTTAAATAAATAAAATTCGCTTTTATAAAACTAAAATATTTTTTATAATAGATTTTTGTTGTATTTTTAATGCATTTTGATAGGTTTTAAGTGTTTTTCTTCGCATAGCGCTTTGTTGCGTTGGTGGTAGCTGAACATGCTATACTTTTTATGTTTTACGAGGCTTTTTCAGTGGGAAATTACTGTGGAATGTTTGAGCCGCTCGGTAAAGCATGTGAATTAAAGTGGTGTAAATAGAGTGAAAAAAAGAGATGCGTTACTAGTTTTCCTTTGAGTTTTATTAAAAACACAGTGTGCCTTCTGTTTACAGAAAACCTTGCTGAAAACTGCAATATCGTGTGAAATATTTGATATTTTCCACTCGATTTCGCGCATATTGCGTTTTTCTTGTGCTCCACCTGCCTCACACGTAGAGCTTTATTTTTCCACCTAAGATTTTTGTAAATAACAACAATTGAATTTGCAATAAACGCTCGAATGAACGTCAATTTATAAAATGATCTAAAAAAATCTTAAATGAGGTTTATATAATATTTTTGGGAAAATAGTTGAGCTTCACTGCTTTTCATTTAATTTAATAGGAAATTAGATAATATATCACCACATCATAGTTCATTTTACCACAAAACAAGCTAAATTATGCACTTAATTAAAGTTTGATCATTTAAATTATGCCTACAAAAGCATTTTAAACATGCTTTTATGGAGGTATGTAAATTACAACGGAAGCCCAAATTTAGCACAAATGAAATTAAAATTTAACGAAACAAGAATTAACGTTAATAAAATTATGACCACTTATTAAATCAATGACGGTTTTCAATTTGACTAATAATAAATTTGATAATTACCGCATAACTATTAGCATATTTTAGGCTTTATCATGATATTTTATGCATGGCAGTTTTAGAGCAATTTAACCCGCGTAGTGTTGGCAGTAATGAGCTTTTCTAAACATTTGGGTTAGAATTAGGTTTTAAGTTGTAAAATATTGTTGTATAATTCTACTAACACGATTGTTTTATACTGGATAATAAAAATCGATTTTCCAAAAAAAACAGGCCTCGTTTTTTTTACAATCGGGGCACGTAACACGCGCATTCCGACATAAAAAATGAGCCATTGACAAATTTTGAACAGATTTACGCGTGACAACCTCATCTGTACTTTTCCCATTTCATTGAATAAGGGATATATCAACATTCAACCTTTTTTTTTCATGAAACCACGCGTAAATCTTCCTTTTATTTCAAATCATTTGGTTGTGATTGAAAATTCGTTAAAAACGTAATCAACAGAAGCGTTTTTGTGAAATTTTACCTTGTAGGGATTTATTAAATAAATATTTGTTACAAAATTTAATTAAATTTTTTCAGTATTATTATTGTTGATTATGCAAGTTTCAATTATTCTACTAAGGTTTCGTTGTGTTTAGTAAGATTTGTAGTAAATATGAGTTCATTTCATTCCAAGGCGTTTCTATGATCCTATATAATAATACAATCTGGTATTATAAGGATCTTATAGCTGGTTGTTAATATAAGCTAGAGGAAAGCGCAAGTTCTCACTTTAATCCTGCAATTATCTTTACTGCAGAAGGCGAACATTAATTCCGCACCGTTTTCACGCAGGAGTTACATAAAGGCTGCTATAAAAACCATTTGGGATATTGATCCCTTAAAATGTAGCCTGTTCGCAAATAATTCCAGCACTAAATAAAACAAATCATTTAAATATTTTAATACCTACGCTTTATTTATTAAGTATTTCACAAATTTGACAGAGCTTAACTGGTGATAATTATGAAATTTCATATTCTATATATAATCCTATGATATGTAATCAATATTTTTTCATTTATGATTCCCCCCAATAATTTAGTTAAGCATAATTATATCAATTTTAACTTAAAAACTTGGCTGTATAATCAGGCTCGAATTAAAAATGGATTTCTAATAAACTTTAATTATACTCTTGCTAATTATGTGATTATAATCTAATCGATTTTATAATTAAAGAACTTTTTAATTTACAAGATGCGAAGCAATAACTTTAATATAAGAACTTGTCGATAAAACTTTTACGACCAATGCATTAAGCACAATTAGGTACTTCTTGAAACTTTAAAAGTACGCTTTATTAAGATAATAAAAATTTACGCCATTGAATTACGATTAATGTCGACATTAATAAATAATATATCATACTTTTACTACTTGTAAAACAATTTTCGTAAAAAACGACAGGGGCGACCCTTGAAAAATAAAAGAAAACATCCTCGTATCTATTTTCGTATTTTCCCCAAAAAGTAATAGCGTTTGAAAACCATTTGGCTGAATAACCCTAAAAATATTAGGTAATAAAAAAAATATTTTACTTTTTAAAAAGTTAAAAATCAATAGTTATACAAGGTGTCTTAATGAAAACTTCAAAGGCCGATATTTTCGCGGTATGTATTTATTCTTGGACTAGGGTTATATTTAGAAACACCCAAACAACTTTGCTCTTAATCTAAAAAAATACTAATAAAGCGCATGTTTTAGTCTAAGTGTAAAACTCATCCAGCAAACACTGTACGTTTCTGAAACGTTTCAATCTGGTTTCATTTGGGTTCCACGAAAACAGTTTGCGAGAACTGTTTCGTATATGTTTCTGTCATGTTACCAAGAAACCATCTAACATGCTCATTTGTATTTCAAGGAAACAGTTGACTAGAAATGTTTCAGAAATGTTTCTGTTACGTTTCGAAGCCACATCTAATGTACTTATTTGGGTTTCACGCAAATGTTTCTGAGTTTTAACCAATCTGTATTTTATTTATGTAGCTGTTCTGTAACGAT
The DNA here is from genome assembly GCA_963971135.1 of Stenus bimaculatus. Classification (NCBI taxonomy): domain Eukaryota; kingdom Metazoa; phylum Arthropoda; class Insecta; order Coleoptera; family Staphylinidae; genus Stenus; species Stenus bimaculatus. The sequence goes on from OZ020181.1 coordinate 48,453,132, forward strand.
TAATGCACATGCGCAATAGAACAAATATATCAAATCGCCATTTTATCCCTTGACTTGGCGTCAATTGTCGTTCAACGCCGTTTGAGCCTTTATCCAAGTAAAACGTGACTAAGTGCTTTATTACTTTTAGCTCCAAAGATTTTTTACCACGTCGGTAAGTATATTACGAAACTTATCTTTTAACTGTGTAATGTGTAATTATTCACCCCACACTCCAAGAGATGGATGAAATTGAAGATAGACTTCGAAAGAAACAGAGAAGCTTTGGTATTGGTATAAATTTAGAATTAATAATGTTTTATAGGATAAACCATCAAAGAAAAATTAATCGAACATGAAAAATGAAGTTTTTAATGGTTCTATAAGAGACTGGTTTAAGGTGGCGAGTTTTTTTGATAATACAAAATTTTGTTTTTTATGAAATTTATAATACTAGTGTATTTATAGGTATATAAACATTATAATTGTATAACAGAAATATTTTGTTTTAATTTGTACCTTCCAGATTCCAGATGCGAATCTGCTACGTATCTGCTATGCAGAAAGTTGTGAATCCTCTATGTTTCTGATGTTTAGTAAACATAACCGCGATGCTTTTGATAATGGTTTCTGAAATGTTTCATGATGTATAGAAACGTTTAGGATGCATAACAGACACGTAACACTGTCTGCTTAAAACTAACGATTGAATAAAAATATTGGTAGGAACATTTGGAAGTTGAATCAACAATTAAAATAAAACGATTGAAACATTAAAACAATTAGAATGTAAAAAAAGACTAGAGTTATCTGATTTGTTGCACAAGATCGCTGTGTCGGTGGTAGGTTATGTTGATCAAAGAATGAGGAAGTGCGCAACCAAGCATACTAACGGTTACTTACTTGACTTGTTAATGACGTTGGGTCAGTGGGTCATCAAAAATACCGCGAAATTTTCGACCTTTCTTCAGTTTTGGTAATTTTAACCCCGAAAGGCCACTTTTTCGAAAATAACTAAATTTGCTACAATTTGAGACTAGAACCACAGTATAGGCAACTACCAGTAGCGACACTTCATGCAAATTACATGTTATTTGAAGGGACAATTTTTGGTGACCTGGACGATATATATATGTATACTCAGATACGCAAGCGCCAAATTTAAATTTATGTCACTTTTTCTAACCATAAAAATGTAACATATATTTGCAAAGTTTTGATTAAAATTGAAGTTTTTAATGATTTTGACAAGCTTAAATCTAATAATATACAGTTTTCATCAATTATTACATTAATTACGGTATTTAAATTCAAATGGCGACGCCTTTAAAATTATTTTGATCATAGAGAAATGTCACCATTTGTAATTTGCAGTTCTAAACTCAATGGTACCAGATACGTATCATAGAAATGGTACTAGGTTAGACACGGGAGAGTGTCGCTACTGGTAGTTATTTATACTGTGCTAGAACAACTCTGTAGACACAATGGTTTCGGAAATGCAGCTTTTCAAAATTTATCGATTTTTACGAACTCGAAAATTCTTAGCAATATTTTGTTGTTCTGTGAAAATTTAAACCCTGAGGGGTTATTTGATTCTACAAATGTCCCCTCCCATATTCCAGAACCCACCATTTTCCTCAAAGAATTTCATTACGTCCATCAGCAATGGACACGTTGGAGAAGGGAAATGGGACTCGATGCTCACAGCAGTTTTTAAACGTAAAAACAATCTGTTCAGCTGTACAAACCACCTTTCAGTGCAACTATTATCAGCTCCTCTGCTGCTGCTATCTCATTGGATGATGAGATGGTCTCGAAAAAAATGACAGCTTCCTTTTCAAGGTCTGAGATATTTTGGACCGTGGACAAGATTTTCATTTTCCCTTGGCTGAATAATTAGAATGTAGAATAATACCCATTGAATGCATGGATGAAAAGTAAATAAAGTTTCCATTTTGATGTGTACTTTGAGGAGGTGATGATTGAATAGATCATATTTGCTTCTTCCACATTCTTGAAAAAAATCTCATATTGGTCTGAGATCCCAGTGAGGATTATCAACAAGTCAAAGTCCTAACACTACATCGTAGGAAGAGGCAAGAGTGACGAGTGACAGCTGTAGTGATATATGAGCCTGTCAGCATCGTCCTCAGCACTCAGTAATCATATGTTATGGTTTCCCATTTTTATTTACAGCACTTCCACGAAATGAATTTGATTTTCGTCGTTTGACAAGAACTTCTCTTCGGAATCCTCGGCCATGTTTTTTTCATCAAAGATTATTTCCGAAGATGAGTGCCGCTTGACTCTGCAATGACGCTCAGAGCTCTTCGTGTCTTTTTGTGCAGCATCTTTTGGAAATCCATCAAACTACTGCCACGTTTGAGCCGTAATGACTCAGTGTAATGTCGTGCATCCACTTCACAGAAAGTCCATTTAATAAACAGTGCGTTTTCACTGAAAACGGTTTCATCGAAATGACCTTTACATCAACACGACCGTTTCATCGACATGGACGTTGCATCGACACGACCAATTCATCGGCACAGGGGTTTCATCGACAACCATTTCATCGACACTAACTTTTCATCGAAACTAACCTTTCTTCACAAATCTTTCCATCGACAATGTCATTTCATCCTTAATAGTTTCATCGACCACAGTTTCATCGACATAGAATGTTCGTGAAAATATGAAAACGGTAAACAACGAATATGTATGATAAATCGCTAAGAAAAAAAATTTTCGTCATTCGCCGTTTTCATATTTTCCCAAATATACAAAAGAATATTAGACAACAATAAAATAAATTGTGTAAACAGGTTCTGCAGTAAATATTTATACTATTATACCGTCGATGAAACGGTCTTTGTCGTTAAAAAGGGGCGTGCCACCACTTCATTGATTGTCATTTCACCGAGAGACCTTTTTCATATACAACGGTTTCATCGACATGATCTTTAGATCGACACGAGTGTTTCATCAACAGATACGTTTCATCGACAACCATCTCATTGACACTTCATTTTCATCGACAAACGTTTTCTTCGACAAGGACGATTCATCGATACTACTTTTTCATCGACAAAATGTTTTATCGACATTACCTTTTCATCAACAACTGTTGCATCGACACCACCTTTCCATCAACAAATCTTTTCTTCGACAAGGAGATTTCATAGAAATAACTTTTTCATTGACATTATCTCTTCATCGACAACCATTTCATCGACACTACTTTTTCATCGACAATACAAATTCTTCGACAATGTCATCTCATTTACTATAGTTTCATCGACACTAACTTGATGATTAACATATTATATCTGCTACTTTTAAGTGTCTGTATCCTGAGTCGATAAAACAATATTTGTGTTAAAAAGGTAGTGTCGATGAAGCTGTAGTCGATGAAACGACATTTTAGAAGAAATGGTAATGTCGATGAATAGTTAGTGTCGATGGAACGGTTGTCGATGAAAAGATAATGTCGTAAAAACGTCTGTGTCGATAAAAGGTCCTTGTCGAAGAAAAGGTTTATCAATGAAAAGGTAGTGTCGACGAAATGGTTGTTGATAAAAAGGTAATTTCAATGAAACGTCCATATCGACGAATTGGGCATGTCGATAAAACGGTCGTGTCGATGAAATTGCAGTTGATGAAAAGTCTATGTCCATGAAAGTGTATTGTCGATGAAACCATATACAAAAATGAAAAGGTAGTGTTGACGAAACGGTTGTCGATGAAAGGCTGTGTCGATGAATTGGCCATATAGATGAAATGTCTGTGTCGATGAAAAGGCAATTTCGATGAAAGTATATTTTCGATGAAATGGTATTCAACCCACCACTACAAATTTCGTTGTTCCTTGCTACTCATCTAAGATTACAAGGTTTCAATGCTGAATCTTATGACATTGGGAATCTTGAATTTCTTCATCCGACTATTTTAGAACATATAACCTGTGTAAAATCTTAGAGGATTGACAGTGATCTTTCTATCACCAATATTCATAGTTCGTACAGCTCTTCAGCTTTTTCAAAGGGACACCACTGTTAGCATCGATTCCCTCCAATCTGTAGAGTTGTAGCTTCTCCAATCTGTCCACTGCTTATGGACATAATGAAATCCGGTATGGGAAATGGTGGATGCTGGAAAATGGGTGGATGCATTTGACGAAGAAAATAGTCCTACAGGGTTAACATTTCCACAAAATAACAGAATATTGCTAAAAATCGATAAATTTAGAAAATCAGCATTTCGGACATTTGGGTCTATGGTATCAAATTTGTAGCAACTTTAGTCTACTATGAAAACGTATCGAATAGTTGTTATCAAAAATCTAGTCTTTTGAGGATATGGTTTACTGGCCTACTAAGCCCTTTTTACCAAACTTCAGAGAATTTAGGTAGGTCCCAGATTATTGCGACAAGACAACAGTAATTGGATCAATCAGATCGCTTTTCAGGACAATAGCGTGAAGTAATAAATTTAATTTATATACCAGGCGCATATTATTGCCCGTACTCTATGGGGTAAAGGAAAAATTTATCGTTCATCAAGAAGTGACGAATTGAAGTCCTGTCGTTGTCTTTTTAATCCTTGTTGCAAGTAATCCCATATATTCGATTGGGTTCATATTAGTATTCAGGATTCCTAGCTAGCCACTCCATTACTGACAATTCTATATCGTGAAAGCACTCCTGAACAATTCTAGCTATCTGCCCTGCCCTGCATTATCGTGCTTCTTTATTTAATCAATTTAAATAAAATCCCAGATGGTGCAATATGATTTAAAAATGTATATTTTCTAAACATTTTCTTTGAAAAATATTGAAACCACTAACTACCGAATTTATCTGGCGAATCAATTTTTACGATCTATAATACATGTTCTACAAATTAAGACTTTGGGTAATGGTTCTGTTTAATACACTTTTTTGTTCTGCAAACTATACAGGGTGATTTCTATTAAAGAGGAAAATATACAGTATGTTCTGTAATTTTTTCGTATCACAAAAAAAAATTAAGTTAAAAATCTAAAAAAAAATAAATGATGTAAGTAGACAAAAGTTATTTGTTTCTTGAGTAGAATTTAAAACTGGTAAATACTTATAGGCTTTTATTTAAAAAACTTGCTTATCAGTAACACGAAGATGACCTTCTTTTTCTCGTTTTAAACCAAATAATTTTTATTTGAAACTATTTTCTCTTGACCTTTTAGTTTCTCAGATTAAATGATTCACCCTGTATAGGTATCTGTCTGTCTGAAGCATACAAAAAAAACGCGATCCGAAAATAAAACTCTTCGCTAATCCTTAATTTCTCAATTTGCATGTTCTCGAGCAAATATTCTAATGAAGCTTTCGGTTGAAAAGTGGACCTTGATTAGAGACGAGTCCGAATTGTTTGATTAAAATATTTTACATTTGTATTGTAGCTACTAAAAGTTCATTTTGCAGCATTTTAGTCGTGCTTTGTGGAGTACGTACGACCTTATCCAGATCTTCTTCTTAAATCTACCCATTTCCCTAAATCGCTTAGTTACCCTATTCATGGTGTAAGGATGAACCCCAAGTACAACAGAAACATATCTCATGCTAAGTCCTATCAACTTGATAAATCTGATGGTCTCTTCGGACAATAGCGCGCATTACTTGGGATGGTTCCTAAAAATGTGTTTAAATCCAAGTAGTTAAAAACTGCTGTTAAACACAAATAAGTTAAGTAAATATCCTATTTCGACGCTATCATTAAAAATTTGTTTGATTAATTAAATTAAATATTTTAGTGTTGCGATATTTTTTTGAGGAGTGCACTTGCTTTATTGCGGGCATTTGGTAAATAAATTACGAATCCTTGACTTTTGTAAATGATGTATGTTGTATGTTGGTAGGAAAGGACATAAAACACCCAAGAACTTTTTAGGCATTTAAAATTTTTATTAAAAATTTATTTGCTTTTGTAGATAAATTCAAATTAAATTAAAACTGCGCATGCGTTACAATAAATTTAAGTATCTGAAATTTACTGTTTTTCATTTTTATTTTAAATGTCTAAGCACAAACAATATAAGGACTTACAGCGCAAAAAAATCTGGGAATTAAAAATTAATGGAAAGAAGTTTCCTATTTTTTAGGTTACGTCTTAAAACTTTAGTATTAATCGTACTCATTTAAGAATGATAAATGTTAAATCTTAAATTAAATGTTAAACTTGTCTGCATAAATAGACCTTAAACCATATTCATGGTAACAAGCTACAGCTTCAACTTAAACCGACAACTTTGCAACTGAATTTCCCAATTTTAAAGTTAAATTAACGTTTAATGAGTATATGCTAATATGCATTTAATACAGGGTGAATGCAATGATAATTTTCGGGATTTAAATAAATATTTTAATAAAAATGCATATTGAGTGACCTAAATTTAAATTTAATAAATTATTTTTTAATATTATTAACATAAAGGAACAGGGTAAGCAAAATTTATGTGGGGCAAAAATCTTCATCTTGCATTTTTCTACGAAAACAAATAATTCTTCAACAAAAGTTTCGAATAACTAAAAAGTTTATTGTTTTACAAAAATGAGCGCGTTTAGGTTACAATCCATCTACACAAAATTTTATTAAAAAATATTTTTAATTGACTAATGACCCATATTAATGAATTATTTTAGATGTTATTTTTAACGAAATTTTCTACAAAATATACAATTTTGAATATAAAGTTAATTTAATTTGTTTTAACCTAATTAAAATTATAAATAATAGTATATTGTTTTATTTGGAGTAAAGTACTTTTGTGGCGAGCATGCTATTTTTTCTTCAAACGTCGATAGTTATAATAAAGTAATATAAAAAATAATTTTAAAATTTTGCATTTAATTTACATGCAATACACAATACAATGTCAGTGTATGTTGGGTTGCCTAAAATTCATTTCTACTCCGCCCTTTTATTCCTAGTCAGTGCAAAGTAGTTATTTCTACTCCTAGGCAGTACAAAGTGACCATAGAATCAACGAACACAAAAAGTGACATTTTAAAGCCTGTCAAACGTCACAGAAGACCGTACTTTAATGACGTTTGATGAAAAATGTAATTTTAAATACACTTCAAACTGTTGTAGGTGCCAATATGTTTTATATTTATGTTTAAGTATTTATTTTATAAAATATGTGAGGTTATGTACACATCATACCGTCAGTAATTGACTATAAAACTCTCTGATAATGGACAACCAGGCTCGTCTAATTCGCCTTTTCGAGTCGTGCAAAAATTATAATTTTTTCTTGTTAGTAAAATTAACGCACTTACTTCCGCTTCCGATTATTAATCGCCATTTTTCACCAACTCGTTAGTTAAATCAACCGAGGTAGCTAGTAATTGCTCAGGGATGCATTTTTAGATATAGTTAAATTGGATTATATTGGCTTATTTTTAGGTGTATCCTTTTTCCAGTAATCCGTTATCGGTCGAATTTTGGGACACCCTGTATATAATATAATACTTTTATTACTTAACTCGTTAAATAGTTAGTATCAATAGGATAAGGATGATCCATAAATGTAAAAGTCGTTGAAGCTTTTTTGATAAGCCTACCCCAAAAAACATACAAGACTCAAGTACTAAATTTGTAAAATAAAGCAGCGTTTTGAATAAAATAATGAAATATTTGAATTATCAAAACTTCAAATGTTGGTTTAATTAACTTCTGTTTAAATTATAGCATGTAATTGCAAACTTTTGAGTAAAAATCTCTTGTTAAAACAATGAATGAGTCTAATGGTAGGATGTATTACTGCATTTTATTTGTTCATCATTGTGCTGGGTTTTCTGGAACAATATTAGCTTACTTTAACTTGATACTTGATACTAATGAAGCTAAAAGGGAAAAAATCATATTATAATTTTTTAAATATACACATTCAGTAGAAACTAATGCACAAAATTATTAGTTGTTTATTTTATTATAATGAATTATTTACAATAAATGGCTTTTATAATAATAAAATCAAAGTAACTTAATATTTCTCTTTTTTATTATTATAAATTAGAATTATAATATTATATTATAAATCAAGGTGGATAAAAAGTTCAGCATGTGCGATGTTTTAAATAAAAGTTGTCCGATTCTTATTGAGGCACTTTCTAGGATATTAGGATGACCTTGAAAAGCAGGTTGAAGGTCAACCGATAATCACTTAGGTTTTTGCATATAATTACAGCTTACTTTTAGAGATCATATATATATTTTTTTGAAGTTTCAAATTTCCAATACAAAAAGTTCGGCAATGTCCATTTATTTTCGAAATGAAGCTTTTTTGAAAAACTACCTATTTTAATTTCATATTAATGTAGCTTATATTCGGGGTCTTACAGAACATATTTTCTTCTTGTTTTTTAATAAAAATATTTTGGAAGTTGCAGATGATTGTAAAAATTTTTTAAAAAGCCTGCACGTGACCATTGATTTTCAAAATGAAGCATTTTTTAAAAAAGTTTTAACTAAAAGTGGTACCTTTCTTAGTGAGAATTATGCCCTTGAATGACAACATGAAGGTCATTCGATAGTCACTTTAAGCAGCAATCACTTTTGTCTTAATTTAACAATCCAATTGCGTAGAAAATGGTCAAGGTTTTTGAAAATTATTTGAAACTGTAACATTTTAGGATTCTGTTTAGATTTTTAAAATCTTCATTCAATTTACCACAAAAAGTACACCTGTTAAATTTTGATAGAAAAGGACGAATATGGAAGACTTATATTTTTGGATATATTGTTTATTAGAAACTAATATTTTAACAGACTTGTACAGGGTGGGACAAAAGTCTCGCACCAAACGAAATACTGTCAAAAAGGTGGTATTTAACAAATGAAAACTTACAGGTGTCAATATGTAATCATATTTTAACAACATTTAAAAAAATGTTGGTACAGACGTTTCCGAGCAGTGGCGTCAAATACTTTTTTTTTAAATGACAACATGAATCGTGTTGCATATCATTGCAAAACTAATTTCTTTGTGATTACAGTGGAGTATACAAATGGGGTGTATTATCACACAAAAATAAAGAAAAATCAAATGAAAAGAAAAATTTTATATTTTGTTCTTTTTACATTTTAAGACATTATAAATAATTATTATAAATCACAAAAATTGTTCAAATTATTGTCCATTAAGTTCTTGACAATAGGTAATTCTGTATAAAATGATAGTATATTAAAAAACTAGTTTTTTAAGTCGCATATATTCTAGCACGCGTACAATTATTTTAAAATGCGATCCGCGTAGCGACGAGTATTTTAATAAACATAAGTCCTGCTATCGACTTATGAAATGAATTTTTGAAATTTTTTCTATTTTGCGTTTTTTTTTACTTAAAAAAAAATAAATTATTGTAGTTTTCAACTTCCGAAACTTTTCTGGTAGTTGGTAACTCTGATATGAGAGGCTTGTCAAATCATGAAATAACCCACAATTTACTTGGTACACCATTTTTTTCATAATTATGAGTTTAATTTTAATAATTATAAAATTTTTAATACTTAACCAGTGTATAAGACAAGATTAAATTATTAAATTTATTTAATAACCTAACAAAATTGTTATTGCACTGTGAAAGTGTACGTTTCACGTATTTAATTTTTAAAACCGTCCATTACAACCCATATAATAAACCTTACAAAATTTTCATGTAAGGACCTACAGATTTGCACCATAAATTTAAAAATATTCATAAACCAAGAATAAATTCTATTAGTTTTTGAATTAAAATACATTAAAAACTATTTACTATCACCATTTTTATTTAAGCATAGAATAAATGTATTTTTAGCCTTGAAAAAGATAGCAGCCGCAATCAAAACGTAGGTACTTTTGTAAAAAAAATTTCATTAAAATATTAAATTTTTACGTGACCTTCAACCTGCTTTCCAAGGTCTTGATAATTTTCCTACATTATGCGTCACTACGAATTATACAAGTTTTGTTTGAATAATTTTTCTCAAAAACGTAAAAATAAATGGAATTTGCCGAACTTATTGTCCACCCTGTATAAATTATAATGCGCTGTTAACAACTTCATTTAAATGAAAGGGTAATATTTTTAATTTAAAATAATTACACAAAATAGTAAACAAAGGCATATTAATCAACAATTGAAATGATAGTCTTTATTAATCTGCTCATTATGTTGATTAAAATTGTGGACAGAATCGAATTATAGTGTCGAAACGAAATTAATTTATATAAAAACAAGTTTTGAAATGAAAATTTAATTCGAAATTGTAGTTCGATGGTCAAAATAAATTAATTCGCTCGGGGCTTGGCACGCGGGGACTAGGATAACTTGTTTAACATGCTCCCTGCGTGCTTACATAATGGTGAATGCGCCGGGAGCCACACTACCCGCGCAAACGCATTCTTGTTATCACAGTAAATTTTACCCCATTAATCAAATAATTCGCATCCTTGCTTCATGACCGACCTCAAACCTAAATACATAAAGAAACTTTTTAAAATTTTATACCTACTATTTCAAACGCTTGATTCGGTGTATAATTGAGTTACTGGACGTAAACGTTTTTAAAATAATTTATTTTACCGTAATTGTTTTTAACAAATTTACTCTATAGATATAAGGTAGTAATGGAGCCACAAAATGAGTACATTACAAAAACCTAGCGCTTTACAATTTGAATGATAAAAAATGGCACAATTTATTTTTAGCTTCTCATACTTTCATTAGTTTTTGTTTGAAGCACGCTGATGGTTATTTTAGGGCGTTTAAAAAACAGGTAAAAATTTAAAATTTATTAAAAATATGCGATAGAATATTTTTTATGAAACGTACCCGCATTATTATAAACTATTACTAATCAAACTCAAATTGCAAATATTTTTAATAATTATTTTAACCATATTGGACTTAATTATGGAAATACAGAGTTAAAACTAAAAGAAACTTGCTTATTTGACTATTAAAACTAATTCTGTTTAATTATTTATTTATTTATAAAAAAATAACATAAATAAATCAATAATTAATTAAATATGTAAAAGTATGCTACCAGGTTATCAAATAATTTACATGTATTTTTATTTTAAAACCTTTTCTCTTATTTTTCTGAAAAAAGGTATTTCTTTTAGTGAATGTGACTTATCTTCGGCATGTTTAATAGCTAATTCCACTAAAAACTAAAACATTGCAACATTATCATTAATTGGTGGGCCCCTCTAATACAAAAGTGAAAGAAGTTTATTATAGGTTGCACCTATTAACCCCGCCCCTTTGACATAAAATAAGGAAACAAACTTTCATTTATTTATTATGAATGTAGTTTTATAAAATACAAATACAATATTATAATAAACCATTAACAAAAAAATATAATCCTTTAATTTTCAAAAAGCAAAAACATGTTATCATATAAAAATAAAAATTAAAACATAAAACAATAACAAAAAATATAATTCTTTAATGAAAAAAACATTATCCTATTAAAATATACATATACATATTTATCAAAACGACATTTTTCTTGATTTTTTATTTGCAAACTCTTTAATAATATTTTTGGTATTAATACTTATAACGCCCTTTTTATCATGATACTGCGTAAATGTGATTTAATTATTTTCAAAAAAATTTATAATTTTAGGAGATTTATTTATTTTTTCTTGTTGAATTTGTTTCATGATGGTAAATTTCGGGAAAAATTTCAAAAAGAATGTATCAACCTAAAAACGAATAAAAAATCATTATAGTTATTTAACAAACAAACGTGTTAATAAGGGCGATTAATAATCCAACGTTTAAACAGTGAGATTATTATTAATCTTCCTTCAATTTTAACATTCAAATTTGATACAATGTTTTTTTTTTGTTGCTCGTATCGTCATTTTTACCGTTTTAAATAAACTCGTGTTTGAAGCAAACTACAGTAAATAGTAAGTAAGTTACATATTTACATCAACTTTATATTGAATGATAAAGTGACATTTGTAGTTTACGTTAAGATATTCATTGCAATCGATAGGATTGTTGTTTTATATTATAATATAATAAATGAGTGCAATAATGAAAATAAGTGCGATAATAGGAGCTATTAACTGCCTATTTTAAGAACACAATAATGTTTTAAGATAGCGATTAATAAACGATACTCCGAATATCATTGCATTTGAATTTTCCAAAGCTCCTTCACCCCACTTCGTTATTTGCATATCCGTTAATTCTGATGAAATTACTGATCCACATAGATTCGGTAATGGAATATCATCCTCGGTATCAAAATGATAATAATTTCCATCAGGTGTTCTTAATAGGTTTTAACGTTTTTATTTGCAATCCATTAACCAGAAGAAGGAGTGGAAAACACTTCTTCTCTAAATAATTTTTTAACCCTTGGCATAAATTCTTCAAAATGCTATTTTTGAAGAGTTCTAATGTTTGCCATGCATTTTTGCCTGCTGCTTAATACAAAGTCATAATCATTAAATCCAGGTATAGTATTAATGCCAGAGACAAGAAAGTAAGCTACTTTCTTGTCTCTGGGATTAACGTACGATATAATTATCACCCTTTCCTTAGAATTTTTGCATCCGCAGGCAACTTTTTGGATGTCTTCAACTAATGTACGGATTTTCAGGTTTTTGAAAATTTATGAGGTCTAATCAGAATTGTATACTTGACTTGTATGTAACTCCATCCAAAAAACTTTTTTCTTGAATTTTTCTAGAAATGGTTCAACAGCATCTACATCCACGGACACAGTTTCCTTTCAGTAATCTTCAAAATAACCCGTAGATCTTCTTAAAAAATGCGTAGTTCTCGCACTTTTACTGCAAAATACCGTTGGAAACAACATTTTTCTTCAATCTTTCATTCAAAAACCAACGATACAAACCCTATTCAAGAATTTTATATTCTCGTTGATAGATTTGTTTCCTTAAAAGAGGAAGTCTATGGGATTTCGTTGCAAACCTTTCCAGGTTTCTTTGTTTTGAATTATCTTGGTAATAACACTCTTATGTACACAATATTCTTCACAAACAGCATACGTTGTTATATTGGCCTCTTTTTTCTAAAATTTCCAATTTTTTCATGATTGAAACAAAATTTGTTTTATTTCCAACCATTTTGTTCCTTATTCAAGGGAACCGGAAGAACCAAAAGTACTACACCTTTTCCAATTGTATTTCAGAAAAGATCAATTCGATTTCAGAATAGTCAATTGTATTTCAGAAAAGTTAATTGTATTTCAGAAAAGATCAATTATATTTCAAAAAGCATCAATTGTATTTCAGAAGGCATCAATTGTATTTCATAAAAATCAATTTAATTTCAGAAAGAACCAATTATAAAAAAAATTAGAAAGTCAAGACTTTTTGGCGATTGTGCACGTGAACCACAACAGCACATATACAATAATACGATACATTTGATGATTTCTGAAATTGAATAGGTCTTTTCTGAAATACAATTGGAAATGGTGTACACCAGAAACCATCAATTGTAATTCAGAGTAATCAACTGTATTTCAGAATAATTAATTTAATTTCAGAAAATATCAATTGTATTTCAGAATAGTCAATTCAATTTAAGATATCATCAATTGTAATTCAGAAAAGATCAATTGTATTTCAGAAAGCATCAATTGTATTTCAGAAAGCATCAATTGTATATCAGAAAAAATAATTTAATTTCGGAAAAGACCTTTCGTAAAATATTGCAGAAGCCATGATGAAAGTTAAATTTGGAAAGCACATTTTTTATGAAATGTGTGTGCTCTTGTGGTTTACGTGCACAATCATCGCCAAAAATTCTAGACTTCATTTTTTTTATAATTGGTGCTTTCTGAAATTAAATTGATTTCTCTGAAATACAATTGTTGCTTTCTGAAATACAATTGATCTTTCTGAAATACAATTGAGTATTCTGAAATACAATTGATACTTTGTGAAATTGAATTGATATTCTAAAATACAAATGATACTTTCTGAAATACAATTGACTATTCTGAAATCGAATTAATCTTTCCTGAAATAGAATTGATCTTTTCTGAATTACAATTTGAAAAGATGTAGTTCAAAAGTACTAAAATTTTCATGAAAAATATAAAAATTATTCTAAATTAAATATTGAAAATTACAGACCAATTTCTGTATTGAATGTCTTTTCAAAATATTCAAGTATATTATAAAAAATAATTAATAGAATAATTGTGGATTTCTTTAATGGAAATAATTTATTTGATCCGAGACAGTTAGGATTTCAAGAATAAAATAGCATTCACTCAGCAATAATAAATATTATGGACTTTATTTATGATCAACTTAACCTAAATAAATATGTAGCAGCAGTGTGTATTAATTTATCAAAAGCATTTGATAAGGGTATTTGATTAGAGGAATTGCTTGGAAATTAAGTACATCATATTCCCCAAGGTTCTGTTCTAGGACTACTTCTTTATTTAATTTATATTCAAAATCTTCAATTCTTAGTAATTAAAGCAAACTACTCATTACTATATTATTACATTCTGGATTGGAAAGTATTAATTTGGAATATTCTTCCTGACAAAAAGATACATATTTATTAAATCAATAGAAGAAATTTTATCAATATTTTTATATTTTATATTGTATTAATTTCGTTTTTGCTTTCCTTTTTTGAAACCAGCTTATAATGTGTAATTTCCAAATGTTATTTAATATTTATTTAATGTTTTTATATTACTAATAGTTATAATTTGATGAATAAACTATTTATTTATTTACATTTGCATAAAATTTTTATCAAATACATACTTAATTAAATTTAATTTAAATGAAACATTTAGGCACTTAATAAAATTAAGTGACTGAATTTAATAACGCATTTTATTAAATTATCCACTCGCATTAATTTTAATTAATTTTTTTCAAATACATAATTACTTTCTTTGGATGAAATTTTAATTAAAAAAAGCATTTTTAAGTAGATTAACTTTTTTTGAATGAAGTAAATGTAAAGAGAAAAGTTGGTGCTTTTAACTAAATTATTTTCTTTGTTTCAGGTGAGCCAAATACAATTTATTCATAAAGCTACGCAGTTTAAATAAAATTTTAAATAAAAGCTACGTAAGTATAGGAAGCTCCATCTATATGAATAGAACGAAAGCTCCTGAGCTTTTCACAAAATCAATAAGCTCCAAGCTTGTAAACTGAAACCTGTAAAATGTTTCAAATTATTAATATAAAAATGGAATAAATCAATTATTATACAATAAATTTTAAATATTATATTGAATTTATTATTAATTAGGAGTATATACTTTTATTTTTAGTTCCATGATTTTTAAATAGATGGCGCTGTAGTTTTTCTCATATTCTGCTTTAATTATGCAACATAATTTACACTTTTATTATTTATCCTAGCTTTTTTGGATGCATAAAATAGGAAGATAATTTCGTTTTTTTTTTTATAAAACTACAAACTAAAATTACTCAGCCACGAGGCGTATAAACTCTTAAGCTAAAGAGGTAGAACGTTGTTGCATACTAATTAAGTTACTTATAGTCCTTAAGTGATTTTACAAGAATGTATGAAGCCTTCAACTTACCTCTTACTTCGCTCGTCATCTAAATAATTACCTTGTTGACTTTAAGTTGGTTGATGAGTTTAGAATTCTAAAATAAGAACATTCGATGAATTGGGCTTAAATTTAATCGTTTTAATTAGTACGATACTTAGAAAACCCTTTGAAGTTGAAGACTAAATAAGGCAAATGAGGAAAGTTAAATTAGATCATCAATCAAATCTGAAGCCATAACAGTTTAAAGGTTATTTTATTAGAAATTTAGAACCTCAATATAAAAATCCTGTAAATTAATTAAATAGTGAGGCATTGGAAGGGGAACAATTAGTTACATCCCTGAAATGTTTCCAGCTATCTAACCCTTAACAATAACTGTTCGTTTTATCTTTCAGACTGGGTTTAATGCAGCATACATTATTCATAAAAGGCTCAGCGGGATTTAAGTTGACATTTTCCACCATTCCATCCCGACGAATTTATACCAACTGTTACATTAATTATCTTGTGCTAAATTTCAAGAACTTGCATAAGAAAATAAATGCATTCAAGAGAATTTAGGTTATATCAAAGTTCTTTAGAAATAAAACCAAAAGATTGGAAATAATTGGTCAAATTGGCAAAATTTCTTAGAAGCTTCGTCCAAGCACCATGGAACTTTTCCTCAAGACTTTTACGCAAAAATAAGCCTCATTGGAAAGTAAATAAGGTCATCCCGTTATGATATAGAACTCAAAATATTTGCAGAATTTGCTCCAGATTATTAGAAACGTGACTACACCTTTTTCAGTTGTATTTTAGAAAAGGTCAAGCCAATTTTAGAAAGCATCAATTGTATTTCAGAAAATCCAATTAAATTTCTGAAAGTATCAATTGAATTTCAGAACTATCGATAGTATTTCAGAAAGCATCATTTGAAAATCAGAATTCGTCAATTTAATTTTAGAAAGAATGATTTGTATTTCAAAGTAATCAACTGTATTTCAGAAAGAATCATTATCTTTCATTCAAAGTAATTTTTGCCACAAAAATTTTGGATTACCTAATCATAATATTTTAGCTACTAACAAACATGTCTATCTTCTTTTGCCAAAGGAGCTGTATGAACCATTGTAGTTTATTAGGTTGCACGAGCATAATCACCACCAACAATGATATTTTTGGCTTCAACAATAATTGTTTCTAAAGAAACCAAGATTTGCTCCAGGTTAACAGGAGCCATTACAGGAGAAATCCGAAGTTGATTTTTTAAAATGCTGCCTTAATAGAACATATTATTTCAGTCGGGTTTAAAATTGGCGAATAAAGTGGCTCATTTTCTTACAATTGTTCCTTTCTGAGATTATATTGATTTTTCTGAAATACAATTGATACTTTCTGTAATACAACTGTCCCTTTCTGAAATTAAACTCATTTATCTGAAATACAATTGATGTCTTCTGAAATACAATTAATGATTCTGGAATACATTTGATGCTTTCTGAAATCGAATTGAGTTATCTGAAATACAATTGATGCTTTCTGAAACACAATTGATGATTCTGAGATACAATTGATCCTTTCTGAATTGATTTATCTGAAATACAATTGATTCTTTATGAAATACAATAAATATTTTCTGAAATACAATTCATAATTCTAAAATACAATTGATGTTTTCTGAAATTAAACTGATTTATCTGAAATGTAATTGATGTTTTCTGAAATACAACTGGAAACATTGTAGAGTTGACATTGATAAATCACCATCTGAAATACAACTGCCCCTTTTTGAAATTAAACTCATTTATCTGAAATACAATTGATGCCTTCTGAAATACAATTGATGATTCTGGATTACATTTGATGCTTTCTGAAATCGAATTGAGTCATCTGAAATACAATTGATGCTTTCTGAAAAATAATTGATGATTCTGAGATACAAGATACCTACAATTGATCCTTTCCGAATTTAAATTGATTTTTTTGAAATACAAATGATTCTTTATGAAATACAATTAATCTTTTCTGAAATACAATTCATAGTTCTAAAATACAATTGATGTTTTATTGAAATTAAACTGATTCACCTGAAATGTAATTGATGTTTTCTGAAATACAATTGGAAACGTTGTAGAGTTGACATTGATAAATCACCATCCGTCTTTGATACTTGTCTCTTGGGGGGAAGCTATGGGGGTGTACAAAAGTTAATAATTTTTGTGTATCTAACTTTACTCTCCATCGCATCGTTTGTGTGTAACTTTTTAGAGAAGAAAAATTACGTTAACTGGACTTCTATTTGAGCTCTTTTTAGGAAAGTTTTAAGCAAATCCCTTGTAGTTTCCCAAACAAGGAAACTTTATATTTGTTTATAAAATCTTAAAGTGCGTCCTTTGATGTTTAATGGAATTTTTATTAAAAAAGCAGCTTATTTTTGTTTTATTGTTTGTTTAAATAACATTAATTATGGTTGTCAACAAATTTATTATAAATTGTTTAGATAAGCTTAAAAGGGCTATTCAGTGGAAAGGTCATAGCTTTGTTCTGGTGACCGTGAAAGGGCGCAGAATATTGATTTCCGGGCGTTTGCTGTGCTTACAGCCTAGGTTTTCCTTAAAAGCTTCTTCAAAATTCCATACACAATTTACAAAAATTTATAATTGCTTGGAAATTATATTTCCTTGTACAAACCCTTTGATATTTTCCAAAAATTAAAATATAACCCTACAAATGCAATAAAAATATTTGAAGAATATTTTTGTTTGTTCTTGATTAGTTTACAATAAATTTTAGACACGAAAATTCAGTTTTGGTTGTATAAGTTTCTTAAATTTAGAACACCGAATTTGGTCTTTTCAAACTTTTAACGTTAAGAATGATCGCCATTTGTCAAGAAGGCAAAACCACCCATAATTTAGCTAAAATTATGACAATTTTATGCATTATTCTGATTTTTTTGATTATCTATTTAGTCTTCATTTTCGATGTAGTAATGATAATAATAAATACAAACTAAAGAAAATTCCTTTCAGAAAAGCTGATTAAAAACGCTCAAGAAAACTTAAAACGTTTTTGATGCGCTTTAAATATTTTCATTGAAAGGAAATGATTCGTTTATCTCAAAAAGGACTGGAGATAATTTCCATGTATAAAAGGCTACCTGCATGTACTTGTACAAAGGTATAAGCTATTTATTTCAAAGCATAGATTTCTGAAAGCTCAACGAAAGCTCCTTTCAGCAAGAATTTAATCAGAACGATTTTCCTATATATTTTCATTCGATACGATCTTTTATCACTCAATTTATTAAAAATACCAAAACTTTATTTTTAATTAATGAACATTAGTTTAATTTTTAGGTAATTTATGGTTGAATTAAATAATAATAATTAAAGGTAACAATAATTTAGCATTAGTTTATCTTTACTGTGGATGACAAAAACAAATTTCTTCGCAATTAATGAAGACAAAGGCACTTAATTTTAATTAAAATATCGACTGGAGGTAAAGGAATACCGCAGTAATAGAACTAACTCGTTTAAAAGATATAGCATCCATGAGCACAACACAAGCATACTTCAAGTTCATGTATTATTAACCGTAATAACAACAAGATATAAGGCAAGATCCTTGGGGATTATCGGGACCAGCTCAAGGTTCTGGAAGCTTAAACAATATCAAACCACGTCCTAGCAAATCCAATCATATATAAGTCACGAAAATCAAAAATATCAATAAAGTCGTGATATTATTGCTTGCGCAGTAAATTTTCATGAAATTTCAGTAATTGCTCGTTTCGCAGTTACAGGTGGGTTAACCACTGAATTTCTGTAGAATTGTAAAGCTTTGAATTTAAACTCAGGGGAATACCTAAAAGTATATTATCATTAAGGATAATAATTAACAAACCCATCACTACAAGGATTTAATTAGTTCAGCGTTTGAGGAACTAAATAATGAAAGAGCCCAAGGCAATTACTTCTGCAATTCATTTCGGTTATTAATAAAATCTTCAAGAATTAAATTTGTAAAGATTTTTTTATAAAATATGTAGATTGTTCTTGCAACACCCAAACCTCCAGAAGGATGGAAAATTTCAATACGAATAAATTTGCATGAAAATATTACGTGGTATTGACAATATAGTGTTTCTCGAAAAGTAAAGTACACTAAAATTGTAAAATTTCTATAAATTTATAGATGTAAATTTAAACTAAATTACAAGCTGATTGCGCTGATTTAAATTTGACTATAACAAATATTTCAATTTGAATAAATATACAGTGGTGGTAAAAAGTAGAGCAAATGCTTTTAATACGAAAGTAAATAATCATACTGTACACTTTAAAAACCGGTATTTGTAAGTAATAAATTTTTATATTATTTGTATTATTTGTTTAACTCGAAAATTCTACATGATTAATTTTTGTAAACATTTGAAAATGTTATTGTGTAAAAGAAAGGAAAGTAACTTATTTTTCTTTTATAAATGAATATTGTAAATAGTCTTAAACAAATTTGGATGAAAATGTTTGCTCATCAGTATTATTAGTTTGTGTTAATGTGTATTTTTAAAGTTTCATATTTCGCTTAATAAACAAAAAAGGCTTCTTAATAATCGGTATTATTATATTAGGTTCACTAAACTTACCAAAATTAATATTATGAGGTTTGGAATGTGCGGAAAAACGAATATAGTGTACTGGACCTTATACAGGGTGTCCCTGAATAACTGCGGAAGTGAGGAAGTGAACTAAGCATTTTTGACTTATAAAGTATTGTCCGGAAATGCTTCCTTAAAAGGTTATACCACTTCAAAAATTATCAAAAAAAATATTTTTTTGTAAATAAAATAAATATTATAAATATAAAAGATATTAATTTGAAATTTTTGGCACAGTTTTTTCACATAAAGATACACATTTTCGGCCAATAAAAGTTTAAAAAATATTTTTAGGGGGAGCTAAAAATTATAAAATCTACTTTTACTCCGCAATGAAGCACCTTTTCTGTAGAACATTGATCAAGGATTATTTTGGTACTTTTAAAATTATCACACATGTAACGCCCCTGAAAATATTTTTTAAACTTTTATTGGCCGACAATGTGTATCTTTATGTGAAAAACTGTGGCCAAAATTTCAAATTAATATCTCTTATAATATTTATTTTATTTATAGAAAAAATATTTTTTTTTGAAAATTTTTGAAGTGGTATAACTTTTTAAGGAAGCATTTCCGGACAATACTTTATAAGTCAAAAATGCTTAGTTTCACTTCCTCTATCACCATAAAAAAATTGTCACAGTTATTCATGGACACCCTGTATAATTTATTTAAAATATCACTTAACCGGTTTCGGCGCGGTTGCCATCATCAGAAGGGAACTGTAAAATTACAATTTATTTATTTTTGAATTTAAATATAAAGTAAGTGATCAATTAATGTTAAAATACTAGGTAATCTAGTCTAGTTTAAAACAATACTTTTTGTGCTAAAATTAAATTAAAAATGTTGAAAATTATTTTTGGTAATCATGACTTTAAAATTATTTTTTTTTAGTTTTAAAGAGTTAGTATAATAAAATTGTTTTTGTAGAAGTAAAATTTAGAATTTAGTCTTTTAAAATGTATGTTTAGATTCCAAGATTTTTTTATGTAGCTTACCGTCATAGAACGTTGGAAAAAAAATTTGGAAAAAAATATTATCTAAAAACACAGCCATTTTGTAGAGGTGACTAAATTATTAAATTTTTTTGGAAAAACACTTGACTTTTATTGAACTACTACTAATAAAACACTCCAACATGGGTAGGAAAACTCAGCGTCGCTGATCTCATTCAATTAGGTTGGAATTCCTGTTTGCAGGACGGTCCCACTATAATAAGAATGCGGCAAAGGACAAACTTAACTGCCGTATGTTGTAAATAGGAGGTACTTTGAAGTGCTGAAACAGTTATTCTAAGAAAACTGCGAGGATCTTAACTTGAACCAACGATTTTACGAGGTGGCATCTAAAATGGCCTTAAGTTCTTTAAAAAAGTGTGATTTTGGTGTTAAAATAAATAAAAACTTCAATGTTGCATGATTTAAAAAAAAATAGTATTGATAATAAATTCAACGTAAAAATGTGACATAAACAATCAAAGTTACATTATGTTATAGAAAATATTGACCCTCTTGTTTAACCATTAATTAATTTCAAGAGAGGCCAAGGACTTTCAGCTTTAATATTTTACACAATTATATATTTGGGTGGAATTTATATGTGGAATAAATTTCTTTGTTGTAGGAAATTTACCCAAAACTCCTTTGAGTTTTTGGGGCGTGAAAAATTGGGGTAACTGATCCCCTTAACTTCATAATGTTTTTATTTGCGGGGTTGAGATTGAAAAATTTCGAAAAAAAAATGTTTTGAGATTTTTCTTCGGGTTTTAATTTTTTCCTCAAAATACAATTTAGAGGTTTGAAATGTTTACTAAAAATGAATATCATGGATAGACGCATTCTAAAAAACAATATTCAGATATAATCGGTTGATTAGTTATTTCAGAAAAAAAACGCAGTTTTGTCGCAATTATTTTGAGAAAAGGTAAAGGGGCCAATTTGAAGCTATGAAATAACGGTTGGAGTAGATTTGTACGCCAAATAAAATAAATCTTAAGATGGGGCAGATTTGTATGCTGACCATTTTCACCACAAAAATGTATGAATTTTACGCCAATTTAGGAGATAAATAAAGAAATAAATAAAAATTTAGACTAAGTTTATCTCGAGCAACTCAGCCCAGCTTGAATTCGGCTTGGTTTGACCTCTACCATTTGAAATACATGTAAAAGGTCAAATCAAGCCCGAATTCAAGCTGGCTGGTCAAGCAGGTCATGCTTAAGCTAAACATAGTCATATTTATATTGTAAAAACTTTTGCCTTGCAATTTCTATTGGTGCAACGCCAATAAATTTCACTAGATTTTAGAACCTTGTCTTCAAAAAATTTAATTTAAGAAGATAGTCGGGTATAGGACTTTGCAATGTAAATTTCGATTTCGTACAAACGCGATAGAAGACGAACGGTTAATTGAAATCGAATAATTGTTTTTGGCGTTGTTTAAGAATTCCATATTGCATCTTTCGACGTTTGTTGTTTTTCGTAATTTTCATTTTTTGTTATACTTAATAGCTGTTGAAAACGTGCAAAAATAGGCAACTTTTAGGTTCAAATTTCAACCTTATAATAAGAGTATTGTTTTAAATTAAAAACGTCGAAAGGTAGTTTGTTTAATGTACTTTTAAGATAATTTTAAAAAAATCTATTTTATTAAATAGTTTTTAAGTTATCAGCGAAGTACAATGTCAATATAAACAGGACCAATTCTAGTGCCATCTCTTTCGCACAGTTATATGTTTCATTCTGCCATCGCATTTCCAAGGGACAGAGAAATCGGAGTTACACATTCTGCCGACCATCCTCTTAATTACTTTTGTATCCATGATTTGAAGCACTTGATTAATACTGATTTTTTTAGTAAAACGCAAAGAAATTAAGAATTTTTTCAACCTGCTAATTATTTACAGCGAAATTCATGTAATTAAGAATTTTTCTACCTGGTACCTATCCTTAATAAGCAGCGTACATATCAGTCCCATATTTATTCAACCCCTTAAGGTTAGCTTATATTTCTGCCCTCAACTTAAGATAAGGATGGGTTAATTTTTAAAAAATGCATAAATTAGCGTGCAAATCTACCCAAACCGAAATAACGTCCCGGTGGTGTTAATAGTGTCGAATTTATTAAGTATTTGGTGAAAAGAAAAAAGCTTTCAGAGCAAAAGTCTGGCTAAAACAGAGATTTTGCTTGTTTTATGTACAACTTCAGTAATAACTAGAAAACAAAAAGTGATTTAGAAGAAATTCTTTTTTTTGCAAAGAAAACTTTTTAAGAAGGTATAATACAAATTTAATGAATTAATTTTACCTAAACGCGTTTATAAAAGCGTACTTAAATTTTATTTAATTGCTTTTCCGAAATTTAAAAAATCCTATGAGTGGGGCCTTAGAGTTCAAAAAGACCGTTTGATAGCGATTTTAAAATTTCTGAATTCAAAATTTTACTTAGATGTCATTTCCCTATCCAATCTAATATTATATAAAAATGTGCATACGCTATTCGCGAATTCTAAGATCAGATACGCCCTCTGTGTCGAATGTATGAATTAAAAGATACAGTAATAATAAATTATAAAGGTTCGAAAAAATGGTGCAATTTTAGAAATTTTCTAAAAAACTGGTGGGTATTATTATTCATTTCAATACTATTACTATCTTTTAGTTCATAAAACTGCCACCTTGCGGAAAACTTCTTGAAATCTGTGGAGATCAGAGGTTCCGTGCTTTAGACATTTTTTAAGCAGTCCAGGGTTTAAAAATGGTGAATCTGGCCTGGTATAATAGAAAAGGTGGTTTGTAGATAAGGAACAAAGAAGAAACCGCATTTTTTCATGTTGCCGAAGTTCCTATGGAAGCCAAACAGTTTTGGTACTTTTGCCGCTCTAAAAATCCTAAAATGCCATGGGGCTCCGTAACATTGTCCGGGACACTTTCGAATTTTAGAGAAAATACATTACCATCCAATTGCGCCAAGTATACGCATAAATGTGCCATACAGTTTAAGTTTGGCGACAACATACAAAAAAAAGTTATCAAAAGTAAGGTTTTCCCGGCCAGTGTTATGCAGCCGGTATATTTTTTCAAAACACACTGAAGTTTATTTCAACGGATGAAGAAAAACGCGTCACTTGCAAAAAATTTTGCGGTACTTCCGAATTTCCAAAAATTTGGCCAAAAGGAAAAAGTAACGCCAGAGTAACGCAGCCGGAAAACTTAAAAAATACGCACCCCATTGGTACCAAAGAGAAAATTTTGCCCGAAAATACGTCGCAAAGAAAACATGTTGCGCCATTACACAAAAAAGTGATCAATGATCAATCATTAATTTTATTAACAAAAACAACAACAATAAGTAACAACATTAAAAAAACAATAATAAAATTAAAGTATATAAGAAAAAAAAATACATACAGGGTGTCCAAAAAAAGTGATCAGAAGAAAATAGTAGAAATCTGACATCACCAAAAAAACCCAATAGTCAGGTCGAAACAGCTTAACAGGTTGCTATTATTGATATTAGTCGACATATTCTCGCATGCGACATGAGTCGAATGCCAAATGTCGTGCACGAGATTTAATTGCTATTATTGAACACCAGGCACGATATACTTATAAACATGTCGACTACACGTTTGGCAATAAAGTAATTTCATTGATACCAATAGAAAAATATAATTATTCTGACCATCTTAAAAGGGTATTTCAATTAAAATTGCGTACCTATTTTCCTTTTTGTTTGTTTGTTACGAAAAAGAGAAATCTAAAAACACATATAGGTATATAATTGGAATAATCTACTATATGTGGTAATTTAAGAAAATGTGTCCTCTAAAGATACATTTATACATGAAACGTTTTTCTTAAACTTCTATTTGAACAATTGGTGACGTGTCGCTTACAATTTCTCGCATGCGACATGATGTCACGGATGTCACATGTTCAATGATACGGTTTTACAAAAAGTGATCGACATAAGCTGAAATGTCGCATGCAACACTGTGTCGAACGGTTGCCCTTTCACGGGTCGTTAAATTTTTCCATAGAAAATCGCTAATTCGAAACTATGTTATAGTTGATAAACTATTTGGTCAATTTAAATAAAAAAAAACTGTGAAGTAAATTTAATTAATGCGACTCCTGCTTGAAGCCATAAAAACATCATAAAAAAATTATTTTGATAGAAGAATTAAAAAAATTAATCATAAAACCATTACGTTATGAGAGTAGTTCAAACACCCCAATGCGACGGATCACAAGTATAAAGTAACCTAACCTAACCCAACCGCCACACACATCATGCGTTACATCGGTATATTAATTATTACTTTATTGATAACTTTTTTGTACACTTGCGCAAAATTTTATCAATGCGGCGCATTTAGGAGAATTACTTTCTCTTTAAGATAATACCAATTTGTTGTGTATTTTTTGAGTTTCCCGGCCAATTTTGGATAAAATTTTTGGAAAACCGAAAGTGGCGCAAATCTTTTTGTAAGTGCCGCATTACTTTAAGTATCTGTTGGAATAATATCAAGCTTCTTTGAAAAAGACTGCGGAACATTGCCGTTACATCTAGAGATTTAAAAAATTGTGAAGTTAGTTGTCAGGATATGAAAATAAAATGGGTTAAAATTGGTTGCTGTCATTTAAAATCCGATGGAGCTGAGGATGTTTAAAGAAGGAGTGATAGAATAAACCCTTTATGTTGAAGCTCGATTTTTCAAATCGATTGAAAAAAAACAACCTTTTTGGGTTTTCGCTCGAAAAACGTCCGATTTCTGGGAAAAAAACAAAAGGAAATGTATCTCTGCTCTTTTAAAAGATAAGTCCAGAAGAGTCAAAACCACGGTCTTCAGAATTTTCATAAGATTATGATATTCCTATTAGGTGGTAAAACAAATTACTAGTGTGTTCTTTTTAATGAAATTTTAGATATTTGCTCGAGAAAATCTTTTTAGTTCCATTTTAGATAACGAGATAGAATAAGATTTGCTAGAGCAAAGTTGGTAAAAAAAACTCCAAATATTACTATTACTACAGTACATTTAGGATTTTCAGAAACATTGGGAACAGTGGATCATTTTTCAGCTACTTCCCAAAAATAAACCTCATATCCATAACTTCTTTTATTTTTTAATTATTTGATCAAATTTGAAATACGCTCTATTTATTGCATTTGTTATGAGATAAAATTATCAAATGTACTAATGAAAAAAATATAGAAACTTTAACACTGTAAATAAAAATTGATTTTTTACTCAATAGAATTTATTTTGGATTTATGAATATATTTAAATTTATGGTGCAGTTCTGTGCATTCGTTAAAGGAAAAATCTATAAGGTGTGTTATATCCCCAGTAGAAACAAAAATTGTAGTTGGAACGTGGTAATATTGTAGGAACATGTAAATATTGTAGATTTTATGGAATTGTTGTGAAAATATTGTACAAACATTTGTGTGACATTAGGTTTAGGAAATACTGTGGTAAACTGACAATGTTGTAGTTTAAATATTGTGGGTTAAAGATTCTGATGATTGCGATCTAAGGGCGTGTTCCACTAAAGACTCGCAAAGCCCACGACGACCGCAAAGTCGTTCTACATAAGACCGCGGTTGTTTCTTTCGTGCATAAAAACGTCATCGATGGCGACCGCAAGAAGCTCACAACGACCGTATTTATTCATTTCTGTGGTGGTTTGTTGAATGGAGACGTTTTGAGCTAGTGGATCGGGAAAATTTTGCGGTCGTGGGCTTTAGTGTTCATTAGTGGAACGCGCCCTAAATATTGTGTTCATATTTCATTACAATATTGTATGAAATACATACTTTTAATGTGTATACAATGTTGAGCAAACATTCTGAACACAATATTATCGGTACAATATTATGTTTTATTATGTGCACATTTTTCAGGTAGAAAGTCACTATCAAAATTTTTTAATATTGTCAAATACATCAATAATTTAATGTCAACTATTTGATTGCTTTTTTGACGTGTAATAATATAGTCACAGCCACGTACCACAACTTGTGGTAATGTCAACACAATATCAACACAATATTATCGCCGATCAACATTTGCTGATGCCACAATATTGTACACAACCTTATCTAAACCTTTTAAAATTGTATTATAATATTATAACAATATTTTCTCAACTTTGATTTCTGCTTGGGATGGGTTGTAACAGACGGTTTCCATAGTTACCTTACAGATATTTCCTGTAAGGATTTACAGTTTTGCACAGAATTATACCATTAAAAATAATTAATATTTACCCTATTTTTTCCACTACTGTAGCTTATTCCTGTTATTAAAAAATAGTAAATTGGTAGTAAATGATTTAACGTTAATTAGAACCAAAATATAAATGTCTTTATTGCTGTAGGGACGATGTATTAAGTTTTTTATGTCCTAAATATAAAAACTTAATAAACTCTCGGTAAAAAATCTTGAAAAGTGCGCGTTATTAAGCATAAATCTCAAAAAATTCTTTTATTACCAACGTTATCTCCATAAAACTTGGCTGTATTTTTTGAAGCACCTGTGGGGGAAAACAATGCCACTCTACATGTAATTGGAATTTTGAACCACAATATTTTCATACAAGAAAAATTAGTTGTGCATAAAATAAATTTTGTGAGACTAAAATATTGCAAAGTGGTTTTAATATGTTGTTTTTACCTGATGCACTTTCACTAAAAGCTTTTATCATTATTAAAAACGATTTAAACTCATGTATTATACATCAAAAATCGCTTATAATTATAAATAGATAAACGAATTTTTATTCTATTAAATTTGTAATAAAAAAAATCAAGGTAGGAATTTTGAGGAAGCAATTTACGAAGTAGTTAAAAATTTATTGGAATTCCTGATTTTAATTGCAATTACAAGTCGAATTTTATTCTTTTGTGAAGAAAAAGACGATTTTTTCAAATTGGAAAACTCGAGGAGCGCCGAGCGTTGCCGATTTGGGAAAACTCTCGTACTTCAGGATTTTCCTTCTAACATAAAGTGTACGTCTATCAAGGGTGACTCGTGTCGTAAACCACCTGCAGTGGAAACGTAAATATTGAGTGTTTTTTTTTATTATCCTTATCAGTATTTGCATTACAATTAACGAGTTATAAATATAATTGCTATTGTCATTAAAATATTGACGAAAAAAGTGCTTGTGGTTATAGTTATTTTTAATTAACTTAATTTTAATTATTCAATTTATTTGTGCACGTGATTTTGATGGTATATTAGGGTTATAATATTAAAAACTAATTGAAAGTTTTCTTGCTAAATAAAGCGATTACTACTTTAATTTGTAATTAAACTTTAAATTAATCTACCCAATCTTATGATTGGTTTGAAGATGCTCGTTAAAATAAAAGTAAATACACATATTTCCATCAACTGTTTGCTTAATTTTTATTGTTAAAACAATCGGTGATATAATAATTATATTGATAAACTAGATAAATTTAAGGTGAATATTTTTCGAATTAAAAAGAAAAATTATAGTTATTTAAATTTGGAGTGCAAAAATGAATAATCGTCAACATTTATTATCTTCCAAAGATTACATTTCGTGAATATAAACGCGTTTTTTTAATATACCAACATAAAATTCAGCAGATTTATATGAGGCATTAATTTTTTGATTTATTACCATAAACTTCGTCCTTGTATTTGCATAATTATATCATTTTTTTTTTGATAAAATATTTTTATACACAGAATTTAATTGCGCAGCAATAAAATTTTTCGAATTTTAATTAACACTACCCAAACATTGAAAACTGGATTCGCTTCACATTCAAATAATATTGATTTTACTGATAGGGTGTTGAATATCGCTCAAGCTTTTGAAAAAAAAACGGGAAAATTGAATTTTTTGTAATTACCAAATCCATCTATTAATTCTTAATTGATGCACTCAAGCTTATAATAATTAAAATATGAGCTTCATCATATACTTAAAAATTCTCTTTGAATTTAGAATTTAGTAGGTTCAAATGTGATGGAATATAATCCAACACGCCTTTATCTAAGAACAGAATTTAACAGAATTACATAGAGTAAACGTACTCGTATTTAAAATTCCTCAATTTTAAAATTAAATTTCACACGTCGTCGAATTTTGCTTAACTTTTATTTGAGTTGAATTAAACTTGAAATCATATTAAATCCCCACGATTGTAATTAACGAAGTTAAACTCAAGTTTTAATTACGATTGAAGGTTTTGGTATTTTTATAGCGTATTTTTTCGCGGATTTAAAAAATAATTTAATTTGCACGCAATTTTTTTATGTCCCAAAGCAGCTTTTTTCATTATATCTCATCAAAAAATTTCCACAACCTTATTTACGTTTTTTACATCCAGGGAAATTTAATAAGATTAATGAAAATATTTTGCGAAATTATGTAGTTGTGGGTTTATTTAAATAATTAAAGCCTTGAAAGCGAGGTGAGTTTAGAGGTAATATTTAATAATTAATGCGTTATAACAGGGGCGGGTTCGATTTGCATGTCCGGAACTTGAACTACTGACCCAGGTATGCTTTCATTAGCCCACAGCTCACGATTCACTTAATACTGCCCCTTGCATTAACTTTTTGCGATCTTTTAACCCTGATCTAATTTAAAAAAAAAGTATAAAAACAAAAAGATAGCCAAAACTTCAATTTATTGATTAAAATAACAATAATAACCACAAGCATTACAGTTTTAAATTACCATTTTTAATATTTAAATTTTGCTGAATTCAAAAAACTCGAAGTCAACATGGTTCACATCGGAATTGGAGGTCAGGTGATTGAAGAAGGAGGAAATTATTATCCACATAATGATGTCTACATTGATTCGCAAAAAATGGTAAGAACAAACCACTGAAAATTTTAAAACATTTCTATAAGATAAGATAGTGATAAGATAAATTTATTCGTAATCTATACAGATATGCAGTTAAAAGTTCAGCATGTAAATTATAAAATATACATATTACGTTTTCAAGTAATTATAATACATTATAAGTTTTGTTCCAACAACAAATTTTCTGACCGTCACGGAACCGTAACAAAAATGGTTAGATCACGTGTATGCGCTTGCGCCAATTTTTTCCGGTACAACAAAACCTTTTTGTAGGAACGGTTTTATGCGCACATTGCGTGTGACTGTTAAAAGTTGATGGTTAGGTTTCTTCTTGACGTGTACTGAAATGACGGTACCGAACACCATCTTATGAGCTATCAAAAAGCGAGTTTACGTGAGTTGTTACGTTTTATAGTGTCGTCACGAATGACGTTATACCCATAACTACGGATAGCAAATCGATAACTACCTCAAGGAAACAAATTAGGATTGGAAATGCTTATATGTGTTAACTTCAGTCTATTCAATAGTTGCGAGTTGTTAGTCGCGTTAACACGCCTAAGGTTTGATTGGAATACAAAAAACTTGGACTGTACCTACTACGTATGGTCACGAGCTTTATCTATCGCGTATGACCATGATCGTCAATACA
This sequence comes from Stenus bimaculatus, assembly GCA_963971135.1. Taxonomy (NCBI): domain Eukaryota; kingdom Metazoa; phylum Arthropoda; class Insecta; order Coleoptera; family Staphylinidae; genus Stenus; species Stenus bimaculatus. The sequence goes on from OZ020181.1 coordinate 48,483,862, forward strand.
CGTTTTAGGGCTATAGGAACAACCCTATTATCAGTGTATGTCTATGCATGTGGTATCATTTAAATCCATAAATTCGTTTATGGCAAGGGTTTCAAAGTAGCTCTGAATGACACCAGCGTGTTCCAAGGGGGTCGGAGTAAATTGCTCTAAAGCGCGCCATTTTACCTCGTTCCAGTCTCCTCGGGGACCACAACCTAATTTTTAGCGTAAAGTAGTGGCTCTGATTCGCGCTCTTCATTGGTTATAATTTGGTTTTTATGATTATGATAACAGAAAAAACTCCTACGTGTGTCAAGAGTGTTTTTACATTGAGTAGTTCGTAGTAACTCACTCCAGAGTAATTAAAATTCACTTGGAAAGCCCCTGAGGCATGGTGTATTTTTGAGGAGGTGTTGTTTGAGTTTATTGTATGGCTTTCAGTCCTGAGGGTACTGGAGGCACCCATTCTCAGGTACTCAGATGTTGCCAGTCTGGTGAATTGAAGCTTGAAATTGATGTCGTTTTTAGATACATATTTATTAATCTTGTAGACGTACTTTTAAAGGGAAATGAGTATTCTAAATTGCTAGAAGATTGGCTTGTGGTGTGTTGAGGAGGATGCCTTTATTAAGCTTCGTCTTGCCTTCATTCCCGAAAGCTAGAAGAGACTGTGATAGGTGATCAAAGCAGCTTTCAGTCCTTGATATTTGCAGGCATTACATAATATGTGACGCGTAGCTGTTGATAGTTTTGGAACCAGATATTCCAAATGTTCATTCCACCTTAGGCGGGAGTCTACGTAGCTGCCCAGGAATGTGACAGGATTATATGAATATTTCCTTCCCCTGTCCATGAAAACATGTAGGCTTTGGCATTTTTGAGTCATTAGGAGCTTTCCAAGTAAATTTTAACTAGTTTGGAATGAGTTACTACAAACTACTCACACTAAAACGCGCTTGGCTTACATAATCTGTTAAAATAACTATAAAAAACGAATTATAAGTAGCAGTGAAGAACGCGAATCAGAACCCATATTGCACTGGAGTAGTTCACGTCATAAATAAAAATTCACGCTATAAATTAGGTAGGTACTCGAGGGGACGGGGATGACATAAAATGGATTACTTCAGAGTAGTTCATTCCGACCAACCTGGAAATCACTCGAGCAGTTCAGAGTAGCTCCGAACTTTTGTTAACAAAAAAAATTACATTTTAGACTAAACCAAGGCTTTAAGTAGAATTTAAACCTTAAGGGAACAACTTGACAACTCCATAATTCTGCCCAACTCTTAGTCCGACTTAATAGTGACACTTTGGCTTTTACTTTCCCCACCAACTTTACTATTAAAGTCAGTAAGAAACATGACCGACGCCGGTTTTCAAAATCGAAGTCACAGAATCTGAATCAGCGTTTATTCTGTTTGTACCCTTTTGCTCGACGAACTTTCTAGACTACGCATTTGCTCAATAAGACATTTGCTGCATGAAATTTACTCGAAACAGTAATTCGCTCTATAGGGCATTTGTTTGATAGAGTAATTTGCTCGATGGGACATTTTATGAAAACAAATTCGCTACCTTTGCAAATTTAAGATTACATTAAAAATCGCCAGTCTAAAAGGTGCAATGGCAACGATGGCGTAGTCGTATTTAGTAATATTCTGTAGAACAAATATCCTATTGATCAAATATTCTGTCGAGTAAATCTCCTTGATCAAATGCCTGTGGAACAAAAGACTGATGAGAAAGTTTTCATATTTTTTCATTTTTCTCCTTAATTTATTCCCTCAGTAGTTCTGCCAACGTGTACATAGATTACCATGTGGCAAATGCTGTACTTAGATTACACAATATTTATATATGTACAGGGTGATTTTTTTAACCTGGAAAATGGAATTATCTCGAAAAATACGCATCGCACAGAAAAATTTGCCAGATCGAAACTTTATCTCTCCGAGGGAGGCATATGTTAGTACTAAATTACTCCCATCCCGACACCCACTGGGGGCAGGGCCGGCGGCAACTTTGAATCTTAAATACGAACACCCATTTTTTATCGCAGATTCAGATTCAACGTCAAAAGGTACGTACGATTTGTCCGAAATTTTTTTTTCCATTCGCGACAGATGGCGCTGTAATCACAAAAAATGAACAGAAATCAAAAGAATCAAAAATCAGATAAACATGCATTTATTATTTTTCGACGGGCTATTCAATGATAATACGGTTGCTGGTATGTTAAAAAACTACATTTAGCATAACCCAGGAACAACGACGGGGACGTAGTAGTTTTCTGTTCCCTTCGGGGTGCTTGATTAACGTGAATCCCCTTGCCTCTCATCTTTTGGGGTGCTTCATTAGCGTGAGTCCCCTTGCCTCTCACTATTCAAGTAAATGCTCGAAATGGTGACCTTGAACTTCAATACATTTGTCGATCCGCCCTTCAAATGACTGTACACAACTGAGAAGTACGTCTCCAGGAATATGGTCACAAGCATTCCTGATTCGTTCAATCATATTAGGACGAGTTGTTGGTACTTGTTCATACACTTTATCTTTCAGGTACCCCCACAAAAAAAATCCGGTGAAGTAAGATCTGGTGATCTGGCAGGCCAATTTATCGGACCAGCTCTACCAATCCAGCGACCGTGGAAAACACGATCAAGTACTTCGCGTGATAATACCGAATAATGCGCCGGACAACCATCATGTTGAAACCACATGTTCCGTCGCACTCTTAAACTTACGTCTTCTAGTTACTGTGGCAGTTCATTTTCCAAGAAGTCTCGATGCATTTCACCGTTTAAATTGCCTTCAAAGATGTGGGGACCTATGAGTTTGCTACCAATTATCCCGCACCAGACATTGACAGACCAAGGACGCTGATGCTCAACCTGACGCAGCCAGTGTGGGTTTTCAATACTCCAGTAATGCATGTTATGTCGATTAACAGCTCCATGGTTTGTAAATGTTGATTCGTCAGAAAATAATACCCAATGAAAGAAATATACGATTCATTAATATTTTTTCCCGTGCCCACTGACAAAATGTCAAGCGATTTTCGAAATCAACGCCATGAAGATCTTGGTGAAGAGATACGTGGTAAGGATGATGTTCTTGTGTGCTGACGTGGGGATTATGAGCCACTGCGGCTAATACATCAATTGTATTTTCTGCTCCAGTTACTGTTTTTTGACGGATCCTTTTCTTCGGTTGAACACTTCCTTCGCGAGTAAACTGTTGGACAACACGGAAAAACGAAGTGCATGATCGCGGCCTGTCTGGAAAACGCTGAGCATAAAGATTGACAGCATTCTCTAAATTTCTGCCCGCTTCTCCATAAACAAGAATCATTTCAATTTTTTCTTGTATGGTTATTAACACCTCCATATTCACAAAAATTGTTCCTAATTAATTTTTAGTAGGTACAAGTGTCTACAACTAAGGTAATGTAGGTAACGTTCGTACGCTGAGACGGGTTAATAACTACAAATGCAAGGGACTGAACATAAGAAAAGTTTAATTATGAAAGAGAATTATTTAGGTCTCGAGAAGGGACATGTGGCGAGAGTTACATTTGTGTACAATCATTTGCAAGGCGGATCGACAAATGTATTGAAGTTCAAGGTCACCATTTCGAGCATTTACTTGAATAGTAAGAGGCAAGGGGACTCACGCTAATGAAGCACCCCAAAAGATGAGAGGCAAGGGGATTCACGTTAATCAAGCACCCCGAAGGGAACAGAAAACTACTACGTCCCCGTCGTTGTTCCTGGGTTATGCTAAATGTAGTTTTTTAACATACCAGCAACCGTATTATCATTGAATAGCCCGTCGAAAAATAATAAATGCATGTTTATCGGATTTTTGATTCTTTTGAGTTCTGTTCATTTTTTGTGATTACAGCGTCATCTGTCGCGAATGGAAAAAAATTTTTCGGACAAATCGTACGTACCTTTTGACGTTGAATCCGAATCTGCGATAAAAAATGGGTGTTCGTATTTAAGATTCAAAGTTGCATAACATATGCCTCCCTCGGAGAGATAAAGTTTCGATCTGGCAAATTTTTCTGTGCGATGCGTATTTTTCGAGATAATTCCATTTTCCAGGTTAAAAAAATCACCCATATTAGAGGTGTTTTTCCAATAAATTCTCAATTAAGTTCATCATCGCGTCTTCTGTGTTTAGGCCTTGTCTGGTCTGAATCCGTACTAATCTTTGCAGAAGAAGAGGGGCTTTTTAAACAAATTTTCAATTCGAATCAGTATTAATTGTTCCAAATTTTTTGATAGGACCGGGAGTATTGAGATAGATCTGTATAATTTGAACAGGAGTGAGGAGCGGTATCTCATTTTTTATTTATTGAGTGTATTTCATCGGTTTTGAGTTTGTCAGGGAATATTCGTTGGCGCTACCGAATCATTGCCAATGTAATCCCAGCATTACAAACCTTTAAAATGTCGACCAATTTATTTACAATACAGGTAAAATACATTCAAAATGCACAAATAAACAGCAAAATTTGTACATTTTTGAAATTTGGTCATAACTCAAATTTAAAGAGTGGAACAACCATCGGGAAGGAATGGAGTGGTTGACTTAAAAAAATACATATTTAATGAACCAGATCGAGTAAGGTATCGTTTCTTGTGTATTTTTTAGTTCTTAATCGAATGAGGCCACTCCCAAGTCAATAGAATTCTTATTTTCCGAGTTATGACATGTTTTTATAATAAAAACATGAAAATTACACAATTCTGAAGGCAAAAAATATTTTATTATGTATAAAAGTCACAGGTATCCCAGTTTTGAATCAAAAGCTCTGAGTTCTGGAGCAATTATCCTTACAGAAGCAAAATATGACGACATAATTGAGTCTGGAGCTGGTGATAGGGTTTTCGAACTAGGTTCAGGTCCACATTTTGACGGTTTTCCAACCACACGTTTTCTGATTAATCTTATTCCCAAGCCACTATATTGGAATTGGTAATTAGTCCTGAAAGAGTGCTATGTCGCACTAGCACAAGAAGGGGGACAAGCTTCCAATTTAACTGCCGTATTTTTAACGATAAATTGTGAAATCACGTCACTCAAAGTCAACAATAAATCATTACTACATGGTAATGTACAATTGCTTGTGTGAGAGAAACCAGCCGACAATTTGTTTACTTATTTCAAGTACGAAATATCTCCTTACCCACTATCTATGTTCACAAGATCAGGTATAAGAAGAAAACATTGAGTTGGGTTTCTATGGAGGATTCAAGTGCGTTGGCGATGAGGAAATAAAGGAAAACTGATAATATGTTCATCATCGATGGAGGTTCCCTTCTGCGTGGTGCTAAATGGAATAAAACCACTTGTCCTATATACAGGTATACGTCGTTTTACGCCGGTTCGATTTACGCGTGGGATTTTTCGAGTTGCGATTTGTAGTTTCATTATGGGCGACAATAGTGATTCAGAAAAAAGCACGAAAAATGTGTTCTTTTTACGCAGGTGTCTCTCGGAACGGAACCCCGGCGTAAAAGGACGTTTACCTGTATTATGCTAATTATACGTAAAGCATCAGCAAAATAATTACCTGTCAAAGAGAATAACAATTGCAGTGTTTGATGGTTACGTATAGAAATGGTGCCTCTTACGAATGTGCTGAAATTTTTAACAGAAGTGAAGCTACGGCAGATAAAATAAGAGATGCTGGATAAACTTTGTTCCTTGATGAATATCGGTACAATGTACAATTTATTGAAGAAATCCTTATAAGATGATAACGAAATTGGAAGCTTTACTTCCCACTTATACTAAAGTCATACAGCACTCTTTCAGGACTTATTACCAAGTCTAACAATGGCTTAGAAATAAGCTTAATCCGGAAAAGTAGAATTGGAGCCTTCGAAATGGTGAGCTGCGGCCACCAACTCCAGAATGAATTCTCCTGCTCCAACTCTGATTTTGATAGAAACGTCGCTCCGCCGGAAGACGAAGATGATCAATTAGATGAGTTGGATAATCCCAATGACAATCATGGTTGGCAATTTGAACACACATTTTCATCTTATTATTAAAAATTGCCAATCCATTTTAAATTGTTCATGTTTTTACTACAATTCCTAAACTCGACAAATAATGATCATATTGACTTGGGAGAGATCTCATTTGATTAACAACTAAAAACACATTAGTAACGATACTTTACTTGACCTTGTTAATTAAATATGTGTTTATTTAAAAAATCACTCCTTCCATTCCTTCATGAGAGCTGTTCCACCTCTTTAATTTGGGCGAACAATGCTTAAGGAGAGTCAAGGGGGCCTAAAATTGTGCGATAGAAAGAAATATGAAAGTTTGTGCCATAAAAAACAAAGCTTCCATGAAAATTCATACATTGAACATAATTATTTTTTTCTCTCTTTCATAATTTAAAATGGCTGCTGTGCATTTTGGTAGCGGGATAAAAGGGCGAAAAACAAAAAGCCGTCGTGGAATAATGACCAAAAGAAAAAAAAACTCCGAACGATAAAAGGCCGATGCCGATGCTGACAATAGGCCGAATGTGAAAATGGCCGAATAACACAAAAGACCGACTGAAAAATGGCCGAATTGAACAAAAACCACTATGATAAAATTCCGAAATGGACAAAATTTCGATACAAATAATGAATATGGTGCTTAGTTTTCGAAATATTTTCAACTTTCAGGTTAGGTTGAGTTTATTTAGTTTTCGTTGGCATTTTACCAACGTCGGAGTTTTTTTTTTGTCAATCGCTCAGTTTCTTTCGGCCTTGTGAAGTCGGGTTTTCGTTAAATTTGGTCTTTTATCTATTTCCTCTCTTTCTCCAATTCGTTCAGTTATCATTCGTTCTTGTTTCTTTGGGTCTTTTGTAGGGTGACCAATCGTCCCGGCATTTCCAGGATTCGGATTCTGTGCCCCGCATATGTAGTAAGGTCATTTTAAATTTAGACCATTTTTTATTTTTTCACAGACAATATTTGTCCAGAAATTTGGGGGGCCAATCATGTAATCTTTATTAAGGGCCAAAAGTACTATAGTTACGCCTCTGTCCCAACCCCATAAATCAAAATAATATAAGTAACTAATTTGTTCCTTATCTATGACTTACTATAAAAATTGAAAAAATTATATCTTATCCATGGCTTTCGTTTCTACAAGTGCCGGTGACTTGCATCCAAATAAATCTTTAACCTGGATCCTAACTTTGTTACTATATTTTCTTTATTTTATTCTAATTGGAAATTCTGGAGAAACTCAACGTTATCGTATGTAAAAAGTATAAAATAAAATACAAAATAATACCATGGGACTTCGAATTTACAGTGTCCCAACTTATTTCCAGGAAATATTTTTATATAGTAAATGTTATCATTCTCAATAAAAAATCCTATATTTATATTTTATCGATGGTAGCGTTCCTATCAGGTGCCTCGTTTCACAGTTGAACCATTTTTTTAGTTATGGATCGCTTGCAGCTTAAGCTTCAACTATGCAACTGGGTTCAATTCATATACAGGGTGCCCATTGAGTTTACAGGTCATATCTCCGTTACTTGAAGAGATAAAACATCAAAGAAAAAAAAGCGTTAAACTATTAGCTTTAAGAAGCCATCATCAAATACTTACAAAGAAAATACTCACAATATACTTTCACATTTTGTGTATCAAAAGTAAGGGGTGCCATTTGAAAAAAAAAGTTGATGATGGCTTCTTAACGGTTGTTAAAGCCAATGATATTTTAAGGGCGGAATTGGAATATCAATTTGATGTTATTAAAAACTTTTGTTGATTTGATTTTTTATCTCTTCAACTAACGGAGATATGGTCTGTAAACTGAATCTTGGGACACCCTGTATATTGATCTTTTTCTTTAGATTATTTATGATTGGCTTTACTTTTGTTATTTGTCGGGCATACAAAGAGGCTGGATCCGTTTATAGTAGTTTTTATGTTCACCTTATTGCCTTAAATTGAGTGGGCAGTGTCTGTGAAGAGACTATTCAAGTCATCGGCTGTTGCGATGTTTTTTGGGTGTCCTTTTATAGTCCTATTAGTCTCTTTGTTTATTATTTCCCAATGCGTCATTTTATTATTATTGAAAATGTATGAAAAATCAGTTTAAACGAATTTTCTTTTATTTGTTTCAGGTAAGTGTGAAAAATGGCGTCGGAAAGCTTTTATAAATTTATTCGAGTTGGTAAGTAGGTGTCGAGGAATTCTGGTATTTAAATTGCATCGGGTGAAATTTTTAAACCAACAAGTTCTTACAAAAGGGGAAATAAATTCAAATATTTTACTTCGCATCGCCGATCGCAATTCTTTCAAGCATATAAAGGAACACGGCTCAAAAAAGCAGATGTTAATGCAAATTTTATGTCGAATATGTAGAACAGTGAATGCTATAAAAATGTCACGATCAAAAGGGAGCTTTTCGCTGTTGCTTTGTGTGTGAAATGTTTTTTTACGGGACTATACTGTTCTTAGTAAAGTTAATTCTGAAAATTTGCGAAAAGTTTTCAAAACAATACGAGTAAATTTTATAATTAAGCTCGCTTCACGCTAATACTAAATTTTAATCAAATATTGTTTCAACACATAATTTTTCCAGAATTTGATTCAAGAGCATAATATTTAAATTAGCTTGAATTATTTTAAATAAAACAGAATGGTTAAATAAAGGAATTTATTAAAAAATAAATAATTTAGCATTTAGCTTAAATAATTATAAACACTTAAGTAATTTGATTATACTGCATATCATAAATAATACTCGTGATAGTTTTATGAGCTAACTTGGCAGAATTCTCACATTCAACTAGTTCCTGATCTTGTACGTTCCATAAATTAATCTCCATTAATCTCAGCTTATTCACGGTAACTAGAAGCTAAAAATAAATAATTAAAATACCCTATTGTAATTCGTGCAATTATTTACCTCGTAAAAGCCAACATTATTGGCCTTAACAGAAGAATTGAAGTTGTTTAATTTTGCGCAAGAAGAATGCATTTCTGTAATGTAATGTTCGTGTGCTTGTCTAAATTCCTCCCCATTTCCAGCCACATTCCACTCCCTCTCGAGTTGGATTGAACTTTTAAAGAAGACTGAGCCAAAAATAAAGTGCTGAATGTAACTCATCGTGTTTAATAGCGAAAATCGGAGTATCTGTAATCTCCTTTTTAGGATACTTAAATACTTCGTATTACCTTTTAAATTCCTAACCTTATTATCTAAAATAATAACCCCATTAATTTATTGAATAAATCACCCACGCAATAAAAACCTGATAATTGCGAATTACTCAACGTATAAACAGACCATTTAATTTGCAAAATTAGAGTGAAAATTTCTTTATATAATTTCACTTGGCCATCGGTTATAATCGAATTTAAAGGCCAATCCATTTTATAATTTACATTAATTTTGCTTAAAATACCCAAAATGTCATCGCCGCATTCCTCCCAAGCTTTTACATTCACAGAAACATTCTCAAAAAAATCCGGGTGAATATCCATTAAAATATCTTGCAGCATTAATGTTAGATTAATTGGATTAAACGAATTTTGGATATTATTAATCTAAAATTAAAATAATAAACCATTACTCGTCGCTAAAAATTACTGACCTTTTTTGAAAGTTTCTTGAAAAAATCGAATATTATTCCGTCTTTAAAGAGATAGAGATGATTCATCATTTTGATGTGATCGAGTATTCTGTACTCGTTTCGTAAAGTATCTCTAACCATATTACCCGATTCGCCGTATCGACTTTTCAAGGTTTCCAACAATGCGTTTTCAATAAGTCCATACGTACAAACGAGGCCTTTTGTAATTCCAGATATTCTAAAATTGATTTATAAAATTTTTAATAAAAGACCTACGGTACTTACTTCTCATATAGTGATTCATTTTCAGAACTTTCATCTTCAAGGAAAAACTCTTTAAACGCGGATATTAAAAACCTATCTGACATGTCTGGTAAATTATCAGTTTCTTCATCATTAGAAAATTTGAAAACATCAGGATTAAATGTTTCTGGATAATTGACTTTTCTAGCCAAGATTTTTACTTCGTCTTTAATTTCCACACCTGAATATCCCGCTATTTCTTTCACGACATTTTCAATTAACTCTTCATGTAAAGAAACTACAATATTTAAGGTTTAAAAATAGGTTGATAATAAAACTAGATTACTTACTGTATCCTGGTGTTTGATTAGGTTTTAATTTTCCCAATTTACGAAATCGTTTTAAAAGGTGTACGTTTTTGCTCAATTTATCGACTTCCTTAATCAAAATATCGAATAACCAACCGCTTTTTTGAATTGTATTGAAGTAACTAAAAATATATTTGAATAAAACACAATGTTGGAGATATCTGGCGCACTTTATGCGCCACGCGCCTGTTGGTGTTATGATTCAAGACACACCCGCTCGAGAGTTAATAAATACAATACTGGGTTACTTAAAAACAGCTCAACATGTTTCGAAACTTTCGTGTCAACTTCATGTTGTATAGGAAAATAGGGAAACGCAACATCTATGTGTACAATGACGCTGACGTGGCAATTCCTTATTTTACTATAGAACTTCCAACTGACAATTGGACCTGAAGATGACACGATTGTCGAAACATGTTGACCTGTTTTTAAGAAAGCCAGTACTATTTTTATTCAATAATAAAAGCAACATCTCCAATATTGTATTTTACTTCAATATTTAAAATTGCATACAGAAGCACAAATATATCCATTATAAAAATATTTCTATTATTATACAATTATGAACAGTGGCGGACTTAAAGGAAGTCGGAGGGTGATTTCACCCCCTGACAAGATATTTAATTTGTACCCCATGTATTTTTCGAGAAAGGAACCTTTATCTAAAAAGTCTACAATTTCAGTAGTAATCAATAATCCATAATACTAAAACCGCAAAGAACGGGGAAGGTGTTTTTTCTGAAAGATTTGAAATATTGCAGGTGTACGGACGAGAAAATTTCAAGATGCAAATGTTTAAGCCACTTTTCGATCGGACCGCCCCGAAAAAAGTTATCGAGTTCATCCGAAGTGTCCGAATCTCATCAAATTTTGACTTGCATGGACCTATCTATTAAGGGGTCGATTTTTGCTGCCTAATGGGTGGTTTTTTTCGTCCGATTTTAAAAATTCGAGTTGCGTCGTTAAGAGGAATGTTTATTTTGAGTGGGATACGAAATTTAAATTTTTTGGACCGAAAGAACAATTTGAAAAAAACTTTGAAAAATAGTATTTCCGTCGGGTTTTAAAGGGAAGCGACAAAATGTGGCCCCTTTTATATTCTCATATCCCGAGGATTAATTAGAACAATTTTTAAGTCTCCAGGCGCAATGGTGGGCCGTCACGGCGCCAAGACAGTAAAGGTACATTTTTGGCGTTTTTTTCGGGCGGTAAAACTTTTTGGTTTCGATAAGAACTTCGCCAATCCGAAAAAATGCGGTTTCTTTATTCCTTATCTAAATTCCATGATTTATCTTAAGACGGGAGTTCTTTTTGATGCGTTAACTTCTTATGTCGATTTATCGCCCTCAGAGTGGCGCTTTGTTTTTCACGCATTTTTTACACTCAATTTTTTTTTATTTTTCTTCTTTCGTATTTATTTATGAGAAAAAAAATCGGCACTTCGAAATTTTTTCTGTGGACTTTGGAAAAAAATCGAACGTAAAATCTTCAAAAAATCGCGTAAAACGCGGTCCAACCTGACAAGTTGTGGCTTCCGCAGTTTTTAAAAAATTTCCAATTTTCTTTCGCAGCTTTAAAAAGGAATAATTTTTACAGTGCTTAACGCATATAGAATTTTTATAATTGGTAGGGTTGGGAAATTACGTCGAATTAAACGCAAAATTTCGATTTTAAGGGTAGGTGGTTCCCGTCAGGTCAATTTTTAACAGATTTTCAATTTTAAAAATTATTTAGAATCTACTTTTTGAACCAAAAGAACTCACGCATAGGTTTTTTCACATTTCAAAAAAACAACGAAAAAAAATTTTTTTTTAATCGAATTTTTGACGCGTTTCAGTCTAATCAACCCTTCAAATCTTATTTCACCCCTACATAATGTACATATGAAAGCTTTCGTTGTTCACTTTACGACAAAAAAAGATTCACTTTGCTACCTCTTTTTGTTTTCGAGTTATTACCTAAAATGTGGCTAAAATAAGTAACATCTCCGTTTTGAGTCAAAATTCCATTCTGATATTTTTCAATTTTCACAAAATAATTATTATCTTGGAAAATATTAGCAACACCAAGGTGTTTAATAGCTTAAAAGTTGCACCGTGATCCCCTCCACAAACAGTAGCCAAAACAAAATTTTTCGGTTCAAAATTGCGCCGCCTAGGATCGTATTTGTACCAAAATTTTGCGTTTTTTTTTCCAAAAAAGTAATCGACCGATTTTAATCGAATATTTTTTAAAATGTGTCTATTCATGGTGTTCACTTCCGATAAAAATTTGAAATCGCTAACTTTCATAATTTCCTAGGAAAAAAATAAAAACCGATTCCTATGAAAAATTTCAAACCTTACTTAAGCGCCGGGAATGCGGAAAATTTTTACTTTTAGAAGTGTTTTGATAAGAAAATTTTGACATATGAAAATGCTATTACTGATCCTGTTTGTACATATTAGGTGGGTATCGAATCATAGAATTTTCAAAAAATAAAAAATAAAAATAAAAACTAAATTTTTTATATGATCAAAGTTGGAAAAATTATCAAAATAAAAAAGTGAAATTCATGTAATACTATTCTACATAGATGATAATTTACAAATATTTTCAAAAAAAAATATTTTTCTTTTTAATTGCTTAACTTTTTTATTTTGAAGATTATTATTTATTAATTATATTATTCGATACATACATAGTATCTACAAAGCAGGGATTCTAACCGAACCGTTTTATTTGGACTAATCGAAACCGAAACCGATTTTAGAAGTTTTTAAAAACCGTAACCGAAACCAGTTCTTAACAGATTTTTAACCGATTTCTAACCGTTTACTAACCGGTTTTTAACCGTTTAACTAACCGATTTTTAACCGTTTTACTAACCGATTTTTAACAGTTTTACTAACCGGTTTTTAACCGTTTAACTATCGGTTTTACAATCAAAACTAAAAAAAAAATTAGGTAAAATACTTTTTTAAACCGTAACTGAAACCGTTTTTTGAAATTTATAAAAAACGTAACCGAAACCGTTTTTAGAAAAATTATTAACCGAAACCGTTTTGAAATTTTAAACGGTTAGAATCCCTGTTATAAACAGAGTGAAAATAAAATTTTTCTACGTCAAAATTTTTCTATCCAATCAGTTCATAAACAAAACAAAATTCCCCAGCCTTAAAAAAATCTTAAAATTTTATTTTCTTGATTTTTTCAAGATCGACCTCGCAAATGAAAGACAAAATTAAAAATAAATGAATTTTGGGGGATCAGTTACCCTTTACATCCCAAAAACTCAAAAAAATCAATATTTTTTAGGTAATGTACCTTACAGAATAGTAAAATTTGAAAAAAAAAGATAATATCTATAATTTTTAGAAACTTTTCTGTACGAATTTTCGTTTTTTAATTTTAATTATTAAACAAAATATGATTTTTTTAAATATAAACACGTTTACACATTTAGCAGATTTTATATAAAAATTCATAACTTTTGAACGAAACATCGTAGACTTGAATTTTTTTTACTTTCTTTATACTTTATACATAGGTTATTAACTTTCAAATTCAATTTGGAAACGGTCAGTTCTAGTTTGACTCTAAAGTGGGATTTTGCACATTTTTGTTCAGAACTCAAAAACGAAAAATGATAACAAAATGATTCTTTATTGGCTGAAAATTTATGAAAAACCCTTTCCAAGAATATATGAAACATAACTTTAGTTTAAAGTTTTTTTAAGAATTTATTATTTAAATTTGATTGATAAAAACAATATTATTGAACGAATCAATAACAATTTTATTTGTAAAAATACAAATAAAAACCGGGCCTTTTAAATTTTATGACCTGAAGCATACAACTTTATTGTTTATTGTTCATGTATTGATTTTACAAAAAAAACTTTTCGGTCGCAAAAAATTAAATCATGTGTGAAATACATGAGCTTGGCTTATTTTAATAAAAAACTTGCTTTTATTTTTCTACAGCTTTCAATTATTATTACTGGTCGTTCAGGACGACACATGAATTTTTTATAAGAGCTTGTTAGAGAGGAATGATGTTACTATAAAATGTACGTATATACATCAGCGATTAAGTTACAAAGTTTTCACCTTCAAACTTTGTTATAAACCTTAAACCTATTTAAAATTAAATAATAATTCAAGCTAAAGTATTTAGCAAAGTTTAATTTATATAAAAGAAAAATTAAATGGGAGAATTAGAAGCTGCAACATGGTAAATTAGTTAAAAAGTTTATACATTATTAATTTACGAAACATCATGTAACCGCGGACCAAAAACCAACAAAATCATTCACCTCATTTCCACTGAAACCACGTCATTACCCTATGAGCGACCACTTATTTCAGACAAATAATAATTAAATTATACTCTGTTCCCACTAAACAACTCATGAACTTAAAATAAAAATTATTGGAAATGATGTTATTTAAAATCCAATTATAAAATAAATTATGAGGTTTTAGCTTGGCGGCTACGCACGTACTCTAAAATATTTTTATTGAATTTCTCCCACGTTTTGTAAAAGCAATAAAGAATCAAAAGGGCAGACCGGTTGAAACCTTAAAGCTTAGATAGACTTTCCTCAACTGATAGCTCCTATAAAACCAAGCAATATCGTTGGTTCCATTCGAGCGTTTTTTAGTAATTTAACACGTTATTCGAAACTGAAAGACTAAAAGCTACCTAATAGATTTTTTGTTTTCAAATTTCCCCCAAGAAATTTATATAAAAGTTTGTAATTTAATAACTCACCTGAAGTTTGGTAATTCGTCCCTGCAATCCTGAAAATCATCCTGTCCTAACCAATTATCAATAACTGTCATGTGCTTTGTAAGGCTTTCAAGTAAAAGAAAAATCGTCACATCTTGCTCTAATTTCGTTGTACAATTGTGTAACATTTTTAACAAGATGTTCAATAAATATGTTGCACAATACCCAACAGGATTCTCGAGAAAATCGGGTAATTGATCTATTATCCTTTTTAAAATTGTTACTTTCTCAAATATTTTAGGAAATTCTGCAGCTAAACGAATTAACGTATACGTCTCTTCTAAAAAAAAATAAACTAAAACACACTTATCTTGATATAAAAGCCACATTTAAAAAATTTAAGGTGCTACCTATTTTATGGATAAAGCACTTTCTTTTAAGTGCTGGCAATATGATATAAAAAACGGAGCTGTTTTAAAATCAATAACTCCTTTATTAACTTCATTTTTTATCTATTTTAGATTATATTCTTTATTACAAACTTAAGTTATTCTTTTTCTTTTTGATAAAAATTTAAACATCTTATCATGATGAAAAAACTTTCGAGAAGTTTCCTTTTGAAACTAATGAATTTTAATTTCTAATTAAAATTTCATACCAAAAGCCATTTTAAAGTAATAAATTCACAATTGCTTTAATTAATGAGGAGTACGTTAATAATTTACCTTGTTTTTGTATTATTTTTTCTATGGCACCAATATCTTTAAGAGTCAATAAACATACTTCATTTGCTGCATTGCAAAAGCTCCTATATGTATCAGGGGCTTTTGGATTAAACATAACATTTTTACAAAAATTTTCGATAGCATGTAATGTATTTATGTATGGCACAAATTGTTGCATTAAGAAGTTTTGAAAAACCTCCTAAAACGAGAATTAATACAAAGATTAATAGTTGACAAGAATCAATCAATGCAAAATTGTCCTTGGCCAGGATTAGAACCGGGATTTCCAAATCTTATGTTTTGTGTTAATTCTGGCCAAGGACAATTTTGCATTAAAACGAGAATTTTAACAAATAATGTAAGAGGATAGTCGGTATATTCGGTTGAGAATTATGTTTTTGATCACAAAAATTTGTCTTTCAAAGCTTTTTTAAATTTTCTTTTAATGGAAAACTATTAAATTACTTGGATATATTTTTTGAAATGTTTTTACTGTTTTCTTTCAAAACAAACCCCAAAAAATGCTTTAACTTATTTTCCTGTTTTTTCAAAATTTATTTAAAAAAAAGGACATGTTTCTTAAAGGTGCACCGAGTATTCGGTAATTATTCGGCAAAAAATTTAAAAAATATATTATTTTATTGAAAACATATTGTTCTTATTAATTCCAAAGCAAAACGATAGTCGGCAAATTGGAGCGCTTGGTTTTGAAATTTCCTTGATATTTGCGGTTTTGGGGACGGAATCTTTATAAAAAATGTTCACTTAGCGGCCTTTATAATACAGATAAAAAACTAATTGAAATAATATTTTTTTCCAATGAACATTTTTTATAAAAAGTCTGTTTTACTCCTGCGGTATGACTAATTGGTTTGACTTACAAAAACAAAAAATGAAGAAAGTGGTAGCAAGAAGACTTTTCTGTGTACCAAAAAAAGAAATTTTAAAAAGGCTCTACTGGAAAAAAATATGCCCAAAACCGCAAATATCAAGCGAATTTTAAAATCACGCACTCAAATTTGCCGACTATCCTCTTAACTATGCTTGATGTCACTTATTTTAAGTCGAAAATTAAAACATGAATTTAGGAAAAATGGGCCATTCATACAGTGAATTCAAATAAGGTTGATACCGAAACTATGCAACCAAACATACTTCGTAGTGATTTCAGACTTGCTAAGTTGGTGTACCTGTTAATTTTCATTCAAATTTAAATCTGATCTCTCACTTTAAACAAAGCGTCTCTCAACAGTTTTTCTTCAGGTATTTTTTCAAGTTATTTTTCAGTGTGTTGAAAATTTTATAAAAAATAGATTTTTTTCAAAACTAAAACTAGTGCAGTTAAAATATTCGCGATGGTTTTTTCACCGGAGCACAACGTATTCATTTCAGTGTAGCCAACAGTGGACAAGTTAGGTTTCCACCATGCCATGTCAACAGTATCAATCATTTTTGAAGACCGTGTACATAAAAGCGGGGGAGCATCACATTCTATTAACTTTTCGCCTAATATTCGGTATTCAACTATTCGGCCAAATACTATTCGGAGTACCTCTAGTTTTTTTAGTTTAAAATATAAATAATTTTGACAAATTTTCCAAATTTTGACCAATTTTAAAAGTCACCCTATATACAATGAGTGCATTAAAATTGTACAAAAAGCTTTCAATTAACATGGGTACTTTTCATTTTTGGATGTTATTTTGATAGGACCTTTGTTAAAAATCCAAGTTTTTGACCATCCGGTACCTCCATCTTAACCCATTGAGACAGTATTTTTTTATAATGTGCTTGGACCAAAACGCAGTATTTATTTTTCATTGGATAAGAATAAAAAAATATATATTTAAAAATTTATTAACGAAAATACACAAAATACGAAAATATACAAAAAATATTTTTGATATAAAAATGTTGAAATGTAAAATAATAATAAATTTAATGTTAAACCATTTTAAACCCAAAATTTACCAAAACAACTATAAATTAAATAAGTTATCACGTCTGAGACTCGTTATTTCTACGTCTGGCTCGTTATTCTGTCTCAATGTGTTAAAAAGATAATCGAAAGTTTCGAACGTCTTCCTTGTTTTTTTTTAAACTCCGAAGCGATATGTAATACAAATATTTTTCGGTTTTAAAGAAAAGAAAATTTGCTAAATTTTGAGTTATTACAATAAATATTGTAAACTTGTCCAAACGCCAAATTGTCGAATCGCAAATTCGTGAAAACGTCCACCGCAAAAACATCGACCGTAAAAACGTCGAACGTAAAACTGTCGAAACGCAAAAACGTCGAAACGTAAAAATGTCGAAACGCAAAAATGTCGAATCGGCGATCCGTAAACTTGTAGAACGCAAATATGTCGAGACGCAAAATTGTCGGATCGCAAATCCGTCGACCGTAAAAACTTTGACCGCAAAAACATCGACCGTAAAAACGTCGAACGCAAGAATGTCGAAACGCAAAAAAGTCGAATCGCCGGCGATCCGTAAACTCGTAGAACGCAAACTTGTCGAAACGGAAATTCGTCGAGACGCAAAATCATCGAACGCAAAAATGTCGTAACACAAAAACGTCGAATCGGTTACACATCATCGGCATCAAACATTGCCACCTATACTAAGATAATTAAATTTATAAAAAAAACTTTATTGTGCCAAAAATTCATCAAACGGATAAAAGGCTTTATCTTATCAATCAATTATTTTTTAACAATTGCTTTTAATTTTTCTAAATTCAATTCTGTAGGTGGCAATAAGTTATAAAATTTGATGCCGATGACGTATCACCGATTCGACATTTTTGCGTTCGACGATTTTGAGATTCGACGTATTTGCGTTCTACGAGTTTAAGGATCGCCGAATCGACATTTTAGCGTTCGACCTTTTTACGATCGGCATTTTTGAGGTCGACGTTTTTACGGATTTGCGATTCGACAAGTTTGCGTTTCGACACTTTTACTTTCGACGATTTTACAGCGCATCCCTTCTGTCCAATTCGGCCATTTTTTGATCATTCGGATTATTTTCTTTCGTTCTTTTGCCTTTTCTCCCTGTCGCTCTTTTGTCACGCTTCCCAGAACTAGCTGAAAATTTGCTAAAATTCCAGATTTTTATACTTTTGTTCATGAAGTACAATAATATCAAAAATGTTTACTTTAAAATATTGTAAAACATGAAGGTAAAATTTCCGAGGGGTACGTCGCGGTAAAAAATGCATGTAGCTTTTATAATGTACTTCCCCAGACTTCCTTGAGGTTTTCCGTGATTTGTGATTTCCATGAACTTCCTCGGGCTGCCCGTGATCCGTGATTTCCTGGGACTTCTGTATTATTTTTGATGCACGTGCATGTTTCGTAAAAGTTCGGAAATCATAATTTTACGAAATTTGCTTAGCACTTCCTGAAGCGTGAGCAAGGACTTCCTCACGAAATTCCTTTTATAATATACTTCCCAGGACTTCCTCGAGACTTCTCATGATTTCCACTGACTTCCTCATTATTTTTGATACACGTGCATGATACGTAAAAGTTAAAAGTTCGGAAATCATCGTCTTCCGAAATTTGCTTGGGACTTCCATGAGACTTCCTTAAGCGTGTACAAGGACTTTCTCGTGTGTCTTTTACTCCTCAAAAATTTATTTTACGCTTAGAAAGGCTATAAAATTATAAATATTTTCGCTGAAACTATAATTTTCTGGCTCACTTTCAACAAATTCAACATCAAAACTTTTTTCTAAAGCGTCTTGGTCTTTGATGTCGCTTTCCTAATGTGGTGGTGGCGATTGGCGATTTTGGTCTGCCATTTTTACAGTTACAAAAGTTACACGATACATTACAGGAGGAATTCGGAAGCTGAATTCATGTCTCTTTTTTGGGAGGATGAAGTCGTTCCATTTTAAGGTATCTTTTATCTTTTTCTTCTCCCAGACAAGTTTGAACCTGATAGTAACTCCGCATGTATTGAATTACAAGCACAACCTCTAGTTGGGAGCATTCGGGGTGATTTAACATTAAAAATATATTCGGTTCTTAACGTAACGCTAAACTTTAACTTCCGTTACATTTTCAACAAACTAACGGTTTAACGATTAACCCTTTATTGCGCAAGCTCGAATTATTCGAGCGCACTAAAGCGGCTTTCAAAAAAAATGTGCATTAAGGGGTTAACGAAGTTACCGTTTTGAGTAATGGAAATAACGATTAAAGAAGTTAAATTTTAGATAAACTTTGCCCACCTATGAACGCAATTGTAGTGACAATGCAAGGCTGCCATTCTGTGGGCGTAGATTAAATGGTCGTTTACGATTTTTACGCCGTAAAACCTGACAAATTTTGTGGAGTAAAGATTTTATCGGTGTTTGAACGTACGGCTTAATTTTCCACGACTTTTTAAGTTCGGTTCGGTAAATCCGGAGATGGTAAATTAAAGTCAAGTGTGACAATATTTGATACAAATCACCAGTAGAAGCTTGAATACATTTTGTGAGTTACGAAAACCCGGATTTTTAATTAGACTCTCTACCCACAAAACATGTTTAAAAATCAAAACTACTTTAATTAATGCAAGTTTTCATCCTTTTTTGTGTTAATTTGACTAGAGTAATGAGATAAATAAAAAAATATAAAGTCGACATTTTCTTAAACGACTGGAAACCATATATTGATACCTATTTTAGTTTCTTGATTGGTATGGCCATGGAGTTAATCTTTAAAATAAAAAAAATTTCACCCGAAAAACACCGTCTATCCTCTTAAATACTGTTTAACTTACAGGCCTAGAACTTGAAATTGTAATATTATCTTTTACATCGACAACAATCCCATCGTAATTAAAAGTCATGTTTTCATGGGACATATACAACTCAAAAATTAATTCTCTCATAACTTTATATTCAGAAATTATATTTAAGCCAGAAGTGACCAATAAACCACCTGTTAAAATCTCCATACACCGCTCCCTAAAAAATGTATGAATTAAATACCAAACTAACAATCTAGTACAGAGTAAAATTAGGTTTCAATAAGGAAAAAAAATTGCGAAGTTAATGAAACTCGGCTTATTTGTAGCTTAAATCATGTACATTTAGGATCTAAAGGGTCCCGAGTTGTGGGGTACCTGCTTCTGGAGTTATGGGGGTGGAAAGGGGGATGAAAATGGGTTTTTCCAAATATCTTGGTTTCTATCAATCCTATGATAAAATTGTTTATTATCAATCTTGTAGAGCATAAAATTTCTTACAACTTTTGTTCGAAACTTTTTTTTGTAGGGTGAACTTATTTTTAGTTAAAGTGGCGCGAATGTCCTTTACATACTACAGATGAAAGAAAATAGGGTTTGAAACGTGGAAGGTATTTTTTTTTCGTAGAGAGTTGAAATTTTGTATGTGTCCGGAGAACAAATTTTTAAGAAAAAAGTTTAAATGTCCCTTTTCGATCAGACAGTCCCGAAAAAAGTTATTCAGCCAAGAAAGAAAAATCGAATTCATCCCCTCAGTGTCCGAAATTCACCCCGAATCGCATCAAATTTTAGTATGTTATGGAGACTCGATTCTGAAGACGGTGATTTTGACCCGCCCGGACCTATCTATTAAGGGGGTGGAGATGCGTCCCCTTTTGTATTTTATGCCGAATTCGGACATTTTCTGCGCGGAGCCACGAAAAGGGTAGCCTTTTTTTGTCGGATTTTAAAAATTCCGGTTACATCGTGAAGAGGGATGTGGATTATAAACGAGGTTCAAATTTAAAATTTTTCAAAGCACTCTAATACTGAAAAAAAATTCCAAAGTCCTTCGATTTTTCTTACTTTTTTTCGGGTTTTCGCCGGCGTCAACTTTAAACAATCGCAGCCCGGTCCGGTCTTAAAGGGTAGCGACGAAATTTGGCTCCTTTTATTCTCACATTCTAGGGATAGACCGTGGCAATTTTTAAGTCTCCAGGCGCAACCGTGTGGCGCCCCGGCGCCGAGACGCGAAGTGTACAAATTTAGCGTCTTTTCGGGCGGTAAACTGTACCCCTATATTTAAGGATCGTCAGGTGCAAAAAAATAGCGGGTTTTTGATTTACAAAGTAGATACCCGTTATTATGGCCATCCGAGTCCTTTTTTTTGATATCTTCATTTTTGATATCTTCATTCTTTATATTAAATTGAGGCCTTTAAATTTGCAATCGTTTTTGTTGCTTTTTCGACGCGGACTTTAACAATTCGTAACTTTTAATAGGGGTTGGATATTATAGTGCGATATTTTTTATTTTGCTTATTACATTAATATTTATAATCAAAAAAATCGACACCTCTAAATTTTCTCCCTTTGCTTCAGAAAAAATCGAACGTAAAATGTTTAAAAAATCGCACAAAAGAGGTCGAACAGTTGTACCACTCGCGCCCACAATTTTTAAAAAATTTCAAATTTTACTTCATTTCCCTTAAAAAGAATTACTTTTACAGCTAATAGGCTATTTTTTGTTTTTATACTCGAAGGGGTTGGGAAAATAAAGCAGAATTTTTGAATTTAAGGGTGGACGGCTCGCGTGCCGCCATTTTTTAAGGGATTTTCATTTTTAAAAACTCTGGTGAATCTACTCTTAGAACCAAAACCGACCATTCATAGGGTTTTTTTAATTTCGAAAAAATAACTTAAAAATATTTTTTTTAATGTCCCTTTTAAGAAAGTCGCAATTTTTGAAGCTTTTCGGTCTGATCCTCGGTCTGATCAACCCCTCGAATTCTATTTCAAGGTCGGCTTTACGACAAAAAAAGAATCACTTCGCTATCTCGTTTCGTTATCGAGTTATGACTGAAAATTTAGCAAAATTAAGCAAAATCTCTATAGGACATTCGCGCTACTTTAACTAAAAATAAATTTGCTCTACAAAAAAAAGTTTCGAACAAAAGTTGTAAGAAATTTTATGCTCTATAAGATTGATAATAAATAATTTTATCGTAGGATTGATAGAAACCGAGATATTTGGAAAAAACCATTTTCCACCCCCATAACTCCAGAAGCAGGTACCCCACAACTCGGGACTCTTTACATCCTAAATGTACATGATTTAAACTACAAATAAGCCGAGTTTCATTAACTCCGAAAGTTTTCCTTATTCAGGATGTTTTTGTGCTAATTTTACTGTACTAATCCTTTTATTACATTGCAATAAAATAAAATATTCCAAATTATAATTAATTACCATTGAAGAGCAGTTGTTGCTTCCTCATGTTCACTTTCAGGAAGATGTCTGATGATTTTATTAGTATTGTACCAAGAATGCTGTATTAAAGGCTCATAAGTTTCTTTTAAACCCATGAATGATTTTTTTCTATTATACTCTGCATGATTTTTTCCAACAAAAAACTCGACACTGCTGCAGTTGTTGGAAGCACTGGTATCACCATTAAAATTCAAATTTTTATAAATTGGATCTAATTTGGGGTCAAATAAATCCTCATCTTCCTCAGAATATTCGCTCTGAAAATTTTAGGAATTTAATTTTACATTTTTTATTAATTTTAAATATTTACTGAATCATCTGCAGGAGGATTCCAAGGCTCAATACCTTCCATTAAATACTCAGTCCAATTTATGTTTTCTTCATCAATTTTTACGTTTGAAGCCATCGGCGTATTTTCTTGCGATGCTAGTCTATTTGTAGGTCGTGTTGACATCTCCAGTACAAATTTTAATACGTTCAGCCTTGAAATAGTAATAATTATTTAGCAATTTCACGCACTGTTAAATATCTTAAATATTAGTTATGTAATTTACCTAGTTTGAAACTCTTCACTATCAACTTTTCCTCCTTTATTTCCTAAAAATGTAGCTACAAGACTTTGAAGTTCGTGGCCTTGTTTTAAAAACCCGTGGAAGCCGTATTTCTCGCTTAACCCGTCAATCCTTTTATTTATATCATCTTTTGATGCATAACTCGGGCTACAATTTTGTAGAGCGGTTAATGCTTTAGCAAAGAAGTAATCGTATTCATCAGTATCCAGCTGAAAATAAATAGTATTTCAATTTATAATAAAACTGCGATGATAAGTGACTTACTGTATACTTCGTGAATGTAACAACCAAATCGGAGAGGGTGGTTAAAGTCAAATCACTAAATCTATAAGCCATGATGTTTTTACTATTTTGATGTACAATAAATGAATGTTTCTATCAAATTTACATCAAAGCGTCAACCTGTAAAATATAATTTTTTAAATCATTTTTAAATTAAATTTATAATTTACGACAAACCAAAGGTTATTACCAAGATTTCATGCAAATTTCAGGAAAATATGCAGGAATTTTTAAATAAAATAACTTTTTAAATCTGGATTTTAAATTAACCTTACTTTTTGCGCATCAAAATAAACAACATTTGAACTACTACCACAAACCACAGAAATTTAAACATAGAATAAAATAAATTAAAACTACCACCAGTGTTGCCAATTTCATTTTTAAATTAAAATTATAAATTACAAATCATTAATTAATCACAAGATTTAATTAATAAACTTACATAAATAATTGAATAACATAAGCTTGATGATTATTTAATCTAAATTATTATAAATTAAACAAGAAGACAAGACATACCTGAAGTTAGCCAGGAAAAAACATTGCACACAACATAATAAATCAAAAATTTAAATTCAAACTTGATTATTATATTAATTTCTTAAAATTTACATTATTTTATTATTATTTTTAGCGTTTTATATGAAATTTTAGGAAGAAACATGTTCACAACCTTTTACTTCGAGCTTTGAGATTCATGGGAGTTTTCAGTATTGATTTATTAAAGGTTTCTGCGCATTGAGCGCAGATAACTTTTTATTTACAATTAAAATAAAAATTACTACTTATATAATTTTTAAACAATACTATTATATTATTAAATAACAAATTTTGGGCTTAAATAAAAAAAATGGATGAATTTTTTAGATTTATAAATTTTAGTTCGGCATTTGCTCACTAGGTTTCACTACCTTACTAAATTGATAAATCTATATACAGGGTGTAAGATAAACAAATTAAAAGTTTTCTTTTTAATTTAATATTTATATGCTTATTTTATTTAAATATTGTAGAAACTGATAAAATAACTTGTGATAAATGTTTTGAATGTGTTACGAAGCGTTTACAAAGCCATATGTTGGGTCACTTTTATTCATCAGACATCCAGAGCCCTAAGCTTTTACTGATTTTAAGTAATTGAATTAGGCTTTAGTTAAAGATTTATTTATGTAACTGTGTGGATTAGTGGATCTGGCAATTGCTTAAATTCTATTCATCAAACCCTACCATTCCTAATCAATCAATAACTGTATAGAGTATTCCAATATTGCTGGTTCTGTTTATTTATTTATTAAATTTTAATTCGAAACTGGAATTAAATAAAAGAATACTGTGCAATTTTGCATAAACATAATGTACTTTGTAAAATTTATATTGCAATAAAAATTTTAATCGCCAAAGTCGCGCCAGGGTTGAATGGGTTTTGATCGGTCATATTTTTAATGAAAAAGGGTATATAACACCCACCAATGAAACCCTCGCTAAAACAGGCATTAATTAAATTACAAGGGCACTAAAAATGCGTCTGCTGGCGGGAATGAAAACTCGTTAAAATTAACTAACTATTATTGTAATTGGGATCATCAATATGAGCTTACAATTTAATTATTATACAAGGTTTAAAATGCTGTGTTAGTAAAATTTTTCACAGAGGTATAAAAAGTGGAGTTATCAATAATATTAGTTTCTACGGGTGTGCGCATAGTAAGGTGGCGAGAACACAGTGGTTAGGTTTTTCTCGAAGTTAAAATAGGTTTGTTCCAACAGCTTAACACCGTACATTGATTACTATCATGCGTAATAGACAAAACGCGTTCGATCAGCGACGGAGGTCCAAGTTTGTGTTTCAACCAAAATTTGATAGTGCATATAGGATCGTGTTCGCTAACCTATACCAAGAAACAGTTAATGGGAGAAATGACAAACATACGTGAATCCCCAATAGTATTCTAATTTTCGCCTCTGTTTGATTTTTTTATCTTCCTCTTTCTTTTATCATAATATAAATTCCAGTTCCAGTTTATTTCGTTCTTGAGTATTACATCTACCATAATCATAATATAAATTCAAGAATTCCAGTTCCAGTTTAGTTCGTTCTTGAGTATTACATCTACCATATGTTATGTTCTTGAACGCCTCGACACGATGTCTAATACGACTTTTATCATTTTGTCCTTTTCATTTACATGAAAAAAGAAGAGTCTGTCCTTGTAGTGCTGTATGCGACATCATGTGTCGAGTGGTTCAAAAATAAGACTCCATGATTTGGTAGCAGTTAACTCTTTTTTCTCTTTGGCGGGGGCGGTGTATTAACGTTTGTTAGGTTTTATTTGGCAATCCGCAGTAGACACAATTTTCTTCTGCAGCTCTTCCCAACCTCTTTAGGTGAGCCTTGATGTATCTTTCGTCTGATAAGATTTATGTCAGATGATAGTCCACCTTACCATGTTTTCTGAGCACACATTTTTGAAGTCTTTTATAACTGTTTTGGTCCACGTGGCGTTTTGGCTCTAGTATCACCTTTCCTGACATCGAAAAAATAAGTTCTGTCGAGCCTTTCTTTACTGGTTCCTTCGTATATCATCTTTATTTCTCTTGCCAATAAATAAATTGGCAAAGTGCGCTCGCGATCACTGTCACAATTTCCTTATAAATTGTTCAGTAGGCACACTCGAATCGCCATTTTCCGCATTGTTGTTTGTAAGGTGTGCGTATAGAACAATGTACTGGGAGATGGAGTTTAGAAATCGTCAATCGGTCCCCCGACTTTTGGCATGAGTGCTGATATCGTAGCTCCAGCTTTCTTGCGATGGTTAATTTATATGATCTTTGAATAATAACTTCCGTGCCTTTAATATTGAGCGTAATGGCGGGGGTGCGTTTTGTTGTCGACAGAACTACTGCTTCTATTTTATCCGGCGCGAGATCCAGTCCATGTTCTTCCATTAAGTCTTATATTTGGTCTGTGGCGATATTGGCCTTCTGCACATCACATTGTCTGTAGTATTTGCTACTTATACTCTATAAGGGTGACTTCCTCCGCAACCTTCAGTT
Source organism: Stenus bimaculatus (assembly GCA_963971135.1). NCBI lineage: Eukaryota > Metazoa > Arthropoda > Insecta > Coleoptera > Staphylinidae > Stenus > Stenus bimaculatus. Next base: position 48,510,634 of record OZ020181.1, read on the forward strand.
CCAGCATTGTCATTATACAGTTGTTGAAAATATGTGTTTTCCAAGTAAATTTTAACTACTCTGGAGTGATTTTCTGTATAGTACTCAAAATAAAACGCACTTGGAACACGTAAGGATACTGTTCTGTTAACATAACCATAAAATCCGAACTATAACCAATGAAAAGCGCCAATCAGAACGCCCACTCCAAAGGAGTAGTTCACGCTAAAAATTAGGTAGGTACTCTAGGGGACGGGGACGAGATAAAAGGTGCTTTCCGAGTAAATTTTAACTACTCTGGCGTGAGTTGCTTTAAAGTACTCAAAATAAAATCACACTTGGAACACGTAAGGATTCTGCTCTGTTAACATAATAATAACATAACATAACCACAAAATCCTAATTATAACCAATAAGAGCGCGAATCAGAACCCCCACTCCACTGGAGTAGTCCACGCTAAAAATTAGGGAGGTACTTCAGGAGACGGGGACGAGGTAAAATGGAGTGCTTCAGAGTAGTTCACTCCGATTCGTCTGGAACACACTCGAGTAGTTGGGAGTTACTCTGGACCGCTCTGGACAACTCAGAGCGGTTACCTGGAAAGTACCTAATATGTAGTGTTTCAGAGTAGTTCAGTCCGATCCACGTGGAACACACTCGAGTAGTCGGGAACTACTTTGGACTACTCAGAACGGTTACCTGGAAAGCACCTAATGTTCCATGCTGGGAGTCCCAATATGGAACCTTCAATCTTGGGGAATGTTAATTTCATTAGTCTTATCCTCTGCTACTGGAACTATCTTGTGGTTATTAAAGTACCTAGTCTTACAATATGTTCGCGGACATTTTTGTTTTTGACCTCCTTAATGGTCTTTTCAATGTACCTAATTAAAGGTATATTTCACATTGAACTTGACCAAAAGGCATAACTTGGACTAACTGGATGCTTCCTTTGCTATAGTAAAGATTCTTTGTATAGCATCTCGTTCTTCCCCTTCCTGAAGCGTTTCCTTTCATTTCGTGACGGTCAGAATACTCATTGTCGGAACGAAGCTAATGAAGGACTAATACCGGGGTGAACACATGGAAGCTCTTCACCTCGACGCTTACTTTCGGTTTCTGATTTACGTTCCTACAATTTTTTCATTATAATTTCAGTTACGGTTTGGACTCTAATTTCGTGTGGATTTCGGTTTAGTTTTGGCTCGGTTCCTATACAGTTTCTGTTCTGTTTGCTATAGTTTTAAACTGTAGAAACTAAATTTTCGCTCAAAGAAAATTTATTAAAAAGTTGTAACTAAATTAGCGTTTTGAAAAAAGAAAAACACATTTTAAACCATAATTAACCGTTATTCTTTGTCTTTTCTTCAATCCAAAATTAAGCGTTAATAATTGGCGATTCAAATTAATATTTCCCGCGCAAATGTATGTTTGGTTACATACTGTAATGACGTCACATCGGTGAGAAAATAAATAAAAAAAAATAACTTGCAACGAAATAATAAAACGCATTTAATAATACAAAGTAAATTAGGTAAGTTGACATTATTTACTTGACTATAACAGACGTTAACAAACGCTAAACGCTAAATTCGTCTGCACAACTATCACCGACGTGACGTCATTTCATAGTTCCACGCTATGCCGCAAGAGGGAGATCGCTTAGCTAGAATCGGCAATACTTCGTTCCGGTTTTAGTTTTAGTTTCACAATTTTAATTTTATTTTTTTTTTCGTTTCGGTTCTGTTGATAAATCCGGCTATTTTCGGTTTACGGTTTTCGGTTCGGTAGCGGTCGGACATTTTGATACATTGGTTTCTGCCAAAGACTTCTATATTTTCTATTGTTATACATATTGTCCGGTCTGGACACGTGTCAAATTTTAAGGCGGCTGCACAATTGACGGACGGATACGTTACGGTAATGCAAAAGAGAGATAAAACATCCGAGTCCTTTGAGAGTGAGTAAGTGACCATGCACTTTGCTATTTTCATACTCATTGTCTCATTCACAGGGAACTCGGATGTTTTATCTCTATTTCTTATAATCGTAACGTATCCGTTCCGTCAATAATTGTGCAGCGGCCTTTAGTGTATCACTGGCGACTATTTTAAAAGTGTCCGTTTTGGCGGTAAATTTGAAATACTGGATCACATAACCTATAATTCTCATAAAAACTTGTCAAATTCGATTTTCATTTGATCAGAGAACACTAAAAATTAAGAAAATAACCGAGGTGAATATAGCTAATGGACACTTTTAAAATGGCCGCCGTAGTTCACGCTGATACGCTTTGGGGGCACTGGCGTTGGTGTCTATTTTAAAATAGTTGTGATTTTCTTTATTTTACAAATTACCAGATATAACAAACAACTAATGCGATGGATTACTATAACTTCGGTTATTAATGGATTGAATAGTAAAAGTCAAATGTCCAAAGTTAGCTTATTACCAGGTAAAAGTGGCAAATAAAAAGCACCTATTTTATGAGAATGTCAAGCGTGTCCGGTCTATGTTTAACAGAAAACAGAGAAGTCTTTGATTTCTGTAGATAAAAGTTCACCTCGCTACTATAAACACCACCTAATTCGGACAATTTTCCTGAATCCTACAAGAAGATAAAACTAGTATTTTTATTTTTTTGGTGGTGTTATCCCTGAGGGTGAAAGTTATCGCACATTAATCTCAGGTGGTATTATGGGGAAAAATAAAGCAAAAGTGCTACATCGTCGCTAATTCTCTTTTATCGCTATAATCTTTAGGTTTTATCTGAAAAAACATTACATCATGTTAAACGCGTTTTTATTTCCAAGATAATTTCGAATATAAAAATTATAATTTACATAAAAATGAGCTACCTACTGACAAAAAATTGTTTGAATTATTTTTAAAAATAAACCTGAGTGAAGTTTTATGAATATAATTTCCTCTTTAAACTAAATAAAAATCATATTTCCTCGCTTATCTTTTCGGAAGACTCATAAATTTTCTATTGGTGTTCCCTAAGCCTCTTGGGCTTGTTAGTTGTAACTGAAACCCCCCAAACTTGCTCGTAAAACTTCTACGTGGCGAATTCGACCTCGCAAAATCTCCAGAGGTTGCTAATAACATACAAAATTGTATCCTCACCAGAGGTATTTGGTGGAATTACATTTTTACTGTGACAATTTTATTGAACATAAATTGAATATTTTGGTAATTAAAACACGCGAAACCTCTCAACGAATTATGGAGCCAAAATGAGCAGGAGATATATTTACATATTTCATTGGCAATCGATTATTAATGCTTGCAAATTATTTCATGAAAGAATTTTTGTTATTGATTTTAAATTCCATTACTCAGTGCATTATGCATAATGCATAAATTAACTTTTTAGCGAATTTGGCTTTCATAATAACAATCTACGTTTCGTTTACTTTTAATCTAAAAAGCAGATATAATTTCCATACTTATTAAAGCAGAATCGTATTCAAATTCCTTCAAACAAAAACGTGCAATTTGAATAACTTTTTTAGACAAGCTATTATTAATGATTTTTCCTATCGTATCGTTAATATGACGCATTGTCTGTGATAAGAGCTTTCCGGCGAAGCTTATCAATACACCCGCTTCCAAAGTTTTGCTTCGCACAAAAGTGAATCCAACAAAAAATGAATCCCATCAATTTTAAAACTATTCGAAATATGATGTGTGTTTTGTTTTTGTGCAGCTAAACATGCAGAAAAGGGATGTGGTGCTGACTGCCGTCTTTTCGTCTTTGGCTGCACTGATTTTAATCACTGGCATCGGAGCTGCTTGCTACTTCTTTCACAAAAGACGTAGGAAGCGTAATGAGCATGAAGAGGACAGCGCTGAAGTGGGTTCTACCAGGGCTGAAACGTCCGAAAAAAAATCGAAACTTAACGGATTTCTAAGTCTCAAAACACCTCTTATCTCAACAAAAACTTTGGGGTGAGTAATAATTAACTACCATTACCCTAATTACCCCCAGGAAGTCATGAATTAACCCTCGTAATGAATAAGTAAAACATTAATTCCGCTCCTTCAAAAGAATTTTAAATTCAACTTTTTCATTTTACATTCTAAATTTAAGATTTGAGTTCATGGATTAAAACTCGTGTAGGAATAATCGGTCATAAAACTGTGGAACATTAGACTTGAGATGTGAAAGCAGTTGGGCGTGAAGGGACTTGCTCGGAAATCGGAAATGGTCGCGCTTTTAGGAGTTGGATATTGATCCTCGTGGAAAATGAATGCAAAAAGGGCAAACGCAAAAAATACCTCAATTCCAATCGAAAAGTTTTTACATGCTTTCCCAGTGCATAATGTGAAGTAACGGCTTTTAAATTATTTGAAAAGGAATGTCCTAATGAGGTTTTTTAGTTAAATTCAGTTTATGGACATTGAAAAGCCAAATATTTTAACAAAATTTTAAATTTAATTCGATGTTTAAATTTGCGTGTAATTTGAGTACTTTTTCGAGTATCAACTGAAACTAATTTATTTGCGGCTTTCATGTAGAACATTGTCAAAAACACGACCATTACATACCTAAATATTACATTTATTTAAATTTATAATCGTGTTTAACATGTCTATTACATTTTAATTAAATATGGATGTCTGCTCTAGGCATGTTTACTTGTTACACATGTCATGTTCAGTCAGTCATCCAATAAGTATGATGCATCTACCTCACTTTTCTGTTAAAAAAATATTTGTAACTTTCTTTAATATTCTCTTTAAAGTATAAGAAAATTCCCAAACATGTTTAGGTAGGTAAACTGTAAAAGTGAATTCAGTAATTCTTTTTTTTTAATCAGATAAAAAATGAAAATGTAAAAATAATAAGTTATTCGGAGTTACTCAGATATACACAGATGGATTAATTTTAAGTGTTTTGCTAACAGAAGTTCATTTTCCAGACCACAAATTATAATGATATGACTGTAAAAAAGGACAATTCGCAAAAAAAGCTAAATGACAATATAGAATTAATATTTAATTCAGACAAAATTCATATGATATTTAAATTCACGGATATAACGAGCAAATTCGAATACATATTATCGTGTTTCAATTCAAAATTTCACGGTTAATACAACCCTTTTCCCGGATAGACCGAGTTAATATTTTTCGGCGAATTTCGTTAATTCCTTTTTAATGGGGCTTTCCATTAATAAAATTTAATAAATAATTGTAAAAATTTGATTTAATTAAGGATAATGGCGTCGTACAAATAAATGGGGAAAGCTAAACAAAGTTAATACCCCGAAAAAGCTTCATGTTGAAATTTGTTTTGAATATTCATATTTGGTCTAAGTAGGTACCACTACCAAAATTTGAGCAAAATACCTTCTTCTTCTTATTGCGTTCTTCCTTGGTCTCTGGGATGAAGCCCTGTAGACCAATCACGGGTATAATTATGGATTAATAAGCAAAATATATATTATTAAAAATTAAAAATGTACATGTTAAAAAAATTTAAAATACTCCGTAAACATCCTATATTTCAAAAATGGAGCTTTTTACAAGTATATGTAAAGTTGCTACCAGCTGGAAGTAGGACAAAGAATACGCGATCGTGATTACTTTTGTCCTACTTCCAGCTGGGACCAACTGTACATATTGTCACTAAGAGGCTGTAGTATTCCAAAATTATAATTTATTAATGATCATAAAAATCATGTTTATCTAAATTTGCATTTATTAAATTCTATCGAGACGGAAGTAATTTCTGAAGACGAGATTTAAAATCCTTGGTAACCTATTTTGTAATCTTGCTGTTGTAAGAAAATAAAATGGGAACACCTATTGGGTTCGTAGATCGGCTTCAGAGGCTACCGATGTCAGCATTGCTAAACAGCCAGCAATAATAGTTTGTAATGGTGAAATTAGGTTGCTATTAGTTTTGAAAATAAAATAATAGCTGACAATACTCTTTTCGGTCGGAACCGCAAAAATCGAAATGAGAAAAGGGAGTCGGTCTTGAAGACTCCGATAAACTAGTAGTTTTCGGGTTTTTAGATAGTTGAAGAAAAGTTAAATTGTTAAAAGAAAAGTGCTCAACTAAAGATTATCAAATATATGGATAGAGATTGTAATAAGAAAACTACCGAAAAGCGAGTCCCAAACGATAGTAAAAGTATTGTAAATTGTAGATGATAAAATTACCAAGGCTAAGTGAAATCCCTTTGATTATTATTAGAAGTTAAGGTATATATCGTACAAGGGCGATTGTGTGAACCCAGTTTAAATAAATAATTTAGTCACTACCCCCGTGACAATATTCTTCTTTTTTCTTTTGAAATTGTTCAAGAATTACCGACTTGGTTTGAAACACCCTGTATATCTCGAATTAGAATAACAGCAGGGAAATACCTGTTTCACGGTTATAACGAGCAAAATGTTGCTCGTTATAACTGAATTCGTCTATAATTTTTTAAAAATATCAATATTTTGGTGTCCTCCAAATTCAAAATTGCCTGAGGCCTCATAAAGGCATAACGCACCACTGAATAAATGTAAAAAGTACTTGATTCCATGAAGATCCCTTGGGGATTTTCTGTGATACGCTTAAAAAGTCGGGGTAAAGTAGGAGTAGGGAATGGTTTCTATCATACTATATTTATCTCAAAGGTTCCAATTTCTTGAAATTAACTACAGAGAACACAGTAGCTTGTTTTTTAAACAGTCGATTATACTTCCTCTTAGAATGGGGGTTCCACAAGGTTGCATTCTAGGACCAGTTTTGACCTCTTTATGCATATATTAACGATATTTCTGAATTTCTATTCATTGTTTTTGTGATGGGTTCTTAATGTGTAATAAAATACAATTAATGAAGTTGAATTATCATGCAATAATTTGAAAGAATATTTTTTGGTAAATAAATTATTTAACACTGATAAACACACGTAAATTTGTTTAATACTAAGTAAAAAATTTTAATAAAAAAATCCCAAATCTAAAGTTCAATGCAAAAAAAAACAATAAAGTGCCATTCTTAGTTGTATTAATTATAGGTAAGCTTGATTGGTCTAGATATTGTATTAAATTAATTTCAAAAATTAATAGATTTTGCTTCAAATTGTGGCCTGTGGTCTTATTAGGCTTATGAAAGTATTTGTTATTCAAAGTAGTTTTCTGGGAATTAGACGATTTGAATCTTTGAGGAATCACTGTCAACTACTAAAAACTTTAATATTTCCTTTTTTACTAAAATTTTTAAGCTGAAAATTGGAAAAATGGGAAATTTTGAAAATTTTTAGTTTTTTCAATTTTTTTGTTTTACATAAGACTTATATGCGTATAGATTTTGGTCTCATAGTTAAGGTGAAATAAAAATTTTTGCTCTGCGAAAATTAAGGTAAACTGGGGTAAGATCGTAACCAGGGCAACTTCGTAAAGTATAGAATAATCTAATGTAAGTTAAATAATTATAATAGGTAATATGCCAAAATATACAGGATGTTTCAACATATATGCGAAAAAAATTACCAGACAATTCCTTGGTAAATTCTAAGATAAAAATAATGAGTAATTTTTTTCTTAAAAACTCTTCACTTTTTATACAGGGTGTCCAGAAATTAAGCGGTCAAACTTTAGAAGGCGATTCTACAACTAATTTTAAGAAAAAGACTTCCTATAAACATGTGTCCGATTTCGCTTCCCAAGGGAGCTACAGCCCTTTAACTATTGTGACTAAAACTAGGTTTATTGTCATTTATTTGAAAACGGTTTGTAATAAAGATTTGAAATTTGGTGTGAAGACTAATACGCTTAAGATATAATTTCTCAATTTTTTTTAGATTTTTGAAAGCTCTGGAAGGGTAGTTTTAAGGAGGGATGGGTTTATAAACAGCGGTACCTTTTTTATGGTTAACATAAAATCATTTTTGTTTTTAGACTAATATTCCTTATTCAATTCTAGACAAAAGAACTTCCTATGAACTAAGCCCGATTTCGCTTTTTAAGGGAGATATAGTCCAATAAAGATGGCGATAAAAAATAGGTTTTAGCATTATCATTTAAAGGCGGCTTTGAAACAAAAGACGAATAGCATTTAAAAAACATACGATTAAGAAATTGAGAAATTATATCTTAAACGTATTAGTCTTCACACCAAATTTCAAATTTTTATTACAAACCCTTAACAAATAAATGACAAAAACCTAGTTTTAGTCACAATAGTTAAAGGGCTGTAGCTTCCTTAGGAAGCTAAATTGGACACATGTTTATAGGAAGCTTTTTTCTTAAAATTAGTTGTAGAATCACCTCCTAAAGTTTGGCCGCTTAATTTTTGGACACCCTGTATACAGGATGATATAGTTTCTATATTTATTATGAAGTGTAAAATAATCTAATATAGTTATTTCAGCTCCAAAATAAAAAAAATCGAACTGTTTTCATATTTAAATAGTATATTGTTTTATTAGAAGCTATTTTTTCTTCAAACGACGAAAGTTATAACACATATAGTAATATAAATAATATTTTTCAACGTCATTAAAGTACATCCTTATGTGACGCTTGACAGGTTTTAACAAGTCATTTTTATGTTCCTTGATTCTATGGTCATGTTCGTGCATTTCCGAAGTAAATCGGTTACAATCGGGTATACTTTGCATTGACTAGGATTAGAAAGGCGGAGTAGAAATGCACTTTAGGCAACCCAATATACGCTGACATTGTATTGTGTATTGCATGCAAATTAAATGTCAAATTTTAATAGTATATTGTTTTATTAGGAGTAAAGAAGTACTTTTTGTGGCGAGCATGATATTTCCATAGAAAAAAAAACATCATACAAAGGTCAAAATCGTTGTTTTTAAAGTTTCTTATCCAGAAATATTTATACAATGGGAGATTTTACACCAAGGAACTTAAAAAAAAACGACTATTTCGACTATTGTATGGTGCTTGTTGCTTGGAAATAACATAATAAATTGTCTTTTAAATATAAAAGCAGTTCGAATTTTCTTATTTTGAACTTAAATAATTTTGTTAGGAAGATAGATAGAAAAAAAATTCTTAACAGTTTATTGTTCCAAATATTATGCAGAATATGTGTACGATTTTATTACACCTCATAATAAATCTCCCTATATATTTATCACTTTTTTAGCCAAACTTCTTTTTTTAAGAAAATATTATCAATAAAACACAATCTATTTATTATCAAATATCGATGAAACTCAGAGGGGGATGTATTTTGGGAGTATAGACACAATTTTTACATCTTATCTTTATGGTGCTACGCCACTAAATATTTCAAACAAAATATTGTAAATTTTTTCAATTTTCTGAAGAATTTTTACCTTAATTGTTTTACATTTTGAACGGTTTAATACATAGTTGAAAAAATGTACGATGCTGTATGCCAATTTTACATTACTGCAATAACTACATAGGGTGTGTTTCAAATTTGATTAAATTTTCCAAAAGTGTTGGCAAACATTTGTGTGACAAGGGGTTCCCCAGTCCTTCTAACTTGCTCTCATTTATACATTATATTCTCTTTGTCACAAAATTGGAATTCTTGTCAAACGCATTAGGCCTTGTTTTCTGAGCATTAATCTTATGTGTACTGTGTGTGTCTAGATAATTAGAGGTTAGATAACGTCATTGAAATTTTCTTAAAAACAGTTTACATAAAAAATTAAACAAAGTATAAAAACTCTAATACCCTCTAAATAAAAAAAATGAACCATTTCTGAGAAAAAAATTATTCTTTATTTTATCTAAGAATTAATTGGTCAAGGATTTTTTTTGCATATATTTAGAAACACCCTGTATATTAGCTTGATATGAAAATATAAACATAGATTTTGCTCCATCCATGATCCACGAGGGAAACAACTAACTCACTATATCATTTTCTTAAAGTGAAAACTTAAACTCAAACAAGGCAATATTGTATGTGGAGACAATTGAAATTAACTTCTGTAAATGAATATGAAGCAAATATTTAACAAATTATTTTCTGAACGCTTGAACATTATTTTAGACTGATTTTTGCATAAATTCAAATTTTGACTTTGTGAGTTTTACCGCCCTAAGCCAAATACCGGGTCTTGAAAAAAGGATGATACTGAATGATTTGCATGGTAGGAAACCTAAATTTGTCGTGGTTGACTATACTTAATTTTTTGACTAGGAGGAGTGACGGGGAAGGACAACTTACACTATAAATGACTGCGTTTATCTCGAGCAACTCAACCCAGCTTGAATTCGGCTTGGCTTGACCTCTTCCATTTGAAGTACAAGTAAAAGGTCAAATCAAGCCCGAACTCAAGCTGGCTTGACATGCTCGAGCTAAACGTAGTCAATGTTACTAGAAAAATAACCAAACAGGTTTTGGCAGGAATTTTAGGTTATTTTGGCTTTTTAATGATAAAATATGTACAGAAACATAATTAAATTCTTCATTTCTTCGTACCGAATACAAATTTATACATGTAAATACATAAGTAATTCAAATTTCATGGTTAATATTTTGAGGTTATACATATGTCAAAAATCATCTAAAATAAATTTTGCTGACTTTTAACGAATCAGGAACGTTAATTTTTGGCATTTTAGCGCGGGAAATTTAAATCACTCCTCCTAGTTAAAAAAAAGTATACAATCAAATAAAAAATACTTCAGTGGCGTTTTACGAAAAAAAAAGAGAGATCAATTTTAATATCAGTTTTACTTAAGCTTCGGAGAGATTCTTTCATTAAAATAAAAGATTAGAAATAAAGTTTAGTTGGATTTCAACAGGTGTATAAATCTAGTAACATTAAAATCTCTAAAAATTACTACGAAGTATATTTGGTTGTCTAGTTTTAGTATCAGTCCTAATTGAATTCCCTGTACATAATGCGGTAAAAAGCATTTTATAGAAGGTTTATTTATTTAAAACCAGTTCGAACCCCCTTTTAACCATTTTGCGAAGACGAATATGTACTTACAAAAACAATTGGTGGTACATTCAATTTAAATTATATTGATAATAACAATAAATGTTAAGTAGTTATACATAGGGTTACACTTTTTTCCTGCAAAACATAAAATGACACCGAATAAAAAAATCCTGTGAACCTATATTTTTCTCTCTCTGCATACTTTGAATTTTGTCTTTGTTCATTAGCTTTTTTCAAACACTATGATCTGTCTTTAAACTAAGGGAATGTTTTAAATTTCAGGCGCATCTACAGAAAATCTACTTGATTTAAATAAAAAAAATTATAACAAATGATTTTATACAGGGTGTCTCACAAAAATCATTAAAATTTTGAAATTTTAAAATTGCTGTAACTTTTTAGGGATTAGAAAAAAATAAATGTAATAAGAAATTTGTTTTTCAAAATGATATTAACTATCTATAAAAATGTTAGAAAAAGTAGGACACCCTGTATACGAGATTGAAAATTCAGGTTGCCCACTTTTTTTTCCAGCAAAATTTTTTTTAGATTGTAAATTTCATTCTGAACAATGATTTTTGTGAAACACACTGTATAATTTTCTTTCTTATCATGAATTTTTTATTTAAATCATTATGGTTTAGATTTTGTCTTTGCCAACTTGTTTCTTTAAACATTATTGGCTATTTTTAAACTAAGTGGACGATTTGAAATTTTACTTGATGAAATTAATCTATCTGATTGGCTTAGAGATAATTCCAAAGGATACTTGATTTAAATAAAAAAGATCGAAATCAAATGAAATTTATACAGGGTGTCCCAACAAAATCATTAAAAGTTTGAAATTTTAAAATTGCTGTAACTTTTTAAGAAGCCGAGAAAAAGTTAGTTCATAGGAAATTTTTTGTTCAGAATGACATTTACTATCTAAAAAAAATTTTGGAAAAAAGTGGACACCCTGTACATAAGTTCAAAGCCAAATTTATTAAAAACCGGTCTGCATTTACCCCACTCCACTTAACTTAAAAAGTTACTGCAAAAATGGTAACACTAAAAAAATACAAAACCACTTTATTCCTTTATAATTGAAAATTTTTGAATTTTTTCCCCAATTATTATTGGTGATTCAAATTATTTCCATCTAAAAAATAGGCAATCACTTTTACTATAAAGTCAGTAGTGGGTCAGTTCTAAGCGGCATAAACTCCTTAAAAACTGACAGTCTTATAACAATAACCCACTTGTGACGTCATGCCATTAATTCCGCACTCGACTCCAAGAAGAATATCGCTTAGCTTGAATTGCCAATTAATAACATTATTTAAAAACAATTGAATTACAGAAATTACCTACTAAACTTTTTATTATTTATAATTACAAATTTGATTGCAGACGTACAATTTAACGATGAAGTAATTTATCGTATTCGCAGAGCTTCTGCTAATATCTTTACTTTCAAAGTGCGAAATGGGGATAATTTCATGAATATTAAATTTTATAATGAATAATTGTACTTTGAAAATATTGAGCAACTTTCTCGTTATGAAATTGCATGAATTTCTAATTTTATTACAATTGAACATTCCTACTAATTTTATTCGTTAACAAGCCTCTGAGGTCATATTCATAATATTTGCTGTTTCGTGGTAAAATGTTTTATTCAATAGTAAACGTGAATTGGTAGTTATAAAGCAATAACCCAGGGCTTGTTTAATTCATACGATTTTATAACTGGAAAAGGATTCTCTAAAAAAAGTAGAGCAAAAATAGATTTCGCTACTTGTTGTTTATTTTAAACTCAATTATGGATCGAATATTTTGCTTTTATATATAGTTGCAGTTTTCGTAATTGGTTTAATTTCCATATTATTTTAGGTTATATAAATGTCAGACACAATAAATATAAGCAGTGATGGATGATTAGATGAAACAAATATTTACAAAACCACAAATACACAAACCACATGTCGTCCAATAAATGTCAACTCTGTGGAACTTTCAGCCATTAAAATAATTTGAGAAACGCTTTATACAGAGTGTCCCAGCGCTGCGAGGAAGTAACATTACTCTAAAATGAAAAAACATTTCGCTTGCATTTAGGAGTAAGCTCTAAAAATATTTTAATAATATTCCATTCCCAGATGTCATGATTGACGTTTAAATATACAGGGTGCTCAATTTGGAAATTTCGTTTAATTGGTCAATTTTCGTTTCATCGGGCACCATGGTAAAAGCTTATCACGAATTTAAATTGACATGACATGATTGCTATAAACTAGACAATACTGAAATTTTTTTGTCAAAATTTGAACCTAAAATTGTGATTTGTTTTACAAAGATTGATATTTTTTTGTTTAATGGCAAATATCAGCAAAACGAGTAAAGATTGAGCCGTAAAAGGTTAAACAAACTTGATAAGAAATCCAAAAATGTTATAATATACTGGGTGTTCCTAAAGGTGCGCCTAAAAGTATTGTATATTCTGTCGAAAGCCGCATGTTGAAATCATTTTGCATGTGAGAGAAATGTTACTTACACCTTGTATATTAATAAATTAAGTTTTGCATTTTTTCTTCTAAAAATTTCAATTCTCATAATTTCTGGGGTTATTGATGAGATCATTTAACTTCTCATTTTTTTGTAGATTAGAGAAGTTCCCAGTTTCCACAAAATTGATTCTTTTATGAAAGGTCGGGATCAGAATACATAATTCAGTTATTTCATCAAGTTTATGTGTACCTACTTTTTACGTGAGGATTAAAGTACAAAGATATTCAAATAAACATATTATGATAAGCATTACTTGGTCAAACAGAACACGTCTTATTCTGACAGCGACCGCACAGCAACTTCCTATTTTGAAAGGAGTTGCTGAAGTTCGCAGTTGCCATGAACGTCTTCCGCAGATACATTTATAAACGCAACATGGAATACATACAAAATATTTTAACAAAATATAGAGAACTTAACGAATTAATTATCATTTTTTTGCTTTATATATTGTGATATGTGCCGCGCGATTGTATGTACTACATGTTTGATCATAAATATGGTAGAATACAATTAATATTCACGTGGCATCATCAATAAAGCGAACTAATAAAACAACTGAAATGGGATATTCATTCCGGAACTGTTCGGTTTCCAGAAGAAATTAAGCAAAACAAAAAGCCTTTCATTAGATACAGAAGTGTTGTTCGGCGGTTGGATCTGCAAATAATGCCTTGCAATTTATTCAACCCTCTCTAATATAATTTTTTCCAGGCAAATTGAAAAATAATCAAGCCGCCGCCGTGCCGCCACTTTTTATTAGCTTCAAGGTTACAATGCGTTTATTTATCATTGTGTCAATATGATGGAATGGAGTTCAATAATTTTATTTTTTTCGATAAATAAGCGAGATTAAATCCATCATTCAAATGAGATTTGATTGGTATGTAAATACCTTTCGAGGATTTATTATAGTTTTACTGGATTATAAATGATTTTAAGTTAAAAAACAAAAACATCTCACTAAGTGCTCACATAAAATATATTACATACAAAAACAATCCTCTCAGTTTTATTAATTCATTTCTTTAATGTGTTGAAAAGGTTCACCCTACGCTCTATGCACCCTTTGAATCAGAACAACATAATGGGGTACTTTTTTTTGTAGTAAGTATTATACAGCAAATAAATGGAAAGATTTCGCCGCAAAAAAATGGCTCCTCTATGTTTCCACTACACATTGTTACAAGAACGCCGATGCAATTAAGTTCGTGAATGGAAGACGAGTAGAGCGAAATTGTCGCAACTCCTAGAAGCTCAAGAGGCGACATTTAATGCACAATGTTGATCGATAAATATAACTTCTCCTTCGCCCTTAATGAAGCCCTTAGGAGGAATTCTTCGAAGTGATAATTATATAATTTTAGGAAACTAGATAATTGAAAAGTAGCAATTACTTGATTAGAGCAAATTGATGACTTCATGAATTATTTTGACCCAATTCAAAAAGTTGGAATACTTGGAGTTTCTAGTTTGATTCTTCAATTCTTCTTAGTCGTTTAATAATATGAGGAAGAGTAGCAAGGAGAAAAATTAGTACCAAAGAATCAGGAATACAAGAAGATGAAGAAGGAGAATACGGAAAGGAAAATATAATGAAAAGAAAGATACTAAGGATAAACAACGAGATGTTTACTTTTGAAATTGTTGGAGTGCGATAATATATGGGTACACAGTAGGTGTAACTTGTTGTACTGGATTTATAAATCACCCCTTTTCTAAGCGGTGCAAAAAGTGTTTAGTTGTAGGAAATGCTGGTAGCACAGTCAACAGTTTTATCGCGGTTTTAAACTCTTTAAAGAAAGGTTGGAGTTGTAGCTCTTTATTTTATTACACCTTATATACTACACAAATTGTATTTCAAAAGCATTATATTTCTTCCAGATAAATCAATTTAATTTCACTTAAAATTATCTTCTATGTGTTGCGACTACTCAATAATAATCATTCCGAAACATGGCTAAATGACAAATTTAATAATAGTGACATTTTTTCTGGTGAATTCAATATCTATAGATTGAAATGATAGAACTAGTAATAAGAATCTAGGAGTTGATGCGATCATCGATGTTAAGAAATCAATTAAATCTCAGTCAGTTTCTACTACTGTTAATTCCATTGTCGAAAAAATATTTGTCGGTGTTGTCAGAAACAACTTTAATGTTATTATAGGCGCAGTGTTTGTACCACCAAATTCGTCAACCGAGCGGAATAATACATTGATCACTATAGGGCGGTTGATAATAGTAATTATAACTTCTTAATCTTTGGTGATTATAATTTACCCAAAGTCTACTTAGTAAAACCATTCCTTAGGGGTTGATTCCACATCATCCTCCTGTTTAGTTTAAAAAAAATTACCGAATCTTTTTCATTTTTAAATTACCACCAAAAGAACCTGTTTCCAAATGAAAAACGGAATTTCTGGATTTACTATTCACTAATATTTTAGATATAATTGTTACATTAACAATAGGAAGTCCTTATTGCGTAAACCTAGAAACTAATAAACTAAAAAAGGTCATTATATCCTAAAATTCAAAAATTATTATAGAGACTACCTTAGGAGCAACTTGCATTGGGATACCTTGCTAACATTTCAAAAAAATCAGTCATCTTCCAGATAATTGTTTAACTGGACCTGATGGTATTCCCAACTAATATCTATCGAAAAAATATGTTTTTCTATTACCGACTTACTCGTAATCTTATTTAAAGGATCTATCAACGAAATGTTCTTTCCCAACGTGGTTAAAAAGTAGTATTGCTATTCAATCATAAATTCCTGAAATTCTTGATAGCTTTGTAAGCTCACCATTGGATTTTCTTTGTAGACCTTTGTTTTTCGCTAACTTTACGAAAAATCACTCATATAAGTGTACAAATGGACCTGATAGTATTCCCAATTATCTGTTGAAAAAATATGTTTTTCTATTACCAACCTACTTGCAATCTTATCTAATAGAACTATCAACGAAATGTTCTTTTCCAACGTGCTGAAAAAGTAGTATATCTTCCAAAGCGACCATAGGCACTAATTATAGTGGGATTGCTATACAATCATAAATTCCTAAAATTCTTGATGGCTTTGTAAGCCAACAATTGAATTTTCTTTTTAGACCTTTAATTTTAGACTAACAAAATATCTTCTCAAAAAATAAATCAATGGTATCAAACCAGCTGATATATGAAATGGAAGCTGTAGAAGAGGATGGTTGCTAAATCAATGCAATATATACTGATTTCTCCAAAGCCTTCAATAAAGTTAATCATGCGGTGCTGATAAAAAATTAAAGAAATTGGGTTTTATAAATTCTCGATGTAAATGGATAAAGAGCTAGAGCTAGATAACAAAACACAAATTGTAATGGTAAAGAACTTCTTTTACGAGAAATCTATGTCTGGTCCGGTGTTCCTCAAGGCTCACATCTTGCTCTACTTCTCATCAACATTTTTATGAATGACATCAACAGCTACTTTAAATTTTCAAAATTCCTTATATTAGCAAATTTTGTAAAAAAATTAACCATTTTTATTTTGTTTCAATCCGAGACAGCAGGTTTCAGGAGAGGAGGGTACTGCGCCAAAAATATATGCAAAATTTATTGAAACTACAAAACCAAAACATAAAATTGTCTTAAATAAAATCACATTCTTTTATAATAAAATAAAAAAATCACATTGCTTCACCAATCTTAGAAATTATTAGTCAAAAGAACTAATTGAAAGTTCTACGAAAAGAAATTATAATAAATCGGCGAAGATGAGGTGCTATTATTGACCTTCATATAAGACCTCCAAAGTTTTCAGCTATTCTTCGGTTGAATTCTATGCATTTGTTTGTCTAGACTAAATACAGTAGGTATCCTGATAATAACTAATAGTTCGGATTATACAGGGTGTCTTAGACCACCAGTCTATCCCTTTTATTTTGAGAACGCCTTGTCGTACAAGGCTGAAATAAAAAAAATATTACCAAAGCAAACCCGAAGAATCCATTGGTGTACTTATTTTTTTCCGGAACAATCCGGAAGTACCCGGAACCGGAAGTAAATTTCGATTTTTAAACGGCAACATAGGTCGAGTATGGTATCGTTTGAAAGGTCTTTTAAAAAGAAACAACTTTTATAAAAATATTTTTGTAATATCTTGCATAATTAACAAATTAAACGAAAAAAAAAATATGCAAACAAGTGACCATAGGTCTCTTAAATTATGGAAAAATTAAATCGTTACCATCATCCGCAAATGGGCAAGATGGAGATTTTTTTAAATTGAAACTCTTTTTTGCGTTTATCGCTTTATTCGTTAAAAATAATCAACTTTTTATTATTTTTTGAATTAAGGTAAATACATAACCTAAAAAAGTTGATTATTTTTAACAAGCGAAGCAAAAATACATGTTTCCATTTAAAAAATCATAATTGCCTCCACCCTTACCCATTGAGGATGATGGTAGTGTTTTAATTTTACCATAATTTAAGAAACCATTTGTCACTTGTTTGCTTTTGTTTTTGGTTTAGTTTGTTAAGTATGCAAGATATTTCAAAAATATTTTTATAAAAGTTGTTTCTTTTTAAAAAACCTTTCAAACGATACCATACTCGACCTATGTTGCCATTTAAAAATAGCAAGTTACTTCCGGTTCCGGGCACTTCCGGATTATTCCGGAAAAAAACAAGTGCACCAATACATTTTTCGGATTTGCTTTGGTAATATTTTTTTTATTTCAGCCATGTACGACAAGGCGTTCTCAAAATAAAAGGGGTGGACGGGTGTTCTGAGATACTGAGACACATGCAACTATATTAAGTATAGCTTTTCGTTGAGATTTTTGAGGAAGACTTTAGTGTGCCTCATAACACACCATATCGAAAAATTTCGAAAAAAAAAATATGACTTTTCAATTCCTTGTTACTTCGAATAAGTTCAGATTCTACCCTATTATTGTTTTCAGCTCTTTTTCTTTTAGCTTTTGCTTCCCAAGAAAGACAATTCTTTAAATACGAAATTTGTACGATGTCTTCACTCAGTGGATTCTGTGTTTTATTTCTCATCGTCCTCTAGGCTTCCATCCATAACTTATATCTATATAGGGTGACCTTTTTTGTTTTGCTGAAATCTTTGACATCAAATTTCGGGGTGGGGGGATGTTGTGCCAAAATATTAGCAAAATTTATTGAAACTACAAAATCAAAATATCTCATTTTCTTAAAATAAAATAAAAAATAACATTGTTTAAAAGTACATGATAAATTCTTTTGATTAGATAAAAAATTGTCTACAACTAAGTAAATTCAAAACTTCAAGGAACAAAATTTGGAAAATTTTACAGGACGCTTACTGATCCTGTACATTTTCCGGAACGGTTACTTATGTCGAATCTATCCCGAAAAATCCGGGACGAATGGTAAATCTATCTAGAGAATGCAACTCTGCTTCAACTCGATATTAGTAAAGTTGTAGAGTGTTCAAAAAGCAATGGTCTTATGCCAAGTCAAAAAAATCACTAAAATTTGTTTTTGTAGAGGTCATAAAATTCAACACTCCTATACCATGGATGACCAAATACTTTGTAGTAGAGAAGATATTAATTATTTAGGAATAATCTTCGAATCTAAGTTAAACTTTGTAAGTCATATTACATCAATTTTCTGTCCAGTTTTTCGAGTCATAGGTTTTATTCAAAGAAACACGAATCAATATATACCTTGAAATTTTTATATATCTCTAATATGGTTAAGTCAATTCTTGAATAAGATTTCTCTTGTTATGTCCTGGTATCATGGAGCAAGTGCTGGTTTACTTAGAAGCAAGTAATGATGAAGCCAAAAATGATGCTTGTATAGCACAACAAGGTATGACTGTTGGTGGCTAAAATATTTCATTTAGGTAATCCAAAATATCTACTGAAAATTTTACTTCGAATGAAAGACAACGAATCTTTCTGAATACAAATCATGTTTTCTGAAACTAAATTGATTAATTCTGATTTACAAATAATGCCTTCTGAAATACAATTGGCGTTTCTAAATTATAATTGATGATTTCGAAAATTTAATTAATCTTTTCTGAAATACAATTGGAAAAGGTATATTTCAGATCCTTCCTGAACACAATAATTCGTTCTGAAATACAATTGATTAGTTTTGAAATACAAATCATACTTTCGAAAATTATAGTGATGAATTCTGATTTTCAAATAATGCTTTTTAAAATACAATTGATGATTGAAATACAATTGATGCTTTTTGAAATACAATTCACGTTTCTAAATTATAATTGATAATATATGAAATTATACTGATTTGTTTCTTGAAATACAACTGATAAAGGTGTACTTCAGATTTCTCTTGTCATGGCTTCTTGGAGCAAATATTGGTTTACTTAGAAACAATTGATGAAGTCAAAAAATACAATTGGTGCAATTGATTGTGCTCGTTCAGCATAATATACAGGTAAACGTCGTTTTGCGCCGGTGCCGGTTCGATTTACGCCGATTGGTGGCGGTGTAGGATTTTCCGAGCTTTCGTTTTGTTTTTAAGAAAAACTATTATATTTTTTATTTTATTATAAAATTAAAACAATATTCAATTTGTAGTTGCATTATGGGTGATTGAGAACCCAAACATTGTACGAAAAATGCACGAAAAATGTGTGTTCATTTTACGCCCATTTTTTTACACCGGTGTGTCTCGGAACGGACGTTTACCTGTACTACAATAGCTTTTAGCAATTGAAGACAAGGCTATTTGTGGCTAAAATTATATAAATAAATAAATAGACTTTATTACCCAACATATTGTAATCCAATTACAGGGTAACATTCTAAAAAATTAATATAGTCAAATTATCACAACATAATTTATTTGAATGAAAAATATTTGAAATAAAAATCCAAAGCTTGTTGATCATCAACCACGTTTTTAATTAATTTGTGCAGATACCAAACTAATAAGGTTTTAAATGATGTATCTCTATCTGGATAAAATTTATACTTAAAAATATAAATGTTTTAAGAATCTTTTCTAGACTTTTTCAATTAAAAGTTTGTATTTCTTGTAAGTAGACGACCAAACAATGCAGCAATATACAAATTTGAATTGAACTAAAAGATTTTGAGTTCCATATTATAAATCCATTGACTGGTAACTTTCCTTTGTGAGCTGCAGAATATTTTAATTGAATTTTTCATCGAATAAAACACCCAATTCCTTAAACTCACTGACTCCGTTTACTTTCGCATTGTCTATATTGTAATCATACAAACACGGATTTTATTTCCTATTATAAGACATCACAACATTGTTTTAAATTGATGGCTAAATCATGTTTGTCACCAAAATTAGAGATTCGCATAATGTATTTCTGGAGCATAATAGAACATGCAATAGTGTTGAGGTTTCGGTATAATTTTACATCATCTGCATTTAATAGAATTTTCGATTCAATATCATCAATAAAGTCATTAATGAAGATCACAAAAAGAAAAGGTCCAAGGTTAGAACCCTGTGGTACCACACTGGATAGAATGTAGGTTGATGATCTAGTACCTTCGTATTCTACTGCCTGTGTTCTATTATTTAGATATGAAGCTAAAACATTGATCATATTCTCACAGACATTAAACATGTGTAATTTCATAATTAATATTAATTCTATCAGAAGCCTTACAAAAATCCAAATAAATTACAGTAGTTTGGAGTTTATGGTCTAAGTGTAATGCTTCGAAGATATGTTAAGTTATAGAATATGGACTTATATTTGTTGATCTCTTCAATATAAAACCATGTTGGTAAGGTATTATATTCTGTTTCAAGAAAAATCCAAAATTTCTGTAGCAAAATTTACATTGAATATTGAATGAAAAACAAATAACTCATTCTGAGGTGCATCCGATTACTTCTGAAATACTTTCTGAAATAAATTTTAATAGATCTGATTATCCAATGATCCTTTTTGAAATACAATTGATGACTCTGAAATACAAATTGTAGATTAAACTTAAAATTAATTTCTTCGTGTTGGTCTCAGAAAAAGGTTACATCAGGAATTCTGAAAAAAGCGTAGTGTATTTTATGTTTGGTCACAGGCCTCGTTATTTTTATTCTCTCATGCTTTAATAATAATTATTTTCTACAATTAAATTTCTTTTCAACAATGAATATTAGAAATAAAAATATAAGTTTCCCTGGAGTGGCATTTTTAATGAAAGTAATAATTGTGGAAAATGTTGTGCTTTTAAAGTAATTGTATGTTGAAGTAGTTTTTATTATGATGTCGCTATTTTTCCGAGAAGAGTGCAGAGATTAGCTATTTCCACCGGTGAATTCATAATTCCGTAGTACATTCTCTTAGTTATAGAGACCATAAAATGACAAATACTGAAACAGGCACAACGA
Source organism: Stenus bimaculatus (assembly GCA_963971135.1). Lineage (NCBI taxonomy): Eukaryota > Metazoa > Arthropoda > Insecta > Coleoptera > Staphylinidae > Stenus > Stenus bimaculatus. The sequence continues at coordinate 48,532,479 of OZ020181.1, forward strand.
AACCAACATATTAAAATATCGTTATTACATTCCCAGTGTGTCGTTCCCTGTTCCTCGTTCACGACTTGTTTTGTTTAATTGTATACCTTTTTGGGGTATTGTGTGCTGGATTCGGCTTTGGGCTGCCTTTCCCAGTTGCAAACAACCACACCTCCGAGCGTATCCCGTATCCCTCTTCCATCCGTTGAATGAACCGTCTCTTCTCTGTTCGTCCTTTCGCGCACTCTTCCCACATTCCTGGCTGTCCCCATCCGAACTCTAGGGTAACACAGTTTCAGAGACTCAGTTGTAAAATTTTCCTCGCGAAAAGCGACAGGCGGGAAACCGCGATGAAAAACACGGTCTAAATCACGCGACTTGTTACGTCACAAGTTAAGATTTATTCTATTATGTCCCGAAATTAATCGTGCGTGAAAATTTGATAAAAAATGTGCTTTATATGTTAATAAGTGTGTTACCTTTTTTTTCAACATTTTTATTATTTTAAGTGATATAAATAGTATCACCAATTTTCAACAAAATATAAAAGCTAAGCACAAAAATAAAATATCTTAAAGGACTAAAATATGAAAATCAAGTAAAAACTGTTCATCAAAATAAGACACGTTTAGTATTGCTTGCTCAACTCAAAAAAAGCTGATATCAAAAAATGCTTCTTTTGCATTACTAAAAATATAACTGCATAAAATATTGAAAATTTATGAGTTTTTTCAATTAATTTCAATAAACGAAAAAATATAAAATTTAATAAAAATATATTTACATATTTATAATAAAAAAATCTCTTTTGTTTTGGTAATTTTAGATCATAAAAAATTAGTTAAAATAAAACAGAAAATTTGTTAAAACTATCATATTTTTCCATTATTGTTTAAATAAAAGTGAATGAAGCCGCTGGTCATGAACTTCGAGTTTATCATTTTAATTAAATCTGTTGAACTAAAATTATTATTATCTTTGACAGGTGCGTTATATAGACCCACTCATGTCCATCACAATCATAAAATGCGGGTGGTTTAATTGTTTAATTAAAGAAATAACAATTTTTTTAAATTATATTTTATAATTATAAAAATACCGATTGTTTCTAATTAAGTGTCCCTAAATTTAGGAATTTATTATGATAAATTATAATGATACCATAAATTTTTTTCTCAAAAAAATACAGGGTGTTTCCGAAATAATTGGCTTTTCAATATAAACGATCTCCCCCTTGCGAGCTAATGCAGAACTAACAGGATGACGTCAAAAGTAGGTTAATTAATTACCATCACGTTGTCATAGTTGTCACATAGCTTTCAGTTGTAACCGAGGTAAAGCCGCGTGCTTTGCACTGACGTTATGTTTTGCAGGAAAAATAAACTCATCTTGAAATAGGTCGAAAAAAGAGTAATAAAAGTTTCGAAACACTCTGTATATTAATTATAAAATTTTGTTGAAATATTTCAATTAAAATCCTCAAAACTGGTTTTAAACAAAAATCGCAATTTGATACTTTTATTGAAATTTAATTGCAACGTTTTACAATCTTTGTGTGCCAAAACTCCCACATGCATATTGAATTCCCTGCAAACTTTATCAAACATAACAGATTCAAATATTAATCCTCTTGTATTATCACAGACTGATTTTGCTAAATTAAATACAGTTTTGTTTGAATGTGCGTTGTGTGTAATGGTGAACAAATTTATTTCCACCCCATGAAAATTCGGGCTTCAAGTTGAATTTCCACGCATTTTTACTCCCTTTCAATGTTTATTTATGCAATAAAAATGTGCTTATTTGATGACTATAATTGTATGTCATGTAAATAGACAAAAATTGGAAAGGAAATACAATAGAATGAAATTCATGTGGAAAATTTCATTATATTTATTGTTGTTTGCTTAAATTATGTAATAATAATATAGAGATGGAATTTAAAAAGAAATACGAAAACGTTACGTTATTCTTTTAATTCGTTATTTAACGTGTTAATTGATTTTCCAAAATTAGAAATTATATTTTATAAAAGCATACAAGAAGAACAAGTGCTTAAACCACATAGTTACCGTGTTCCCTACTTACTTTTTTACAGAAGAAATGATACAATATAATTTTGAAATAATTTTATTTTGTTAATTATTATTTATATTCATTAAAGAAGTAAGTTTATAAAAAATTGGAGTAAATTCCTAATAATAATGAAGAAAAAACAAATCTATTTCAAGACTTAGAGTAGTTATATTAAGTCCTTTAGAAGTGAAATAAATGATAAAGTAGTTTGTTCCCTTAATGTAGAACTATTTTCTAGAAAAAACTCTTACAAATGGTTACATAGCTACGAGCAAATCTCTATTTTAATCCTTCAAACTACAACCCGGCGCCTGCTTCTAACAAGCTGATATTGTAGCTAAAAGTAATGAAGATAAAACAAACACAAGGGAACGTTATTCTAACTAAACTTTAGCTTAATTTATAGAATCAAGGAATATTAGTGCAATTAAATGTCTATTTTTAAAAATGCAGCATTTTGAAACTTTGCAAATTTAAAAAGTGAAATAAATTTTTTTTAGTTCGGTCATATTGGCTTTTCAAGCCAAGCGATCTCCCTCGTGTTGCCGAATGTAGAACTAATAGGGTTGACGTCAAAATTTTGTTAGTTGCTATTACGTTGTGATTGTTGCCAATTGCCAAATATAGATTTCGCGGCATTGCACAGACCTACTTCTGACGTCATTTTTAGCAGGAGAAATTAATTTGAATCGCCAATAGTTTTTTACTCTGCAATCAACAGTTTACAAGTTACTGCTATTTTAAAATAACAGTCTATTTTTTAGCATTTCTATTAAAAAAAATACCACATAATACGTAAGAAATCTGGCTTTTACACTCCGTTTGAAGTAGTAATTGAAGATCGCCAAAAGGTAAACTACAGAGTACATGCTAAATCACTTGGATCCTAATGCATCCTTGAGGTTTACTAATAGATTCAGGTAAAAGGAAAGGAAAGTCCTGTAAATTTACAGATCCAACCATCGAGTTTCGTTATAGGGCTTAAACACGATCTGATTTTGTCGAGTTAACCTGAGTAAATCGGATGACGGATCGACACGGTCCAACCACCGACCAGCTATCCACCCGACCCGATTCTGTGCACCTCCTGCACTAAAATATTAAATCAGTTCACTTTTGCTACGTGCAGTGAGAAGCTTTTATCAACAATTTAATATTATATCTCCTGTTTTGTCAAAAAGACAGAAGATTGGATTAGAAATTGCTTCATCAATAGCTACAGAAGAAGAGGAAAAATGTGGGCATAATTGAAAGGAACAAATTTAGACATATTACTTTAATTAAGGAACTTAAGGGTACTCTTCAATTTTTAGAAGTGATTTGGTGAAACATTCAGATTGGTTAAATAAGCGTGCACACGGTCCAACTTGGTCGGGCGGTCGGATGGTATGGGCCACCCAACAACCCAATCTCCCAACTTGGTTAGTAATAAGTAATAAACTTTCGCATGGTTCAACTAAACTCGCGAGCCGATCTAATTGAATCAGAGGGGTCTACCCCAAAAAGGCCGAATCCCTAAAGGCCGAAATGGACAAAAGGCCGACATGGACAAAAGGCCGAATGGGATAAAAGGCCGAATGAGAAAAAGCCGAACGATAAATCTCCGACGAGGACAAAAGGCCGAAGGAGAAAAGGCCGAATGGCAAAAGGCCGACATGGACAAAAGGTCGAATGAAAAAAGACCGAATGATAAAAAGCCGACATTGATAAAAGGCCGACGCGGACAAAAGGTCGAAAGATTATATTTTATATTATAATATTTTTCCAAATGACTTGGTACATTGAGTCTTACATCCCGTCTCCTGTCGAAAAAAAGTATCAACTTAAAAATCACCATGTACATATGGTGATGTCACACAACCTGAAAGTTGAAAACACTTCCGAAACTAGGGATTTTATTAAAAAATTTTGGAAATAAACATTTGTTTTCAAAGGAGAAACAGAATAAACATATTTTTTAATTTTGTGCACATTAACTATTATTATCGTCCTTTAGTGCGCTTCGGCATTTTCATTCGGCATTTTGTCCGCGTCGGTCTTTTATCTAAATCGGTCATTTATCGTTCGGCTTTATTTCTTTCGGCCTTTTGTACAAATCGGCCTTTTATCGTTGGGCCTTTTCTCCTTCGGGCTTTTGTCGTAGTCGGCCTTTTGTCATTCGGCCTTTAATCCAAGTCGGCTTTTTGTCTATGGCGGTCTTTTGTCCCGCTCCCGCACCCGAATCAGAGACCATCCGACCAAATCGGATCTTGTGTAGTTCCTTTTGTATTGTAGACCTTCCCAACCATCACACATGCAGAAATTTTGGTTGTGAACTTATATGCCCTAGACCTAGAGTGCTTTTGCAGGAGACTGAAAGGATACATAATCAGATATATTCATCCTGACTGATGACAGGCAACGTTAGAAACTTTAAAGGTCCATAACTTTGAGTCCAAATTAATCTTGAAGCAAAAGTGAACTTAACCTGAAGTGGGTGCTGAGGCAGCAATCAATAGAGGAGAACGAAATTGCTGCTGATTTGGAAGTATGGGCCTTAAAACTAACACCTGTTAATCTTGAACCATTCTCTGTCGTCGATAAACCCTAGTGTCCACTTGAGACTAAATAGTCTCGAGAGTAGTCGCGAGACTAAACTTACAAATGTATACGGTCCTGAGAGCTCTCTCCGAGACAAGTCGGTGATGATCTCCGATACTGCACATGTCGCAAGTGGACATGTTAATTTCTGCTCTCGTGAACAAGTCTCCACTTTTCTGGTTGGTTGGAAAAGCTGAGACCACATGTCAAGACTTTTTCAATAAAAAAATTTTGTGTTTAAAATGTGCGCACGAGAGTGGACAGAAGTTTCCCAATTAATTCACCTTTATGAGAAACATGAATTTTTGTGGAACTCATTTACGAGTGTTGAACACACTCCCAATTCATGTCTTCGATCCACCCATTTTCTTATCCAACACTTTCTTTTTGTTTTTGCACAATTTTGAAAGCAATTAGAAAAGCTGGAGCCTGACGTGAATCCATATTCAGAAATAAAATTAAAAAAGTATAAATTTCCGATCAAGTCAATCAGCGGACTGCATATTGCTGAATCTCTTGTCGATACGGAATTTTCTTGGTCCCAAGCCGATACGGAATTTTCCTGGTCTCGAGACTAAAGTCACTTTCGAGTCTCCAACAACTATCTCGATACCCCAAGTGATCTCAAATGGACAGGACCTTGGGACCAATCTCGAGACTTTCTCTCGAGATTTTATCTGAAATGGATGCTTACCTTAAGACACACCTGTGGGAAGAGATCTCAAGGTAGAAAAAGAATACGCTTCTCGGCTTAACCAGAGGTGGAAATTTGCAACTCTATACAGTTGACGTCGGTTTAAAACTGACTTATTAGATATTTTGTACGTTTATCTTGTGTAACTCGATCCGGATTGGATTAAATAGCGATTTACTCGGTCCGTTTTTTCCGAAATAAACACGTCGGATCGAATTAACTTTTAGGATTGAATTCAATTAGCCAATCTATCAGAAACACGATCTAGCAAAAAATTGTAACGACATAAGTGCGATTGACTTGACCAAAAGTTACTAGAAATTTATTTTGTCACATTGGCGGAACAAACTATTACTTGCAAAATGTGTTCTATTCTTCGGTTAAATGGTTTTAGACGTTAGGAGAAAATTGCAGGTTTTGTGTTTGGCTTGTTAGTTCATTAAAACTAACCTAACCACGTTAACTGACTTCAATGAACATCAAAACAATAGTGCACAACTCAACAACTCCAAAATAACATTAGGTTTGTTCCAATAGTTCGAAAAAACGTACATTGATACGCAGACCAATCCAAGTTTGTGTTCATGTTCGGTACCGTCATTTTGGTACACGACAACAAGCAGTTACTGGTTGGAGTACCGCTAGTACTCGTTAGCTGAAATTAACCTTCCATTCCTAATAATTACAACACGTGAATAATGTGCATAAAACCTTTCCAATAACCCTTATTTGTGAGACTTTAGATAGTAAATAATTAGCGCAAGTGACGGTCACAAACTCCTTGTCGGAACAAAGCTATTATTAGAAGGGGGAAAGACCTTAGACTAACAATAATGAACGCCACAACTATTTATTTTAGTAATGTTATTTCTCTTTAGTTTTTGTAACAAGGATTAACCTCTAATTGAAATATTCAAGTCCAGTCCAAATGAGATAAATGCTTTGTTTACGTGATCGAACAATTCATATTCAGTCCAACCACAATCAAATCCCGCGAGATAAACGCAGTGTATTATTTAAATATATAAACATATTCATCTCTTATTAAATTGTTAAAATATTCTTCATTTTCGTTCACGAAAATTTTTCCACAACCACCTGTGGTTTCTTCTGTTGACTATATGGTCCTGCTGAAAATCTTTTTATCAGAGAAGAAGATCGGAGCTTTTTTTTTGGAGTTTTCAATTTTGTTAGCAGTGTCCTTGCTCTTTCAAGGCGTCTTTTCTCCATTGTCATAAGCTGGCCTCTTCTAAAAATGTACGGTCTCTATCTGATATCTTCAGCAATAATCTTGCGAATCCTTGCATCGGATATCTGAAGATCTCTTGCTAAGGAATGCATTGACGTTCCTGAATTTATTGATAATTTCCTGGATTCTGTGTACGATATTTGGACTCCTGGATCCTGGATCCTCGCATATTATCGTTGTTCTCACGTATACGAAAACAAACTTCTATCTTACAGAATTCCACCTCAAGACTCATCGCATGCCTTCTAACTGGAAACTTTCCATTGAGGTATCACCTCGATAAAGTAGGCAGCCGGAAACAAAAAATTGCAGATTCTGTGGCCTGGACGATGAAACCTCAAGCCATTGTAGATTCTAGGCGAAGTCATGACTATGCTGATTAGCTTTGTTAGGCAATTGTGTATCCCAGAACTAGGGTCTTGAACAAAAGATCACACTATGCTGTCGCAGTTCAGAGAGGTTCATTTGCAGCCACTCGCCCACCTATCTAATCTAATCTAGCCCTATCGTGTAGATTTAGGATCAAGGATCAAGCATGTCAACGCAATCCAACGCCTTTTTTTGAAATACAGCGTTTTAAAAATTGCCAAAAATATTTCCAATTGCATTAAACTAATGAGCTACTTTCATAGATTTTTATCTGCAGATAACAGTGGAAACTCATCGCGAAAAAGTTTTTGAAGAAAGTGTAATCCGCTAGTCGAAAGTTCTCTATACAAATTACTGAGGTGTTCATGAATTAAATTTATAAATGGGGCAACTGATGGCACTTATCTTAAGAAATTGCACTACAAAAATCTTGTGACTTTTCACAAAGCAAGAGTGTACTCAATTAAAATCGTGAAGGTATGAGCATATTAAAATTCTGGTTTTAATTTCATTTCTTCGTCGAGAGCTGTTTGTAAGAGTTGTAAAATGTTTATGCACTGCTCGTGGAAAAATACAATACCCAAGAGAAGTTTAAAATCTTATAAACACCTCAAGAAAAGATTAAAACGATTTTTATTTTGCACGTAGAAATAAAATCGTGACTTTTATTAAAGCAGTAAAATGCAAAGTTTTTAATAGAAGTGAGTAATACTTAAGTTGAACTTAATTAAGCTGCAATATAATTTAAAATCTTAATTAAATACTTGAAGCTTTCCATCATTTTTTAATTAATGACTCAAATCTTCTTAGCGAATTTTTGTGGTACGTACGTACGGACATGAAAGATCCAGTGAAGTAGGTATAGCCCTAGTTGGGAATTAAATCGACGTGACTAGAATCTCTAGCAGATGAAAATTAATAAGAGCGCGACGTCGGCGACGCTCGGAAAAATTGAGGTCGTTCAAGAACAATAGAGATTATACGCGACGTTGACGTACGGCTCTAAGGCACCAAGGCGTACTTTAACTAATTGAGCCCTGATGTCGTAAAAATTTAATTTCCTCTTTTTTAATTCAATTGTCATTGATTTTTATACTTTAATTAATAGACTACTATTTTATGACCCCAGGAGTTTTTTAGCTACAATTTTAAACCAGAAATTTAATAAAGAGTACAATCATGTTCTATGATCATTTTTTATATGATTGTAAATGTACAATTCCTCCCACACGCAAGTAGGACACAAACGAATGGGGGGGGGGGGGCATATTCTTGAATCACTCGACACAATATCGTATACGACTTTCATCATTGCCTTGTACGTAAAAAATAAGATTCTGTCGTGGTCATGTCGTATACGAGATTGTGTCGAGTGATTCAAGAATAACGTATCATATACGTTTCATCATTATTGTCTCTTTTTCTATAATTAAACGTGATATTTTCATGTCCTATACTAATAGTGTAGTATATTCAAATTAGTTACTTGCTGATTAAATTAATTCAGTAATAATTTCATAAAATTATAAAAAACATGTTTTTTATACAGGGTGGGCCAACGAAAACGAAACAGACGAGTTTTAAAATAGTTAATAAAAAATTTTGAAAAAACGCTCGGACAGGTCAACTTTGGTTTCGAGGGGGCCATATTTTGCAATAGAAGTGATTCAAAAAGCCATTCACCCCTGTGCCCTATGGACACAACCCCTAAAATTTTAATAGGGATGGTGGGGTAAGTAATACCTTGTTAGAAAGAACTGTTTACTCAGAGTAACATACAAAAAAAAAAGTTAAATCGATCGATTCGTTTTAAAGATATTCAAAATTTAGCAAGTAGAGATTTCATGTCTTTTAAAATTGTGCTATGAACACCACGCCTTCAATTTTAAGTATTTTGATAGGGTAAGTAATATCGTTTCGAGGGGGACATATTTTGCAATAGACCTGATTCAAAAATCCATTCATCCCTCGCCCTTTGGACACAACCCCTAAAAATTTAATAGGGATGGTGGGGTAAGTAATACCTCGCTAGAAAGATCTTTTTACCCAGAGTAACATGCCAAAAAAAAGTTAAATCCTTCGATTCGTTTTGAAGATATTCAAAATTTAACATGTAGAGTTTTCATGCCTTTAAAATTGTGCTATGAACACAACGGCTTCAATTTTAAGTGATTTGATAGGGTAAGTAATACCTCCTGGGAAAGATCTTTTAACCCAAAGTAACATACAAAAACATGTAAAACGCAATTTATTTTCATTTTCTACAAAAGAGAGATTTTAAAAAACAAATTTAAATTTATTCGAGGAATTGTTTAAAATTTTGTAACATCTGGAACAAAACAATGCAAAACATAAAACGATTTATAACCGCATTGAGATTCTTTTTATCAGTTGTATTTTGTATTAGTGGTGATTTTCATCGAGTTAAAACTGTTTAAGACTAATTATTAGAAGTCAACATTTAAAATTTTGTGAACTTCTGTAAAAGCTTCTGCTAGCAATGGTTTATACAATTCCAGAAAGGGTTGAATTAATCACTTTTTATTTTAAAAACGATGAGAATGCTCATCGTGTAGCTAATTTATTTAATGAACAACATCCAAACAAACATTGTAACCGAAAATACGTTCTGGAGTTGGTTGCAAAATTTAAAAATACTGGTTCTGTTGGTAATAAGAAACGCGATCCTGGTAATGTTCGTCCAATAAGAAATGAGGTCGTTGAAATAGGTGTTTTGGGACAAGTTGCTGCAGATCCAACTTTAAGCACAAGAAAACTGGAGACTGTGACTAACATCAGCAGAACAACCATTCGCCGAATATTCAAAGGTCACAAATATCATCCCTATAAAATTCATTTAATTCATGAGTTAAATGAAGATGATTTTGATAGGCGACTGCAATTTTGTGAGGTGATGACGGAACGGATAATTGCTGATGAAAATTATCTTTATAATATCTGTTTTTCTGATGAGTGCACTTTTTTCTTAAACTCAACCGTTAATCGTCATAATTGTCGATATTGGTCAGATGAGAATCCTAGGGTATTTCATGAAGTTCACACTCAAACTCCTCAAAAATTAAATGTATGGGTTTGAATTTTTGGAGACCGTCTTATTGGTCCTTATTTTCTAGATGGCAATCTAACAGGGGATGTGTACTTGGATCTACTTCAAAACTTTGTTCATCCAAAATGACGATCGTTATTTAGAAGACCATCTGATTTTCCAACAAGACGGAGCCCCTCCTCATTACACACGGCCTTGTTAGGGAATTCTTTGATACGACGTTTCCTGGGCAATGGATTGGGCGTAGAGGACCTTTGGAGTGGCCGCCGCGATCTCCCGATCTTACTCCTCTTGATTTTTTCCTTTGGGAGCATTTAAAAAGTAAGATTTACGCAACGGAACCAGGATCTCTAGCAGAGTTACGACAGAGAATTATTAATGAATGCCGAGAAATTACTGCTGAAATGTTACAAAATGTAAGAATTCGCTTTGAGCAAAATTTGTACGTTTGCATGGAGGTTGGTGGAACTCAATTCGAACATTTAATAAAATAATAAAAACATCCTTGAAAGTGTCGGGATCGATGGGATTCTTTAAAGTGTTAAGTTTTCTTCAAAAAGATTAGTTACGTTTAATTTGGTTAAATAAAAAATAATGTGCAATACTGTTTTATTTTGAATTCTTTAAAACAAACCAATCGATTTCACTTTTGTTTTTTTGTATGTTACTAGTGGTAAAAAGAACTTTCCAAGGAGGTATTACTTACCCTATCAAAAGACTTAAAATTGAAGGCGTGGTGTTCATAGCACAATTTTAAAAGGTATGAAAACTCTACTTGCTAAATTTTGAATATCTTTAAAACGAATCGATCGATTTAACTTTTTTTTTGTATGTTACTCTGGGTAAAACGATCTTTCCAACGAGGTATTACATACCCCACCATCCCTATTAAAATTTAAAGGGTTGTGTCCATAGGGCGCAGGGATGAATGGATTTTTGAATCAGCTCTATTGCAAAATATGCCCCCCTCGAAACTAAAGTTGACCTGTCCGAGCATTTTTTCAAATTTTTTTATTAACTATTTCAAAACTCGTCTGTTTCGTTTTCGTTGGCCCACCCTGTATAAAAAGTCTCGTGTAATAATATTTTTGTGACTAAAGTAAATATTGACTTAATTCTTATTTTTATCACAACATGAACACAATTTATTCAGTTATTATATTTGCGTTTAGGAATGTAACCCAAATTATTATTTAAGCAACCGTAAATAAAATTACCTTAAATAAATACATCCCTCGAATTTATTATCCGAATTACTTAAATAAAAACGCCTCTCGCACATTTTGTTGTAGATTTTTCAAATTCTATTGCCACAGACATGCTTTTGGCACAAAAAATACTTCAGTTGGCATTAAATCAAGTAAAAGCCAACATGTTTTGATAAAGCACTTGTTCGATCAATGAAAATCTAATAAACGCTAAAAGCGGGTTTTCATATAGTAAACACCTGTTAACTAAAATCACGCGGGTCTGAAGAAAGTTATATAGTTTTAGTCATGTGTTTATTTAATATTCATGAAGTTGTTCGCCATCCAACACGTACTTTTTAAAATAGTAAAATTGGTAACTATTTTTTTCGAATTTCATAAAACTAATAGGTACATTTATAGATTTTGGTCTGCTGATTATGAAGAAATAAAAAATTTTACTCTGCGACCGGTAGTTTAGAAATTACTGCCATTTTTGTAATACTAAAAAAATCATATACATGGTGTTCCAAAATTGGTAGATAAGCTCTTGATACATTTACAATGAAACCATAGTTACCTTTTAGCTTTTCAAATCTTGACAGTTTTAACAATGTCATATTTGGGAAAATCCTTATTTCTTCATGGTGTTATTCTGAACAAAAACGATAGTAATTGGGTTGTTAAATTTTAATCTCTCGCGATGTCAAAAAACGCTATTCTGTACATTACCTCGATTGTACAGAAATCGATTTTTACTCGCGCTATCAATTTTGACATAAGTTATTTTACATAAGAATGAAATGTGAATAACAGCACTGTTAATTTTACAGCGCAAATTACACTATTACTCTTAATTTCCCATAGAAAAAATATAAAACAATTTTTAATATTTTTCTGATACTCTATTAAAGGTCCCAGACAATGTAGAGAAGTTATGCACCAGTTCTGAGACGCTCTACACATATTTTAATGTTAATCTCCTTCCTCTTTGCTTTAAAATCAAAAAATGTATGAGATTTTCGTTTATTGTCCGATAAAGTTTAATGAAACTAATTGCTCTCAATAAGTGAAGTTCTTTAATGGACGCAACTAAGGATGCACAAAGTAAACATTATGTTCTCGCAACTTCTATAGTTGCATCCACTTAAAGTACTGACAGAAGTTTCAAATTTCCAAAGACATTATATAAGATTCGAGAAGTTTAAATAAAAATTAAGCTTGAAATAAATATGATGAGACTACTTATTTATTAAATGGAATAAAAATAAGGTCTTTCCAAAAAATCCAACTTATTCATATACAGGGTGACCTTTTAAAATAAATGAATATTTTTTCGCCAACGGATTTACCGAAACTGAACCAAAGTTCTTTTTTTTATGGCAGCCATATTGAATTTACACATATTGGGTGTATCATATATGTAATATTTTAAGCAAAATAAAAATTATTTCATATTACTTACAAAAATTGGCCCTGAATAGATGTAAACTGTCAATACATATGTGTTAAATTTTTTTTTTAAATTTGACATACGGTATCCAAATTACTCAGAAAAAAACACTGATTCCAAATTTGTGTGAATTCAATAAATTCAAAAAAATTAAATTTGGGTTATTTTCGGTCAATCCGTTTGCGAACAAAAAATATTCATTTATCTTACTGCATTGTACATCTATAATGCCAAAGAACATTTTTGGTGCCACCCAAAATAAAAAAGTTATACCCATATTTTAAAAATCCCATTTTCTTGTTTTTTTTAAGATATTCAAATATTTTGTCAACGAATTATTAATATTCGAACAAATCTATGCTACTTTGTCCATTTAAGGGACTTACTATCTCCAATAATATGAAAGATATACCCATACAGTCCAACGTCAAATGGGACACCCTGTATTTAATTTATGATTGTAAAATTTCGTATTAAAAAACTTATTAAAAAACAAAAGCTTACTTGTAAAATTAGAAATTTGCTTGAAAATTTTGAGGATCAAGCTAACATTTTTGTGCATTATCCAGAACAAAATGACGTCTTAGAAAATTGGAAGAAAAAAGTTTTTGATGTCCATTTTTTCTTCTGATGTTTCCTTGATGTAAGGTCCAAAAACTATTTTCCAATAATTTTCTATGACATTGTTGTTTTGTGCTGGATACCGAACAAAATTTTTGGTTTGATCCTTAAATTTTATAAGTAAATATTATTTGTCTTTTAATTAGTTTTTTGTTTTTTTTCATGTACTAATTTTAAAATTACTCCCTCTGTCACAAAATGTGGTATATCATTCTAAAAAAATAAATACCGAATATGGATATTTATAAGAAAATACACGCCTGGTCTTCCTGAATTATGAATATAGAACATCTCTTTCCAATGAATAATAACAAATCGAAGCAATTAAATGCCGAACATAGGACCGGTCATTTTAATTTATATTTCGAATTTCAAACTATGTAGTTCGAACTCAAACCATTAGAAAACCAAGTTTAAAAAACATTCGTGTGCAAAAGAAGTTCTAGTCCGAAAGAAGATATGTTTCGAAAGAATTTAGAGTTCAAAAGAACTCGGAAACTTTTTCTGAGTTCTAACAAAAATTATATAATATATTATACAAGGTATCCCTCCTATCGTTATAAACACATTTTTGGAGCGTAATCTAGGTTCAATTCTTAGACTAAGAAACTCAAAAGTTGTAGGTCTATCTTTTTTATTCAAGAACTACAGAACTTCCTGAAGTATTATTACTAGTCTAGTCGCTAGAGGGGTAAAAATGAGTCCAACCCCGCATTAAACCAGGTACTTCTGATTTTCTTAAATATTGTTAGTGATGGTTTGAGAGTGAAGACCCCAAATTGTCGTCATCCCCACCCTCTGCATTTTCCGCCATATTGAAAAAAAACACCAAAAATCGGCACTTTTTCAATTTTTTCTCTAAAACGGTTCATCGTAGTCAAATTTGCTTCATATTCATTCTTGCAGAGGACAAAATTTCCTACAAGAATCACTTACTAACTTTGATTCTACGACTAATAACATAGGAGGAAAAATTGAGGGAAAGTTCTGTTGTTTGGTTATTTCTTTTACGTGATTCCCTGGCACTGGAACCAGCGTAGTGTGAACCCGTACCAGCAAACAATTGAATCTGTCTATTTCCAAACAGACATCTTTGTTTTTTGGGATATTTTATTTCATCTTCTAACTTTTGTTTGTGATATTTATATTGAAAGGTAAGCTACTGCACAAAATCGTGTGGAATCGAAATATGACATTCGAACCAATCTGCGCAGATTACTTCAAGTATATCCAACAACATGATGGTCATTCTCTAATGGTTGCTTTTGATGGCTACCCAGTTACTGGCCAAAGTACCAAGAGCGCAGAACGAGCAAGGACGTACAATGTGAATGCACACAGTGACGTCACATTCGACAGAATAATAACTGTCAACTCAACATTTCAGGAGAAGTTACTGTCTAATGAGGAAAACTTCTTCAGAGTGCACTTGAATCTTCAAACATCACTACCAAGCATGCTGTAGAAGGAGAGGTCCCAGGTTTTCGGATTCACCAGATCTTTTCTTCTCCCCCAATTCATTTAAATATGATTTTTCTGACATTGTACTGGTCCTCCATGCAATAAATAGATGCGACACCACGTCCAACATGTTCGGATTTGGAAAAAAGAAGTTTTGCAACCTTTTCCGTTTAATCCCACTATTGCAGGAAGTTGCACAAACATTCTATGACACTTCTGCCACCACTGCATAAATTTCAGAGGCGGAAGAGCGAATTTTGGTCACATTATATGGAGCTGACATCGACCAATCCCTCGGCGATTTGCGCTACTAGATTTATCAGCAGCAGCTAAGCTTGACTTTGCCAAACTTACGCCGACGACAGATGTAGCCCACTTCCATTTACTCCGAAAGTACCACCAGCTGATGCAGTGGTTGGGTTATTACAAAAATCCTTTGGAATGGGGATGGGTGAGAGTGATCACAGGATTAGTTGCTGTAAAAATAGCAAGAGATGCAGTACCATCAGGAAATGCCTCACCGGCTGTACTGCACCTTGTGGCTGCAGAAAATGTGGACTTAACTGTTCCAGCTTGTGCAAATATTGTGCTAGGAAGTACTGCGAAAACAGACCAGAAATTGTGATCGACCAAGACTATGAAGATAGCGATGATTTTACTGAATTAGCTCAAAATGAACACTCCATTGATGAATCCCCTCAGCCTTTTCAGCCAAAACGACATCGATTGTAATATTAAGTTCTATGATATAAACATTTGTGACTTTTCATATTTATTCCCCGATTGTTTTTGATGTAAGTTTTGTTTATGATGATACTTCACTGAAGTTGACGTTTACTTTATCCTTTATAAACACGAGTATGAGTGAGGAAAAAGTTTCCTCCTTTGATATTGGTCGTAGAAACAAAGTTAATTAGTTATTCTTGGAGGAAATTTTGTCATCTACAAGAATGAATATGAAGCCAATTTGGCTACGATATACCGTTTAGGAGATATAAGGGAAAAATGGTTGGTTTTTTCAAGATGGTAGAAAACGCAGAGGGGTGGGAATGACGAAAACTTGGGGTTTTCACTCTCTAACCATCCTTAACAACATTTAAAAAAATCAGATCTACCTGATTTAATGTAGGGTTGGACCACTCTAGAGTATACGTCAAACTTAAAAAGCTGGGTCCGAACAGCTCGAACATTTTATGTTTTTGTCAGAGGTTAATTTACAAATATTTTCAAAATTTTCTTTTGAGTTTTCTAACTTTTGTCTTTAAGACCATAATGAAAATACATGCTTTCGTTAAAGTTCATTTTCTAAAGATTAGTTACAAGTGAAATTTTGGATTAAATCAAGGCCTACTTAAGCTGAACGAACAAACGGTCCTTACTGTCTTAATTTAATTATGTGTAAAATTAAAACTTTTCGATGGAACCTATCTCAAATAATTTTTTTTGTCGTTTCTCCATTCGAAATATCATTGAACGCACTTTATTATAAAGAAATAAAACCAAATAAATATTAAAAAATAACACGTCCAGGGTAACTCCAGTATTTGTCAAAAATGCATAGAGATGGTTGGTCTTAATGCGGACCGCTAGAGCGCGCTTAAGTTTAGGAAAAAAAATCATGATAAATCATGAAACTGACGATTAAGTGTGCCGCTATATCTCAAGTTTCTCTTGTCAGATTTTCAAATGTTATTTATGTGTTGCAGTTTTATGTAGAATTAATTATAAGCGCCCAAAGTTTAGGCACTTTTAGATCATTATATTTTTTATACTTAATCTAAATTTTCATCAAGTTTTTTTTTAATATACTTATATAATTATGGAGGATTTAATTCTTTCAGTTAGAAAACCAACTCATTGGTTAAAAACAAATATAATAAACTTTGTGGTAATTAAATTATTTTCTAGTCCGACAGTTTCTTTAGATTACGGCTTCCATTACTCTAAAATTATTAATTTTCACGAACACCAAATGCGTCCTTTAATTTTCTCTTGTAAAATAATATTTCCATCCAAAATTTTAGATATAATAATATTAAACAACCGTAAAATATATTCAAGAGCTATATTTATTTTTAATTAGGTATATTTTCTTTAATAAAATTAAATTATGATTCTAAGCAGGGAAGGTTTATTGAAGGTTTTAATTAATTTTACGAAGACAACATTTACTTTACCTAGCCGTATATTTCATTACAAAATAGGATGTGGAAATATTTAATGTTTTACTTGAGGTATAAAGTAATTACTTATTTAAACGGGGTTATCATTAAAAAATTATTTATTAAATAATTTAGAAGATCAAAGTGTAATGAAATGGGAATTTTGAAGTAATCTTATTAAAACTTAAAATATCTAAAAGTTAGTTTTAATAAAGTAATAAGTTAAGTTTTAAGGAAATTTCATAAATATTTAGTATGATATGAATTGTTTGGTGTAGCTTTTATATTTCAATTTCTTTTGATGTGGAGATTCTCTTTTAGGGTGTGTCGTGAAAATTGATTATACCTTAGGTAATAGAAAAATATCAAACACACGAAAATAATTTAAAAAGTAATTCGAGAGAATGTGTTTACACACATGACTTGGTGCTATCAAAGAATTAAATTACCAGTGAATATTCGTGGCTGCTCCATAAACAAGACATAAATATAAGTTTTTATCCTCAAAGTGCGCACATACTTTCATGTGAGTGCTGCATTTTGGTAAGAACTAGGATGATAAAGGGCAAGATGTCACTAAGTAGCCCCTAAATATTTATAAGGACAATTCTAAAAGCTATAAGTAAAAGCCGACGTGATAAATGGCGCGCTTAAGGAGCCACAATCCCAAATAGCTCGCCATGTTATAAATCAAAATAATGCCTCGAGTATTCAAGATATGGAAGAACTTTAGGTGTTAAACTAAAAAATTATAATTTTTTTCAAAAGATCACCTGATTCGGGCAAGGTTATGAATTTTCATTAGAGGAAGTTCGTGGTTTAAATGTAATTTATGATGACAGCTTGCGCAAGCCCCCGGGGAGTTAGAAGATATAGCAGCCGAATATTATCTCAATTACACTGATTTAATTGCAGCCGAGAGCATCCTCGACACTCAAAAGACTAACTTGCATTTCGATAATTAACTCTTAATTATAAATCAATACTAAAATTTGTTGATCCCAACTTAACAAAGTCAGGCTTTATAATTTTTAGCTTTTAAGAGCTTTAAGCTCCATCCCATTGCGTTGAAAGCTCTAATATCATTTTATAGCGCTGTTAAGTTTAATATCCTTCTTTAAATATTGTGAAGTTGCTGGCATTTCTGTGAAGCTTTTGGTCTCTAATGTCACTTCTAAACCTTAAACACATTCCTTAAGATAACGTTTTTTATTCAAATTTAATCACGTTTTAAAAATAGATTATAATGAATCCACGGTGCAGAAACATTTTTATTTTTAAATATCCTGTAATTGGACCGAAAAACAATAATTAAACAAAAAGCATTAATTAAATTGCAGGAAATTGAAGTTTTGTTAAATAAACATTCAATTAAGTAAAACGTACTTAAAAATAAATTAATTAGTAAATTCATGGGTATAAAATTGCAATACGAACAAAAATATTTTTATAAGACCTGATAAAACACCGTTACAAATACAAGTATGTGCTGAATGCACGAAAAAGTAATGGAGAGTCAGATATTTTTATAAAATATATTAGAAATGCCCCTTCCATTTGTAAATCAAAAACTCAACAAAGAAACTAAAAAAAACTGATAAATTTTAAAATTTACTTTCAGAATCTAGGTGATATTAACACGAAAATTAAGGATATACTCTTGAGAGGTAATTGTGTAGCATATATGATGCGTATGTAATATGTAATTGTACAAACTTGGATAATAGAGGAAGTAAATTCCTTGGAATTTCTACTAACGGATTTCATAAAATTTAGATGCAATTTACACCTTTTCCAATTCAATTTCAGAAATCATCAATTGTAATTCATAATTGTCAATTGTATTTCAGAAATCATCAATTTAATTTCAGAATAATTAATTTAATTTCAGAAAGTTTCAATTGTATTTCAGAATAGTCAAATCAATTTTAGAAAGCATCAATTGTAATTCAGAAAAGATCAATTGTATTTCAGAAAGCATCAATTGTATTTCAGAAAAATTAATTTAATTCTAGAAAAGACCTTTTGTAAAATATTGTGGAAGCCAAGAGTTTTTGGCAGATTATTTTACTTGGGTATAACATTGGTGTCCTAACCTAACCTAACCTAACCCTGGTGTTACTGGTGTAGTGTTAAATTTCAACAGACATTTTTGATGAAATGTGTTTGTGCTATTGTGGTTCACGTGCACAAGTACCGTCAAAATCTCTTGACTTCCTCGTTTTTTTTATAATTGGTACTTTCCGAAATTAAATTGATTTTTCTGATATGCAATTGATGCTTTCTGAAATACAACTGATCTTTTCTGAAATACAATTGACTATTCTGAAATACAATTGACTATTCTAAAATACAATTGACACTTTCTGAAATTGAATTGATTATTCTGAAATACAATTACCTATTCTGAAATCGAATTAATATTTTCTGAAATACAATTGACTACTCTGAAATCGAATTGATCTATTCTGAAATACAATTGGAAAACATGCAAAATCCAGAGCCCGCGGAATTTTTATCTTTACCTATTCCTGTGTAAAAGAGGTTGAACAATTGTTTGTTGAATCATAAATGCATTCTTGGTGCTGTATATTTGCGTAAGGTTTGTGTGATCCATTACAAAAAGGGGGGTATGTAGGTAGGTGTAGCAATAAATGTGTACTTGTCCTTGTAGAATCAAATTTATTAATTTTATCACATTGACCAGTTTCGGTGGTGGGCCATCTTCAGAATGTGAACGTCATCTAAAAGAAATTCAAAATGATGGGTGTCATAATTTTCGGACTTTAGTAAACCACATGTATTTTTTCTAGTTTGGTAGTTCAAAGATCTGTTAAGATTTAAATTATAAACTGATGATGCATGTGAAAATTTGAAAAAGCTAATAAAAAAATAATGTAGTTAAATTTATGAGTCTTCATGTATCAAGTTTGATAAAGGGTGATGAATGAATGACCTTGAATAAACAACTTAACACTACCAAAATTTTTAATAGTGTTAAATACACGCGCTTAGTTTAACCTAGAAGAAATATATGATGACGTTCACATTCTGAAGATGGCCCACCGCCGAAACCGGTCAATGTGATAAAAATAATAAATTCGATTCTACAAGGACAAGTTCACATTTATTGCTACACTTACCTACATACTGTATATTTGCCACTTACATCACCGTCTGATAAACATATCTTGAATAATAACATAGTCCAGAAACTTCCTTATATGGTATAGTTTATCCGAGCCATAAACGGATGTCGTCTGGACTACCGAAAGACAAGACAATAGTCTTGCTCACTTTCTTTTACATTTAAAAATCCGTAAGCAAGGCAAAATTTTTGTGTATGGATGTTGGGCTAACAAAAACAATACGTGTTCGGTTTAAGTGGCAGAAATTAACAATCCAGGCAACTGTTAATTAATTTATTTGGCGCATGTACTTTAGCAAGTTATTACAATGACTCGGTGAAGTTATTTACAACAGTTTCTCATATTTAAATTTATAGCGTTTTAATAATATACCTATTCTTAGAGATTCTTTTCTGGACCTGGTGTTTTTAACATTCACTGAGGTCGAAGTGCAGGAACCTACTTAACCTAACGTAACCAAACCTACTGGCCCTTTTAATTTAATTTATTTAACTGACGGGGTTTACTCACTTTTACACACGATAAAATACAGTACAAAATAGCACAGACATAAAATATAAATATGAAAAATAAAATAATATAAAGTAAGTATAAACAATGAACCATGTTAAAGACAACCCAAGAAGATATTTAGGAGTTTTGCCAATGTCAAAATATCGGAGTTTCTTCAGCAAGCCTCCAGTTTTTACAAACCAAGATGCTCCTCCAGAAGCTGATGGTCATCATCCTCCTGCCTGATTCCCAATTTGAGTATCGTAAAAATTTATGCTGCGGTCACTCAATCTTCTAATTGTGCACCTCATAATATGGGAATCAGATAGTATTCAAGGTAAGAACGAACTAAGGAGATATACAATGTTCTGATGACTGAGATATCGTCGAAATCTTAGACATTCTCATGGCCGTTTTGAACTTATTCTCGATGTGGCAATCAAAGGAAAAATTGCTTTGAAACGTCATTCCGCGATAGGGGATGCTGGGACATGAGACCAGTTCATACCTCCGTCAATGGTATATGAACTATCGAATTTTCTGCGACCTTTATAAAATAACACTTGGAAGCACTTACCGACGTTGATCAGAATCTTATTAAGTCTATTATTCACGAAAGGTGTCAAGATCCTACTGCAGATACAGGCGTTTCATCGGTAAAAACATTAAAGAACTTAATATCGTCAGCAACGCAGCAGTGAACATCATTAATGAAAATGTTGAAAAGTAGTGGACCGAGGTGTGAGAACTGTCGTATACCTTTTTTAAATAGTTCCTTTCAACATATACCCTTTGATATCATAATACAACATGTCAACCCAATATGAAATTTCTTGAATTAGTGCCTAATTTTAAGAAATTTAAGAAAGCTAATTATGGTAATACTAACTTTTATTTGCCTAATATTGATAGGGAATTATGGACAATATGCTACTAAAATGTTTGTATCACTTTTTACCATATATGTGAGGATAAAAGTCCTAAAAGGTTCAAGAAGGATTTGATTAACTTAATTATATAAAAAAGGAAGACACATTATGACATTATAATTTTAAAGAGAATATTACTGATTATGGTAACTTTAAGAGGCTTAGAAATAGAAGCAATTATATACGATAAAGTGCCTTCTGACAATATTTGTCTTGTATGTCTGATTTATTTTCAATAACAGTTACGGATTATTTGAAGAGACGAGATTCGGGATCTTAAAGATACATGTAACTTTGGGCGTAAATGCGTATTTACACTTATCAAGCCGCTACATTTAATATTTTAGTCGTCAATCAAAAGCGCTACTATTCCCAGAAACTGGGGACAAAGTTACATTAAACCAATACACAAGTGGAAAGATGTTTTCTATAGGGGATTTGCAATCAATCCTCTATACGTAAAAAAATAATTTCAAATCAACTTAAATCGATGTATTTACTTTCGGAAAAACAACATGACTTTGTTGAAGGCCGCTCAACATTCTAGTCTATCAATCGTATATTTTAGATGCTTTGGAATCCGGCAGGCAAGTCAATGCCGTATATACCGACTTTTTTACAAAATTTTGTACAATCATGTGTGGTACTATCATTTATCAGTGCTAAAATTTTTGGCTGAAAATTGCTGGGAAAACTTCAGAAAATCGTCGATTTCTAGAATTATTTTGTATTTTTATAAACATTTTTACAAAATGTTGTACAATCGTGTGTGGCACCAGTGCCACATTTTCTATCAGTGTTACAATTTTCGGCGGAAAATTCCAAGGAAAACTTCAGAAAATCGTCGATGATTTCTTGAATTATTTTGTATTTTAATCGCGTTTATGGGACTTTAGTTGGAAAAAACCTAATAACTTTTTTTAATAAATATTTTTACAAAATTTTTTGCAATCGTGTACGGTAATATCATTTATCAGTTCTACATTTTTGGACGGAAAATTCCTAGGAAAACCTTAAAAAATCGTTGAATTATTTTATGATTTTTGAAACTTTCCGCCACAAATAACTTAAGAAGTTTTTTATTTTTATAAAAAAATTTACACATTTTTGAACAAGCATATATGGTAAAATGCCGAAAGAATAAAGCTATAAACAAATCCAATCTCAATTAATAAAGAGTGTTTGGTTTTAAATGGCAAATAATGAAATAATGGACACAGTTATTTAATTTAATCTAAGTTTTTTTATAAAATAAATTTTCGGTTTTTTATAACGACATTTTGTAATTTTGTTCTATTTGACTATTTTACGTTCTGCCATTTGTCCAAGTTGGCTTTTTTTATTTCGGTCATTATAGGCCTATTTAGTTTTGACCTTTTCAAAGACCCAGAACGTAGAAAGGTAATTACAATGTTAAAATATAAAAATAAAACAATTGTATTCAATGTATGATATTTTCATGGAAGTTTTGTTTTTTATGGCACAAAGTTTCTTATTTTTTATCGCGCGATATTGGGCCCTTTAGCTTCGTCGGTCCTTAAGCATTGCTTAACCTTGCTTATAGATAGTTACGCCACTGAGTATTATCCTTGTTTATATATACTTAAACTTAAGTATATACAAGGGTATTAACAAGGGTATAAACAAGGGTATTATGAACCAAGAATCTAGCAACTCAACGGTGAACAACCTGCAATCTATTTCCACTGTAAAGTTGTTGAAAGCTTGTCTCATAGTGTCAGCTGGTATTGTACTTCAAAATTAACAATTGACTCTGAAGATGACTTTATATCGAAACTAATTGATCTGTTTCTTAAATGTGTGAAACATTGTAGAATTATTGAATGTAAAGAATCCTGATATTCTTAAACTTAAGTAGTATTTAATATTAAAATAAAAAACTCACTCTTTTTAAAGATATTTAATGAGCCAGAACGTTTTCGTAAACCAATGTTGACATTATCAATGGCATTAACTGACAGAAAAATATCTTTAAGAAGAGTGAGTTTTTTATTTTAATATTAAATATTATACTAAAAAATTAATTTTAGATGGATCTATCACATATTAATTAAAATTAAGTACCAAAGTAACCTAACCTAACCTAACCTAACTATAGACCAATTTATCTTCTTCCAACATTTAACAAAATTCTTCAAAAAGACATTGACAGAAGACTTGTCTACTTTATTGAAAACATCAATATGGATATCAAATGACAAATTATTTTCGAAGCATCTATCATGAATTTGCTACTCTTTCAAAACTATCTGATAAGTACCTTGGAGTATCGGTGTCAGGCATTTGACAGGGTTAATCATAAAGTAGGTACTCATTGCTAAGAGGTATGTTTTTTCTAACTTCATAAAGTGGATTTCAAACTTTTTAACTGAAAAGCATCAAACTTTTAAATATAAGGCAACATTCCAAAGAAAAATAAAGTATACTCCGGGATACCTCAGGGTTCCCACATGGACCTATACTATTCGCAAATTATGTCTATTTGCTGATGATTTAAAATTATTTCGTAAGATAGAAAATATCACTGATGTGCTTGCAATTTATGAAGATATAAACCATTTGTTAGAGTGATGTAAAATAAATCACTTGTAGGTATTTTAATATAAGTAAATGCCACTTAATTTTATTTGAAAAAAATCTCAAATCATTACGAATAGTATTTGATGCAAAATTAAACTTTCATAGTCACATTACTTAAATCTCTAATAACGCAATAAAAACTCTTGGATTTATCAATAAAATGAGTATATATTTTTCATTAGTTTTTATGTATTACTATACAAAACATACGCAAGATCCAAATTGGAGTACTCTTCCAAAATTTAGAATCCACAATATGCTAACTATACAAGTGTGTTTCGTTTCAAATTAAAAATTCGAAAGTTAATTATTTATATTTAAAGTAGAAAAAAGTAGAAAAAATATAAAAAATCAAGTCTCTAGGATGTTTTGTTCAAAAGTTATAAATTTTTATATAAAATATGGCGTTCTGGTCAATGCGTAAAGGTGTATTTTGAAAAATTCATATTTCGCCTAATAACTAAAATTAAGAAACAAAAATTGGTACAGATAAGTTTCTAAAAATTACCGATATTAATATATTAAATTTAATTATATTTTAAGGTATATTACCTAAAAACTTTTTGATTTTTTGAGTTTTTGGGGTGTAAAATTTTTTTTGGAGGATGTAGAGGGCAAGTGACCCCTACATTTCATCCATTTTCTATTATCTTTTATTTGCGGGGTCGACCTTCAAAAAATTCGAAAAAAAATTTTCTAGATATTTTTAAGGCTTGAAATTTTTCATGGAAATCGATTTTGATTTTTTTTTTCGAAAACTATAAAAGTTACCGGTTTAAAATTTTAAAAAATATTTGGTTAAAACTGGTTAAAGATTTTTTGGGGAAAAATCGTAAAGTTTTGCCATATTTGTAGAATCTATTTGCACACGAGATAATTATAATGATGCTAGCAATATATTGTAATAAAGATAGCATAATAATTTTCCCGTCGACGAGTTGACCGTCGCTGAGTTGACAATCGCCGAGTTGACATCGCCGAGTTGACCGTCGCCGAGTTGACCATCGCCGAGTTGACATCGCCGCGCCGGCTTGGTCGTTTAAAAAAAAATAAAAATCGAATTCAAAAAGTATTTAAAATAATCGGTAAAAATAAATTAATTAAAAATGCAGTGACAGATTGTTTTTCTTTCAGATAGTGAAACTTAAAGTCCTATAAAAGTTTTACACGAATGTCATCCCTTTTACTTCAACCACCCTGAATCTAAAAGCACAATAATAATTATTTTAACTACAAAAATTATTATTCATTTAAGATTTAAAGTCCAAATATTCATTTCTGTAAATTTGAAACATTTTACACTGGTTTTGTTCATGGGATATTAAAGAAAAAAGATGAAATGAGCAAAAAGCAAAAAGCAAAATGTAATTGTATTTTAACAGATTAAAAGGAACTTTTAAATAATAATTTACTTTTCAATGAAATAATTGTTCGAAATGACTACCACCAACTTCCATACAAAAATAAAGATTTTGTTCAAAATGCCGTCGAACATTCTGCAGCATTTCAGGCGTGATACGACGGCATTCATGGACAATACGCTGTCTTAAATCATCCAAAGATGCTGGTTAAGTAGCGTAGATTGTGTTCTTTAAGTGGCCTCACAGAAAAAAATCCAAAGGGGATAGATCTGGAGACCTTGCTGGCCATTCAATGGTGCCACGCCTACCAATCCATCGAAGAAATCTGTGGTTTAAATACTGACGTACCGGCAGCGCAAAATGTGGCGGAGCTCCATCCTGTTGAAATACCAACTGATCCTCGAAGTAGCACTCACCATTTTCCATTATGTCAGTAAGTAATGGATCAATGAGGTCTTGTAGCAACTCCAAATACATTGCTCCATTTTAATTTTCGGGCAAGAACAAAGGGCCAACGATTCGATCAGCATAAATGCCCGCCCAAACATTTAGTTTCTGTGGATATTAGGTATGTACTTCTTGGAATATCCCAGGTTTGCTATCTGCCCAATATCGACAGTTGTGGAGATTAACTGTACCATTTAAAAAAAAGTGCTTTCATCCGAAAAGCAAATGTTAAATAAAAAATTTGGATTTGTAGCGGCGCTTTCCGGCATTATTTCAAAAAACTCTAAGCGGCGGTCAAAGTCATCTTCATTCATTTCTGAGCTAGTTGAATTTTGTATGGGTGGAATTTATGGTGTTTCAAAATTCGAAAAAATGCTGGTTCTACTAATACCTGTTACAATAGCAAATTTTCTCGTGCTTAATGTTGGATCAATGGCCACTTGTCCCAAAACCCCTACTTCATTATCTTCGTTCCGTACTGGATTTTCAGCACGCCTCTTTTTATTTTTGACGGACCCAGTTTCTGGAAATTTTTCGATTAAATCCAAAACATATCTTACACTTGTTTGTTTGTCTTCATGTTGTTGATTAAACACTTCGGTCGCTCTTTGGGCACAGTAATTATTTCCAAAAAAGAGGGCTAAAATTTCAACCCTATCTGCAATTGAATATACCATAATTTTTAATTTAAAATTATTAAATGCCGAATGCCGAATGCGTGTTTGCTTGAAAAGTAGTTGATAAACACAAGTTTTAAGTAAAGTGGCTATAGCCATAAAACATCTGCTAAAATAAATTTAATTTTTGGCTATTGTTGTTAAAGTACAATAACATTTTACTTTTTTCTAATTTCTTTCTTTTTTCTTTAATATCCTATGAACATAACCAGTGTAAAATTTTTGAAATTTACAGAAATGAATATTTGGACTTTGAATCTTAAATGAATAATAATTTTTGTAGTTAAAATAATTTTGATTGTGCTTTTAGATTCAGGGTGGTTGAAGCAAAAGGGATGACATTTGTGTAAAACTTTTATAGAACTTTAAGTACTATCTGAAAGAAAAATAAACTGTCACTGCATTTTTAATTAATTTATTTTTACCGATTATTTTAAATACTTTTTGAATTCGATTTTTTTTTTTGAAAAAACGAATCGATAGATTTTCATTTAATTCATACAGTTGAATTCCAGATTTAAGCAGCTTTCAAATGATATATTACTGAACCCCTCTTGCCATTTAAGAAATGTGGGGGTTATCGCCCCCCGCTTAAGGGTGGGACGTGAGAGTACCTAAATCCATCTCATAATGCGTCCCTTTGAAAACCAAAATCGACCTATCGAATTGAAGTAAAATACCAAAACCGTTGTTGAAGTTTTCGGTGGGCCACTCTGTATATCAATCTGAAACTTAATTGTGAAATTTTATATACATTTTGTATGAAATTATTATAAATTAAGTACTCTACTAATTGTTGTATTTCAAAAAGTTATTTATAAAGAAAAATATACAACGTCAATTTTTATTAATTTTAGTAGTGTTGTTCACCATGATTTTTTCTTCTATTAACTTGAAAAACTTGGTGTACGAGGAGTAGGTACAGTAAGATTGGAACTATTTAAAAGTTATCTAGCAATTCTAAATCAGTATATTCTTCTTGGAAACTTTAGAAACTCCCAAAGACCAAGAAAAATAAGTGTACCTCAAGGTTCAGTACTCGTGCCTATTTTATAAAATTTATATATTTAAGATATAAATAATCTTGATTTAAATTATTCATATCCCGATGATTTTGCATTAATTTTTTATGCAAATAATATACTCGAAATTCCTGCAATATCCAATTATTTATTTCTAATAGTGAAAATTTTTGTATAATAAATATTATTGTTATTAATTTTGTAATACCTCATGTAGATTATCGGAATACCCAATTAATTTCAATTTAATTATACTAAACTGCTACACCGCAGTAATTTGCGGGGAAAATGCCGTGGAGGCATTCCCAAAATTTGCATATGAAAACGGCACATGTGTGAAACTGACACTCGCACATAATCATAACTCGAAAGAGAAATATTGCGCGGGTTAATATCGATGCAAATTGACTACTGCCTGTCGAGCTTTCACACCGCATTATTTAACCCCGAGGTTATTGTGATAAAATTTCCACGTTTTCATCACCTTATCCCTTTGTTTTCCTCGGAGTTAATTAAAAACAGAAAACAGAAGCTTTAAATCTTTAAAGCTGGAAGTTTCATTTTTCTTGTAGCATTATTGGAAACAATAAAAGCTTTCGCAACGCTTCTATTGTCGTTTATATCTGGGATTTCAGTGCATACCTTTGATCGCAACGTGCATACATAATTGCTTCGTAAAATAAGTAAAGTTCCTTTCAAACATTTAAAACAATTATCATGAGAATAATATATAATTAAAATACATAAAAACAGTTACGGATCAAAGAATATAAGCGGAATTAAAGCACTTGGGCGTAAATAAACCTCCTAGGTATCCATTAATTCGCCAAACAAAACGAAATAACCAAGAAAACCGAGAACTCGGTTTTCAGTTTCCTCATTTTCTCATTTCTCGACCGCTTAAAACGAATATTTTCAGTGGATATCTAACCACATCCAGCTACCAAGGGGAAGAAATGTAGCAGATTTCATTTTACGACACGTAGTTTTTCCTGTAATTTACAGATTCGTATCTTCCATTTCTATAACGAGATTGAAACTTTTTATTCCTACTCATAACATAAACCCATTAAACGAGATGAATTTTATACTGTAATTTTAAGGTTTATGAAAAAATGAGAGATAATAATTCAAAACGTAAGTAATTCCGAAAATATGAATTGTATGATTAAAATTTATTAAATAAACATAAAAAGCTTGAGTTGTAATTTATCATGCTTAAAGCTTATAATAAATGCTTCTGTACACCGGAGGCAACTTTGCTGATAACATATGTTTCTAGCATTTTTAGTGACGTATTTAAAATTTAGAACGAAGTATAGCTTTTGTTATCAACATTTTTAGAAAACATTTATTTTCAAAATGTTAGTTGCTGCCAACTTTTTTAATAATTTGTTTTCAGCATTTGTTATTATTTTTAATAGCATCTTGATAGCAATAGCCCATATTCAGCGCCAGTGATGAAATATTTAGAGACGTCGCTAACGTTAAACACGTCTCTAAAAAAATATTTCTAATGAAGAAACATTTTATAATAGTGTGTTTAAAGTTAACAACGTCTCTAAATTTTTCATCATGGTCGCTGAATACAGGCTAATGTTATTAGTACTTTTGGTAGCATTTTGAATAAAAAAATCTTATCAACAAGTTACTTCTTGCCTCCACAAATAACCTCTTAAGGGCCCCATACACTATCAAACAGTTTGCACAAACATGTTTGCGCAACATCTTGTTGACGAGTATTTTAATGAACAAGTGCTACTATCGACTTATGAAACGAGTTTTTTATACTTTTTATCTATTTAAAATAAAATATTATAGTTTTCAATTTTAGTAACTTTTTTGGTAGTTGGCAACTCTAATGTCAGGTTTGTCAAATCATCAAATAACCTGTAAATCGCTTGGCAACTGCCACATTAAAATCAATAAACTTCAGTGCTACCAACTTCGAAAAATAAAATTTACTACTCAGTAACGCACCGATAGCAGTGCGGTACTGGCTAGTAACGCACTGCTGTCAGTGTGTTACTGGTGACTAGTAACGCACCAAAATAGAAAAACAAAATTTTACACTGTTACACAAACTTCAAGTTCGTATGTTAAAACTTTACTCCCAATGAATACCAATAAACTCAACCCAAAATTTCTTACTTTTGGTACAGGCCATTTTAATCAATAAGCAGATGTTGTTAAACTCGACTTGTTATGTTTTGATTTGTGATTGTTATGAACAAAGGAACCAAGTAGGATAGAAGTATTTATAAATTATAACCATCTAACCCGTCCATACACTATCAAACATATTACGCAACAGAGCGTTTCGCAAATTTTTTGAAACACCCTCTGTTGCGCAAATGGCTTGATAGTGTATGGGGCCTTTTTTACTCACATTGCATATCGATCGGGTATTGAAAAAATTTGATTGAAATAATTTTGATGTTTTTCTTAATTTTGAGGGTTCTAATTTTTTTCGTTTTTGTGATTTAAAAATTAAAATACTTTTATGCTTAAATCGTTTAAGTATCTCCTAATATAAATTAATAAAAATATATTTTAATTTACCAACTTTTTTGATTTTTTTAATTTGGATTTTTATGATGTTCAAAAATATTTTAAACACAACCGAGTTTAATACGGCACTTCAAAGATTCAAAGACAGTATTTTTAGATTTTTGACGTTTTTCTAGTCAAAAATTGGTTAAAAAGTGGCGTTTTATTAATATTTTTTAAATTTGATACGAATTTACAAAATTTTTGATTAAATGGAGATTTTAAGGCTAAAAGGGGGCTAAAATTAGAAAAACTAAACCTATGGTTTAAATTGAAGTCAAATTTAAGTAATTTTTCTTGAATTGAAATTGGATATTAAACCGATTTTTTTTAAATTTTTTATTGCTCTTTTTATGCCCTAAAACACAAAATTAAAGTATTAAATCAAATTAACAATTCATTTCCAAAATTAGAGAGCTAAAATTCTGAATACATTATCGATGCCTCCAATATTCCAGTTTCAAACTATAATTTAAATTATTTTTTTTTAAATTACATTATGATTGTAAATCACTTCACTGACAAAATTCAAAGAGTTCCAATCCTAATAATATCTATACAGGGTGTTCCGTTCGTGGTTCACTAAACGTCGGGGTTGGAAACTAGAATAAATTTTATCGAGAAAAAACACAAAAAGTCTATCTTTTTTACTTTAGGAGCTGTAGCGTTTTATATTTTAGGCCACCGATTTTGATCAAAAATCACAAAGTTGCTTATTACATTTTAACCACAGTGAGTAGAGATTTAAAAAAATTATCATTAGCAAGCTAAAACTATCCTTTGTGAATAAAGGTAAAGGTGAAGAATTCAAATCCCAACTTTTCAAACGATAGACATATTTATTACATATGTAGTGCCACTAATAAATATTTCTATCGTTTGAAAAGTTGGAATTTGAATTATTCACCTTTACCGTTATCAATTATTCTTCCAATTCATCGTCAAGTTTTCATCTTAACCTTTTTCAATTGATAACAACAATAATACAAAAGTAGTTGTTAAAATGTGGAAAAAATCGCGAAATAAAAATAAATTAAAAAAAAAAAAAATTTTTTCAGTTTTTAAAATTTTTTCCAAGATGACACCTATTACGGTTATCTTTTCTAAATTTTCTGAAACTTGTTTACATTATTAACAAACCAGGTAATATTTTCAAGCCGCGGCTCTTTTCATTTACTTACTAAAGCCTTCTGAAGTTATTTCTACGAAAAGTATTACTGAGCATAGTTTGTTAAATAGGCTGTACGGTTTGTCAAAAGGGGTGCATAGTTTGTCAATTAGGGTATAAGTGACATCTGATGGAATTTCAAGTGTTTTATAACAATTTCAAGCCCGTCCTCCGTCCGATGTTATCACACTAACCTAATAATCCTTCTTGTAAGAGTAACTTTAGAAGGCTATAGTAAGTAAAGGAAAAGAGCTACGACTTCAATTTTTTCTTGGTTTGTTAAGTATATAAAGAACTTTGAGAAAACTTAAAAAAGTACAACCTTAATGGGTTTAAATAAATTAAAGGTTAACACAAATATTTGGACTGCTTCAAAAAATTAGAAAAACTTGTGATGTATTTTCTTTAAGTCCAACTTTATTATTTATACTTTTTGTATAAAATAAATTAAAAACTATCGATTTCGGGATAATTATATCCCATCTTCAGGTATTTAAAGAATCTTTATTGTCAAGATAATAGTGACATATGTGACATGTTCGATAGTTTTTAATTTATTTTATACAAAAAGTATAAATAATAAAGTTGGACTTAAAGAAAATACATCACAACTTTTTCTAATTCTTAATGGGTTTATTTTGGAAAAAAAATACAAAAACTAAAAAAAATATTTATTTCTTAATTTTTTTGCGACTTTTTTTCAACCTTTTAACTATTACTTTTCTATTTAATAACTTTTTTGATGTGTATTTAAAATCAAAAACTGGTTAAAAAATTGTGAAGTTAATAACGATTTTGGAAAGTGTATTAAATTTAATTATCACACTCTTGGTTAAATTCCAAAATCAAAGAGTTGGTATTGTAAAAAACATAATCAAAGCTTAAATTTCAGTTTTAACTTTAATTTAAACAATTTTTGCAGTTTTTTTAAATTATATTATGATTTTTAAATATTTTATTAACCTAACCTAACCTAACCTATATTACCAATTCTTATTTAATTTTGTGAATACAACCTTTTATTTTCTCATGTGATAAGCCAAAATAAAATAGATTTTAATGCTCAGTTGTAATTTCTATTTTTTTTTAATTCATAAATTTTGAACTTTCTTAAAAAGTTGGCAATAAAATCTAAAATATTTAAAACAAAAACAAGTGAAACATTTGTTACGAAAGTCAATCATTTTTAAGTTGTTCATGTAAATTAAAAATTGGTTAAAAAATCAATTTTAGGTTAAAATCCAAAATAAAAGGACTAAGATTATAAAAGCAACATCGAAATTTTAAATAATTTCTTGATTTGGTTAAAGTGATTTTAACGACTTTTTTTACAAAAATTTCTATCCCAAATTTTGAAATTCTTTCATTACTTTTTTACCCATTAACCGATTTTACGAATTCTTGTTTTTATGAATAGCTACGACCTTTTAATTTCTCTCGTAATAAGCCAAAACAAAATAAATTTTAATGCTAAGTTGTAATTTTGAAATTTTGTATATTCCTAAAAAAATGGTGATAAAACCTAAAATATTTAAAACAGAAACAATTTAAACATTCCTTCAAAATTCAATATTCAATTAAAGAATGGTGGAGTTTCAACTTTAATTTAAATTAGTTTTGCGATTTTTTAAAATCTCATTTTGATTTTATACTGGCTGATTCCTTTGATTAAAATAAGAAAAAATATTGCTATAAACATGGGTCCGGAAATGCTTCGTTAGGGAGATATTTAAACTCAAAGATCAAAGAGGGACGCAAGAAATATTATATTTGTTAATAAAAAAAGTCATTATAAAAGGTATTACTTTGAAAGTTTTGCAATTTTTTTCTGATATTAGGGCGCATATTCTAGTCCATTAAAAGAGTTTAAAAAAATATTCGGGGTTGGTAACGTCGAGGATCACTACTATTATTTTAAGCCTAATAATTTTCCCTGTAACTTTTTAGAGATTTTAACTTTACTAAAATAATCCCTGCTTATTTCTTTTGACTCATGTCACCAATGTTCTTCGTTTTCTTCTAAATCCGGATTTTATTCCACTATATCAGGAGCTGACATTTCTATTTTTTACAAAATCACAAAGTTGGCGTGGTATTGGCCCAAGCTTGCCAACTTATGTGATTTTCTAAAAAGTTGAATACTGTTTTTTAATATTTGTCACGCCAACTAAGTTATTTTCTATAAAAATTGCGTCTTTTGAGTTGAAATATCTCCCTAACAAAATATTTTTTCTTATTTTTATCCAAGGAATCATCACCCGAGATATTTTAACATAAATGTGAATCACCCTGTATAATATTTTAGATTAAATTGACATTTTTGTGTTCTGAAAGTTGAAAGTTTTTTCGGAATTTAAAGATTTTTTTTATTTTGTACCTAAAAGATTTTATTGTACATATAGTGATGTATTAAAAAATTTAATTTAATTTCTTAGTGTCAGTTTTATTTTTTATTTGGAATTTTGACATTTGTGGTTTTAAGAAATTCGGCAACAAAATCGAAAATATTAAATGAAAACAACAAATATAATATTCCAATTTAAAGTATACTGAGTGTAAGCGAAAAATGAGACAGATATACAAATTGCTTATTTATAAAAATATTTCAATATTTTAGGTACTAAATTTTTCTTTAGTATAACTTCCAGTTTTATCAGAAATAACATCAACTTTATTTTTTACCTATTACACTCAATTTTTTGTTCCTAGTTAAATATTTATAAATTATATATGTATACAGGGTGTCCAGAAAATGGCGCCCAAGCTCTCCAGTGCGTAATAGTAAAAAAAATCCTCTTGACCAACTGACCGAGATATGAAGAGTTAAAGTTGCGAATTCAACTTCTTTATTATTGTGAATTTCGGAAAACTGCAAATTGTGCTGTGAAGGTGGACTTCTATTTGGTAGATTTGCAATAAATTAAATTTAAATACTTTTTTATTAACATTACAATTTAATTTTTTAAATTAAAAATTACAGTATTTATTTCAAAAAATGAATCTGGCAACATGATTAATTGCTTTTTATTAAATGATTAATCAAGTAATCACTGATATTTATCTGACAATCTATGTTGATAATTCGAATTTCATCATCTGATTTTCGAAGTTTTGCTTCGTCAATGCTCCAGTTTTATTAATTTCGTTTTAAATCGTTCTTATTCTTCAGTTTTAAATATCTCTTGTCGCCTCGTTTTAATAAGTTGTTGTCCTTTCGTGTTCATTTAGTTTTCGTTATTACTTGTTTGGTTTTGTGTTCACCTTAAATCATGTACACGAATCGCGAATACGCAGTTATGTTAAAAAT
This sequence comes from Stenus bimaculatus, assembly GCA_963971135.1. Lineage (NCBI taxonomy): Eukaryota > Metazoa > Arthropoda > Insecta > Coleoptera > Staphylinidae > Stenus > Stenus bimaculatus. The sequence goes on from OZ020181.1 coordinate 48,567,080, forward strand.
GTTGGGTGAATGCCAGGACAATGCTTTAGCAGCTTCAAGGATGTATGCTGAGAGGTATCCCCAAAGAAGACTTCCAGATTGCAAAGTTATTCGAAGGTTGGGTCAAAGAAGTGGAGAAACGGGTATGTTAGCACCAGCTGGAGGTGTAGATCGAGGACGTCCACGAAATGTAATTACACCTGACATCCAGGAACAAATTTTAAATGTTTTGGAAGAAGATCCAACGTGCAGCTCGCGGAGGATTTCCAATGAAGTAGGGGTATCCAAATCTTCTATTAATAATTTTCTGATAGAAGAAGGCTTTCATGGCTATCACTACAATAAAGTTCAAGCCTTATTACCCACTGACTTTGCACTTAGGACAAACTATTGTGATTGGTTGTTAGAGCAAATAGAATTGGATGCTACGTTTACTTCCCGTATATTATGAACCAAAGAAGCAAATTTTTCAAGAGACGGATTTTTTAATCAGCGTAACTCACATTACTATGCGCTGGAAAATCCTCATCTTATAAATCCAACCAACAACCAAAATCGTTTTAGTGTGAATTTATGGGCGGGAATACTCGGAAATCATTTAATAAGACCAATTATCTTACCTCCACGCCTGAATGGAGGCAATTTTTTAAATTTTTTGACAAATGAGCTGGAGAAACATCTTGAAAATCTTCCACCAGCTGCAATCAGGAACAGGTGGATACAATTAGATGGTGCTCCTCCACATTTTGCCTTTGCAGTAAGAATTTGGTTAGATGAGGAATATCCTGAACGATGGATCGGTCGTAACGGACCTATACGTTGGCCACCCAGAATCTTACACCTCTGGACTTTTTTTTGTGGGGTCACATAAAGGCTCTGGTATATCGTACTCTCGTCCAAAATGTAGAAGATTTGTTGAACAGAATTCAAAATGCAGCTCAAAGTGTGACTCCCCAAATGCTACATGCAGTTGAAGCAAATATTAGACAACGAGCACAAATTTGCATACAAGTGCAAGGTGAAAATTTCGAGCAATTATTAGAAAAATCAGATGTTTTTTAAAATTGGATTCAAAAAAGCACTTGTCGGAGCAGCTTGCAAATATAAAATCCTGCATCAGTAAATTTTTACCTGTTTTACGACTAAAAATGAAGATGAAAGCGTTTTGCAGATTCGACAAATGTAACTCGTTTTTTGTTGTACTTTGAATAAAATTTATTTAATTTTGTCAGATTCGTGTCAAATAATGTCAAAGGTTAATATTACCTTTAATTACAATACCTGTTTGCCAAGTTTACCTTTTAGTTTTTGCTTAATATCTTAAGAAGGAAGGTCGATAGAATTTTTTAACAAATTTTCTAAGGATACCTGAAGGGTCTCCAACAACGTGCTGGACAGCTTGGGCGCCATTTTCTGGACACCCTATATAAATATTATATTTATAAAACAAAGTATATCATAATTTTTAAAATTTTGTTTTAAATGGGCGCCGAGATAATTGTTTTTAGGTGGCTGCAACCAGATTTTTTGGGGTTGTACATTTTGCCAACAGGGGTTATTTTAAGGAAAATTTAGAATTGCACAAATATTTTTTAAGTTTCAAGGTCAAGCATTTTCCTGAGACTTTTTCAAAACATACCGGCTAATGGATGAATGTTTTTGTGTTTGGAAGATATCCAGAAGTAAAAAAAAGGAACAATTAAAATTAAAAACCGACATACTTTTAATTTCTTGGATAGCACTGTACGTATTGACGGTTCCTCCATTTTCATAAGGCAGCGTCCAAAAATGATTTTTTTCTGAAGTAAAAGTTTAAAAACTAAAGCTCTTTTGTTGCTTCTCAGAAATAGTGCCTTTTTTACAATTGGCAAGAAATTAATGTTTATTCTTTAATTAATGGTGCTCTTCTATGAAAAACTGTAAGACCTTACAGAAAATATGTGTAAGGTAACCATTACAACCCATATAACAAACATTACAGATTTTTTCCTGTAAGGACTTACACAGATTTGCACAGATTACAGGAGATATAACGATTAATTGTCCAACAATTGAGTAATAGAAGATCGGGAATTTGGCTAATTTGGACAAAATTAAACACAGTTACAGTTATGTCCAGCTGACCGGTTTCGGTTTTTTATTACGAACCTTTCTCGGAGAAAAATCACTCAAAAGTATTATTCAAGTTGATTTTGAGATTAATTAATTTTTTAACTATTTTGAGGAGCATTTTTTGCAAATACCTCTTTTTAAAATACTTGTGCAGCTTTAAAATTTACGTTCATGAAATTTTTATAAAGCTATTTTAGCTATTCAAAAAATTGCATAATAAAAATGTAATCAAAAAAGGTAGTAAATTTAATTATTTATGAAATTTTAATATACTAATTTATAAATACAATTTCGTTGTAACAATTGGATTTGCATTTAAATTAAATCTTGTTTTACACGTTTCAAATTTGTTTTATTTTTACGAAGCCTCATTACAACAGTATTAATATTTACAAAATAATTAAAATCAAAAATATTTTCGCCCTTAAGGCGTGTTTACAAAAATATTCCTATAATTACTCAAGCTCAATGCAAATTCTCTTTTTCTCATGCTTAGCTTCAGGATGGAAATATAAACGAGTTCTTTTGAGACTTTAAATTGTTAAGCTACAGGATGCATAAGGGCAGTAGTAAAAAAGCACAAAGCTTCCATTTATCATTCGGAGCTTAAATTAGACGTGTATAACTTTGACAAATCGCTGAATCCAAAGGAAACGTGTTGGACGTCGACCAAACACAAATTTATGTTCCATTAAAAGGGTTGCGTGCGAATATGCGGAAAAATTACAACGAAATTAATTTTTAACTCGTTCAAAAATCGCATAGAGATCACAATTTTTATTAAATTATAACCTGATTTTTTAACTATTTTAAATTTTTGATAAAAACAAGTTGTATGTAGAATTAAAAAAAAATTACACCCAGATTATAATTTAATTTACATTTTTTTATTCGACCTTTTAGGTATATGTAGCTCTCGCAATTTTTTATTAAAAAATTCTTTTTTTCCCTTTTATGGAAGCTTGAAATAAATTTTGATTAGAATAATTAATGATGATTTTCAGCCTTTCAGCTACAATTAAAAACATTTCAATTCGCATACTTTTCCCTGACATTTATGCGTAAATTATTTTCATCTAAAAGTAACTTTAATTATTGTTTTGAAAAATGTTATTACGTAAAGAATTTCGCCCCTAATTCATTCTTTTTGAAAGTTTCTTTAAGCTGAGTCTAGTCACGTCGATTTTTATTTTTAGTTTCATTCAATTATCATAAAGCGGACCAAGTAATAGCAATTAAAAGTTTTATTCAGGCGTGCCACGAATGGTGAAATGCGGTTTAATTTTACAAGGATTTACGAGATTTGCATATTTTAGCTCCTACAATGATATTCCTACTGAAAACTGGTAACTTCAACCGAAATGAGGGTTAAGATTGTGTACTTTAATAGTAACTTGTTTAATTTGTTAACAAACTTTTTGAAATTTAATACATACATATTTTAATTAAAACCTGAGATTAATTTTCATTAATTTAATTTAAAAATCGTTCATTTTTTAGATTACTACGTGTATTTTTACAAAATATAAGTGTTTGTTATAAAATTATAAAAAAAATGTGATAAATGTTGGTGTGAATTTTAAAGTATTCAATTCTAAAAGTATTTATAAACCCCTAAGTGTCTTTATATAATATTGTTGTGATTTTTACAAGAGCACGCAATGGATTTGTTCGAAGGAATTAAAAACAGCAAATCCATCTCCAGATTTGGATTATCAAGATTTTTATCTCAGTCATTGTAAGTAAACACAATTTCTCGGGTATTATAACGCTCGGGTACTTTAATAAATAAAAACTGATTTAATCATTTAAAATATCCACTCGTGTATTCATTATTTTCCAGCAAAAATATTATTTCAGTTTTTGGCTGCTAAATCTTTTTATTTGTACTGAAAGTATTTTTAACTTCCAGTTCCATTCTCGAGATCTAAATTTAAAATATAAAAGTAATAATGCTGAAAGATTAAAAAGATGATACTTTTAAATTTTCCACAAACTTTTTAAAAGTTCTTCAATTTAATAATTGTGTCCCATGTGAGTTTTGTTACAAATAAACTTTATTAGTCTCTACTAAAACATGTTGTTCCTGCAGAAAATAAATAAAACAACAGTTTCCTAATTCAATTTTTCAAAAGGTCGATTATAATTGCATTTCTGATATAAAATCTTGTTTAAATCATAAAAACAAAAATATAAGTCAATTAATTTAAAAATTTATAGCGTTATTTTCATAAGTAACTCAAGAAACATAATGAACCTGCCTGAAATAATGGTCTTATACTAACTTTTTTTGACAAATGACACTTTTTGTTTATAAACCTTGTTTGAACACAAAGGGCTTTTTCTTCTTTTCTCTGCAAGTTGTGATAAATACGACATTAATTTTTTATTGCTAAATGCGAGATATGAATAAATCAAACTGCCTCGTAAAAAGAGCGGACAGGGTTGGCCGCAAAAATTTCAGGAGCAGAGTTTTTATAGTTAACGAGACTACTCGTTCAGAATGGTAAGTACCAATCAATATTTATCACCCCTGGAATATAAATTGAAGTTTTGAAAACAAAAAATTTATCGTAGGTAATTGAATTTTATAAAAAACTTGAGAAAGTAATTAGCTTTTTTATTGTCAGCAAGTTATTTTTCATAAATATTGGCTTAATAAAATTGAATTTTCATCAATATTTTTGCTTTAAGGTGAATAATTATATTGGGTGTCTCACTAAAAACTTCAAAAAGATTTAACCAATAACTTCTACAAAAAGAAAAGGTTTGGTCCTTTTAAGTCCAGTACCTGAAAGGGGACGTACGTAGAATTGATCCGGTAGTTCTGATTTTTGTATATGATGATGATGAGGCAACCTTGTCAGAAATCCAAAAAAACACGAAATTTTCGACCTTTCTTTAGATTTTGGTGATTTTAACCTTGAAATACTAGTTTTTCTATAATAAATCTATTATATATTTTCAAAGTAGGCTATAAATTTTCTATAATTTGAGGCCTTCTCTATGACCCAATAGAACTCCGGTCTTGATATGTACTTTGGGGAGGTGATGCTAAAGTACATCACATCTGTAGCTTTTAGCTTTGCTTCTTCCACATTCCTTGAAAAAATATCGCAAGTAGATAAGACATCCATGTAAGGAATATCATCATGTCGATGTCCTCGCCAGCGACTAACACTACATCGTAAGAAGAGGCAAGAGTGACAGCTGTAGTGATGATGAGACTGTCAGCATATACCTTCCTCCTCCTGCATGCAGTGCTCAAATTTTATGGATTCCCATTTTTTGTTTCAGTAGATCGATAAAACAAATTTTATTTTTTGACAAGAACTTCTCTGGAGAACCCTGAGCCATGTTTTTTTCATTAAAGACTATTTCCGAAAACAATTATGACATGGCTTTGCGAAGATCCTCGGAGCTCTTTGAGTCTTTTTGTGCAGCAACTATTGGGTATCCATAGATAACTAGTGTCTCTTTTGAGCCGTAATGAGCAGTGATATACTAGGTGTAACCGCACCAAATGATGAGCTTCGAGGTCACACAACTTTGGGAAGTAGAAGACCTTCATTCATCACTACATATATTTCGTTGTTCCTTGCTTCTCATGTAAGTTTACAGGTCGTTATGCTGAATATTATGAGAATTTCGTGTCCTTTCTCATTCCCTCTTCAGTGTATAGTAACATTGGTATTGGTGACAGCACGTGTATGTGAAAAAATCTTGCAATTTTTCATCGGACTGTTTTAGGACACATAACAAGGGTGTAGCGTTTGAAATAAAAAATTTGAAAGTAGAAAAAATTAAAAAAATCAAGTCTCTGTGATGTTTCGTTCAAAAGTTATGAATTTTTGTATAAAATGGCATTCGGATAAATGAGTAAAGATGTATTTTGAAAAATTCATATTTCGCGTAATAGCAAAAACTAAGAAACAAAAATTCCTACAGATAAGTTTCTAAAAATTACTGATATTAAAATATAATTTTTTTAATTTATTTATTTTTTGAGATGTATTACCAAAAAAAAATTATTTTTGGGGAGTAAAATTTTATTTGGAGGGTTTAGAGGGCCAGTGAACCTCTACATTTTATCAATTTTCTAGTATCTTTCATTTGCGGGAACGATTTTGAAAAAATTCGAAATAAAAATTTTTGAGATATTTTTAAGGCTTGAAATTTTTAATGGAAATCGGTTTTTATTTTTTTCTCGAAAACTATAAAAGTTACCGGTTTCAAATTTTTACCAAGAGTTAACACCGTGAATAGACGCGTTCACAAAAAATATTCAGTTAAAATTGGTTAAATAGTTTTTCTGGAAAAAATTCTCAAAGTTTTGGAAACATTTTGGTACAAATACGGTTCTGCACGGCGCAATTTTAAACCAAAAATTAAAACTTTCACGGAATTTGGTGGAGGAGGTGACTGTGCGAATTTTAAGCTTTTAAACGTCTCGGTGGTGCTAATAGTTTCGAAGATATTAATTATTTTGTGAAAAGTGAAAAATTTCAGACCGAAATTTTGGCTCCAAACGGAGTTTTGCTTATTTTATCTAAATATTTGGTGATAACTCGAAAACGGAAAAAGATAGCGAAGTGATTCCTTTTTTGACGTAAAGTGGACCTAAAGAACTTTTAGGGAAGGTGCATAAAGTAGGGTTTAAATATAATTTGAAGGATGAATTTGACCCATAAATACGACTTTTAAAAATGCGATATAAAAAAAAATTTTTTAGTTATTTTTTCGAAATTTAAAATACCCTTTGCGTGGGAACTTTCTGTCCAAAGAGTACATTCTAAAGTGTTTTTAAAATTGAAAATCACTTAAAAAGTGACCCGGTGGGAGCCACTCACCCCTAAAATCAAAATTTCGAGTTTATCTGTACGTAATTTCTCAACCCTACCAAATATAAAATATCTGAGTAGCCCATACGCTGTAAAAAATATTCCTTTTTAAATTTGCGAAAGAAAATTGCAAAAATTTTGAAAACTGCTAGAGCCAGATGGACCCAGGTTGGACCGCGTTTTACCCGATATTTTGAACATATTACGTTTGATTTTTTTCCAAGGTCCAATGTAAAGATATCAAGGTGCCGATTTTTTTTCTCATAAGTAAATACCAAATAAGTAATATAAAAAAAATCAAGTATTACAGATTGTTCCGATGAAAAATTACGAATTTTCAAAGTCCGCATCAAAATAGCGCGAAAAATAAAGCGTCACTTTGGGGGCACCAAAACGACATAAAGAGTAAACGCCATAAAAAATACTCCCTTTTAAAGTAAAACGTGGAATTTAGATGAGGAATAAAGCAACCGCGATTTTTTCCTCCTGCCGAACATCTAATCGAAGCCAAAAAGTTTTGGTACTGTTTCCGTCCGAAAAAACGGTAGAATTGTACAGTTTGCGTCTCAGGGCCCTGACGTCACACCTTTTTGCCAGCAGGCTTAAAAATTGGTCAAGGTAATCCCCAGGATGTTAGAATAAAAGTGGCTAAATTTCTTCGCTTCCCTTTAAAAGCCGATGAAGTTGCGTTTTTTTAAAGTTAAAGTTAAAACCCGAAAAGAAGCGAGAAAAATCGACCATTTTTGGGAATTTTTTTCAAAGTGTCGGAGAAGTCCAATAAATTTAAAATTCGTACCACACTTGCAATCGACATCCCTCTTTACATAACCGGAATTCTTAAAATCGGACGAAAGAAACCACCCTTTCGGGGTAAAAATACAAAAGGGGTCATATCTCCGCTCCCTTAATAGTTTGATCCGAGCGGGTTAAAACCGCCGTCTTCAGAATCCGGCTCCCCATAACATACTAAAATTTGGTATGATTTGGGGTGAATTTTGGACACTTAGGGGATGAACTAGATTTTTCGTTCGGGGTGGAATAACATTTAAACTTATTTCTTAAAATGTTCTCCTCCTTCCACCTACAAAATTTCAACTCTCTACGAAAAAAAAAACACCTTCCCAGTTTCTTACGGTTTTAGTATTAATGACCAATAATTTTTAGTTCATTGATAAAGCAACTTTTTTCGTAATTTGCATTTATCATATCAATTAAAAAGTCTGCCAGAAACATGATGGCAATTTTTAGTATCTCTGTATTTCATCCATTGATGTCAGTGGACTTTTTTGATTTTATGTCTTTTATGTCTTTTATAATTTTGATAATTTCATCACTGGTGGTGGGTGTCAAGAACATTTTGAGGTACTTTGTTGGGCTTTCCTTCAAACTGGCTTTGTTTGATGCTATTTTGCCGGAAGTTTCGATAAACAAAGAATTTAGTTCATCTGCCGTTATTTTTATGTCTTTTACTTCAGGTTGCTTTTGTTTTCTATTAATTTCTTTGTTTATTAATGTCCATATTGTTTTTGATATATTGTCACCTTTGGAGATGTATTATGTACATGCTTTTTGTTTTTTTTTTGTTTTATTTCTTTTCTGCATCTGATTCTGTGTTATTTTTTTCTAATTCTTTGGCCTCTGTAAACCAATTTATAAAATCGGAGTCATTTTTCTTTACGTTCTAGTAGATAAATTTAAGCGTTTTATCATGAAATATAGTGCAATTATCGTATGCTGTTTCATATGTTTAGGTTTTATAAACCATAAACCGTATGTGTACTTTCAGGGACTTTCAGCATTTGAGCTTTGTGGTCAGACATTGCGGTGTACGTGGTTTAATGGTTTAAAGCATTTATGCTTGAACTCGTTAGTATATTATATATGCAAGTGGCTGAGAGATTGTCTATTCTGCTTGGTCCTTGAAATTGTAAGATATGTCATATTCAAGTAGTAGGTTTAATAATAAATTCTGGGAACTTTTATCAAATGTGTTTAATATGTTTATATTGAAATCAATTTTGTAGTTTTTATATACTTCATAGCATTTTTATAACAAGGATTCCATAAGCAGATTATACGTTTATATTTTCTCTGCTGTCTGGTGCCATTTCTTCGAACTTTTTAGGCTGGATAATTGAAAATTTCCTCTATTTTGGGTTTGTTTGGCGTTTCATTTGGTAAGAGAGTTCCTTCAGTTTCATTAGTTTCTGTGAGATACTAAACAAATTCAATATTTGGACTGGTATTTATTGGTAACCACATTGTAGCCCCAATATTTTTGTATGGCAACCTGGCAGGTGAAAAATGGTTCTAGGTCTTTTGCTCGAAAGGCTTTTACTCTTCGGACATTTGCTCGTTAGTATATTTGCTTGTTAGGATAATTTTGCTAAACAGGCAACAGGATATTTAAATGAAGTGGAGGATATGATCAATCTTTAATTTCTGATATTAGCTGGCCATACATGAGAGGATATTTGTGGCGGATGACGGATTTTTCGAGTAAAAAGGGTAAAATCCGCGGGCCTGGTCTGTGCGTTAGTGGCGAACAGGTTTGTGGCAGATATCACTGGCAGATCCCAGATCCGAATTCAGTAAAATCGGCAGATTTACTCCATACACAAACTGCTGGCGGATTTGTTAAAGAAAATCTGACGGATTTGCTCTGTACGTTAGTGGACAAAGCAGATCTAAAATCCGCCGATCTGATCCGCGGATTTGATCCGCCACAAAAATCCTCTCGTGTATGGCCAGCTGTTCAAGAAAAGGAAGATACGTTAAAGGCAAATTTCATCAGGATGAAGCTTTTCATTATTATATTCACCAGTACGTCAATTTCTGAATGGATTGGCTCTAGGAATACACCAGCAGCCAGCCAGCACGATCACCTGATCCGATCCCACCTGATTTCTATATATTTTGTGGTCAATCAAAATCCAAACTTTGCCAAACACAACCTGTGTCTTTAAACGTCCTTCCCCAAAAAAATATGAATGTTTCAAGACCAATAGCTCGAAAGTGCTATAAAATATTTTTGACTTCGTGTCTCCACTTTATATTGGTAGCTACCAAAATTTCATTTAAAAATATGGTCTGATCTTGAAAATATCGGTATTGAAATTTTCAGTGCGACACCCTATATATTTAATATTAAAGCAGCATTTTCACCTAATTTAATTTTCATGTATATTAGATTACAGCTAAAATATAACTTGTTATAGTTTCGCACAGTTGGGTTATAATATAATTAATAGTTATAAAGGTAAAGTTGGTGGATTAAATGTAGGATAACTAAATATATGGGCAGTTAAAATGAAACCAATTGTATGCTACAAATTGCGTTATCTGCAAGATACGAGGAACATAATGACGATTATAATTACCAGCAGAAGCCAATTAATTCATCTCCACTTCACCCCTCAACCTGTCGCCAATTTCGTTCCTATCAATTTAGTCCATCACTTTAATTGCAAGGAGATTGACAATAAATAACTTTTAAAATTTAATTTTACAATATTATATTTAATTCAAAATCAACTAATTAAAATGTTTATTGCAATTATCAATAATCGAAGCCAGACATTATACTATTTCGATATAATGGATATAATGTGAATTTTAATTTAAAATCTAAACAATTACTTATTTACATGTTCGTATTGATTACTAAAATTATTATTAAAATAAATTTTATTTTATAATATTAAATTTACTATTAGTATTACAAAAGTTGTGATAAATTATAAATAGCTAATTTCTGCGAAAAATTTAAAAACCCTACTAAATTTTTTATTGCATTGATGCATTTGTTATACTAAATGGACTATTTTTAATTATTTCTGGTATAAAAGACTTCATTTCTGCTTTGTAGTTTTGAGTAATATGCAAAAGCTCGACGCTTTATTAGGAAGCTTATGAGCTTTTTAGAGTTACTAACAATAAATATCAACGCAAAAACAAAAGCTATATTGCATTTTTTAATAAAGTAACAAATTATGACCAAATAATTAAAAAGTATCGATTTTTTTATTTTTTAGTCGAAGACTTAATTTAAAAATTGATATAAATTTTGTTGGATTTTCGCGAGTTTTATTTGGTTTATAACGAAAAGTAATAGCAAATTCGTTTTTGCAAAAAATTCAACCATAAAAATGTTTTATCTTTTATATTTTATAACATAAATCACTTTTTAGGTTGTTATTATTTTTTTGTTCTCCTTTATAGCTAAAAGCTCCAAACTCTACATTTTTTACAGCGGCATGAGCTTTTTTATAAATTGGCCTTATTTATTTATATATTTATACAAAATATACCTACTTAAAAAGGATGCTTTAAACAATGATCCTATGTTTTTTGCAGAATATTTGATTATATTTACAATATACATGATGAATAAAACTAGGAGTTATTTTTATATTTTTTTAAATCTTCACTTTTAAAATACAAATAAATATTTTTTTAGAAAAATGAATCAAAATCAATTAATTTTTTATTTTTAATGACATGAGCTATTTTTTAGCTCGATAAAGTAATTCGTTTATAAATTATAACCAAAAAGCTCTAAGAACTGCATTTTTTACAACGTGATGAGCTTTTTTATATATTGACCTTATGTTTATATGGATTACTTCAAAACTATATTGTTTTTAAAATACGTAATTACGCGATGATTCTATCAGGTTTTTAAAAAAAATTGATTGTACGCACTTTATACAGGGTGATCAAAAACCATAGATTTTTAATATAATAACCTATCAAAATTTTTTATAAAATTTCCTGAAATATTACAATTTATTTTTTACACTTTTTTAAAAATGTTTTAATTTAGCATTAAAGGGGGTGAGCTAACGGGTCCCTATACAATTTCGCCCCACGTTACAACGCTACAAACTTCTTAAAAATGCAGCAAAAAGAAAATAGAATATAAAATAATTTTTTATCTAAAATTCTTGTAATTATAACCAAATAATAAAAACAAACGCAGTTAAGAAATTACAACGATTCAAACTTAAAAAAATTCTTGAAAATCCAGCGAAAAGTTGCAAACAAAAAATCATGAGAAATGAAATAAAAATATAAACTTTAATCTTAAGTAAAATACTTTTATACAATACAATTATAAGTAATAATCAAAATGAGCAAAAATAGTAGGTATATTGTTTTATTAGGAATAAAAGAAGTACTTTTTGTGACGAATATGTGACAGCCACAAAAAGTTCTTTTACTCCGAATAAAACATACTATTTTGTTTCAAACGTCGAAATTTTTAAATTAGTTATATAAAAAATAATTTTAAAATTTGACATTTAAGTTACATACAAGGTTAGTGTATATTGGATTACCCAAAAAATATTTCTACTCCGCCTTTCTAATCCTTGTCAATGCAAAGTATACCCGATTGTAACCGATTTACTTCAGAAATGCACGAATATGACCATAGAGTCAAGGAACATAAAAATGACTTGTTAAAGCCTGTCAAGCGTCACATAAGGCTGTACTTTGCTTCAAATTAAAAATTCTTGAAAATGCAGCAAAATGATAGGAAAAATATTAACTTTAGTTTTTATGAAGGATCCTTACTCTTTACATTGATATCTAATTAATAAAATCAGCAATTTTTTATATTTTATGTTTGGCCATTACACACTTAAAAATGTGCGAAAAAAAAATCATATAAAAGGAATGAAAAGTATAAACTTCTTTTCTTATGTGATGTTCTTAAAATTATAACAATAATAAATAAAATTAGCACAGTAATATATTTTTGGTACTTTGTACTTGGGCTCTACAACGCTTCAAACTAAAAAAATCTTAAAACTGCAGCTAAAACAGGGCAAAAAATGAAAATGTGCGAAAAATCCTGAAAATATGCCAAAAAAATCATAAAAAGTGAATGAAAAGTATAAACTTCATATTCTTATGTGAAATCCTTAAAATTATTATTAATAAACAAAATGAGCAAAGATATTTAGATATACAGTCAAACTTCCCTAACTCAAATCTTCAAGGGACTTCAAAAAAAATTCGAGATATAGAAATTATTTCGCATAGTTAAAAACGAATATTTGTACAAACACATTACAAACTAAATTTGAGTTATGGAAAAATTCGGCTAATAGAAGTTCGAGTTATGGAAGTTCGACTGTGTATTTAGTATTTTTTGCTTGACCGTTACAAAGCTTCAAACTAAAAAAATCTTCAGATGTAAAATATAAAATTTTTCAAGATATGTTATAATTTAGGTTTTTGGGGAGAAGTTAACAGAGGGGACCCGTACACAGTATAAATTTTGTGGTCTATTTAGGTTATACATCAAATTAATTAAAACATTCATCAAAAATTTATGTTTTCATCAAGCAAGCAAACAAATGAATGATAGCATTCATTCCCTTGGATGCGATTATTATTTTATTACTTCTAAAACAACCTGTTGTAAACAGCAGCTGTATTCCGAGCAACACTTTGGCATTATTCCAAATTTACGTCGGGTTAAACTTTTAAAAGGCCAAAACTTGCCTTTATTATCATAAATTCAGTTTAATATATCCTTCACTTACGAATTCTCCAAGTTTTCCCAACAACTAAACGAACTGAAGAATTGACTAAATAAATTTACAAAATTTTCAACAAAAAGTTCTTTAAATTTAGCTTTTTAACAGTTGCATATCAAGAGAAAAGTCAATACTTTTCAATCGCCTTTTAATTCCTATAAAATCTTATAAAAGATGGAACTTGTAAAAACTTTTTCGTTTAAAACCTCGCTGGTAATTAATCAAGCAGATATTTTACCCAATTAATCCCTTTCAAGACAATTTAAACTTTAAATTAAATTTTAACAAAATTACTAAACAATGTATGAAGCTTAACGTGTCAAATTACACAAAAAAATATCCGTTTGCGTATTTTAAAGATTAACGAACTTTCTGCGAATCCATGAATACACGAATCGATTCAAAGGAGGTTTAGAATTACTAAAGCTTCATCCATTCGGTGCAGTTAGACAGGTTTAAGCCATCAAAAACACGAAAAACGTTTTTCGTATTATTTTTCTGCTTTTTAGGTCTTGAGCACCACTTTATCATTTTCAACTTTATTATCGACGTTTAATCCCATTTCTATCTAACGGTGTACTCGATGTTTTTTGATGCGACAGTAATTAATTTTCATTAGCTTGTTGTGTTTAATTGGCCGAGAAGTCGGGAAATCGATTAGAGCTTTTAACAAGCTTTATCGGAGCTTAGAACTTTCCACCAAAAGGTTCAACATTTAAATTATTTAGTTCGCAATCTTTATGGCTTTTAAGCTTTCTTAAACATTAATTTTCCACAACCTAGTTCTGCCACGAACAAAGGATGTTTTTGATAGAGTGGACTTAATATTAATGCAGAAAGTAATGTACTCTTCAGACAATTTTCTTTTTAGCAAAAGTACCTATTTTATGCATGTCACATACTTCGCATCAAAGTATGAGTACACGTCTCTAGAATTAAGCATTAAGCACCGTTTTGGCCTTTTACAAAGGGTTTACGTATGTTTTAATCTGAAAAATACAAGAATAGTCAAATACAAATGTACTGCGTTTCAAATTAAAATTTGAAAGTTAATTAAGATTATGTTATTCTACTAAATAAAAAAGAAATTTTAAATGAACGTATGTGGTTGCGTTTGTTCAGGTTTTGCTGGTTATAAATAAAAAAATAATAAAAAGCAAAAAAGCTAATTGTGTCAATTTTTGACATTTATGATAAGTCGCACTTCTACAATGTACATTTTAGTAATAGTATATTGTTTTATTAGGAGTAAAAGAAGTACTTTTTGTGGCGAGCATGTAGGTTTCGGGACGAGCTCTAAGAGTCTCGCGGATACATGCGTTCCACAAAAAGTTCTTTTACTCCGAATAAAACATGTTATTTTTTCTTCAAACGTCGAAAGTTATAATATACTAATGTAAAAAATAATTTTAAAATTTGACATTTAATTTACAAGCAATACACAATACAATGTCAGCGTATGTTGGGTTGCCTAAAATGCATTTCTACTCCCCCTTTCTAATCCTTGTCAATGCAAAGTATCCCCGATTGTAACCGATTTACTTCGGAAATACATGAATATGACCATAGAGTCAAGGAACATAAAAGTAACTTGTTAAAGCCACAAAGTATGTACTATGAGAGGAGTTGAAAGCCGGGTAATTCGGGAAGCAAAACGCCACTTTCGAAGAAAACTGGAACTAACGAATTTTGACAACTGAGCGTGCGTATGTCAGAAAGCGCAATGTCAATTCTTTCAATCTTGTAGGTTACATGATATGCAAGTGGTTTTGTTGAAGAAACGAGGCCGGTGATTTTTTTAGTAAAGGTAGGTAAATATATTTAGTTCAAATTTAATATGTCCGGTAAGGTATCGTATCGTTGTTCTTTTCCGAATTGTACGGTATGTCAATACGGCTGAAACTAATAATTCATACAAACATTTTTTTCATTTTCCTAGTGATCCCATATTTAAAGAAGAATGGTTAAAAATTGTTTGGCCTGAAGGTAACTATCCTTCTTTAAAACATCTTTTTTTGTGTGAAGATCATTTTGAAGAGAAATCATTTTCCAGTTCATTAAAAACACATTTGCATAAGTATTCAAAGCCGGTAAATAATAATAACCATGCCGTTGTTACTAAAAATTTAGAAGTAGCTTTTAGTGATCACTCGTATTGCTCAAAATCCAATGTAGAAAATTTAGAAATAGCTTTTAATGATCACACGTATTGTTTTAAATCCAATTTAGAAAGTTTAACAATATCTAATAATTTAATGATAGACGATGAACCAATGGAAAATGTGACTCAATCTATAAAATTAGCTGAAGAAAGTGAACTTTATAATAATTTGTTTAATAAAAAAAAACGTGATCTTCATACAATAAATAGGCAACAGCAAATGACTATTTGGAAATTAAGAAAACGCCTTAATGCATGTACTTCATCTTTGAAAAATGTAGAAAGGATTAGTAAAAATAAACTTTCACGCATTAATAAACCTACACGCCGTTTCATTATTCCCTCATAACAATTATGCATGTGTTTACCATTTTTTATGTTTCATGCTTCGCGGAAGAAACCAACCAACCTGAGGATGGACATTTTGAATTCTATTGAATAGGTAACAATATAGATAAAAATATTATGTAATTTTGTTTAATGAAATTATTTTATTTCAGATTTTGACTTCTCAGAAATATTCCATAATGGATTATTGAAATTTGGGCAGGACTAACCAGAGACAACAAGCAACAATACGTATGGGAGCCAATAATAGAAAAAAAAGTGTATTAAACAGAACAATTACAAACCCCCGAAATTTAATTTGTAGAACATCTACATCGCAAAAATTGAATCACTAGACAAATTCACTGGCTAGCGGTTTTAGAATTTGTCTGACGAATCAATTTTTCCGATGTATATGCTCTACAAATTAAGATTTTGGGAATTTCTAATGGTTCTGTTTAATACAGTTTTTTTTCTATTACTAGCTCCAGGACCAACAATTTTAAATACTTATTAAAGAAATTCTCATATTCTTTAATGTTTTTTGTAGAAATAAAAAATTTATTGATTTAAATTTTAGTTCTTCTTTCTTCAGTCCTCACTAATAAATAAAAAAAAATCGTTGATTTCTTGATAAAATGTGAAAGAAATTACTTTATGTAAAACCACAAATTTTATCTACCAAAGCCTAAAAAGTCAAATGATTTACTCCTCGGTTAGCTTTTTAAATTTAATTTTAACTTTTAACTACTTTTTCCCTCTCCCGATGACCACATTTACATATCGAATTACGACTATTTTTGAAAAAAAATTTTTTATTTGGTAGGTACTATATAATAATTGCCTAATTTTACATAAATTACTGTGTTAAAAATATAACAAAGAAGGCTTGCCAAAATTTTCCTAAAATTATCGGTTAAAACAAAAGAAGAAAATTAAAATGATTTTTGTGTTGGGTACCAAATACCCACGTTATGCATCCTAGGGTTAATCTATTGTACGATGAATGTCTATATCAATTAAGTTTGTATATCCTAACTCGTCACAGACAAAATATTTTTGTTTAAAACATTGTAACGGGTCGATTATTTGCACACTCGTAAGCCCTTACAGAAAATATCTGTAATGTAATTATGGAAGTGTCCATTACAACCCATTTAACAAAACTTACATATACTTCCTGTAAGGACTTATGGTTTGGAAATGAATTGCTCAATAAATCAACAATTTAATTTTAGATTGGATTAATTAACACATTATATTATGGATTATGGCGGTTTTGCCTTATGAACCATTGAAAATACTAGTCACATTAATAAATTTAATGGTTGTTGGATTTGGATTGAGGGAATTCCTGGTGTTTTATTTGTTGGTTATATGTGTGGTTATATGTTATGTTTATGTTTTTATTTTTAAATAATTTCGTGTTATGAACGAGAGTTGACGAGTAGTTCCGAATCCCAATAGTTCCGGTTTTCTCAGTTAGGAGGCCACTGCTTCCCTCCGTTAGCATGGGATTCGGACATCTCAATCATCTATTATCTCTGGTTAAAGCCTGTGTAGCATCAGATAAGGCTGTATTATTTTACTGAGTTTTACATCCTTCCAAAAAAAGTAGAATCTCAAAAACCACCCTATATAGCAAAATTGGAAAAAGAAAATTGAATCCCTACGACTTTTCGTTAGTTGTCAATTTTTATAGGAGAACAAAAAAAGGAATAAAAATTCGTATACATGACTTAGGGCCGGTTTATTCACCTATCAGTAAAATGTTCGGTAGTGTTACCAAGGAGTTATTTACATGTAGAAGTGATCAGTAAATTAAACTATTCAATATACTCAAATTACTGAAAACTTTTCACTACTGGAAGATGATTAAATGGTTATTTTTATGAATAAATACATTTTAAATTGACCTCTCAGTAGCGAAAACCTTTCAGCAAATTGACATTACCAAATAATTTAATTTACTGATAACTTCCTAGCAACACTACTGAACACTTTACTGAAAGGTGAATAAACCGGCTCTTATTATCAAAAAAATATCCATTTTATCATAGTAAATTTTTTGAAATTTAACTATTTTTTAAGGTACGTTATGCATTACCTAAAAAATTGGAAAGTTTTTTTGGATGTAAAAAATTTTGGGTGGTGTAGGCTGTAACATATTCTCTACGTTTCATCTATATTTATTGTCTTTCATTTGCGGGGTCGATCATGAAAAAATTCGAAACACATTTTTAGTCTTTTCATTTTTCTTGAAAATCAGTAATTTATTTCTCGAACACTATCCAAGTTAGCGGTTTCAAATTTTTACGGAGGTTACCTAAATAGCGAGGATACACGCATTCTAAAAAATATTTGGTTAACATTGGTTAATAACCTTTTTCGGAAAATAAACTTAAAGTTTTGGCAAAAATTTGGTACAAATCCGGCTCTGAAAGTGCTATTTTTAACCAAAAATTACTTTTTTACTGATTTTTGTGGAGGAGGGACGGAGCGAATTATCTGGTTTTATTTAACGCTGGTTTTAATAGATTCGATATTAATTATTTTTTGAAAATAGAAAAATTTCGGGTCAAAATTTTGGCTCGAATGTACATTTTGCTTATTTTAGCTATATTTTTAGTCCTAACTAGAAAAACAAAAGAGATATCAGATTTTTGCAACACGTGGGAAATATGGCCGAGTAGAAAATTTGACATTTAATTTACATACAATACACAATACAATGTTAGTGTACATTGGGTTGCCTAAAATGCATTACTACTCCGCCTTTCTAATCCGTCAATGCAAAGTATACCCAATCGTAACCGATTTACTTCGGAAATGCACGAACATGATCATAGAATTAAGGAACATAAAAATGACTTGTTAAGGCCTGTCAAGCGTCACATAAGGATATACTTTAATAATGTTTGAAGAAAAAAGATATTTTAGTATATCTAGGAGGGGTCTTCAGTGTCCTCGCCAAAATTTTCTTTGGAAACGTAAAAAT
Source organism: Stenus bimaculatus (assembly GCA_963971135.1). NCBI lineage: Eukaryota > Metazoa > Arthropoda > Insecta > Coleoptera > Staphylinidae > Stenus > Stenus bimaculatus. The sequence goes on from OZ020181.1 coordinate 48,586,046, forward strand.
TACGGGTTTTTTTGAAGGTAAAACGCAAAAAGTTGTTTTTGTAATTTGAAGACTTTGGCCGGCGGAAAAAAATCGTGCGAGGTAATTTCGTAAATAAATACAGGATAGTGTAATAGGGGTATTTTTTCCAAAAATTCGCTGCTTCTACAAGACTTTGGCAATGATGACCAAGCAATGCTTTTATTTTAGCTTATGGTACACTCAATCCATAGAAAAATCGGGTCCTTATTTCGATGGCATAAGAAATTTTTTCCCAAAAAAAACGCTAATAACGGCAACTCGAACAAAATGATGTTCAACAAAGTTTCGCTTTACGGTTGTACGGTTTCGAAATGTTCATCTTTTGATTTGTTCCTTTGGAAATGAAACATAGGATCGTCGAAAGAAAATTGGCATTAGAAAGAGCTTTTTAAACGACACGTAAAAAGTTTCATGATTTTCCAAAGAAAAAATTCAACCTCACGCAAAAGGTTAAATAAATTTACGATATAGGTAAATTTGTTTACCACTGTTTGCCAAAACTGATTTCAACGTGCTATAGCGTATCTTAATGGTCTTGCCATGCGCTTTAGTCTAAATAAAGATTCGTCTAAAAATCTCTTTCCCTTCTGAAGTTACAACTTAGAACTCTAAAACCGCTGAAAATTTGAAAGAAACACCTTTTGACAGAAAAACTGCTATGAAATTTTCGGATTATTCAACCGATTTTTGTTCTAAATGAGATATTCTGGGTTTTTGTTTTCGATAAAAGTGTCAACTCACTGTTGTCAATACTTTTCGATAAATTAAATAAAAACCAAATTGTAGAAAAACTTCAAGTCCCATAAATCCTAAGAAAATTTTTAACATAATTATTTTCGAATTTTTGGAAAAACGACATCTCAAATGAAAGATAATTAAAAAAAGAATAAAAGGGACCAATCAGTTCTACTTTAGGTCCATCATTTTTTTAAATAATTAGAAAGTATCGATTTTTTTATTTTTTAGTAGTAACCTTAATTTAAAAATTGATATAAATTTTTTTGGATTTTCGCGAATTTAATTTGTTTTATAAAGAAAAAGTAAAAGCAAATTCGTTTTGGCAAAAAATTCAACCATAAAATGTTTTATCTTTTATTTTTATATTTTATAACATAAATCACTTTTTAGGTTGTTATTATTTTTTTGTTCTCCTTTATAGCTAAAAGCTCCAAACTCTACATTTTTTACAGCGGCATGAGCTTTTTTATAAATTGGCCTTATTTATTTATACATATATTTTTACAAAATATTCCTACTTAAAAGGGCTGCTTTAAACAATGATCCTATATTTTTTGCAGAATATTTGATTATATTTACAATATAAATGATGAATAAAACTAGGAGTTATTTTTATATTTTTTTTTTAATCTTCAGTTTTAAAATACAAATAAATAGCTCCAAAAAATATTTTTATTTTGTAAAAAATAATAATATGTAATATCACGAGTGGTCAAATTTAAGTCGAAAATTTTTCACTGTCATTATCACGAATGTCATTTGGGGTTAAGTTTTAATTTTTAACCCCAAATGACATGAGTGGTAATGTATGAAAAATATTCGATTTATAATTTGAACAAGAGTGCATATTTAAGAGACTATTTAACGAACATTTTTCACTTTCAAACTTATTGAAGTTTGACATAAACGTCCTGAAATAATCGCTGATATTTTTGACGTTTTACTTGTCACAAAAAATAATCACTTGTGAGTTGAATAGTCAAAATTAATTTTTCTTCAAACGTCATTAAAGTACAGTCTTCTGTCACGTTTGACAGGCTCTTAAATGTCACTTTTTATGTTCGTTGATTCTATGGTTGCTTTGTACTGCCTAGGAGTAGAAATTACTACTTTGCACTGACAACGAATAAAAGGGAGGAGTAGAAATGAATCTTAGGCAACACAATATACACTAAAATTGTATTGGGTGTTGTATGTAAATTAAATGTCAAATTTTGAGATGTTACTATACTTCATTTTTTAACTAGGAGGAGTGACAGGGAAGGACAACTTACACTATAAAAGTTACTAAAAATATAACCAAACAGGTTTTGACAGGAACTTTAGGTTATTTTGGCTATTTAATGATAAAATATGTACAGAAACATAATAAAAGTCCCCACTTCTTTGTCAAGAATCATCCAAAATAATTTTCCGGTGTAAATCTTGCTTACTTTTAACCAATCAGGGACGTTAATTAATTAATCACTCCTCCTAGTTAAAAAATGAAGTATAGAAAATATTATTAATCTAAAACCGCAGAAAATTTGATAAAGTCACCTTTTAACAGAAAAACTGGTTTGAAATTTTCGGTTTATTCAACCGATTTTTGTTGTAAATGAGATAAAATACTTATTCTGGGTTTTTGTTTTCGGTAAAAATTTCAACTCAATGTTGTCAATACTTTTCGAGAAATTAAATAAAAACGAAATTCTAGAAAAAAATTCTAGTCAAAAAAGCCCCAAAAAAATTATGAACATTTTTATTTTCGAATTTTTGGAAAAACAACCTCTCAAATGAAAGATAATTAAAAAAATGATTAAAATCGACCACCAACCTGAAAAATTTATTTTATGGAAACCGCACGAGATTAAAATTATTTCAATCCCATTAGCTTTTCAGCTTTTTTCAACGTTTTATAGCTTATTTAGAAGCCTTCGAGTCCTTTTAAATAAGCAGACAGATTGGTATCGAAAACTTTATTCGTTCCGAAGTTATGGCCCAAAATTTCCATTTTATGGAGAAATTTTGATAGAAAAATTACAACTTTTAACAAACGTGTCGATATCTCGAAAACTATTCAATCGATCGTAACCCTTAGAGCTTAAACTTTGCAGGGGAATTTACTTTACTGGAAAATTGCTAAATAATTTTAATTAGATAAAAATTGCACAAACAATGGCCGGATATGTATTTTAAATTTTCAAAAGCGTTGGAATTTTTTTTTGGAAAAAAATTAATTGACCGATTTTCGACAAACGCGACTTAAAATGCTCCTACTTAGAAATTTTTATAAAATGGTCCCTTAAATATGCACTCTTGTTCAAATTACAAGTTGAATATTTTTCATACATTACCACTCATGTCATTTGGGGTTAAAAATTCATTAAAACTTAACCCCAAATGACATTCATTGTAATGACAATTCGACTCAAATTTGACCACTCGTGATATTACATATGATAATTTAGTTTAAACTGCAATTAAAAATTTTCTAGAATTTTTTAAAACTTTATTTTCGAAATTATTGAGGTAAAATAATTATAAATATAATATATTCTATTGTGATGGAAACTGAATACTGTAGGATTCTAAGTGAAATGAAATGTTTTCCATTTTTGTATGTTATAGCACCCAATTCTTTTGTATGATACAAAATGGTGTAAAAGAACTTCGGCAGTCTCAAAGGCCTCGCATGTTTATATTTATATTTTCCTTCTATTCCGTTGGCCACGTTTATATCTCGCTAGAAGGTGTGAACTGTGAACCCTTGAGACCTTAGAAGCAATAAGATCTCTTGAATAAAACCCATATCCTATTTCAACCCGTTCGATCGAATAAAACTAAACAGTGTAGATTTTTAGTTTATTAGATTTTTGGTGTTTTATATTCTTAGTTTAATCACTCGAAATATGCAGTTAAATATGAAGTTGTGGCCATCCACCATTGAGTTCTGAATGCTTTTAAGCTGTCAGGACGTCATAAAAGCAATCAATCATTTTGAACTTAATCGACACCCATCTATGCTGAAATTCTGAAACGTAAACAGAGTCTGCAAATATATTTGTTGATAAAAAGGCAATTTCTTTATAAAAAACCTAATTTAATTCCAAATTATTATTTATGGACACGTTTTATTGACACGAGTATTCAAATATTTCACCTCTAACATTAAAAATCCTTTAATAATAAAAAATGATAATGAAATTGGGATTCACGGGAAGTATTTATATCGATATTGGATTTAATTGAAAATTCTCGTAACTATGAAAGTATCGTGAAACGTATCCATCGCAACAGATTTTGAAAAGCTCTGTTATTACGTATTATACGAAGAGCATGCAGATGGGAATGACATTTTTGATGAAATTATCTTGTTAGTTGAAATAAGGGGTCAATTTTACAAATTGTAAAATAATTACCTTTAGCAGCGATTATTCACTGACGCTACAAATTCATGCTAATTATAATTAAGGTTTATTCAAATAGGAAACTCTAATCATCATTAAATTTGCATTTTTTTTGGTTCGTAATGAAGGGTTGTAAAGAAGAACGTTTTGTATAAAATTTCTTTTTGAAATGTAAATAATAACTTATTTTTCATGAGTGTTTTGTGTTTCTTCCTATTTATTTTCCATGCAGAATAATCTTTCAAAATTGCTATCTCTTGTGTATCGCATTCTTTAAATTACCGTCCTCTCAGGAAGTATTATCATATCTGCTACAAACTGCACCGGTTTAACTACGAACCGTCTTTTATCATGTACATGCCAATTTACGAGGATGCCATTTGGACTACTGAAGGCACTATCTAATGGGATGGATTTAAAGAAAGTAATTTTATCCTTCCATAGTTACGCCTAAGTACTCTAAATCTTTCCAAAATTAATGGATAAATACATCCTGTTATTGGTAACGGATTTGAGATTTAAATATTAACGCACAGCAAATTTTGGCAGGGATTATGAAAATTTATTGGCAGTTACGGTGCGAGAATTAATCTCGATTAACTTGTGCAAGGTCTTACGGGAGTACTGGGAGGCTTTTCTAAAATGCCCCAATTCGGATGTGAGAATATATGACGCACCATATATCGCGTTTAATAACACATTCTGAACGGATTTACGAATAAATCAGAAATCTCAGCAATAAATACCCCCATTTATTATTATAACTTTCCTCAAGAGTTAGAATTTTAGTAATTTAATAATAGTTTTTATGAAAATTGCTTGCAAAATTATTATTATTGTCCCTAGAGGTGGCATATAAAATTAATTAAAGCCTGGAGGGTGCTTTTGATCCTTTCAACGCTATCCTTGGATCTTTGATGAAACCAATGCAAATATCCAGCGTAAAACATATTAGCAGCTGAAACCACAAGGTGAAAATAGCAGGAATACTTCATCGAATATCTCTACTAACACCGCACGCGTTCTCTAATATTCGCCACCGGATATATAAGTAAATTGTTCCAGGAGGGAAGTTCCAATAAATTTTAAAGCTCTTACCTTAATGGATGGAAAATAGCAACGCACCTTCTCGCACTTCCACTTAAACAATTCTAGAAGCATCTTTGTGATGCTAATTTAGTAACACATTTCAAGTTTGGTAATTTTAAGAATATTGTGTTCTTAAGTATGTACAGGTATTTCATCCTAGTAGCTTTATGTATTTCCACCCACATACCTTGTTACTGATCAATAAAGGCTTGAAATGATGAGTATTAACGAAATAGTACACAAAAACCTTCCATCAATACAACGAGAGGTTTACCTTTATTCCATTCTGTAAATAATTGGTGATTAAATTTATAAGTATCAGGTTTGTATATAATTATTTGCAGCTCTAAGAGTCCTATTTATATTATTATAACTTTCTTAGGCGAAACCCAATACTCTCATTACGAAATGATATTCGACGATTGGAAGCGAACGTCGCGAACTTCTTTCATAACGTAAATCGCTACGTAAAGAGCGTGTTTGTAATTCGGAAACAGAAACCTCTTTTTTAACGTAATGCTTGTAATATTTTTTTATCAATGAAATATTTTTAAATACAATTTGTAGTCTTCAATAGAATTTTCTGCAACAATAAAAATTGATCTCATTTATTTTTTAAATAAAAGTATTTCAGTGTAATTCTATTGACAAATAGTTGGAGGGGTGTAAATTGCGTTCATTTTTTATACCAAAAAACATCATTACAAAAGATTACATGTCATAAAACAAATAAAGTAATTTTAAAATCGTGGATGTTGCTTTTGAAAAATAATATAATTTGAAAAGAAAACTCTTTGAGTGCTTAATGGTTTTTAGAAATTGTTTTGCACATTTTGTTGCTTAATGAATATTATGAGGAATATAATATGAAATAAACAAGGTTTTATATCATAAAATACAATAGAACTTTCTCGTAAAGTTTAGAATAAATTAGTGAAATGCATTTTGCTTTCAACTAAATTCTCACAAAATTATATAACATGTGTATTTGATATATCATTTTTATTCATTAAAATACATACAAAGCATCCTGCAGTGAAAACTTAAATTGGTTATGGTGAGCTGAATGGCTAACAGATGCCATTCGAATGTCAACTCAGGAAATGAGTAAATCTCAGAATTTTAATATTTAAATTCTCAGTAATAAAATTGTTTAATAAACTTTTATTATAACTATAAAAGTATAATGAGCAAGGAATGACATGTATATAAAACACCTGTCTGTCAGTTCTGTCAACGTATTTAAATTGAGTAATGAAAATGGAGCTTTATGATTGGTCCGCACACAGTTCGCACAAGTTGTTTTGAATAGTAGCTAAAGTAATGAATTTCATTACGTTTCAAAAAACTCAAACGTAAGGAAATGATTCCTTATAACAGTTGTGGAAAAAATATAATTTATTGCTCAAATTTTTTAATTAGTAAAACATAAAAAATACGTGCCCGGCGTATTCGTCGTATTTTATTTGTCAAAAATAATTTTGGGATTGTAGAATTATAGCGCCACCTGTATTACGAAATATAAAGCTTTATATACACCAGGAACATTTTAAGAAAGTTGATAATTATTTTCAAACAGTTTAATAATATTAAAAATATAATAAAAAAAACCTTAATTATAAGCATATTCCCATAATTTTACAGGAATTTATTAAAATGTTAGTTTACTGCAACTGCAATCCTGAAATAAAGCTCCAACGTTAGTCTATTGATTTTCCCAACAGCTTTAGAGCTTTTCCCTGGGATGGCGCTTTTAGTACTTCAATATAATAAAATTCAAATTGAAATTTCCGCTTTGAAAAGAAACCTGTAATAAGTACTTTATTTAAACTATGTTTGTACTCTATTTTTAGGCATTAATTAATACATTCTTCAAATATATTAAAGATCGATTTAGTAATAATATTAATAAAACACTAATAAATATTAATTTAAAATTCTATGAATTAAAATTTATTTTATTCAAAATAGGGAACAGAAGGCCGAACGACAAAAGCCCGACATGGTTAAAAATCTGATGTTGACAAAATACCGAAAGAAAAACAGCCGAATGTTAAATGGCCGTGCGGCTAAAGGTCTAGTTGGGGAACAGGTCTATGCAGAAAAAGACCGAACGATAAATGGTCGTATTGAAGGCCAAAATGAACATAAAAAGTAATGCAAATAAAATGAAAATTTAATTTAAAGGACATAAATTAAATAGGCTTATCCACTTATTTACCCTTTGAACCCCAAAACTTTTTAATTGAAATTTCTTTCATACAATGCTTACTTTTGGAAATATCTTCACATTTTATGTTAGGGTAGGTTAGTTGACTTTTTTTTCGGCCTTTTGTCCATGTCGGCTTTTCCTCTTTTGACTCGTTTTCTTTCGGCCATTTGTCCAATTGAGTTTTTTTTTCGTTCGGTCTTTTCTCCAAGTCGGTCTTTTTACCTTATTTGGCTTTTTATCATTCAATAATTGAGTAATTGACGATGATTTGGTAAAATGTTACTTAACAAGGGATGACTCATATTACCAACTCAATCAAATAATGATTTACAACTTAAGCCATTTGAGTTTGGTATTGTTGATGAGTTTTTAAATGCCTTTAATCTTCGACTTGTATCATCATCAATTACTCAATCGTTAAATCGAAGTGGGTTCGACCAAATTGACAGTTAAATACAGAAGACAAACGTATGTGGATGAAGATGAGAATATGGTTCCTTAAACAATGCAAAATGGAAAGAATCTTTCCAAAATTCACCAATATTAAATACAAGTCGAAGATAAAAAGCATTGAAAAACTCATCAACAATACCAAACTCAAGTGGCTTATGTTTTGAAATAATCTGCCTGATGATGCCTTAATATGGCGAAACATGTAGCACAAAATAAATCATTATTTGATTAAGTTGGTAATATGAATCATCCCTTCTCAAGTTGTATCATCATTCGGTCTATTTTTTCAACCTTCTATCCAATTCGGCCTTTTGTCCATTTCGATCTGAAGGTATTCAGCTTTTTGGAGAAGACCCGATTTTAAATACACTATTTTTTTTAATAAAATTATGAAATATAGAAAAAATGTAGTCGGCTAGTGGACAATTTTATTATCACAAAAAATTAAATCTTTTGCTAACGTTTCGCCAATAATAACGTTGGCGAAACGTTAGCAAAAGATTTAATTTTTTGTGATAATAAAATTGTCCACTAGCCGACTACATTTTTCTATTATCCACCTGTTTTTGGACACGAACTTCCTTTTTAATTATGAAATATGTTTTTAGTAGACTTAAATAAACCCAGGTTAAATTCAGGATGAAAATAATATTTTTTGAAAACGCCCACTTTATTTGAGATAAAAGCAATAATCTAATAATTCTACAATTTAAACTAAAAATGCAATCTTTAGCTTCATATAATTTTAAATTTTAATTCATAAATTTGAAATCAAGTATAATCCTGAAAATCCATTGAAAGATATCTTGCTTCTAAGAAGATTACAAAGAAAAGCTTTCTCAGAAAAATTAGCCACGAGGCGAGGTGAAAGGGTGCAATTTTTGCTAAATTAGGGGTTGAACCTATGCACTTTCTATCTGGTATACAGGATGTCCCATTCGTGGATCACCAAAGTCACAATTAGAAACTTGATCAAATTTAATCGAAAAAAAAACAAACAAAAAGTAGTAGTCTATCCATTTTAATTTTCGAAATACAACATTTTGATTTTTAGGTCCGTTAGAATTCAGAAAATCGCTAATAGTAATTTAATCAATATCCGTAGAGACAATATTTTTCAAGATAAAATCCAAATCTTAAGGCAATTTTTCAAAAACTGCAAAAAAATATTTTATGGACGATTTCTATATTACTGTTGTTACCAGTTGAAAGAGGATGGTTTAGGCTTTCTAGGGATATTTTTTAATCATTGGTTACATGTTTAGTACCGATTTTTTTATTATTGGCTAAAATCAGTGGTGGTAGAGTGGGGTAAGTGCAGATGGGTTTTTGCTAAGTTCAGGGTAGAACCTATTATATTCAATCTAGTATACACCATGGCGCATTATGCCTTTATAAGGTCATCAACAATTTTGAGGCCCCAAAATATTATAATTTTTAAGAAGGATATTAAAATTATTATTTTTCTTCCAAATTTATTTGGAGGCGCCTCCTTTGCTTGAGGCCTTATGTAATTGGCTATTTTGCCTATATGGTAACTAAGTGTTTCATTCGTGCTTCAACAAAGTTAGGGTTAGAAACTAGAGATAAAATTTAATCGAACCTAAAATTCAAAACGATGTAGCTCTAAAATTAAAAATGGAAGACCCTCATTTTTTTGTTTTTAAATTTGTTCTAGTTTCTAACCTTTTTACGTTTGCTAACTAACTAATATCCTGAAACATTTTTAAGATCAAACTATTTCATCATTATTACTTTTTGATCCAAATATAATAGATTTTATTCGCTAGTCGCACTTACTCACAATATGAGGCAAATAATAATAAATAAACGAATGATGAGGCGATTCCTTAGGTCTTCCTTTGTTAAAGTGGTGAAGGTGCACCAAGCAACAATTCCAAGCGCAGAGTGATGGACGATGCATTTCGGGCTTATTAGCACTCGTCAGCATCACATACTGCTTGCTTGTATCCTTTTCCAAAGGGATCGGACTATGTATGGATCGGATGAATTGTTGATTGCTACATCTTCAAGCTCAGGCTTTTAAAGCACTACTAGGAGCATCCACTGAGTAGAAAAAAGCAGAGCCATCTAACATGCCCAGTGAAGGCTTGTGTAGACCGATACCAACTACCAATACATAGATGTCTCTGCCAATTCTCATAACTAGTGAAGTAATATGCACCTTGACCGCTCTAACAGAGGCAGACCTATTGTATCTCTTCCTCATTCGTTTATTTATTATTAAATAGCGATCTACATTTTGATTGTATTTCTATCAATGCCTACGTGGCAAAAATAGTTAAAAATGCTTTGAAGCCTTATGTCATATACCACGGAGAAAAACAGAATTTTAAATAAACTTTTTGTAAAATACATTTTACCGCTTTATAATATGTTGTGTTGTGAACCCCTTTGGATGAAGTAACACATGTAGATTCTTTCATATCAACCTAATACCTAATGTATGTTTCTGCTTACAATTTTACTTTTATTAGAATAAATACAGACCGCTAAATATGTTGGTCAATTTCCGATCTTACCCCACTTCATCTATACAGATATAATATGAGACAAAATAAGGAAACAAGTTCCAATAAACTTGATATGTCCGATTTCGTTTCCTAAAGGTGCTGCAGTTCTTCAAAGGTATTGACAAAAATTATGTACAGTACTTAATTTATACTTAACTCATTTTTTCGTGATCTATTCGTGGTACTTTGGTGTTAAAAATAAAAAAACATATTTAAGCAATACGTTTTTAAAAGATTTATTTCCAAAATAGTATTCTTAAATTAATGTCCCTCTTATAAAATCCGATAGAATGCGCCGTTTAAAAAAATGCCTTCAAAGATATGGATGCATAGACATATGGTTTACCAAACTAATATTCCCTGTAGAGCCTATTGGGAATTTCAACTACCCCTTGAGGATGCTGTTTTGACAAAAACATCTGATCGTAATGAGTAAAAAAAATCCCATTCTATTTATAATTTTAACAAAAGTCCATTATTTAAATATTTATCTACGTAATATTTTTCTGATCCAATCTTAAAACTCTAAAACTGAACTATGCAATAAAAAAGGAGATAAAACTGTGAAAAAAATTATTATTTAGCTCATAAAACATATTAAACAGGTAATATTCATCTTTAATCAGCGCGACTATAAAATTTAAACGTAATTTTTTCTTTGACTTTTACTCATTTCGTATAGCCCATTAAATTACACCAGAGGGCGTCTAGAATCTAAAAATTGTCAATCATTTTAAACGTAATTTCGAAGTGAAATATTCATTTTTAATAAAATATGAGTAAAATTAATTACAAAGAAAAAGTTGATTAATTTTGGCATACATATTAAGATACACGCTATATACAGGGTGTCTCGTGGAACGTTGGACTGCATGGGTATCTTTGTAATTATTTGATATAGCAAGTCGATTTAACCGAGAAAGTAGTAGAGATTTGTTCGTATATTAATAATTTACTGACAAAAAATTTGAATTTCCCATCTCTTCTGCCCTACCTTGAAAAAACAAAATAATGCGATTTTTTAAATATGGCTCTAACTTCTTTATTTTTGGTGGTACCAAAACACCTTTTTGTCATTATACCGGCAATATTTTTGTCGACAATGGATTGACTGCAAAAGAACAAAACTTATGATTTTCTTATACCAACCACATTGGATTTACACATACTTGGAATCAGTGTATTTTTCTGAGTAATTTGGGATACCATATGTAATTTAAGAAAATAGAATTTTTTTTATTATTTCCAAATTTCTCAGAAAAAACTTTATTTCAAAATATGTATAAATCCAACATCACCTCCACAAGAAAAAAACAAGTTCTGTTTATCTGCGTTCAATCCATTGGGTAAAAAATAAATTAATTTACCTTACTCAATTTTACCCAAAAATACCTGTATAATGTCAAAAAACATTTTTGATACGAGAAAAAATTAAAAAAAGTTACAACCATATTTTGATAATCGCATTTTAGGGTTTTTTCAAGATAGCGCAGAATCGATTCGAGATTCAAATGTTTTTAAACGAGTTAATAATATACAAACAAATCTCTACTACTTTGTTCATTTAACCAACTCGCCCTCTTCAATAATAACAAAGATACCCAAGTAGTACAACATCCCGTGAGACACCCTGTATAAACACAATTTATATTGCTATTGTTTCGTGTTTACAATTTTTTGTTTGTTCTGTAAAAATAAAACGTTTTTTTTAATTTAGTTTTTTCTAAATCTAAAGTAAATGCTCTGGATTTCAAATTATCTTAAAAACAGATCACCGGCTTTGATAAAAGAAATAAAATTTGAAGAAAAGAACCGTTAAAAAATTGATCCCCAAAAGTTGCCTTTGTAAAGTAATTTCTGATTGTGGCTTTGGTTTTATAGCACGTAAAGAAGATTTTTGCATGACTGTGTAGAATAGTTAATAAGAGACTAGTAAAAATCTCTAAGATCTTAACAAATTAGATCAGTTTTAAGATCTATGTATTCCCTCTACTTTCATCCTTCCTGTGCAATAAAATTACTTTGAAAACGTGTGCCAAGTGTATCAAGTGTAGCCTTTTAGAAATCAATAAATTTGATACAAATGTAAGATCGTATCTGAGTAAACAAACATTTTTATTCATCCAATTTACTAATGCAACCAATGTTAAAGGCAACAAAATGGCCTTAATTTTTAAACTAGTGAAAATTAAATAAATTATTTCCAAAAAATTTGATTGCGGTAAGAGAACCTATAAAGGAAGCAGGAGAAGAGGGCGAAACGCGAAACACCAAGAAGATAGAAAATTAATGATATATAAATAATTTATAAAATCCATATTGCGCCTATCAAGTTGTTTATAAATTATTCAAGAAGAAATTTACTCTAATTTGTAATGACTTAGATTTATCAATTTATTTCTAACTTTTATTGATTTCACAAAAAGAAATACACTTTTTAATATTTTTGTCTATACATATATTAGGTTTGTTCCCACAGCTACATGCAGTACGCTCATGTAGTATAGTTTTTGTTCCAAACATAGGACGGTCATAGAATTGTTATCGGTACCGTCATTACTGATTGGCCTGACATGCGCACTTCAACAGTATACGTCTCGCACACGTTAGCTGACATTTTTAATATATAATAATATGTATAATATATAATAATAATCTTTTTAATATTAATGTTTTATCTCCAGACACTATGAGAACACTAATAAATCTATACCAACTATCTCCCCTTTGAAAACAACTGCTTCATTTGAACTTGGATGATAGGATGCTGTTCTTAGATGATAAAAACCATTATTGCAATAATTATTAAAAATATTGGAACTAAATTATAGTCCATTATCCGTAACTATCGTTACCAAAAATACAAAATAATGATTTTAAAATCTTAATAGTATCGTATTATTCTTCATATCAATAGTATCTGAACATTTAGATTTTGCATCTACAACAAAAACCCAATTTGAATTCCACATTGGTGTATAATCATATGAATGCGTTGTCATGCACATTTAAGAAAAGACCAGGAAATAAAATTTGTTGATCGATTACCAGCATACTGACAACATTGTTGACTAAAAGAATTCATAACACCTTTAACAATCACAACACGTGAAAAATCACCACATGTGCATAAATCGTTCCAATAGCGGTATCCTGTAAGATAGACTTTGGACGGTATACAGTTAGCGCAAGCGCATAACCTCGATCTGAGTAGTTTTGTTAGTTTCGTGACGGTTAGAAAACTATTTGTTGGAACAAAGCATTTCCTTTTTTTTCCTGGTTGAAAAATGTATCAAATATAATGTGAAATCAATATATTATAAATCAAAGCGTAATTAATTTTAAACAACATAAAAACTGAAAACGATGTGATTGACGTGTTTTAAATAATTTATTCATACCCAAACATTTCAGGACGACGGTTTTCACTATTTAGCAATAAATTAATGCGCTCTTCGAAGCTTTTCAAAACGAGATCCCTGAAACATGTATAGAACGTGCCGCGAAATGCCCTAGTTAATTTTGTTAACAATACATTCCGATAAACGACACTCGGCAGCGTTTTATCAATTATTTCGCATTGTAAATGTAACTGCTAACAGATATCAAACTCGTCCGGGATGTGCCTGCCATTGTATTTCAGATGACGACTCGAATACTACCACTTTTCATACATCAAACATCAAAACATATTTCTTAGCTTGAAAATCGAAAACAACCAACAGGCTTTATATTAACATGATTAAAAGCTCCATTAAGTACATTGAAATTCTTGGAAAAGGTTTTTTCTTAATGTTGTACAATCTTGAGCTCGGTCTTTAGGTATAGAGAGGAAATAACATTGTGCCGCGATACTGTTAGACCACTATAATGGTCGGAGAATAATTTCGCAGAAATTTCTTATTATTCTTCAAAATACAGCTTGTCCCAACTAACACTACTTAAGAAGGAAAATATCGGTCTTTTTGAAAATTTCGAAAAAAAAATATAAATCATGCCATTTTCTTTATGAAAAATTGTCCTTGGCCAGGTTTTGAACCTGGAATCTCCAGATCGCAAGTTTGGTGTGATAACCACTATACTACCTACCATGTTCAAACGTATTTTATCGCACCAAACTTGCGGTTTTTAGAAGTCCCGGGTTTAAATTCTGACCAAGGAAAGAAGGAAAAGGATAAATTATCCTTGGCCAGGATTTCAACGTGATTTCAATTTTGATTTCGTGTTCAAATGTAGTTTATCACAACAAACATGCGATTTGGAGGTCCCGGGGTTAAATCCTGGCCAAGGAAAAAAAGGAAAACAAAAAATTATCCTTGACCAGAATTTGAACTTAGGACCTCCAAATCACATATTTGGTATGATAACTACTACTACCTAGGATCAATGTGCAAACATAGTTTATCACACTTAATATGCGATTTGGAGTTCCCAGGTTCAAATCCTGGTCAAGTACAAGAGAATATGGAAAAATTGACCTTGGACAGGATTTGAACCTGATCGCATGTTTGGTGTGATAGCCACTATACTACCTATAACTAATGTTCAAACGTAGTTTTTCACACTAAACATGTGATTTGGATTCTAGGTTCAAATCCCAGCGAAGCATAAAAGGAAAAGGATAAATTGACCTTGGACAGGATTTGAACCTGGGGCCTCCAGATCGCATGTTTGATGTTTAAACCACTATACTACCTAGTACCCATGTTCAAACGTAGTTTATCACACCAAACATGCGGTTTGGAGGACCAGGGTATAAATTCTGACCAAGGAAAGAAGGAAAAGGAAAAATTATCCTTAGTGACGATTTCAACTTGGGACCTCCAAATCGCATGTTTAGTGTGATAACTACTACACTACCTACAACCCATGTTCAAATGTAGTTTATCACAACAAACATGCGATTTGGAGGTCCCACATTCAAATCCTGACCAAGGACACTTTTTCATTAATTCCTTTACTTGATGTAAGAACTCTTTGTCAAAATTTTATGGTAGTTTTCAATTTCTACTTTTAACCCATTTTTCAAAACGACCGATATTTCTGATAAAACAGGTTTTAGTTGAGACACCCTATAAATCATTTGAAGACCTATAACAAATTGTACCAAAATATCAGATATCTCATTATCGTTTGTAGTGTAAATAGTGTAATAAAAAATGTTAACAACGCTCTTGTTATAAGGTGTTTTAATGAAAGGATTTGAGTTTATCTCTAGGAGCGATCATTATCTTTTGTAATCGAGAATCTTCAACGGCGTTGTTGAATGAGCGTTGGTTGCGAGATGAAAGGTAATAATGGCCACCGATTGCGATATATAAGATTTGGGGTTTCAACTCAAACAAGGGGAACCAGTCGGTCAGCAAAATTTACAACAGACAACCCTAAAGGCGAATGTTTGTGGTTTTGATTGACCCTCTTTCCCTACGCGGGAGCTACACGGAATTTAACTTAAAGATGCCAACTCCTAAGGCGTCGCCTTATTCGCTTTGGGTTTAACGAAAAATCGTATTGATTCAAGAATCAAGGGTTTCGTTTGTGGATTTAGGGATATTTAAAGATTTATGAGATTGATTTAATCAGAGATTTTAGATTATTGAAATTATTGTTAAAGTTTTCTGTAATATTATTAAGGTACCGTGCATCACTTGAACAGTTGAGATTGTCGATAGTTACAGTTCCTTAGGGTCACGACCTGCATCTCTAATATGGTTACCATATCTGCTTTCAACATCCAGGGAGATAAATTTAGAAACTAATTTTATTACACGAACAAACATTCTATATTAAAATTTCTTACTAACTTACTATAACTTCAAAAATAAATAACACATCTTTTTTTTTTCAGGTGAGTACATTTCAACCCATTCCCAGTTAAGTAAGTATTTTTGCTGCGATGATAAATAAATAAATGCAGGAAGCCAATTTCTTTGAAAGATAAAGCTTATAAAATTTAAATCGCATAAATCTTTTTCAAGAATGAAAAGCAGCTCACGACTTTCGTGACAAATCAATACGTAAGTAGTTATCCTCTTATTTTTATGTCCTTGTCGATGTTTCTCTGAGATGAATTGAAATCTACACAAGCTTTATCGAAAATGCCAATCACATGCATTTAATGTAATAATTTTTGATTATTGATAAAAAAATTTGGCAATATTCCAATAAAATTAGGTGCATAAGAGTTATTTTTAAAAGGAATACGTTATAATATAGAAGATCAAAGGTTTTACATGGAAAAATGAAAAACTGTGTGATTTTCATGCATATCCTATAATGCAGTAACTTTAGATCACCTTAGACTGACCTAGTTCAAACTGCAGGTTTTATAAATTGGTATGTCAGACAAATTTTTTACTCGTCATAATTTTACTCAGCAGAGCAATTGTTCCACATTATTTACCAGAATTAAACAAGTTCCTACATGGAAGTGCACGTCGTACATCAATTTCACTCACCGAATTCTTGTGGATTTTTGTTTTATTTACAAAAATTATTACTTGAAATTTTATGAAACGTGAGTAATATTTTCATCATAATAATAAAATGTTAAAGTAATTCCACTAAATGTTTAAGAAACAACTCAATTAGGTAGTATGAAATTTTATTATTTCGTGAACGTTTTGAACTCGACTTGCTTGCATCATTTTTTTTAATGCGGGAGTTATGCTTACATTTCAATTTTTGGCTGTTTTTTTGGTTTATAACACACCAAAGACAAAAGATCGATAAGATTCTAAAATTAGTTGATGAAATAAGATAACTATTATTTAAAATAAATCATATAAAGAAATAACAAATATTTAAAACATTAGTATTGATTTAGATAGAGTCCATCAAACTCAGAATTGAGAAATTCTTCACAGAAATACTTTCTCTTTTAGGAACTCTTTTATAGTTTTTTAAAATGTACTTAGTACTTATGTAATGTAATAGCAATTGGAAAATTTGCACAACCTTCTTATTATATGAAAATCCGGATACACAGGGTGTCCCACCGCTTTAATATACTGCCATTCCAAGATTGCGGACCAAAAACCAAAATTACATTTTTTTAAATGGAACACACAGTATATTATGACAAATTTGTATTCCTTATCAAAAAATTCACTAGTTTTGCTAATATTTGCCAATTTAGCGAAAAAAGATCCATTTTTGAAAAATCACTGCTCTAAAACAAGTGACAATTTTATATTTTGACAAAACTTTTAAAATATCGTCTATATGTATAGTTAGCTATCATAACAAATTTAAATTTGTAACAAGCTTTTATCAGGGTGCCTCATGAAATGCAAGTTAACCACTGAGAAAAATTAGTCAAAATAGCACTTTTGATCAATTTGTTGAGGATTTTTTTCAAATTTGCCAAATGTTTCTTTGTGTCTTTCCATATTTTGCATTTTTATGTGCTTAATGAAGCTGTATGAAACGGATGTTAGCTTTTTTATGTAATTCTTTAAAATAAAAGTGACAGCTAATTTGGTGGTACTTTTGTTACACCCTGTATATTTTCTTTATTTCGTTTGTTTGTAAAATTTCATAAGTAGAGAATTTTTTATCTATAGTAAGTTTTCCAAAATATATGTATAAGCTGGGTAAGATTAACACTGCGTGATATACAAAAAAAAATTACAATCCTCTTGATAAGATAGTTATTATAGTACTTACTACCATCCTTGTAGTCCTTCTTTGAAAATTTGTCTTGAAAGATCCCATATTAAGATACCATGAGAGAAAATTTATTCTATTAGCCAAAATAATGCTGATAGTAGAATGTTTTGGTTCACAGAAACTTGTAGACTCCTCAGAAGATAGCTAACTATTTGAACATATTTTTTGCAAGTAAATTTCCTTGATTGTGCCATAGTAATTTGAAATAAAGTTGACTTAGCTTCATTCTCCTGTACTTCTTCAAAACTAAAACATAGGCTGATAGTATTTTTCGTGTAAAAAAAGTGGGGGTTTTCATTTAAAAAAATCAATGATGACGCCATTGCTAAATCACCAGTGACGTCATTATTTTTTTCTGTACCAAGAGATGGCATTTTAAAAACTAAAATACGGCAGTTGTGAATTTTGTTCCAAACTTTATCATCACTCTGTATATGTGGGAAAATCGTTTACAAAAAGTATGAAGAATATAGGATCAAAAACTGAACCCTGAGGTACATAGAGTTTAGGAAATTTACAATTTGAAAACTAATTACTTTTTCAGAAATCTTTGATAATATTGTCACCAAGGAAATGTATCTAAAAATTTGTAATTGATTCGTCTCAATTTGAAGTTGATTAGTCTCCACTTGAAGTTTGAAGTTGAAAAGGTGTAAGTTTAGATCCACAATTTGTGTGACAAGGAATTCTTTATTCTTTTTCACTTACATATAAATCGTTCTCTCTCACATATCAGCTCTTCTTCGCTCCCACTCTTTTACACATATCCTCTTTTTCACACGATTTGGCCCTTCTCTCTTATACATTAGATGTTTTTTGTCACACAATTTGGGTTGACATGCAAATTCATAGTATATCAAAAAATCCTACAATCAGAATGCTGCTATTTGGAAAGTAACGAAGAACAAAAGAAAAATTAAATACAAAAATAACTTTGAGATGAAAATTAATGCTCTGATACTTTTAATGTATACTTATTTTTTCAACATTGCTAAAACTATTCGCAGTAATTTTACTGATACTGACTCAGAGCCTTAATTTTTTCCTTTAAGGTAAATCCAATAACTGAAATTTTTAAATATATAGAAGTTATTGAGTCTGAAGTTCGTGAAATTGCCCACGGTCTAAAAAACCAGTAAATCTAAAAGGGCACATCCACTATCAAATATTTTACACAAACATGTTTGCACAAACAAAATTTTACCGCGACCATACACTGTTGCGCAAACATCGTTGAAGTCCAGTGTTGCGCAAACTTCAAATTCGAATCTTAAAAGTCTCCTCCAAATGAATACCAATAAACTCACACCAAAATTCCTTATTTTTGGTAGAGGCCATTTTAATCAATAAGCCGATGTTGTTAAACTCCACTTGTTATGTTTTGATTTGTGATTGTTATGAGAAGAGCAACAAAGGAACCAAGTAGGATAGAAATATTTATTATTTATAACCATCAAACATCAAACCCGTCCATACACTATCAAACATGTTGCGCAATAGAGCGTTGCGCAAATTATTTCAAACATGTTTGAATTTACACCACAGTTTGTGCAATAACTCAAACATCTCAATACACTGTCAGCATTTTTGCACAACACCCTCTGTTGCGCAAATTGTTTGATAGTGTATGGGGCCATTAATACACAGTATTTTTCTATGTGTTCTAAAGCTCGCAAATGTTGTTCAATTCACAAAACAGGTGACATCAACTCTGTTGAAACTTACAGGTCGATTTCTATGTTCCCTATATTTTCAAACGTGAATGAAAAAGTATTACAAACCAGAATAATGTTGTTCTTAGAAGGTAACAACTTACATTTTGAAAATTTTAGTTTTAGAAAACACAAACTCAAGACGCCATCTGTAAATTCATTTCAAATACATTAGATTGCTTTGAGAGGGGTGAATACTCAATATTTTGCTATCTTAGATCTTAGGAAGGCATTTGATTGCGTTTCATCAGATGTCTTGCTACGAAAACTGGAGAAAAGTTTGATGCAAATTTTATTTCAATCATAGATTCCTATTTGAGTAACAGGAATCGGAGAGTAAGATGCGGAGAAAATCTGTCCAAACCACTGCCTATAATTGTAGGTGTCCCTCAGGGGAGCATTCTGGGGCCATTATTAATTTTTATTAGGTACTGGGATTTTGGCTGTTGAAGGACAGTTTGAATAAATAAACACTGTTTACATTTAGCTAACCGGTTTCGGCTTTATTGTTTCAAGCCTTCATCAGAGCTAGATTTACACTATGCAGATGATACAACTGTTTCCCTGCTGCCATAAAATCCTAGATACTACCATAGACTGCTCGTCTAACGCACTAAAACAACTAAATAATTAGTTTTTTTTCTAACAAACTTGCTTTAAATGAAACAAAAAAGAATTTGTCTTTAAACAAAGTTCATACCAAACAGAAGGATGTTAAATTCTTGGGAATTTACATACAACCAAATCTTACTTGGACCTTGGTTTACTCAGATCTTTATCTTTAAGTAGGAATCTATTTGTATTGAGAACCCTTAGTCATTGGGTGCATTCCGAGTGGAGCATATGCTGCATATGTAGCCTGCTACGCGTTCCGTGTGGAACATTTGCAGTATACGGTGGGTTTCAAGGTCGTGTGTGCACTACCTCTTGCATTGATGCTCCGTATGCAAGTATGCCCACTGCGCACTTACTATTTCTTGATTCTATTTATTCACCTGTTGCATTTAGTTGTGGGTTCTAGGTGATTGTTACTTGAATGTTTCGGTTCCATTTTAATAATTTTTAATTGTTCGCGATTTGAGAATTGTGTCAACCGCAAGCAATAAACATCTGACGCTTCACAGTTGAATATTTCAAGAAAGCGTTCCGAGTGAATTTGCTGCATATGCGCGCATTTCACTCGGAAATTTTGAACTGTCAATCATCACCTGTTTATTCCTTGTAGCTTTTATTATAAGCAATTAACAAAAAAACATTTCTCGAATCGCGAACAGTTAATAATTATTTAAATGGAACCTAAAAATTCTAGTAATAACCACCTAGAACCCTCAACTAACTGTAACAGGTGAATAAATAGAATGAAGAAATAGTAAGTGTGCAGTGCATCACCTCAGGAGGTAGTGCACGGTATGTACAAAATGCACGACCTTGAAACCTACCGTATGCTGCATATGCGCCACACGGAACGCATAGGAGACTACATATGCAGCATATGCTCCACTCGGAAGGCACCCATTGTGTCAGCATAAATGTACTTAAGAAGATATTAGGCAAAATGTTTGAAAAGCGTACTTTTCGGTAGTAATAATTGATTTTTGGGCATTTGTAATCAAAAATTTAACAAAAACGATGCCTAGTGCCATACAAATTGAATTTAGTTTTCATATAGAATTTTTGTTTTTCATGTAGAGTCTATGATAGGGGCGTACTTTTTGAATAAAAATATAAACGCATTTTTTTATCATTGTTCAAAAACTACGCCCCTATCATAGACTCTACATGAAAAACAAAAATTCTATATGAAAACTAAATTCAATTTGAATGGCACTAGGCATCATTTTTGTTAAATTTTTGATTACAAATGCCCAAAAATCAATTTTTACTAGCGAAAAGTACGCGTTTCAAACATTTCGCCGAGTATCTTCTTAAAACCACCGATTTTAGCCTTATTCAAACTTACATTTCCTTCGGTATATTTTTATGGGGCCATTCTCGTGGCAATAAAAAGAGTATTTGGTCTCCAACGGAAAGCATTTATGATTTTGGCAGGCTTGAGTTATGCTGATGATTGTCAGGAGGCATTTAAAAAAATTTCTATACTAAGAGGACCTTCACTTATCATTTTAGAATGTTTAATTAATTTTCATTTGTAAGTGAGAGAAATTCGTATGTTACCACAAACAAATACGAAGTAGCCATAGATTACAGTCGTCTAACCAAGTCACAAAATGGCCCTAATTTTTATCATTAAAATTTTATAATTTTCTACCACATAAAATAATACTTCTACAAAAAAAAAATTGAAGGACGAAATAAAACGTATTTTAGTTCAATAAATTAAAGGATATTAACACATATTATTAGTTCGATGCGGTTTTTAAAAATCTCCAGACTTTTTTAATTGTAATTTTAATATTTAAATGTATTATTTTCTAATATTGAAAATATTCATAACAAAAAAATTAGTAGGTACTTGTCAATTTGGATAACTGTTGAGGAGATCAGTAAATATGTGAATTCCATCTATCCAACTTTAGTTAGTAGAAAAACTTTTTAGATATTCGCAACATGTTTCAGAGTCATGAACCCCATCATCAGGCGAAACTAAAATTAAAATTAAAAACGAAACCAAGACCTAATTCATTCACTAATTTTCTATTGTGGTACTTACATAATCTTGAGACGTCTCAAAATTACTTAAGTTTGAAGGCAATTTTTTATTTACATTGATATTATACAGGGTGATCATTTGAAAACGATCCACCCTTAATAACGGTAGTATGACGAAATATATAAAAATTCGACGAAACACGTCAATTTTGTTTTCGACGGGAAACTTTAAATTGGTGTGCAAAATTTTGAAATAGGATCACCACATCACAAGTTATAACTAAAAATGTCAGACCTGAACTACAATTTTGGAGTAAAATTTGCCCCCTAGAAATCTGTATAAATTAGTATAATATATTCCTGAGACCAAAATTGAATTGTTTGGACCATATTATCTCTATTTAAAAACAGTTTGCTAAGGCGCTATTGAAACTCAAAGATTACAAAATTTGCAGAGTTTTATCATTCAATTGCGCTTCAACGAATCAGTTTTGGATAAAGATAAGTTTGATTAAATTTTCCCATTTTAGCCTGAGGAATATGTTATATCAATTTTTACAGACTTATATTACCCCAAAATTGTAGTTCTGGCCTGACGTTTTTTGTTATAACTTTTGATGTGGTTATCCAATTCCAAAAAATTTCACACCAATTTAAAGTCCTTTTAATTTCCTTAAAAATAATGTATTGCGTGTTAGGGGTTGCCATTTAAAATTTTGAAGTCAAGATATACGTAATTAAGTTTCCTCCTCGAAATCAAAATTGACGTGTTTCGTCGAATTTTTATATATCTCGTCATACTAGAGTTATTAAGGGTGGATCGTTTTCAAATGATCACCCTGTATGTATACAACTATTCACAGGTGTGTAGACGGTCAAGTCCATTAAACATTAATCTAGAAACATATTAGCAATAAACAAAAGATATTGTAATGTAGTATTTAAGTGCATTACTGTCTAATATTGTAGTAATTGTATCTGATCTGTGTAAGTACTAATATAGGGTGAGTTTAAAGTAATGCATAAAAATCATAACTACCTTATTTTTTGAAATTGTTAAAAACGGCGAACGACGTGTCGCATTGTTTTTAAAAAACTTTATTTTGAACTCAACAAAATATTTTTTTCGGTTGGCATGTCGACACTATAACGTCATCAATCTTTATTTTTAAATGGATTGATATGGTTTTCGTATCATAAAACAATACCTTATAGGGTGTTTTACCACGGTACCAAAAAGTTAAAGGATAGTTTTAAGTAACGCATAAAATTCATAACTACCTTAATTTTTAAAATTTTAATAAACGGCAAAGATCGTTTCGCACTGTTTTTGAAAAACTTTATTTTGAACTCAACAAAAAAACAATTCTCGGTTGACGTGACGTCACTAAGACGTCATCAAATTTTTTTTAAGTAGATTGATATGGTTTTTATACCATAAAAAATATCTTATTAAGATTGTTTTACAATGTACCAAAAAATTTATACTAGCGCCATCTAGATGTATTTAAAAAATTATTAAATTTTCACGTAAAAGATAGTTTAGTTTAAAGTAACTCGTAAAAATCATAACCACCTTATTTTTTCGAATTTTCAAAAACCGCAAAAGAGGTGTCGCATTGTTTTTGAAAAACTTTATTAAAATTTTTTTGTTGACATGACGTACTTTAAACTTTAAACTATACTTTAAGGTGAAATTAAACAAATTCTTTAATGACATTTAGATTGTCAAACTCTCTTAATAAGGTATTGTTATATGATATTAAAACCATTTCATTCTATTAAAAAAAAATTGATGACGTCGTAGTGACGTAATGTCAACCGAGAAATTTTTTTTGTTGAGTTTAAAATAAAGTTTTTCAAAAAAAGTGCGGTACGTCTCATATCATTTTTTTAAACTCCAAAAAATAAGGTAGTTATGATTTTATGCGTTACTTAAAACTACCCTTTAAGGTGAAATTTAATATGTTTTTAATGTCATCTAGATGGCATTAGTATAAAGTTCTTGATAGCGTTAACCGTTGTAAAGCACTATTAATAAGGTATTGTTTTAGGATATAAAAACCATATCAATCCATCAAAAAAAATTGATGACGTCATAATGATGATTTTTTTTTCTTGAGTTCAAAATAAAGTTTTTTAAAAACAATGCGACACATCTTTTACCGTTTTTGAAAATTCCAAAAAATAAGGTAGTTATGATTTTGATATGCGTTACTTTAAACTCACCCTGTATATGTATGTATTTAGCGATTAACATTCAATAAATTCTTATTTTTGTTATTATTAAACGTATCGGGTCTAGTTTTATGGACCTTTTTTAAAGCATTGGGCTTATGAGCATTGTGTTTCTAGGCAAGTAGGTTAGGTTATAACGTCATTGTGGTCATTGATTATCAGCGAGAATACATCGCTTTTCACTGACCTACTTCTGACGTCATTTTTTTTGCAGGAAAATTAATTTGGATTGCCAATAGCTATGTTTTATTTGTTCTCACAAATTATCAAATAAAAAACGCAAAGGACCTTATCGTTTTCCTATGTGTTTTTGGGCAAACATGAAAAATAAGTTAAACCTACAAAAATTAACTAAAATACCCCCAATATTAATTATATTTCCAATTTCTTCAATAAATATGAATTATAAATACATTTATCAGATTTTACATTATTTAAAAAAATATTTATTAACACGACAACAGCGGATTTTAAAATTCAAATTTTGACAAGTACTGTCAGATAAATTTTAATTACCTTTCATTTACGTTTAAATTGAAAGCAAATGACAGTTAAAACTAATAGAGTGTTTTCCTTGTGGAACCTATGTTAATAATCGAATACAATCGCCAAAAGGATTAACCTGATGGTAGATATAAATGACCTTTATTATAAGGCACTTTAGGACAATGGTTACTGTTACAAACAAGAAGTAATGCCCGGGCTAACAAATTCGTACGCGCTTTACAAAGGTATCTGGCGACTGACTCACACCTGACGCTGGATTGAAATGTTTCCCTCGTTGGGTGTGTTATTGTCATGCGCACACATTGTTTGCGTTTGTACGTTTATTTATAAAAACAGCTAAAACCATAAAAAGAAATCCGGTACGCGCTCATGTAACATACTGGAATGAAACATTCTAGCAAAGGAGAAATAACTTGCCGAATGTCGTAAATATAGTATCTTGCCTACTTGATAGGATGTCCTTAGAAGTGCCAGAGGTGTGTCCTACAAAAATAGAAGGAATTTACAAGCTCTTTGCCGCCACCGAGGTCCCTTATCGGTTCTACTTTTTACTAATAATTATTCTGCATAATCATTCTGCATTTAATTTGGACGTTTCGTTTGAGAGGTAATAATTTCAATGTTGCCTGATTGTGCAATAAAGTCTTACGATAACCTGTAAAAGATATTGTATTTTTAATTGACGCCGTAATATTACAAATCTTATTACAACTATTAAAACTATAGTCATTGAATTTACAGTAAAAGTTTCAGAGCTCCAGGGAACTGGAAAAGTAATTTTTTATCAAATATTTTAAAAATTGCAAAAAAACGACAACTGTGTAAAAATTGTTTAATTGTAAAAAATATATTCTTAAATTATAAGTTTATTTGAATAAAATAAATACTTAAAAATTAATTTCAAATCAAGTCATAACAAATATGTACTTAATTGTATAATTTTTATACTATTAAAGTCAATAAATCATAGTAAATAAATGGCATAGGCAACCAAACTACTTTGTATGTTAGAAACATCGAGGAAAACACCAGCATCGTTGTCTAATTGTGCAAAAATTAATTAATTTCAATTGCGTTTTTTGGCGAAAGCGGTCTCCTAAAGAGCGAAATATTTTACACTATTGTATATTTATTTCTTATTTATATGTGGCATAAGTTTCATTCTTGTACAAAATTCTCCCAAAACCCGATAAGGTCCTTTTGTGGTAAACTACGATTTCAAAGCTAGATAGATATGTCATTCCATAGAAAAAGTAAAATTAGCAGATAAAAGTGGCAAATTAAATACACCTAACATTTCTCTTGGTATACTGCTTGATTGAAAATTTTGGTCGATAAAAATGGTCATTCGACTTGCAACTATGAAATATGAAAGGATAGATACATTTAGAAATGTGCAAAAATAAAATATTTAATAAAAGAAGTATTTAATACATGAATGGCCTGCGGTTGCACTTGAAGTGTTCTATTCACCATTAGAAATAAAATTCTGACATAAAATTCAGGCTTTTATGTAAAAGGTGTATAATACATGCTACATTTTAGGAAATCCTTTTGAGTAGAGCGTGGAGTAGATTTTAAGCATGAAAATATCCAGCAGCTGAAACTTCCGGGGGTCTATTTAGGTCTCTACTTTTGTGGAAGAAACAGGTGTAGGTATGTGGTGATACCATTGTTCGTAACGGCTTTTCTAATAGCATTGTCTTGTAACATTGAGTACTTCGGGTAGCTCGTTACATTAAAATTCGATGCGTTAATTTTAATTATGTAAGTTCGAAATTATTTCTTCGCAAACTTTGCGTGATTAGTTTATTGTATTTGGGGGGAAATTTGATATTTCTTGAAAATTTTGGGGAAAGTTATCTTTCTGGCGTTGAGAGAGTCGCCACGTACGTCTCTGCTCGGCGCAACCACCTGCTGGAGCTTTTGCCCCGCTACCGCTGGCGCCTTTCAGTTTTACCCGGGAAAATCCAACGGCAAGGCGCTTTCCACCGATCGGTCGATGCTCCAATAAAACTCTAATGGAGTAACTCGTGTTTTCCACAAAGAAAATAAAAAATATGCCGCGCATTTCTCAACTACCTCGGAACGCGTGACGCGCAATTTCTGTGAATATTCATCAAATTTTCATTAATTTTTTCATAAATTACGTGGAGATATGCGTTAAAGGTTATGTAATGTGATTTATTTGGGGCACGATTTTGATTGTAATTAAAAACCCTTTTTTATTAGTTAAAAAAATATATATTTTATGTAATTAAATAAGCAATAGTTAATTTTGCAAGAGCTAAAATTAAAATGGAAATGAATTCTTGACATAAATGTGCTTTAATGAAAGAAAAATAAAAGATTTTTTTCCGCTTAATCATTGAAACGCCACATTTTTGTGGGTAATTAAAATAGTTCATTTCAAATTTATGTAAAGCATGAATTTAATCTTTTGGAATAATCATAGCTTTTTTTTGTTTTCTTAAAAAACGCTTTTATTATGCTTCAATTAAATTTGATTGTTTATTTAAAGGTGTATCTTTTAGCAAATCAAAATCAGACTTGAGGGGATAACGCTTTTATGAGTAAAATTAATAAAAATAAATTTGCTACGTTGCAAAAAAGCATTAGGGGCAAATTCCGTTACTCTCTTCGATGCAAATAAAAGTATTTTTCACGGGATTTTCCTGCCTGCTCAATTACAAACACGGGGCGTTTTTTAATTAAAACCATAAATTATTTAAAATAAAACAACATTATTAAAGTAAGAAGATTTCTTAATAATTTATAGCGTCTTAAAATTTCCGAAAATAAATTATTCTAGAAAGTGGTGAAATTTGTACGGGAATTTAAGCGGTAACACCTTAAATTTCCACAAACGCGACAAAATTCATGCAAAATTGCAATCGCAGTTGTCAATTTGAAATACGTGAGTCGTTTCCTGCTCACAGATTTTCTTCAAATTGGAGGATTTGTTCGCGCGCAAAGACTGCCAGGAAGGAAAATCGGGAGTGGTTTTGTAAAACCCTGAGCGTAAATGAAGTCGCGTAAAATCCTATTATCCTCAAATACTTGTAAAATATATTCCTTCCACCAAAATATGCCTCTATTTTTAGAACTTTAATAATACACACACCTAGTTTTTATATTCAATAAATATTACCACGCTACTCTACTCGAGATTATTATAGTATGATATTTTTATAAAACTTTTTTAATACATAAATTATTATGAATTGGGTTAAAACGAATATTGCATGATTTATTATTCATGTAGGCACAATTTTAATTATGTTTATTTTAACGATTTAATTTAAAGCTTTTAACGCATTAATTAATCCTGAATAATTCAATAAATTATTTATAGCAGTTTTTATTTATATTTTTAACTTCGCTTGAACAAATCTTACCTAACATGCTTTTTCGCTATATTTTTTATAGTTTAACATTTGGCCATCCTTCATAACTTATATAATATTCCTTTATTTGGACGTCAAAATAAATCTTTTTCCTACAAACAAAGTAGTAAATTTTATGTTTCTTTGGGATATAATAAAAAACTTTAATAACCCATTTTAATTTGTAGCTCTATAAAAAAATACTAATTAAATTAAATGCAACTGATTAATATCTATTTTTTGTGCAAAAAGCGTTTTTAATTACAATCTAAATGTAAAATTGTACTAGTTTTTGCGCAGGAATTAACAGTTTACTCATGTGCAGCAATCCGGAAATGAAAGGGCGCTTTGGCGTACTTTAAAATTAAATTTTGACATAATTAAAAAGCATATTACGATGTATTTATTTATGTCGGGCGTGGTTAATAATTGCGAGCAGATTTTAAGGTAATTTGTAATATGCAACGAATACGATTATAACTAGTTTAGATGATTTTTCACGCTTTAGACTAGTGTAGAAGCTTCCACTTATAGAAAATAGAGCTTAAAGCGATAGGGAGTCAAATTCCCTTCCAGTTTACAGATGGTTTTTACTCCTAAAACAATGTCAATATCAATAAACAATTTCATTAAACTTTGAGGTGAATATCAGCCACTTTTACTGTAAAATTACTAAAACCCGTATTTCAAAAAACCATCCTTTGGCCGTATCTTTAAACATATTTATAAATTTCAAAATAAATTGTATAAATAATACATAAAACAAGGTACGTATAAAAACCGAAATTACAGAAAAAAAATATTAACCCCGAAAATACAGTTTTAAGTGGAACATATTTTGGTATACTTTTGGAAAAATTTTTTGTAACTGTTTTGTACAAAATATAGAAAAAATGGCTTCAATACAGGCCTAGTATACATTCCGCTCTTTCATTTACAATTTAAATTTTTGATTTAGCCCGATTAATAACCGAATAATATGGTTATAGAATACATCTAAATGACTCTCTATCGCCTTAACTAAAGTAGGTAGACAATTTTAGATCTAAATATTGTGTTTCTTTTTATTCATTTTTCTACTGAAGCTACTCCTTACATTACACATCCTCTGATATGAAGCTATATAAATTTCTAATGAGATATGACCTGGCTTCAGAAGCGAGGAAAGGGCGTTCCTGAAAAATTACTTCGTTGTCCTTCCGTTAAGCGGAGGAGTTCTTTAATGTCTCGCATTTGTTTCACCCTGCCGTTCTTACAACGGATAAACTGATAGCAAGGGATGAAAATGATAACCTGGTAATTGCGAACAAGTTTGAAAAGTTTCTACCAATTTGTTATCAGAAGCGAAAACTTTATTTTCAATAAATAATACATGTTGGGGCTTATAGAAAATTATAATTAATTCCTGAAGAAACGCTAAAAAATATAAAACGATTTATTAAAGAAAATTAATTCCCAAGATTATTTTTAGTCAAATATTACTTACAACTAGGATATATTAATTAATCAGAATAAATTGGAATAATAAAGCTTACGCCTTGCTTAAAAATGGCAGGAATAAATTTGGTTTACGATGTAATTCCAGGATTATAAATGCAATTTTAAAACTTACCAAATCATAAATATAGATTAGATTACATAAAAACTTTATTCTAGTTTTTTACTTTCTATTCTAGTCTTAATTAACCCTTACTACTCACTCTAACAGTTCATTTGCGATTTTAAATCAAGTTTTAAAAAACCTCGAATTAAGGCGATAAGGACTCAAATGTTAAACACCTCGTATATGTCTTTCATGATTTTTTTTTAAAGAGTTTCGACGTGGAAAGTTAAAAAATTAAAAAAAAAATCAAACTAAAGTAGGAATTTTCCTTCCATTTACATATTTTTTATTTATGCATCTACAATTACAATTGTGTAATTTTGCAAGGAAAACTTTATATTTATATTTTATTTTTGCAAAACTACGCTCATATAAATCTAGATGCATAAAAAACAAAAATTGCGTATAAAAGTACAATTCTTACTTAAGTTCGGTATTTAATTATTTTATAATTTCCAGTTTGAAACACTTCAAAAAATTCAGGAAAGACAAATTCATGGTTTTTTCAACATTTGAATCCCTATCACCTTATTTGAAATTCATTTAGGCAGAATATACAATACATTCTAAAAATATTTTAATAATATACCGGGTGTCCTTTGAAAGATGCTGGACCTAAGTTACTTTTTTTAAATGGGAAACCCGGTATATTATGACATTTCTGGATTCCTTGTCAAAAAATAATCATACTTTGTATAACTTTTTATGGATCTCTATCTTCACTGGTTTTGTTGATATTTGCGTTTAAGTGAAAAAAAGATCAATTTTTGACAAATTGGATGAAATTTTTACAAAAATATTTCAAAGCGATATTTATAATTTTTATCAAGAACCTAAAATTGTCATTTGTTTTAGATCTTTTTGGGGTTAAATGGTAAATATCAGCAACGCAAGTGTATTTTTTGATAAGGAATCCAAAAATGTCATAATACAGGGTGGACAACTTTTTTCAATCAAAATTTATTTTAGTTTGTAAATGTCATTCTCAACAAAAAAATTCCCATGAACTAATTTCTTTTTCAACTCCTTACAAAGTTACAGCAATTTTAAAATTTCAAAATTTTATTTTCATTTTTTTTTTAATCAAGTATTCTTTGATATTTTTCTTTATCTCTAAGCCAATCAGATAGATTAATTTCATTAAGAAAATTTTTAAATGTTCCACTTGGTTTATAACCAATAACCAATAATGTCCGAAGAAACAAGTTGGCAAAGACAAAATTTAAATCATACTTGATTTAAATAAAAAGTCCAGTGTCTTTCACCAAAATCATAAAAATTTACCTGTTTTAAAATTGATGTAAGCTCTTAAGGAGTCGAAAAAAATATTAGTTCATGGGAATTTTTTTGTTCAGAATGATATTTACTATCTAAACAAAATGCTGGAAAAAGTGGGACACCCTGGATACTGGACGTTCCATTTAAAAAAAAAACGTAACTTTGGTCCACCATCTTGGAACGGCACTCGGAAAATATTTAAATATTTTTAGAGTGTGTGCCTAAAAATATTGTATATTCTATCGTAAACCACATGTCGATATATTTTTTCATTTTAGAGTAATATTTCTTTCTCGCAGCGCTGGGACACCCTGTATATCAAGTGGAAAATTAAACGACTCCTTTAATTGGTGTATTACGAAGATGTGATAATGATTTGGGTCTAAGGACAACATTTTTCTTTTATTTTATTTATTTATTGAATCTCATATTTGGAATTTAAATGCAACATGTGGATGCACCAATAAATTTTTTTAAATAAAATTCAACGCACGCAAAATAACTTTTTTATTAATACTTCGATTTTTTCCGTCATTATATTTTTGGTAAGGAACTTTAGGGCTTAAAATTTATCCACCTTGTTTATTCAAAATTAATGCAGAAATGATGTACCAGCTTTAAAAAGTCAACATTAACATGTGGATTCTACGGTTATATTTGTTTATTTATTTATTCACCCGAAAAGAGCAGCCTGGCCTATTTGAATTTTCGATCCGGTTTAACCTCCATTTTGTATGGAAGACTTGTAACAAGTAACATAATAGCCATAAATGCTAAATGACCTCAACGTGAGGTTATTTTTATTCCAGGAACTAGCAATAACTCATGCAAATTAAAAGCGAAATGATAGCAGTGTATTAAGCTTTAAATGATATTTATTTTTAATTAACGAGTAAATATGCGTTAAAACTATAAAACGTTGAAAGGACTTTAATCATTCCAACATTACATTTTATTAGTTATCACTGCATACATAAAAGCTTTACACTGCAAGCTAATTGAAGCGTGCTTCATCAATCACGATAAAACAACTATATATCAAGAATTTAATTATTTATAAGAAGCGAGTAATTAAAGCATAAATTGTGTTTATTATTCTAAATATAATTAATATAAATTAACACAAAACACATTGGGACTAATTAAAATAACTTTTGATTATTATGAATTGTTTACAAAAACAAGCTTTCGGCATTACTTCCTGAACTTTACAAAAGTTTATTCATTTTTTACTTTTTTTGAAAAAAAATGTAGCTTAACTATTTTAATTATAATTCCAACGATATTGAGCATATGAAGTTTCGGCAGGTTTTAATTAAATTTCAGCCAAAAATAAATCTGTTAAATGCAAATTCCTGGAAAAAACAATCATTACATTTTTGTTATACATATAGGGTGTCTCACTGAAAACTTTGAATACCGATATTTTTGCGATTAGTGCATTTTTATAAAAGAAACTTTGGTAGCTGCTAATATAAAGGGGGGGAATTTTAAAATTGGGATGGATGAGTGTTAAGGATAAAGAGTTTTTAATTTTTATATAAATTTCTACTACTTTATTTTGTTGACATCTGCCAATATTTTATTTAAAAATATGCATCAATCTCAAAACTATTGGGAATTTCGATTACATAGTGCTTTTTTGACATAAATTTTGTAATAAAATGGAGGCTTTATTCTACTTTGAATTTTTATTGGTTCTGGTAACTGCACTAGCGTTTATAGAATTTTTTAATGACAAAAAATTTGATTTATAAGTACTCACACGTAAAGTTTACATAAATAGGTTTTTATTTAGATACAGATTTTTTGATTCTAAACGCCCTCGAGTGAAACTAATAAAATAATGGACTACTTTTAAAATTAAAAATAATTTCAATCCGTGAGACACCCTGTATATCGCTGAATTAAATCTGCAATATTTTATACAGGGTGTTGAGAGAGTCATGGACACGCTACGTTGTTAAGAAACATTGGTTTGATAAGGGAAACATACTCTAAAAAGATTATTCAAGACGTGAGTTCGTTAAAAATTAATTTGCACATTAGTAGTTATTTTTGCTCAACCTAGTACAGAATATAAAGATAAGATGTTATACGAAAAATATTAATTTAATACATATAAATATTTTCGCTTAGAAAAAACCAAAGACTTCTATGTTTTCTGTTGTTATACATAGACCGAACATGCTTGACATTTCGAAAAAATAGGTGTTTTTTATATCCCACTTTTACCTGCTAATGAGCTAACTTTGGATGTTTAACTTTTACCATTCAATCCAATAATAACAGAAGTTATCGTAATCCATCGCATTACTTGTTTGTTGTATATGGTAATTTGTAAAATAAAGAAAAACACAGCTATTTTAAAATAGACACCGGCGCCCCCAAAGTGTATTAGCGTGAACTACGGTGGCCATTTTAAAAGTGTCCATTCGCTATATTCACCTCGGTTATTTTCTTAATTTTTGGTGTTCTCTGATCAAATGAAAATCCAATTTGACAAGTTTTTATGAGTATTATAGGTTATGTGAACCAGTATTTCAAATTACACGCCAAAACGGACATTTTTAAAATGGCCGCCAGTGATACACAAAAATTTGACACGTGTCCTGTCTATGCACAGTATAGGCAACTACCAGTAGCGACACTTCATACAAAAAACGGGATACGTTTTTGGTGACCTTGAAAACGTCAGCGTATCTGGTACCATTGAGTTTAGAACGGCAAGTGGATTTTTTAATTCTGTAGTTGACAAATAATAAATTCTTCACTTTAATTTTTTGGAGATACGGTAATTTATTTATGTCTAAGTTCATAGATAATGTTTGCAGTTTTAAATAAAAACAATTAATAGTTGAAACAAAGGTATTTAAACAGTATTTAAATTAAAATATGGCATTTATTTTACCATAGAGTCTCCATTGTAGTTCTAAACTCAATGGTACCAGATACTCTCAGATATTCAAGGTCACCAAAAACGCATCCAGTTTTTTATATGAAGTGTCGCTACTGGTAGTTGCCTATACTGTGGTCTATGTATAACAATAGAAAACATAGAAGTCTTTGGAAAAAACATATAAAGACATTTGATCTTTTAAAATTAAAATTGACAAAAATGACATGTAGCCACAATTGAAAAATATTATTGTTAGTTTCCTGAAACTTTAAATTGATAAAAACATCTTTGAATATCTGCTTAATCTTCAAGTTTTCTTATTTTTTTTAAATTAAACATTACTAATACATTTTTAAAAGAGACATTGAAAGTGGAATTTTTCCCGAGAAACTGAAAGTTTATAGAATGACAGCAGTGTATTAAAATTGAAATATGTGTGATCAAACAACCTCTGAATGACTTTTTGAAAAACCGAGACTACCATTACTGATTTTATGGAATATATTGATGTAAACCCCAGAACCTAGATAAAGGATTTAAAATCAGATGGTTTTTTCTAGACAGACTTTAGAAATAGATTATTCATGATATACATGTATTACTAGCAAAACTGAAAAAAACTTGGTGTTTCTTGGTGATTCTACTCAATCCTTGAAAGTTATATCAAACATAGGAAGCAGTTACTGACCGCCTATAAAAAATAGCGCAATACTAAGTATGAAACATGGTATGCCACAGGTATCCATACCAAGTCCTATTCCAATTTATTATATAGGGTGACCCTGAATAACTGCCAATTTTTTTAGGGCGATAGACGGAGCGAAACTAAGCATTTTAAAAATATAAATTATGGTCCGGAAATGCTTCCTTAAAAAGTTATACCAATTTGATATTTTTCAAAAAAATATATCTTTCTTAATAAAATAAATATTACAAAAGTTAATAATTTGAAATTTTTGCGGCAGTTTTTTCATATAAATAAGATTTACATTTAAGGGTAAAAATATTTTCAGGGGCATTACATTTGGTACAATGAAATACGTTAACAGTTTTCGGATTGGATTGAATAGAGATTGACTCAGTCCACATTTTTCCGAAATAAACACGTCGGATTAGATTAGATTGGATTGGATTCATGAATCCAATCCGACATGTTTATATCGGAAAAAATACGGATCGAGTCAATCGCTATTAAATTCAATCCGTATCGAGTTACGCGAGATAAATATAGTCATTGACTACGTTTGTCAACAAACCGAATGTATTGAACTAAATCCAATCCAATTCAATTTCAGTTCCGGTTTCACCGGAAAGGACATAAACTTTCTTTTTTTAAATGTAACACCCTATTTTTTGTACTTATTATTAAACACTGGTACCTTCTAAGTTTTTGTCAAAGAAAAAAATTTTTTGAACTTTACAAAATATTTTAGATTTAAAAAAAAATTTTTTAATAAAATCTATTAAAACTACTCTTCAATAATTTAAAAAAGGTAAAATAAATTATGAAATTCATTCAGCCGTTTTTGAGGAAATAATTTTTATAGTTTTAAAAATACGTTTTTTGCTAGTATATTTATTTTTTAAATGGCATGATAGTGGAACTACCCCCTATTTAGATAGAGGATTTTTTCCCATTACAGTCATACCCAACATGTAGGTATGTGGGAATTTTTAATAGATTTTATTAAAAAAAAATTAAAAGAAAATCCAAAATTTGTTTTGAAGGTTCAAAAAAAATTTGTTTTTGTCAAAAATATACATAGAAGTTACCAGTGTTTAATAATAAGTACAAAAAAGTACGGGGTCATTTCGGTGAAACCGGAAGTGAAATTGATTTTTTTTTTAGTTCAGTAAATTCGTTTTCTTATGCCATATAAGGTATCAAAATTTTAAATTTTTATTTTCATAAATAAATAAGTTACAGGGGTGGACCAAGTTCCGTGGACACCCGGTATTATTAACGAAACTGAAAATACTTGATTTTACTTGGTGTTTCTATTTAATCATCGAAAACTATATCATACATTGAAAATAGCACAATACTAAGTATAAAACATGGTGTGCCGCACGGATCCCTTCTGGTTCCTATTCTATTTTTAGTATATAAATGACATAACATGAATTGAAAGATAAAAATACCACTGTATGCAAATGAGGCGGATATATTTTATGGTATTTCCCTCCAGAAACCACACATACAAATGAATGAAGATTTCCTAAAAATAAAAATTAGAAAAAAACAAATTAAATCCTAATACAACTAAGTGCAAGCATATCATAATAGAAAAAGGAAATTCTGTT
The DNA here is from genome assembly GCA_963971135.1 of Stenus bimaculatus. Lineage (NCBI taxonomy): Eukaryota > Metazoa > Arthropoda > Insecta > Coleoptera > Staphylinidae > Stenus > Stenus bimaculatus. Next base: position 48,622,690 of record OZ020181.1, read on the forward strand.
GAAAATATAGTAATAAATAAGAAAATTAATGAAAACACCACCAATGTTATTAAGTATTCTGGAATAATTTTTGATTAAAACGTAACGTTCAACTTTAGAATATTAGAATAATAAACTTATTAAATAATAAAGTTAAATACCTAATATACATATATTGCCCTATAATCAAATCGCCTCATTATTGCCTTGTTCCTTTTTAGGAGTAAGGGGTAATTATTTTAAAATCCATATTTTTTCAAAAAACTGAAGTTAAATAACAAAAAAACAGCCTTGTGAAGTTTTAGTAGGACCACCCTGTATATTTTGTGACTTAATTTCTATAGATAAAATTTTTGTAGCTAGAAAAGGATGTTAATTACTTCGATATTTCCATCCAAATATTTTTTTAGTTATTGTTTCCTTTTCGAATGGATGTTATTCAGCAACGTAAAGTGGAGCGAGTGCACGATTTTTTAGCACCATGTATAAGTTAAGTTCTAAATAGTTATTTATACGCACAAGTGCAAAAAATGGATAATATTTGCACGCGACGTAAGATGATACGTTAAGTGGAAATATGCTTTTTGCTCGAGTTGCATACACTATTTTTTCTACGATCGACGAAAATAATAAACATAATAAATCATCTCACTGTAAGATTAAATTGAGATGTTTCATAAGTCTAATTGGCAATCAGTAACTAATTTTTTGATTCGTATGTTTGACAAGTGACAAGTGTTCTAAGTTTAAGAAATATTGCAGAAATTTTACGCTAATATAAACAACCTTTAAGAAGAGTATAACCACACACAAAACGTCGGCATTTTGTAGAAATATACATCCGTTAAAATATTTTGTTCGAATGAAGCTGTTTTAATTCTTTACATGTCATCATTAATCAAACGAAAAGTCATCATTTTATAGAAAATAATAAAATTCATAAAAACACAAAATTATTTCTAAATTTGTCATTTATAATTGTCAGTGCATAAAGTTATGTTTTTGCTCTAATACGCAAAATCATACTTTTTTGCAGTATAACTAATGCTCTTGAGCAAAAAAGCATGACTTTATGCACTGACAACTGATCATAAATGGCCTATTTTTTGCACGATCGTAGAAAAATTGTATTTTTAAAAGACATAAATCGAAACAAACCTTTTCAGTTACAAAACTAGAAGGAAAAATAGTGACACCCCGGCGCATTCACCATATTTGTCTCTCGCGAAACTCAACAGTGCATTAGATTTAAAATATTTCTTGTTTTCCACAGGAACCCAGTTGTGTTTTATGTGAATTCCATTAAACTTTTTTCGGTTTGTTTAAGAACTTTTAATATTTCAGCGTACTACTCTATAAACAACGTCAGTTAGGATCGTTTTTCTAGACAAACATTCGCGACTCGTTTTTTGTACTTTTGGATCGTTAATTTAATTACTCCAACCCAGATTTGAAACGTGTTTTTCTCATCTAGTAAATTAACAGCTTGAAACTAAACATCAACCTTGATAAAATATAAAAACAACAAGCAATGTTTGCTAAGATAATCTACTTGTTCATTTGCAGAATTGTTTAAAATAAAGATTTTCAATTACTTTTCTATTAAATGGAGCTTTTCGCTCAGCGTTTTGCAGGATATTAAAAGTGTGTCCCAGTGCAAACAGTTTATTAATTGCAAATTTGAGATCGATTTTCGAGCTATAGAAGCACTTTAGACCAGAGCGGTGTTCAATAATCGGGGGATGATTAATTCAGACCTAGTTTGCCAATTTCCTCATTAATGAAGTTGGCGCGGTTTAAAACCGATACGCAGTGCTATTGAATTATCATGCGCCTAAAACCGAATTAATTGGACCCCAAAAAATAATTCATAATTACTCTCTAATTGCTATTTGGCACGATGATAATAATTTCTAATTAGCTACGACCGGCGCATCACTTAAACCCCTTGTTCGTTATTTTCAGTTACCAGCTTGTTCTTTCATAGCTAACTCTTCATTACCACAATTTGCATTTAATAATACTCGTCCGAGTATTCGCGTTAGCAAACTCGCAAATTTTAAAAGCACTACTAATTTTATTAGTATGTTTTTCGCAGAAATTTTTATTATTGTAAAATATTTGTCTTTTAAAGTAAAATGGTCGATTTATGGTGATTGTTAGTCTCGACTGACCGACGCTTTGGACCATTTGTGATAAAGTATTGCAGGTCACGGTTCCTTCCTTCAACCACGTAAATCGAAAACACGATCGTCTTGAATTACAATGTAAATAAATAAATATCTCAAGTAAAAGTTTACTACTATCAAATTTATCACTTGATTAAAACATCTTCAAACATTATCCAGACAACACTGCGTCAACTTGATTACAAATTATACTTTCCTAAGTTCTAAGCCTTCTTCATTGAAGTACTCTGATGTAACTATAAACGGAACCAAAGTTTTAAATGATAAACTACCGGTAATGTTGCGGAATGTATATTAAAACCGTATTCTCTACTCTGAAACTCCAGGATATATAATATTGAAATTATCTAAATTACGTAGTCTTAAAACTTTGTTCAATTTCCGTTTTAACACTATAATAATATTAAGTAATGACTTCAATAATTTAAAGACATCTGTCATGGTGAAAATCATTAATTTCAAATGAAACAACACCTTTTACCCTCATCACTTTAGTAAGGTCATTACGTTAGTTGAAATATCTTGTTAAAAATTAATTTAAAAAATGAATAGGTCGAGATAAATTATACGGAAAATGTGATTTACTAAAATTATTTTTAGAAAATTAAATTTAAAAAAAAACTCTTGCATTAATTTAATTAACAAAAGTTTTTTTATTAAACTTTAATGCCACAGTGTAAAAAGCTTCTGAAAAGTGTAATTCGTGCTATTTTTAACTAACAGTTTTGCATTCATTATTAAATGTGTACAGGGTGTCTCACTGAAAACTTGGAGATTCGAGATTCTCGTTCATTTTTAAATAAAATTTTAGTAGTTGCTAATGTAAAGTGGGGGCCAAGATTTTTTTTAACCAGCCATTTGGGGACAACTGCTTTGATTCCAAACATAAAAATCACCCTGTATTTTTGTTAAAATACTGTATTGCTTTTTTTACCATAGTTGAATTTAACCCATTTGATACTTTAATGATTTGGTAGCACTGAAATTTGTTTGATTTTAAAATGGCAGTTGCTAAGCAATTTGTAGGTTATTTCGTGGTTTGACAAGTATCAGATCAGAGTTGCCAACTACCAGAAAAGATACTAAAATTGTCATAAGTCGATAGTACAGTGAATTCAAATAAGGTTGAAACCATTGACATTGCAAGGTAGGAAACCTAAGTTTCCCACTGTTGGCTACACTGAAATAAATGTGTTGTGCTCCAGTGTAAAAACCATCGCAAATATTTTAACTGCACTAATTTTTGTTTTGAAAAGCACTGTTTTTTATAAAATTTGCAACACACTAAGAAATTACTTGAAAACATATCCGAAGAAAAACTACTGAAAGACGCTTTGGTTAAAGTGACAGACCAGATTTAAATTTAAATGAAAATTAACAGGTACTCCAACTTAACGAGTCTAAAATCACTACAGAGTATGTTAGTTTGCATTGTTGCGGTTTCAGTCTTTCTTGAATTCACTGTAGTACTTGTCATTAAAATACGAGCCGCGTAGCGGGGAGTATTTTAAAATTGAACTCGTTTTCTAATATACTATTATGTTTTCTTCTATTATTGAACAATTATAAGCAAATGTACATTTTCGTGTTTCGTTATTAGACTACTAATACACTGGATTCGATAAGAACACCTGTAGATATCAAAAACCAATCAAATTCGTTTCTCCATGTGACACTTTGTTGTCAGTCACTCTATCTTTAGACTGAATGGAGTTTATGTAATTCTAGTATAAACCATAAGATCTTATTTGAGTTGTCGCAGTCAAAGAAGTGAAAGTAGACGAGATTTCATCGATAAAACAACCTAATAGTCAGGGTCGGAACAGCCCATTTTTTTACGGGTTTTTGAATTTTGTTTCCAGAGAAAATGTCGTTAATTCGAACTTCTGTTACAGGTCATAAACTTTTTGGTCAATTTAAATGAAAAAATTGTAAACTAAATCTAATTAATGCTTTGGCTTGAGGTTATAAAATCATCACCAAAAAATAATTTTGATAGAAAAAATAAATAAAGGCACCACTTTTTTACGTTCGTAAAATTTGAAAGACAACCAAAAAAAGATTTATGCCCGTTTTCACCAACGATTCCTAAAATTTAGGCATTGCTTACAGCTCTAGTTGCTACGTATTTTTAATCATTTAATAAAAAGTACCTAGCAACGAGCTCTATAAGCAATGCCTAATTTTAGGAATGTTGGTGAAAACGGGCATCAATGTTCTATCTTATTTACTTTAGGAGCAGTGCTGGTAAGAAAAATATCCTGTGCGACCCACTACTTCAAGTAGTAGTTCGAGTAAAAAAGTTAGCAAATAAAGCAGTTGTTATAAAAAAATGAAATGAAAATAAGTATTAAATAATTTCTTTTTAATTGATAGAGTTTACTGTAAAGTTTTACAGACATAAGAAAAGTGGTACCTTTATAAAGCGTATTCAAGGATGTGAGCGAAAATATCAAGATAAAAGTGAATTCTCACTAATTTCTTGAAAGAACAATATTGTTTTCCATCAATATAATATTTTGATGATAATTTTATAACTTCAATCCATAGTAGCATTAATTAGCTTAACTTTACAATTTTTTTTTCATATAAATTGAGCAAATATAGTTTATGGACTCTATAACATAATTTCGAATTAACCATATTTCCTTTGTGAACAAAATTCAAAGACCCGTCAAAAAACTGGGCTGTTCCGATCTTAACTATTGGGCTTTTAGTTGATGAAATCTCGTCTACTTTCACCTCTTTTTGGGACACCCTGTATCCTGTATTGTATTCGATTATAATTTTATCACTCTTGAAGAACAGGATAACATTAATGCTGCATGCTACCTAAATTTTTAACTTCCTTATAGATGACTGAAACACTATACGATATAAGTTAAAATTTAATATACCTAGTATGAAGACTAGTACCACATTAACATTTAAACATACTACACTCACACTGATTACTTTGGCAATTTACCTGTTAATAAAATGTGCCAAGTTTACAACTCATTGCAGGAATATGCTGATATATTTACTTTATCTTAGCAGTAATTCTCATCAGCAATAAAAACCGAAACTATCTCTATCTGCTCGTTTATAATTTTAATTCTATTATACTTTTTTTATTTTTAGAATCGTTAGGTTTTAATGTTGGTTTATTTTAACATATTGTTTCATACTCAATTACTTATATTGGGTAATAATAATAATATCCCAAAGGAGTAAGAATATTATGGAAATTTTTTCGAAAAGCACGAATTTTAATTTCAACAACGAAAATGCAAAGAGTGCCTAGCACCCTAAAACATATTATACATATTCTAGTGCATATGCTGCATATAGCGTTCCGAATGGTAATATAATTGTTTATCTTTTGGACTCATTTCCATATATGAATGTACAACCTGCTTCACGATAAACTGGTACACAAAAACACAGGTAGCGCCAATAAGAAGCTTTCGTGCGGTTTGAATATCCCTAAATCTCACCCACCGCTATTCAGTAGCTAAGTGGGAATGGCCGACATTGTGAGTAAAGCTTAATCAAGGAGAATTCTAAGTAAAGTTGTTTGAATCGCAAAGTCGGGGAGTGCCTGGTTAATTTCAGCACCGACTAAAGGTGGGGCGAGATTAAGGGATTTTCCTAGCCGCACGAAAGCGTCTGCTTATTGGCTGCCTTAGTATTTCTTTTGTGTACCATTTTATCGCAAAGCAGGTTGTACATAAGTCAATTGATTTTGAGAATTTGTTAAATGTGAAACTTTCAAGTTTTCGACAATTAATACCATGGATTAATTTAGAATTATTACTCATGATGAAAATTGGGAATTAAAAAAACTAACCACAAACAACAGACAGGACAAAAAAATAAAACTTTATGTTGGGTGATGTGCCATTTAATATTTAATATGGAAGTTACACATTGCGCATGTCCGTATATGAAACTACTCAACTAGAGGTGTCCCATTCGGAGCACGTATGTCGCATAAGCTGCACATATCCCACTCGGAACGCATCCTTATACTTTATACGGTTGCAGCACCGGGGATCCTATCCTATTAGCCCACCTCCATAAATTAATATTTTTAAAATGTTAAAAAATAATTGCTAATACAAGTTTTGTTGTACTCGGTGGGAGCCCCCCCAAGCCTAAAACTACTAGATTTCCTTTTTTTGATCTTAGATGACGTTCGCCAAAAGATTATAAATGTATACAGAACAATAACTCTAGAAATACTACAAAATATTCATCAAAAGTTTGAAAACGTTCATCTTCCGTATGGAACTCAGGGGAAACATTCTGAGAATTTACTTAAATAACTGTATTTTTCAATTTAATTTAAAAGGACTTATTTCGAAAACATCAGCATTTAAAGTATTCAGTGAGACACACTGTGTAAAATAATAAGTAAGTATTAAAAATCAATTTTATAAATTAATGATCTTAGCTCATAAAATTGAAAAACTGATAAAAATAGTTGTCTTTTTACAAAGCAATTTCTTAAAATTCTATGAAATTTATGAAATTTCATTACTTTAGTTATAAAACAACAAATTTCACTTTAAATAATAAAACCTTAATAAGAAATGTGTTGGATTTGATAAATGTCTAAAGCATCACTTTATACGATTTTTATATCAAAAAATTACATTATTTTCTGCACTTTTATATATTTCTCATCATCTCGTACATTGAAGAAACTATTATTAATGATTTCGAGCATAATTTAGTTAAATTACTTTTTTAAACTCGAGTTATCGGCAAAAGCTCAACGCGTGGCTTTTTTGTGGAAGTGCGCGAGCTTTCCCAATTACTGACGTTATTTATTATGCTATGTTAAAAATTTAGAGCGCATTTTTTAATATTTTTTTTTTATAGATACTAACGTTGTAAAAATTTAACTAACTACCGGTTTTATTTATTTTAATTAAAAATTTTTAACGAGTGTAATTTAATAGTTTTTTAAATGTGCAGCGCTTTCTAATAATAATAAAAGTATTTAATAATAATTATAAATAATAAATATTTATTGCAACACTATAAAACGATTATTTTTAATTATTTACATGATTTTTCTATTATTGTGATGTTATTATAACTGATTTAGGAGTAAAAGCTCTATTCGCTGCGATTTTTGCACGCGCGTGATCTTTTTCAATTATTAGCGCCATTTCTACACATAGGCACTTCCAAATTTCGTTTATTTATCAATAAATATTTATTTAAAGATAAAAAACATTTTTTGACGCTAGAATGTCGTTTTTGTTGTTGATAGTAATGTAATAATAGGTAAACATGTTACCAAATCTAATTATAATGTTTGTTCATCGTTACACAAGTGTATTGTAACAGTATTCAAACCAAACAAACGGGTATTAATACATTTGAAAGATTTTATTGATTATTGGTTTACACATATACCAATACTGGTGATTCAAATTTACCAAAAATATAAGTAATTATTTTTTACATTTATTTTTTAAATTTAATTGGGACTATCCTAATTTTTTTTATAAGATAAATTCTTTAGAAAAATTTTCTGCAGCTGGTGTATAGAAACATTGCGCTTTTCAATTTCCTGGGCGCATCCATTGCGCTAGAAGTAATTTTCCTATGCAAATATTAAACTGGCCTGATTTTCCGGGGGTGAAATGAAAAGTAGTGAACGGTCAAAACCCGAAAAAGGCTTCAGGCGACTTTCAGTGAAGCCCCAATTAGTGCAATTACTAATGCAAAACAGCAATTTCGAATTAGCACAATCTCCTATAACAAAACACTAATTCCACAAGTACGAGATTTACACCACGCGATTATAGCCCAATTATTAAACGTCTAATACCTTTAATTTATACGTTGCAAAACTGCATTTAAGTTATATTAAAAATAGATTAAATAAAAAATTAATACGGGTTAAATTTCACATGGCACTTAAAGTTGCTATCCCAGCTATAATTGTAATCGATAGCCTTCTTGGAGTAAGCTTCCACTTCCCTGTCTAAAAAAATGTCGGCTTTATCGATTCAATTCGACCTGTTGCTTAATATGTTACCTTTTTATTCTTTCAAGCCACTTTTATGTATTTTTCGCGTGTTTCAAATTATTGCCCTCTTCCAGAAATTAACGAATCAAGTTCGTTTAAATACAAATGCGTTAATTAAAAACGTTTCACTAATTTTTAAGCAAGCTTTGTTGAAGTTATAAATGTTTATGAGGAAGGAATGCTCCGGGACTTTTAATTAATATTTGAATGATGAAGAGCGTTTTAATTCGCAGGTATTAAGATATTTCATTGCTTCACATTTTTAAAGCTTAAACAAGTTTTTATTCGAATTTAGTTTTTTATTAAAACGGTTTTTTACTTCAAAATTAATGTAAAAGGTTAAGAGCAATTTATAAAAAACCTCAAATTAAAAAAGAATTAACAGTCAACTTTATTGAAAATACAATTTGATTTGATTTTCATCAATATGGATATCCAAATAATAGTTATGCAGTGATAGACTTAACTGAAAAACTTTTGTTTAACGTTGATAAAGAAAAATACGCAACGTCAATTTTTATTTATTTTAGTAGTACTTTTTATAGAGTTAACCAAGATTTTTTTATTCTATAAACTTGAAAAACTTGTGGTACGAGGAGTTGTGCTAGAATTATTTAAAAGTTAAAACTAACAAATTGAAAACATTGCGTTCTTCTTGGAATTTTTAAAAACTCCCAAAGAAAAATAAAAATGTGTACCTCAATGGTCAGTACTTGGACCTATTTTATATAATTTATTGGTTCGAGATATTAAGAACCTTGATTGTTCATATTTTTCATTGTGCCCATGATATTGCTTTAATACTTTATTCAAATAATATACTCGCAATTGAAGCCAAAGTTAAGGAAGATTTACAAATTATACATAATTTGTTGAATATTCTAGATTGAAATTTAAAAATGAAAAAATCTAGTGAGTTGATTATTATGAAAGTTGTTATTATTTTTGTTTGAGTCAGTGTTATCTGTCTTGAACTTGATAGAACTGTAAAAAGAGACTTCTGAAAATAAAATCCATATTATTCATTGTGTTTATATCATACAAATATTAAAACATAAGAAACGGGTAGTTTCCAAAGATCCTGAATTCTGAAATAATTGGCCTTGACAGTCTTGGTACCAGGTTTTCGAGAAATTTGTAGTGACTTTAATGCTCATATTAAATTGAAGCTCTTTGTAACGTTCCTACATGTTTTGCACCATTTCTGGATAATTTTCAGATTTCCTAAAATTGACGAGTCATACGTAAGAAATCCACAATCACGTTTTAACTTATAACACACAGCGCCCATATGATCAATGCTTTTAAAAACGACCCGAAAACTAGGTCAAATGCATTTGACAGGAACCCCAAGTGTGTGACAAAGAGGATATAATATACAAGGTGTTTCTGAATAAGTGTCGGATAATTTACGAATGGATTTTTAGACCAATTTTAAGACAAAAAGTAAGAAAAATTTTTTCCGCTAAAAAAACTTAAAAAAAAAACTCGAAAAATTAACCCCATTTTTTTTTAATTTGCGAATTCATCTCAAGGTGGCTGCCAATAGTAAGGTATGTTTAAAATTTGAGCCAATTATCATTAACAATGTAGATTTTATGTTAAAAAATTGAAAAAAAAATTAGTAAACTTCAATGCCCTGTTTTTACGAAATGGGGCGTTTTGGCGGAAAAAATTATTCTCACTTTTTGTCTTAAAATTGGTCCAAAAATCCATTCCTAGAATATCCGACACTTATTCAGAAACACCTTGTATAAATGAGATCAAATGCGAAGGAATGAGCTGGAACGAGGAACCTCTTGTCACACAAATCAATGCCCAAAATGCTTTGTCATTGTGAGTCTATATCTCCAATGTCTTTATAAATCCAAACTCAGGATTCTAAAACATTCATGGATTGCTCGAAATTATTTTCTTTAATTAAAAGCCTGATCTGAGGGCTATCAAAAATACCAGATTTTAGTTTCTTTTGCTTATGTCAGGAAATTTCCTGGGGATATAATTAAAACATCGCCCATTTTTGTCTAAAGCTTTTACGAACTTTTTAATTAGTCCTAATTTTGTGTGCAATGGAAGCAAAATTATTTTACCCCTATTGGCTATAGGTTTATGATATTCTGCTTCCAAATGGTCAAGTTTCTTCTTGCAGGCCAGTTTGTTTTACTCCAGTGTTTGCTTTTATCTCTGCTATTCCACAAACAGAGGAAACATAGAAAATTGGCAAAACCACTTTGCTGTCCCAGGAAACATTGACCATTTTTAAATCCACGCATTTTTTGTTCATAACATTTTATTTTTTCCGACTCGGTTGGTAGTTCAATAGTTCCATTTTAATTAAAAGACCACTGATATCATTACAAAATACCACATTTTCTTTAGAGGAAAAAAAGGAATCAAGTCTTTTTCTCGAGTATGATAAAAAGTTACATTATAGTACTAGCAGAAAGAAAATTTCTCTTTTTAAGTCTGAGAGCAAAAAGTTCTTATCTTTCTTTTGAAAGATCAAGGTCACTGATGAGGTCATTTAAAGCAGTTTTGAGAAAAAAAAAAAGCCTTTGCCTCAAAATCACTGCCAAATTTGTCGTTCTTAACTTTCTGGATCGCTTTAAAACTATGTGCCTAACTGATCTGGTATGTCACAAAAAGTAAGAACAGGAATATCTTCTGATTGAGCCACATGGCTTCTGGTAAATATCAAATCGGGATAAGTCATTTTTCGGTTAACACCATATGTAACAGTCATCAAAGTGATTTTTCGGTTACATTCAAATTATAGGCACTAAAATTGACGTCATTTTCCAGCTACCCACTATCATCTTAAATGTTCACTACATATATTGCAAATTCAATTTGAATCCGCATTCAATGATAGACGGTAAAAGTTTAATTATTACCTAATTCTGAGATGGCAGCTCCAATATTATTCCAGTGGCACAAGAAAGTTTCCGAAGCCATGGATTTAGCACCAAACCCGTAAAATATGTACTAATGCTTGAAATTAAATAAAAAGTACCTAATAAATAATTATTAATACTATATCCAAACCATCGTACCGTACACCTCATTATTTAAAAAGCACCTGTTTTCCAGGTTCATACTTTTTCCACCAGAGGGCGGGGAGAACTCTAGGAATCCCAATGTTAAACTTAAGCCGTGATAGATTTCTCTTTGTATTCGCCACAAACATATCAACATCTATTTGTATCAGTATTGCAACCAGGGATTTTGAATGGGGGGCGCATGGAACAGGAAAATATTTTTTTTTTATTATACAGGGTGTCCCAGGCCACTCGTACCACCTCTTTATTTCGAGAAACCTTTGTCGTACATTGATGAGAATAAAATGTTTATCACCAAAGTGAACCTAAAGAATCTTTTGGAGCAATTCGTAATTTCCAAAACAAACCGGAAGTACCCGAAACCGGAACTAACTTTGAAATTTTAAATCTCAACATAGGTAACGTATGGAATTGGTGGAAAGGTCTTGACGATGGTTTGGGAGAGTAATTAATAAGGGTAAAGGTTAATAATTCGAATCACAACTGTTACAACGATACAAAATATTTATTTCATATGTAGTGCTACTAGTTTCGTCTTGATGGGGGCATCATCAGGCACATTAAAAATTTTTGTATTTAGCAAGACATACTAAAGCAATTTGGTCCTCCTCATTCTGTGATAATAGGGCTGTAAAAAGGAACGCCCAAACAACTATGAACGTCTAAGCTACTAGGCTTATTACTGAGAGACTAAGCAACTAGGTATTGTGAAGGACTGCCTAAGCAACTAGGCTGAATTACGGAACGCCTGAACAACTAGGCTAATTTTCTGGAACGCCAAAGCAACTAGGCTTATTATTGAGAACCTAAGCAACTAAGCTTTGTGAAGAACCGCCTAAGCAACTAGGCTGAATTACGGAACGCCTGAATAGCTACGCGTATTTTCTGGAGCGCCCAAGCAACTATAGGCTATAATCTAAAGAGTTTCACGGAGTCCCTAAACAACTAAGCTAGGCTTATGTATTTTCCTTTATTCAAAAAATAAAAACAGGTTGAATATTTTTAACGAATAAAGAGAAAAATGCAAAAAAGAGTTTCCATTTAAAAAATTCTCTCTCGCCCATTTGCATATGCTGGTAACGTTTTAATTTTTCCATAATTTAAGTGACGAATAGTTTGCCTATTTCTCCTTTCGTTTAATTTGTTAATTATTATTACAAAAATATTTTAATAAAAGTTAAGTTAAGTTATTTCCGGTTTCGGATACCCTCATGGATACCTAATTAGGTATCTCTTAGTTTGTTTTGGAAATTGTGAATTACACCAAAAGGTTCTTTAGGTTAACTTTGGTGGTAAAATTGTTTTCTCATCAATGTGCGATGTAGGGTTCTCGAAATAAAGAAACATACAGGGTCCCGTCTGTAAATGATTAAACTTGGGAGTAAGTAGATCAAATTTCATCACCATAAACCATAAAAGTTGGGGTCCATAGTTTTTAGTTTTGAAATTCCAACGTTTTGAATCTTAGGTCACCGATTTTTAACAATTTAATCAATATCCATAGAGATTAAAAAAAAGGAATACCAGAAACCATTCCCTTCAATTGGCAACAATAGTAATACTGCAATTGTTGACAAAATGGTAAACAAAATCGCAAAAAAAGAATATTTTATTTCAGTTTTTGAACCCATTAAGGTGGTATTTATTAAGTTTTCTAAATCTGCTTTATATTCTCAACAAACTGAGGGGTTATTCTTGAATCACTCGACACAATGTCGTATAGGGCATGACCAGGACAGCCTCTTATTTTTGCATTTGAACGATAAGAATAGAATCAAAAAAGTCTTATATGACTCATGTCAAGTGGTTCAAGAATATGCCCCCTGAGCAAAATTTTGAAACCTTTGGTTTTCCTTATTAATGGTGCAATTCTGAACAAATCTGTAAGTCCTTACAGAAAAAAATCTGTAAGGTTTGTTATATAGTTTACTTCATTTGCTTACGTTTCGCCCTACTAACGTGAGCTTCATCAGAGCTCTGAATAAATGTGGAGAAAATTGTCAAGATAATTAAAATTTGACATGTACATCAACAAACTTTATACACATTTTGATTACCTTGACCATTAATTTCGCGATTGCTCCAAAAACTCTGCCAGACTACGTCTAGAATATTAAAATCAGCATTAGATATACAAATATTCTTATTTTGGTTAACTGGATGTAGAAACTACATTCTCAAAATAAGTCTTTTATTTTTACTTTTTTTAGCTAATTTTGGATGATGTTTCAATAAAGATTAAAAGTTAATATACAACAAATTTGTTCCATCTTGCTTCTATACTTTGATAAGTGAAGGAAAATAACTAGGGACTCAGAGATAATAATGTAGTTTCTGAAAAAATCCCAATTAATTAGCATTTTTTGAGAAATATGTATTGGTAGAAAAAGTAAAAAACTAAATTTTCAATTATTTCCTTCCTTGCGATTATTTTCAACAATTGTGAAAAATTTCTGGATTGTAGCAATTGAAAAAAGTTGAACTTACCTCTCTAGGGATAGAGTTTTTAAATATCTTCCTGGATTGGTTACATTATTTTTAGCAACGTACCAATGTTTCACAAAAATCGCTGACTTAAAATTCAATACGATGTAACTCTAAAACTAAAAAGTAGACATCTACTTTTTTATTGTTTCTGACGAAGTATTTTGGTCTACTTCTAATCCTGAAGAATATGTTAATTTAACTAAAAATAAGCTCACACTATCCTTTAAACGGGATCGTCTTTTTTACGTCTATTTTTTAAGTTTTAAATCACATGAAAATTACCTGCTAACACAATTGCTTACAAGAAAATATCACTTACAGTGTTGCCAGGTTGTATGCAATTGTGTTATTATTATTATTCCCATAAACTGCCTCAATAGTTATCAAAAACTATAAATAATGTGCATTAAAATTGATTTGATATTATGAGTTTTCGAAAGTTTTGGCTTTCGAATTGACTTTAACTCAAGTATCAACTCGTAGCAATTATTATAGAACGTTTCTAAAGATCTAAACTGAAACTGTCTCGTGTGTTTTGGAATGGTGGAGGAAATTAATACTACACCGAGTGTATATACGTGTTCCTCATTGTGGGGAAAATTCAATTCAGAGTAATGTATAGAGTCTGTAATTAAATTGAACGATGTATAAAGAGATATGGATGAAATCTCCGAACTATTAAAAAGGCAAAGGAGTATAAAAATTGAATAAAGTTTTAAGTACGTTGCTGATTTTTATCGGTTTTATCGCTTTAGTGCTTCAACACAACAGAATATAAATCTCAAAAAAATGTATACATATAAAACAATTAAAACACTCCATTAAATGTAGATTTTTATTTTACGAACAGTTTTTTTACAAATGGTTTAAAAATAATGTAAAATTCCTTTTTGAAGTAAATTTTAATAAATTAAATTTTCCAATGTAAAAGTAATACAATAAAATTTCGGTACCTACAGTACATTGATTAATAGCTATGTTAAAATTGTGAACTTTCCTTCATTATTCAAACGATTCGTATAAAATTGCGTTATGAAAATATCTCGTATAATTCCACAAACTTTTGTGTGTTATAGGGTAATTTACAGAGCGCCATGTGTTGATAAAAGCCGCAAGTTATGAGAGTGTAATTAATATTTGGGACACATGCGTAAACTCACGCATACGTCGTTTTACTATTTTATTTACGACCAGATTAAGTGCTTCGTTATTATCGCGAATAAATAATTTTTGACCGTTTTATTAATCCGAAACATTGTGGGCTTAGGAACACATTTCAACATATTTATAGTTCGATAATTCCACAACAATGAGTATCAATGATCAATGAATAGTTAAAACCAACGAAACTCATGCGTTCAGTATTAACCCAAATGGCATTCCACAAAACTCGTAGGGAGCAGATAATCCCAGAAAGGTGTTTTAAAGCAGTACTTGTGATTCGTCGTAGATGATTACCAAGTAATTTAAAGTAAAGTAATTAAATTAACGTGAAGTCTAATTAAATTTTTCGTCTCTTTATTAAGCGTGAAATTGGTTTAAATTCGTAAAATAAACAGCTTTAATTTAATAAAACCGTAATAAACTCAGCTTTTGGAAAATTAAGCTCTAATCATACACGTTCCGTGTGAAAACACTCATTTGTCCTCGACCTGGAGCTTCCAGGCTTCTGATTAATGACCGTCCGCTATTTCTAATATCCGCTTTAAGAAAAGCAAAACTGTTTTATTAATATAAGAGTTACAACAAAACAATCTTGTAATTTTCAGCTCAGGTGGGCAAAAAGGACAAGTGTTTACACAGCATTTAACCTTAGTCAGGACCACGGGTACGTGCCACCCCTTTAACAGCGTCCGGTGTAAATATAACTCACTGATTAAGTGAAGCCTCTTATTTAAACAAACCCATCTAACCCTTTAAATTAAGTTACTAATTTTCCAAGCACGACTGCCTCAAAGGAACACATACCAACATCATTATTATTAGACTTAAGTTACAAAATATATTATGTTGAATTAATTGCGCAATAATAGGTTTGTTCCAACGGCCTAAAAAATACATTGATCACGTTTATTAGTTTTACACCAGACCCGGCAGTTCTGATTTTTTACCGAGTTGTTTATGATGTTGACCCAATAAATAATCTACGTTTTCGACCTCGAGCATGGAACGTAACCTTGTCAAGAATCCAAAAAAACCCGAAATTTTCAACCTTTCTTCAGTTTTTAACTTTGAAGGATTAGTTTTTTAATAACAACTATTAGAAGCGTTTTCAAAGTTGACTAAATTTGTTACAATTTGAAACCAGTACTGTTTCAGTAGACTTAATAGTTTGGAAATTTAAACTCGGAAATTTGTAGCAATATTTTGTTGTTCTGTGGAAATTGCTTCCCTGTAGCAATGCCCCTCTCCAATATTTCAGCAGGCACCATTTCACATAACGGATTTCATTATGTCCAATAAAAGTGGACAGGTTGGAGAAGCTTCAGTCAACAGCCACTACTGATTGGAAAGGAATCGATGATAGCAGCAGATCTATGAAGTGAAATTCAAACGTAAAAATAGTATGGTGTCCTTTAAACAAAGCTGAAGAGCTGGGGGGTTATTTATATTTCGTTCGAACTTGGTTCGCATACGAACTTATATCATAAGTTCGAATATAAAAACGTAAAAAGTGCATTTTCGTGCATTCGAAGTTACTTCGTATACGAACTTTTTTGATAGAACTACTTCGAATAGGTATGAGTTTTTATAGTATTTTGTTTTATTGTTGTTTAATACAGACATAGTAATTAATTTGGTAGCAATTGAAGAACTTGGGGAAACAGAAATTTTAGCAGAACGCGGTCGTGCCCTCAATGAACATATTTCATGGACGAAGGATTTAAGAACCATTTTAGCAATTATCATAAAATAAATTTATGAAAATGTATAGATTAGAAAAGGCGACATTTTACCAATGTTTTTTTTCGAAGAACTAAAATTTACCTATCGATTTCTGGAAAATGAATAACTTTTATGAATAAATGATAGGATACCTTTTTCATAGAATAATTAAAGATTTTTATTTTTGGTCTAAGATATTCTTATCAAATAAATGAAATTACAAGAGCCAAGAGTCAAGAAAACTATTTTTCGAAGTGCCGGATGACGCAAGCGCCGACGACTTGTTTACTAAACAACTGTACCAAATTTCAGATTGTTTCTATTTTTTTTTTCACAATTGATGAGACCTTTTTTTGTCTAATTCATAAATAACTTCATTAACTTATAGCTTCAAAATCAAATATTGACAAATGTATTACAGTTTTATTTCTAATTCTATCGTTAGTATTGTTAAATTACAACGTTGGAAAATACTGTTGGTGATGAGAAGGTTACTGTAAATCCTCTAATCTTGTTTAACAGCTTATGTGTTCTAAAACAGTCGGATGAAGAAGTGTAATATTTCTTCACATACGAGCTATGGGCAATCCCAATGTCACTATTCACCGAGGAGGGAATAATAAAGGACTCGAAATCCTCATAATATTCAGAATTCCTTCCTATAAACTTGATGAGAAGCCAGGAATAATGAACTTTGTAGTGGTGGGTGGAGGTCATCTACTTTACAAAGTTGTGTGACTTCAAAGCTCATCATTTAGTTTGATAACTGACAACTACACCGTACATTACTTTACATTTCAAACGTGGCTTGATTTCGATGTCAATCCAACAGACGCTACACAAAAAGACACTGCCTGCTGAAAAGCAAAATATTTGAGTACTGGATGGAGAGGAAGATGGTGGCAGGCTCTTCATCGCTACAGCTGTCATCTTACCTATCATCTTACAATGTAGTGTTAGTCGCTGGCGAGAATATCATCTTGTAGATATCTCACACCAACGTGAGATTTTTTTAGAGAAATATGGAAGAAACAAAACTACAGACGTAATCTATTCCGTGCACACCAAAACCCGAGCCTTCAGTGGGTATGACTCGACATCCCGATTCTTCAACCAATGGAAGTTGAAAATGGTCCATAGAAACACCTCTACATCTGATGAAATAGCAGCAGCACAGAATAGTTGTTCTCTAGGGTGGATCATACAGCTGAAGAAAAGGACACCACACTGCTGTTTGCATAAACTCCCTTCCAATGTGTAGGGTTATGGCTATAGGACTGTTGACTTTCGAACCTGTCCACTATTGATGGACATAATCAAATCCGTTATGGAAAATAGTTGGTGCTGAAATATGAAAGAGGGGTATTTGCTGAAGAAAATAAGCCAATAGGGTCGGAATTTCCACAAATATTGCTAAAATTTCCGAATTCAAAAAAATCGATAAATTTTGAAAAACTATATTTCAGAAACTCTTGGGTCCACAGATATTGTTCTGATCCTACAATTTTGTCTTATGAGGTAGACTTTAGATGGTCTAAAGTTGGCGCAAACGCATAAACTCAATCCAAACAGTTTTGTTACGGTTTCGTGACGGTTGTTGGAACAAAGCTAACAACACAATTGCAGTATGTTACATTTTGCGTGCCAATAATTTGCTCGTTGTATTTCACGTCGCCTCTAGCGGAAGTTGAGTTGTACTACAAGAATCTCTAAGAAGATCGGTTTTCGTACGAGACATCTGTTGCGGAATGAGATATTTCCTCGTGTGCATGTTTGTGGTAGGATTTTAATGTTAATTAATGTCCAAGCTTTTGGGCTTTGCAGCTATATAAATTCCGAAACTCAGACGCTAATTTTTGCGCCTTGTTTTCCATACAACACCCTCAATTTATGATATTTGTTAGCTCTAAATCAAGCCGGTGGTATCGATTAGAGTTTTCGGTTGTCGGCGTCCTCCAACGGTGAGCCCTTTTGGCTTACTCGTGGGAATAATATGCGATAATTGGAAAACTTGTGTTAGGGTGTCGCGTCACTGGCAAAGAACCTGTGCGTGCTGTTTACCAACCCAGTTGTTCCTAATTATTCAACTACGTGCTGATAAGGTGGAACTTAACGCAAATAATCTCAAACCTGATGTAATAACCTTAATAATTGGGTTTAAGCACGTATAATTTCATTACAACAAGTTTTGCTTAAACCACTAAAATTTTATGAAAACCCCAAAAATATCTACTTAATTAAATTTTTTTTAAAAAACATGTGTACATTAAACTAAATTTCCTACAAATTGTATCTAGGCTTTTCGTATGCATGTGACAGCTGAGATTTAATACATTTTTAAACAAGTGCCTAAGGGGTGAGTTTCTAAAATATACACACACACATTTTTACTGCCAAGTTAAAGTAGCGAGACTGAAGTGTTCTTAACGTCAGACCCCGGTCACATTAAAGTTACGTAATGGTAAAAAATACTCTTCCATTAGAATTTATTTCAAAAAATTACTTAATTATAGTAGTTTTAGAATTTAAAAAAATACGAATGTAAAGGTAATACAATAAAGGAATTCAATGATGCAACTTATAATGCCCAGGGATGTGATTTTAGAGTCGTTTAAGCAAATTTCGTATTCCCATTTTACTTTTGTTTCTTTGCTCCTTTATCGATCGCTATGAATTGCCAGAGTTTTTTTTATTTTCATTCGCGAATTTAGTTCCAAATGGCATCATTGAAAATTTATACTGGTGTGGATCTTTACAATAAAATAATTTTGTACAATATTCCAGGTTCAATCCTGCAAAGCTAACTTACCTATTTGAAGAAACTATACATTATGTAAACGTGATTTTATAATACTTACAGTAATTCTGGTATGAAATTAAGGAACTTATCGTCAGACCTGTTTTGTGAGAAAAAATAAACTAGATCCAATTTAATCGACAAAGAAACGAAAAAAAATGAAAGTCTACCTTTTTTAGTTTTCGAGGTACAGCGTTTTATATTATTGGTCACCGATTCTTTAGCAATAATAAAAAAATTACTAATATTAATTTAGCCAATTAGCGTAGAAATTAAAAAAAAATTATCACCAGAAAGTACTTATATCACCGAACTCGAACTTTGTGATAGTCGAACTTAACTTCGTACTTAATTCCAACTTTCATAAGTTAGAACTTTTTGAAGTTCGAACTGTATGAAGTTCAAACATACTAAAATTCGAGCTCGATAAACTTAAGGATAGTCAAAAGTGACGAAATTTGAAAGTGTCAAACTAAGAAACTTCAAACTTTTGTTGGTGGAGCTTTTGTGTGGCAACGTATTTCGTGCTAAAAAGTGGTAGTAAACATTTGAAAAGGTGGTGATTAAAACGAAATACCACTTATACAAAGTGTTCCATTCGTGATTCACCAAACGTCAAGGTTTAAAACTAAAACAAACGGCGTTTTGATTGGTCTCTGATTTTTGTCAATAATCAAAAGTTCCCATGTGCGTAGAAATTTAAAAAAGAATATTACTAGGAAGAAGTTTTGAATGTTCGGACTTATTTTGGACTTTAAAACAAAAAGATCGATCTGTTCAAACCTATTCTTTATAATTCCAAAATAGTGAAAGTTCTAATTTGTTGAAGTTCGAACTCTATGAAGTTCAAACCTAAAGATATTCGAAACTTGAGGAAGGTCAAACCTAAGAAAGTTCAAACTTTGCGAAGTAAACGAGTATTTTGAGGTTTGTTGCTGGAGCTTTCGAGTGACCCAACAATATGTTTTGTGCGAAAAACTATTAGTAAAACTTAAAAAGTGGTGATTAGAAAGAAATATCACTTATAAGTACACCCTGTATACAGAGTGCTCTATTTGGGGTTCACGAAAGGTCAAGGTTAAAAACTAAAACAAGTTAAATCGACAAAAAAATCGGTATTTAACAACTTCAAAGTTTTGAAATATTGGTGTCCGATTTTTATCAAAAACTAAAAATCCTTATAAGCGTAGAAATTAAAAAAAATATATCTCTAGAAAGTAGTGCTGTTTACCGAATGTTCGAACTTATTTCGAACTTTAAAACATAAAAGGCTATTCGAATCTATTCTTTATAATTCAACAATAATGAATATTTGAACTTGTTGAAGTTTGCACTCGATGAAGTTCAAACATACCAATTTTCTAATTTGTTGAACTTGAGGAAGGTCGAACCTAAGAAAGTTTAAGCTTTGGGAAGTAAATGACTATTTTGAGGTTTAGTCTATTGGTGCATTGGTCAATAATTATTTGAAAATAATTCTTTTTGAGTTTGAAGAAAAGACCTTCATTATACAAAAATGAATTAAAAATATCTAATATTAACCTTATACATATACAAAAAATCATCTTATCTGTCTGCACCTGCTTCCAATGAAGAAAAGTTAAGGATAAGGACTATTCTATGCACTTCATGATTAAATTCTTTCGGATTGGCCTACTGCAATTTGTACTTCATATTTGGATCATATCTCACAACCTTAAAATTATAATTCCAACTGCCTTTTGATGGAACCATAAAAAAACCTATTAATCTATCAGACAGCAACATTTCTACTTTTTCATAATGACTTGGTAAATACCGTAGGATTACTTCCTTTGTCGGTATTTCGACGACAACATTCAAACCCTAAGGGTCGAGGGTGTTAGTTTATAAGCCGTTAAGGATCAAGAACCTAGAGTAAAAGATGAGGTAATAATAATTGCTTTTTCTCCATCCCAGTTAGTATTTACAGCCATTAATGGAGCATGGGTTCCAATATCCGATGGTGACAATTGTGATAATTCATTAGGTTGTATGTGAATCCAATCTAATGGTTCCATATATTTTAAGAATGGATGATTCGGTGGTTTGTTTGGGACATGCACTGTTTTGTGAGTACCCCACTGAGGTGGTTGTTAACTTCAATACTATTTACTATTAATAGTTAATAAAACACTTGTGAAAAAATCTTTTTATTATTCATCGACTTTTCAAAAAACTTGTCATTCTCAATACCTTTTTTTATTATTACAAGCCAACTCTAAAAAACCAAAACTGAACATAAACTCAATAGTGGTAATACTAGTCAACGCAATTCTTTAACTTGATGTTAGTATGGTGAACTCACCATACAAGAAAGTACAAACCTGTGGGCTTATTCTTGGACCGGTCGAGATCGTGTCGTCGATGACTTTCATCATTCTGTCATCCTTTTCATTTACATGAAAAAATTAGAGTCTGTCCTTGTAGTCTCGTCGACGACACGATCTCGACCGGTCCAAGAATAAGTTTGATTTTTTAATGAAATTTTGAAAGGTTTTTGAACACTATGTAAGCATGAACTTCTTTTGAACTCCAATTTTCTTCGGAATCTACTTCTTTCAAAATCTAATTTCTTTCGAACTTAAACTTCTTCCGAACTTGATCTTCTTTCATAGTTTTGCTTAATTTTCAACGGTTTGAACTATTTTGAAGTTCGAACTTTTTGATACAAGTTCAAACTTAGAAATATTTGAAATCACTAAAAAGCTAAAACCATCCTTTTTCAATTGGTAACAATTGTAATACAAAAGTATTTGATAAAATGTTGAAAAAAATCACAAAGGAAATAATACCTTTTTTTAGTTTTTATAAATATTCTCCAAGATATGATCTTAAACTGTTATAAATTTTTTTTAACAAATTGTACAGCCTACTTAAACTATTCAAAATAAATACCTTTAGAACGCTTTAGTAAGTGAAGGATAAAATTATGGTTAAAAATGTTTTCTGGTTTATTGACTTTTATCATTTTTGATAAAAATCGGTGACCTAAAATTCAAAACCCAGTAGTTCCAAAATTAAACTACTCTTTGATTTCTTGGCGATTAAATTTGATCTACACATTTTCCAATTATTGTATTTCAGAAAAAAATAATTCAAATTCGGAAATCATCAACTGTCATCCAGAAACGTGAATTGTATTTCAGAAAGCATCAATTATGTTTCAGGAAAACCAATTTAATTTTAGAAAGAATCTACTGTATTTAAGAATCATCAATTCTATTTCAAAAACCATCATTTGAAAATTAGAATTCGTTAATGTAATTTCAGAAAGTATGATTAGTATTTCAGAAGTTTTTAACTGTATTTCAGAAAGAATCCTTGTGTTTCATTCAAAGTAAATTTTTCGGCAGAAATTTTGGAATACCTAAATACTTATAATATTTTAGCTACCAATTCTTCCATTGCTGAAGCAGCTGCATAGACGAATGTAGTGTATTGGGCTGCAAGAGCACAGTATTTACCAATAATGGCTTTATCAATAATTACTTCTAAGTAAAACAAAATTTTTTCCATGACAGTAACGATAATTGGAAAAATCCGAAATTATATCTGTTGTGGTTCACGTGAGTAATCATCACCAAAAACTCTTTGCTTCCTATTTTTCTACAATTGTTGAGGACCAAAAATGTTTAAAATTAAATTGGTTTTTCTGAAATACATTTGATCCTTCCTGAAATGCAATTGATTCTTTCTGAAATACAATTGGCGATTCTAAAATACAATTGATGCTTTCTACAATACAATTGGAAAAAATGTAGTTTCTAACTCTGACGTTTAGTGAACCACGAACGGAACACCCTGTATATACAAAAAACTATAATATAAGATAAGCATCAGAATAAATATAAGCAGTTAAAATAAAAAAAGTCGCTATCAATGGGGATAAAAGCGTAGGTTAAAAGCGTAATAAAATTCTAAAATGGAAGGATTTAAAACACCTTACTGTAATTTATAACATAATTGAAAATACACAGATGCAAGGATGTGAAGAGTTACACACAACTAAAGCTAGGATAATGCTTAATACATTAAGTAATTAGAAACTAAAGAAACCCGTAATTACTTTTGAAATCTAAATGTGATTAGTTTGGGTTTAAATCCAATATAGGAGTTTAATAGGCCTTTTGAGATCGTAAGGGCAAGGGTTATAAAAAATCGCTTTTTAAGATTGGTTTATTTATTATCACTTAATTTTTTTAATTAGTTCCCAATAACCTGTTGCTATGCAATCTTGAGTTAATAAAACCTTCCTTAATTCAAGCCTTATTTATTGGAAAGTAGTGTGGTGAGGTAAATAAATGGTGTGAGGTATCAAGCATCCACCATAGGATCTCTTCCTTATCCTTACAGCGCGTTCAGGAGCGGAAAAGAAGCGTGAAAACTACCCGCGAATACTATGTTTCTATGGTAATATCGATTCAGAAGCCCTGGTGGAAAGCGCTTTCGTGTTCTCTTCGGTTTAGTCGTTCGCAACCACCTAGCCGAGCCACAAGTGGTGGTTGCGCGCCCCACGACTGATCATCGTCATGCACTAGCACCTCGAACAGGTGACCCGCGTCACACCGAAATTTTCTTCGGCCGATCGCAATTAACATAAAGTGGGTTAATCCAGTTTTAATTAAGAAGTGCTTCATAAAAATCCAACAGGTCTTATAAAAATATTCAAAATGACTATATTTATTTATCAAAAATTTTTAAATGGGTTAAAAGTAAGGTTTTCGCAAAATTAAGATTTTTCCAAATCACATAAATTATGTGTTTTGAAAATGTTAATTGTCCTTTGAAGACATCGCAAACACCATACATAGGTCTAATATTTTTTAGTCAACTTTTTTTGGTAGTTTTTTTTTAATTCAAAACTATACGAAATTATCATTACTGCCACCCAAGGATAAATTTGGTGTAGCCCAAATTATTCATTTTGTATCAATTTTCTTTAACTTAAATGGAGATTTCTCACTCTAAAACAGTGGCAGATCTACCCTAAAACTAATGAAGCCGAAGCTTCTGGCCCCCAAGCACTTTAGCCCCCCTAACAAAGATTTTTTTCTTGATACTATTTTTAATTTTATTTATTGGGATATGAAATTTTTTGTTATATAATTTAACTACAATTATTATATAATAAGTATTTTACAATAAGTATTTTATTTTCGTTCGTTTTGGTAGTTTTTCAAAGCAGCTTTTTTTTACCGAAGAGCTCTTTTCAGTCCTTCTTATCCTTAAAAACGAATTATTTTTAAATCATGTTTTGTTTTGGAGTTGTGGGCAAACGTATAGACAAAAACCCAATTTTGAAAAAATAATATTTTTTATAAAAAAATATATAAGCCCGAAATATTTTTAAATTGTGCCTAGGATCTATATTTATAAAGAAGACTACATTTTTAAATTTTCTAGTTTCCCCAAAAAATCAAATTTTCAAAGGTGCTTCTTTATACAACACCATTCCGGGTGGAAACGAAACTTAGGTCACCATTATTTATAAAAATAGAAATTTTACTATGTTATGTGATTTAAGGAAGCAAATTATATGCACTAAATTTTTTTCAATATCATTTCCGGTTTTACCGGAAATAACATCAACTTTGTTTTTTTTTAATGCAATACCCCATTTTTTTAGTTTAAAACAATTTAAGAAAATAAATATGTTTGTGATAATTCTTTAATTTTTTTTTGAAAATTAAAAAAAAAAATTCTGTATCCTAGGTTGATAAAACTTACCAAAATTGATTCTAATTAATCCTAATACCTACCTAAATAAAATTGTAATTTGTAAAATTATTCAAATAGTTTTTGAGATTAATTTTTTTAACATTTTTGGGGAACATTTTTGCAAATTTTTTTAAATGTAAAGATGCTGGTATTATTTTGGTACCCCGTATGTATGTAAGGTCAAATCAATTTGCCTGTTTTTCATATTTTAATTTTTTTATTCTAGAAATTTAAAAACAGAAATGTGGGCAAGGAGCATAGTCAAATCTCCAACTTATATTTTCATAAATAAAGGAGTTATATAGGTGATCCATGATTCGTATACACCCGGTATATTAATAACTATTAAAAAATTCCGTCCCTTTTATCCTTAAAAACAAATTGTTTTTATAATTTTGTTTTGGAGAGCAAAAGTGTAGTAAATATAAAATATTATTGATTTTTCAGAAAAATTCAATTTCTGGAAAACTAATTAACCTATCAAAACGTTTGAGGGATGAAAATTTGAGGAATTGTCTGATTTGTCAGTTAAACTCAAACCAGTTTCTTTGAAATTAAAAATTAAACTACTCCAGGCCAAATTTGTGCCTAAATTTCGTAACAACTTAAAAATAAATTAATGAATAACCTAGAAACCCAATATTCACCTAATATTTTTTTTAATTGTTCCTAGAGCCTATATGTGTTTGCTACAAAATATGAAGAAAGGTACTTTTATAGTTTCTCCAAAAAATCAAATTTTCTGAGATGCATTGTTTTAAATTGCTTTAGCAATTTCGCCTAATATTAACAATTAAAAAAATCTCTTTCAGTCCAATTTTTTCCCTAGAAAAATTCTATGACTACTTATGGGCTCAAAATTTAAGAAATTATCTATCAATTGAAAAGTTTTTTTGAAGTTAAAAATTAAACAACCCCAGGCAAAATTTGCAAGAATTTTTTATGAGAAATGTAAATGCTCGATTTTCTCATCAAATATTTTTTATAACTAGGGCCTATATGTATTTAATATAAAATATGAAATATGAAAAAGCCTACATTTTATGGTTTTTTCAAAAAAAGTCAAATTTTTAACTAATTTTTATTATTATTTGGAAGTAAAATTATAGGCCAAACCCAATTTAGACATTAAATATTTTTGATTTTTCAGAAAAAAAAATAAATTTCTAGAAAATTACTTGAGGTATCAAAACGTTAGAGGGCTCAAAATTTGAGGAATTTTCTGATTTATCAGTTAAACTCAAAACAGTTTTTTTTTTAAATTGAAAATTAAACTACCCCAGGCCAAATTTGCGCCTAAATTTCTTTGAATCTTTATGATTTTTTAAATATTTATTTAAATTGTGACCCTTTTATCTTTAAAAATGAATTGTTTTTTATATTTTTTTGGAGTTATGGGAAAAAATATAGAAAGCCCCGACTTTCGCATAAAATATTTTTGATTTTTTAAAAAAAATCAATTTCTCGACAATTACTTAAGCTATCAAAAAGTTAGGAGACTTAAAATTTGAGGAATTGTCTGATTTATCATTTAAACTCAAAAAAAAAATTTAAATTGAAAATTAAATTTATTTGCTAAAAATATTAAAAAAGGCATCTTTTATAACTTGACAAAAAAAAATTATATTTTCTAAGCTACTTTTTTTATATATTTTATATATAACTCGATTTTTAAACCTAGTTGTGGGAGAAAGTATAGACAAACCCCAATTTTGACATAAAATATATTTTTTTTGAAAAATTTGGACAGATGTTAATTGCTTTAACAATTTTATATTTTTTTTCTTTTGGAGTTGCAGAAAAGGGCAGTCTCCTTAGTTTCGACAAAATATTTTTGATTTTTGAGAAAAATTCAATTTCACTTATATTATTGCTTGAGATATAATATCGTTTGAAAATTAAATCAACGATGATCAAATTTGTGCCTATAGAACCATGTCGGATTTTGGGCCCATATATTATTTTCATTTCCAGTATTTTTCGTTAGTACACTTGTAAATTTTAGCTTTGCAAAAAAAACACTTTTTGAGATGTTAATGTTTCTAATCTTTTAAAAATATGTGTAAACGTCACTTTCTTCAAACATAAGATGTCAAATTTCCTAACTACGATCTAATTTGAAATTGCTTCACGTAGAGGATATTTTTATTATTATTCAGCAAAAATTAAAGAATTTGATTCCAAATTTAAATTTAACTGGTAGCAGTCAAAGTCAAAAATTACTTGCGGGGTTACCATTTAGGAATTCTGGTTAAGCCCAAAACCTCATATAAAGTGGAAATGGTCTTTTTTTGAAACTTTAGGAATTTTTTATGAAAAATGTAGATACCCAATTTTTCTGAAATATTTTCTTAAATTATGATATTATTTTAACAACTTTACCTAATATTAACCATTAAAAAAAGTAATGAAGTGCCTTTTGTCCTTAAAAAATAATTATTTTATATATTTTTTTGGAGTTGTAGGCAAAATTATAAACCAATCCTAATTTCGACCCAAAAATGGTATTTCAGAAAAAATAAATTTTATCGAAATCTATCTAAGTTACCAAAATCTTTGAGGGCTCAGAGTAACTGCTTGAGTAGTCAGTTGAACTCAAAAACGTAATTTTTAAAATTAAACTGCTCTGTGCCAAATTTGTGCCTAAATTGCTTTGAAACTTTAGGCGTTTTTCATGACAAAAGCTCGATTTTCACCAAATATTTTTTAAATTTTATCCAGAACCTACATGTATTTGTTACAAAATGTAAGTAAAGCTACCTTTACAGTTATTCAAAAAAATTCAATATTCAAAACTGCTTTTTTGTAAAAGTCCATTTTATGAAAATTTGAACATATTAATTGCTGTAACAACTTTTTCAAATATCGACCATTGAAAAACTCTTTTATCGTTAAAAATAATTAATTTTTTGTCAATTTGAAATTGTGGGCAAAAGTATAGACAAATCCTTTAAAAATGTTAGCTTCGGAGCCCCAAACACGTATATCCGCCTTTGCTCTAACATACTTATTTTATAGATAAATTCGATATTTAAAAAAATATGGTTGAACGCGTAGGCCGAAAGGCATACTAAAAAATTCGAAATGCGTTATCGTAAATAATTAATAATATACTTCTTTATTGATCGCCCTGAATTTCAATAGCTTTTACTGTAAGCTGTAACACAAATTTAATTTCAAACATTGTCCTAGAAAATTAAAAGTTATACCGTAGAAGTTTAAGTGCAGAAAGGAGCTACTTTAATTTCTATATTATAAAATGCATCAGAAAATTAAACACCGAGATTCTGCATTATAAAATTATATATCCTTCTAAATTGCATTATAGTATATTACGTGTCTCATATTTTTTACGAAAAGATTTAATTTTTGTATTTCTCTCTTTGTTATTTAAAAAATGCGACCAATGGCTTTGTATTTGCGCCCACTTCACCCAAAAATAATAACAAAAGTCGCGCCTTGAAGTTCAATAATAAAAAATATTTACGAATTTAATTAAAACGAAAACAGAACAGTGCGAAGCAGTAAGAATTCTAATGCTTCATTACTTAACTTATTACCCTTTGTTGGGGGGGCTAAAATTAAGCGGATATGCTCTAAGCAGCAAATAAGGATTATAAGAGATGGAACAAATTGGCAAAAGATTTTCGAAGGAAGAAAAAGATCCCTTATTTTCATATAAATTATTCATTTACTCGGGTCGAACTTATTTAATACTTCAGAGTTATTAATTAATTTCTACCTTCTGACGCAGAACTCTTGTCAGTCGATGAAAGTTTCAAAATTAAATTGATCCTAAGGATTTAAGGGCTTTAGTCCAATTATATCTGACTTATAAATCTAACAAAATTTGAAATTAATT
Source organism: Stenus bimaculatus (assembly GCA_963971135.1). Classification (NCBI taxonomy): domain Eukaryota; kingdom Metazoa; phylum Arthropoda; class Insecta; order Coleoptera; family Staphylinidae; genus Stenus; species Stenus bimaculatus. The sequence goes on from OZ020181.1 coordinate 48,651,719, forward strand.
TATTGTTCAAGGTCAGTATGCATTTTCTGCATGGTCACATTCTCTCATGCTCATGACGTAGTTGTAATTAATGTGATGTCAAGCAATAACGCAAAATTATTATCGTCCAAGCCATTAATCATTCGTCAAAGGAGGCCAACCGTTTCTGTCTATACAACCTCATCCCATATCAACCCCAGGACGATTGCTAACGAGATAACTTGTTGCTCTTTTACTTGATTATTCTCTTCCATCCAATCAAATCAATACTAATTTATAATGTAATGAATAATAAAATGGGTTAAAATAATTATTTTTTAATTATTTATATTAAAGCTCCATGCATTAATCATCACTTCGTACTTTTAATTAAATTAACAACAAAGTAGTGATGCAAATTGTAAGAACTTAACATGCTAAACTTTCTTGGCTTAAATTACATCAGTGTATTCTAAAGATAGGATTGAACCAATTAAAGCTAACCACTGAATGGTTATTTCAGCTGAATTTAAATAGAACTTACGAATTAACTACAAATTAAATTTGTTTATTAAAAAACCCATTCACAAAAATTACTTAAACCAGTTTATTCAATCTCAAGTGAATTTCAATTATTTTGTTGACCTTTCAAGTGCTTCACCATTCACAATAGACCTTTAAGGTGCACTGAAGAGACTACAAAATCTTTCCCTTTTTTCTCTACAAATCGCCCTTATATGTGACTTTAAAGAGGAAGAGATAGAGTAGGTCAACCTACAGTTTGATGTTTAAGTTCAATTTTTATCCCAAATTGTATTTGATGTACTTTAAAGGAGAGTACGTTACCAATTTCAAATCACGTTTTCGTATTTTTAAATATATTCTTTTCATAAAGTAATTTTTAATTATTAGCTTTGTGTTAAGTTATAAAAAAGAAGAAAACAAATGGAGCATATCATCTAGTATAGTTTTCCTAGTAGCTCCTCTTCCAGTCACAATAGTAACTCTTATAAAAACTTCAAACATTATAGGAACAATCAGGAAAAATTTCAATTTCGACGAGGATTTTTAGAATACGCGCATGGCATTATTTTGTATCAAAGCAATTTTTGAATAGCAGCTTTCATCATCATTAACTATAATTTCCATTTTCAAGATTTAAGGCGTTACATTTACATTTCGTTCTGATTTGACATCGTATTTTAAAATTCCTTATTTCATTTCATGACGTTGGTTTGTGTTTGATGTAGATTTTTTTATGAATTTCTTGCTTAATTTGAAAATTTGTCGTAATGATTTAGTTGTTATAAATATATTTTTAGACTTGCTGCATAATTACTGGTTGTAAGAAATGGAAAAAAACTCGTAGTATTTTTTTAACCTCATTAATCTTTTATGCGTTCAATAAAACAACGATAAACCCTTACAATCCCACGTCGTACTACAAACCAACTCGTTACCTCAATACCTTTTTATTTCCCGCATTATAAAATTATATGCGTTTTAATCATTTTAAAAATATGCATGGCGTGCAATAATAAAACTTGAGACGGTTTGTTGCGAATGAAAAAAAGGCAAAACACGACCTAGAAAAAGTCGCGAGAAGAAAGGAAAACGATCGCTTTTCATAAATTATTAAATTGCGTCTCACACGCGACGCTGTTTAAAAATTGCTTTGGCGTCTGTTGGCGTCGGACTTACGTGCAAGTAAGTAATGGAAAAACGATGAGATTTACACTTAAGGCGACGACATTAGCTTCCATTATAATCCCAAAAAGAGGGTTGGATACCGTTTCATCGACATTACACTTTCATTTTTCAACAACACAGACATTATTAACTTTTCATGACAAACTGTTCCATAGCCACCACCGACAAACCTTCTCCTCCACAAGGACGTTTCATCGACATCTTTGCAACAACACAGACGTTTCATCGACATTACCTTTTTATAGCCAACTGTTTCTTAGCCACTACCTTTTCATCGACATACCTTCTCATCGACAAGGACGTTTCATCGAATCTGCATTTTCATCGATACAGGCCTTTCATCGACATTACGTTCGGTCTGGTCTTTAAACTTTTAAACGGACTTATCGATTTGGATATCTCATGTGTGTTGATGAGACACGTCTTTGTCGATGAAACAGTCGTGTCAATGAAAACATATTAATGTCCTTGAAAAGACTGTCGATGAAAGGTAATGTAGATGAAACGTCCATGTCGAAGAAAATATAGTATCGGTGAAACGGTTGTCGATATAAAAGTAATGTCAATGAAACGTTTGTGTTGTTGAAAAGACAGTTTCGATGAAACATCCTTGTTCTTGTCCCAGATCAGTCCTTATCGATGAAAACGTGTCTCGATGAAAAATAGTTGTCCACGCAAAGATCATGTCAATGAAAAAGTATTGTCGATGAAGTGAACTGTTATCATAAATATACAAGGTGTCCCACTTTTTTTCCAGCAAATAATTTTTTAACCTCGTCGTTCCCTTATTTAGCCAATAATATTCAAAAAACCAATTTGCCAAAGAAAAAATCCGAAAGTTTATCAATTTTCAATAGCTGAAACTTTTTAAGGAGTTGAAAAACGTAATAGTTCATAGGAAAATTTTTGTTCAGAATGACATTTACTATCTAAACAAAATTTTTGCTGGAAAAAAAGTGGAACACCCTGTATATAAAGTTTCTCTCAAACGTAAGTAGGGTATAGGCTAATCCGTGTACGCTGCCGCGTTTTTCTTCGTGCTTACTCGTGGTTTTACACCGTTTCATAGACCTTTTTATTGAACGCAATATCATATGATCTTGGTCTGATTATTAAAACTTAAAATGTTCTTATTGATGAAATATTGATATCTCTCGTGTATCGATGAAATATGTACAACATTTTTGATGAAACGTTGATGTTGGTAAAAGGATAGTGTCGATGAAATGACTTTCGATGAAACAATATTGTCGAAGAAATGACATAGGTGTCGATGAAAGATCAGTACCTTTTTAAAGAAACATACCATTCATCGACATTGTCTTAACATCCCCAACTGTTTCATAGGCACCACCTTTTTATCGACACACTTTGTCATCGACTAGTACGTTTCATCGACAGTAACAGTCATAACGGTAAAAGGATAGTGTCAATGAATTGACTGTTGATGAAACGATATTGTCGATGAGACGATATTGTCGAAAAAATTACATATTCGATGGAATGGTTTGTCGATAAAAAAAGATAGTGTCGATGAAAGATCCACGAAAATGCTTTTCTATGAAAGGGTAGTGTCGATAAAAAAATTTTCAATGAAACGTCGCTGAAATAGTTAGCTTGCTTATCATAGATATTTGTAAAGTTCCTCTCAAAAGCACGTAGGGTATAGGCTACTCCGCGTACGCTGCCGTGTTTTTCTTCATGCTTACTCTTGCTTTTACACCGTTTCATAGACATATCATTTTTATCGAACACAATATCATCGACAGACATTTTTTGACACCACCTTTTTAAAGAAAATACGTTTCATCGGCATTGTCTTGACATCGCCAACTGTTTCATAGGCACCACCTTTTTATCGACACACTATTTCATCGACAATTACGTTTCATCGACACTGCTTTTTTTATTGACATTATGTTTGGTCTGGTCATTAAAACTTAAAATGGTCTTATTGATGAAATATTGAAATATCGTGTGTGTCTATGAAATTTGTACATCATTGTTAATGAAACGGTCATGTCGGTAAAAGGATAGTGTCGATGAAATGAGTGTCGATGAAACGATATTGTCGAAGAAATGACATTGTCGATGGAATGGTTTGTCGATAAAAAAAGATTGTGTCGATGAAAGATCCATGAAAAGGCTTTTCGATGGAAGGGTAGTGTCAGTAAAAAAGTTGTCGATGTAACGTATGTGTCGAAGGAAAAGTCGTGCCGATGACGTGAACTGTCGATGAACCGGTAGCCTCCCATCATAAATATACAGGGTGTCTCAGGCCACCCGTCCACCCATTTTATATTGAGAACGCCTTGTCGAACAAGGCTGAAATAAAAAAATTAATACCAAAGCAAACCCGAAGAATCCATTGGTGCACTTATTTTTTTCCGGAACAATCCGGAAGTACCCGGAACCGGAAGTAACTTTCGATTTTTAAATGGCAACATAGGTCGAGTATAGTATCGTTTGAAAAGTCTTTTAAAAAGAAACTACTTTTATAAAAATATTTTTGTAATATCTTGCATAAATAACAAATTAAACGAAAAAAAAAATATGCAAACAAGTGACCATTGGTCTCTTAAACTATGGAAAAATTAAATCGTTACCATCATCCGCAAATGGGCAAGAGAGAGATTTTTTTAAATTGAAACTCTTTTTTGCGTTTATCGCTTTATTCGTTAAAAATAATCAACTTTTTTTTATTTTTTGAATTAAGGTAAATACATAACCTAAAAAAGTTGATTATTTTTAACAAGCGAAGCAAAAAATACATGTTTCCATTTAAAAAATCATAATTGCCTCTACCCTTACCCATTGAGGATGATGGTAGTGTTTTAATTTTTCCATAATTTAAGAATCCATTTGTCACTTGTTTGCTTTTGTTTTTCGTTTAATTTGTTAATTATGAAAGATATTAAAAAAATATTTTAATAAAAGTTGTTTCTTTTTAAAAAACCTTTCAAACGATACCATACTCGACCTATGTTGCCATTTAAAAATCAAAAGTTACTTCCGGTTCCGGGCACTTCCGGATTATTCCGGAAAAAAATAAGTGCACCAACACATTCTTCGGATTTGATTTGGTAATAATTTTTTTTATTTTAGCCATGTACGACAAGGCGTTCTCAAAATAAAAGCAATGGGCGGGTGGTCTGAGACACCCTGTATATGTAAAGTATCTCTCAAACGTAAGTAGGGCATAGGCTACTCTGCGTACGCTACCGCGTTATTCTTCGTGCTTGCTCGTGGTTTTACACCGTTTCATAGATATAACGGTTTTATCGAACGCAATATCATCGACAGACATTATCTTAGGTACCGCCTCTTTAAACAAACATACGTTTCATCGACATTACTTTAACATCGCAGACTGTTCGTAGGCACCACACTTTGTCATCCACAAAGACGTTTCATCGATACTGCTTTTTTATCGACATTGCGTTTGGTCTGGTTATTAAAACTTAAAATGGTCTTATTGATGATTCTTAATTGTCGTGTGTGTCGATAAAATATGTACATCTTTGTCGGAGAAACGGTCATGTCCATTAAATTACTGTTAATGAAACGATACTGTCGAAGAAATAACATAGTCTATAAAATGCTTTAGCGATAAAAAATATGAAATATCCATGAAAAGCCTTTTCGATGAAACGTACGTGTCGAAGAAGAGGTGAACTGTCGACGAAGTAGTTAGCTTGCTTATTATAGATATTTATAAAGTTCCTCTCAAACGCAAGTAGGACACAGGCTAGGTGCCAACTCGTGGTCGTATACTTTTTCATCGACATAAGCTTAGATCATCGACAGACCTTTTCTTTGATAAGGACGTTCATTGACACATCCTTTCACCCGCGAAGCTGTTTTAAAATTGCTTTGGCGTCTGTCAGCGTCGGACTTACGTATAAGTAAGTAATGGAAAAACGATGAGATTTACACTTAAGTCTACGACATTAATTTTCATTATAAACCGAACAGAGGGTTGTATATCGTTTCATCATATTACAGCTTCAATGAAAAGGCTGTTTCATAGACACTATCATTTCAAGAAGAAATCTTTTCATCGACAAGAACGTTTCATCGGAATAGCTTTATTATCGGCACGGATCTTTCATCGACATTACGTTTTGTCTGGTTATAAAAACTTAAAATGGTCATATTTATGTAATCTTGATATCTCATTTGTGCCGATGAAACACGTCTTTGTCGATGAGATGGTTGTGTCGATGAAACGACATTGTCGATGAAATGGTTTGTCGATAAAAAGGTAGTGTCGATGAAATGTCCCTGTCGAAGAAAAGGCTTGTCGATGTAAAGGAAGTATCGGTAAAACGGTTGTGTGTCGATGAAAAGGTAGTCTCGGTGAAACGTGTTTGTCGATGATAATGTGTGTCGATGGAAATGTGGTGATGTTAGGTTAATATCCATGAAACCTAAGTGGCTTTCAAAATGTAGTGTCGATGAAACGTTCTTGTCAATGAAAGTGTAATGTAATTATGGGAGTAACTTCCTCTATAAACCCAAAAAGAGGGTAGTATACGGTTTCATCGACATTGCACTTTCAATGAATAGCATGTTTCATAGAAACAACTTGTTCAACGACATATACATTTCATCTACAACTAATTCAAAGACACTACCTTTTCAACGACAAACCTTTTCATCGATAAGGAACTGTTTTTTCGTCGGCACAGATCATTCATCGACATTACGTTTTATCTGGTCATTAAAACTTAAAACGGCCGTGTCAATGAAATCTTGACAAACCGTGTGTCGATGAAACGGTCGTGCCGGTAAAAGGTAATGTCGATGAAACGAGAAATAAAATTGTAAAGGAAAACGTAGTATACATGAAACGTGCATGTCAAAGGAAAGGTAGTGTCTGTGTAACGGTAACGTACTTTTCGATGAGAATTTTAATGATCTTACCTTATTGAGCGCATAATTTCAATATTAAAGAGTCAAATTAATTAAATAACTTTCAAAACCTTTCAGCTATAGTTTATTTGGTGCATTTTGTATCGAGAATGTCTGAAACTCTATTGTTAAGCTGACATGAAAGTTATTTCATAAATAGATAGCAGCAAATATGCAACTAATCTCGTGCATTGTGTTGGGACAAAGCTATTGGAAAGTTAAGGTGCATCTAAAGGTTTTAAAATTACCTCGAAACGTGTTTACCACACATTCATTTCCACCCGTAATTAATGTAACATGTCACCTCTAAATAAGTATTCCACAAATTAACCGTGAATTAATTATGTCCGCTAAACAAAGATTACAACCCAAATTTAATTTAGAGCTATCAAAGCATTAATTTGCGACCTCAATAGCAATTTCGACCACAAAGCTTATTCCAATATTAAGATTTCAACATGAATATTAATAACTATAGCTTCAATTATTATAATGTAAATATTTTCATCATAAAAATGTAATTAATTTTCATAAAATTACTGATTTTTGTGTTAATATTTCATAGGAAATTCTAGACTCGCCATAAGTCAGATATACTGTTTTCATGTGTATAGATATTATTTTTATTATTTAAAATGTGGAGGAATGGTATTTTCCTACTTCACATGTCGTCCTGAATTGAATTAGTAGGGATAAAGCAATACATCACTTAGCCTCTATACCGAATGCAGATTGGAAGATGGAATTTAGAAACGTATTCCATTTTCTTGATTTTAATGGAATAAATTAAGTGCGAGAAATTGAGATGGTATAAACGAGTATTTGTCTATTTTTACTTTTTTACCCACAGATATATCATACAAATTGTTTTTAAAATATTTTAAGCTAGTTTTGCCCTAAAGGGTAAGCTTTATTTTTTTGAGTTACCTTTATTTACACACTTCCTTCTCCCATTTTGATTAGTTTGATTTTTTTGCAACTTAACTTTTATTAAGAGTTTCGCCATCAAATTACGTTAGATCTTTTTCTTCTCCTCGAAGTCTAGACTTTTTGGGGTTTAGAGAGCTGCGCTGCATAACTAAATACAGTATTTTAATTAAAACCACACGTGTGGTGTAACTTTGCAGCCTAATTTAACGATATCATGCGTTGTTCGGAAGGATCGTTGAGAATGCGACCAAATTTAATCGGGCGATTAATGCAATTTTGCAAAGGTGGATGAGTCTAATTGCGTCAAGTTCATTACAACGCTTGTCGACTTTACACCGGATTAAACACAAACCAACTGCTTGAAATCAATCGGTTAAAAAAATTGACCTCTAAATTTAATTAATTTCTATTGCGCAAGTCAGTACACGCATCAAAACGCGACTTAAGTAACTACACGGCCCGGCGTTGGAATAATAAAATGAAGTAGTGTTGACAAAGATCGTAAAATTTTTGGCGTCAATTAAATAACAAGGGTCAGTTTGGAGAAAACAGAGTGGACTAATCAAAATTCAGAGCATAACTGGACACAACGTCCTAACAACGTACGCGTAGCACGTGACTAATTTACAAGGCAGTTTACAGTGTCCCTTTATTACACACGTGTCGAAATTACGTATCGATTACCTAAATAAAAAAAGCTCTGGACTTTATTCGCTGCTCGGCTGCATTTGGGCCTCGGTTGTATACAAACGGGATTACTTGATACGAGTCCTCATTACACAACTTTAGGGACCCTGCGCTTGAGGTAATTTGAAAAACTCCCGGAACGAGACTGATCAAAATTACATGTCAAAATATTTGGGTTAAGTTTATCTGGAATTACCAGCTTGTATTTTTACTCCACAATTTTTATTTGCCACTCTTAAATTGTTTACGCGTTCCAGGCTAAATTACTTTTTGACGGGAATAAAAGGATGAATATATACGAGACAAAAAGTGCCAAACGAATTGATTACGTGATAATTTCCCTTCGTTTATCAGCATCAACTTTCTTTTGTTGTAATTGAAAGAGCTTTCATGTACCACACGCATTTATAGTCACTGTAGTCTTTTGTTCGTTAAAAGTTTTACGTTTACGAAAATTTTTAATTAAAATTCCATTTGAGTTAAATTAAGCCTTTGTAAAAACCTAATAATAATATATTTTTATCTTATTCTAAATAATTACAATTCTGGGGTTGGCCATCTTGTATACAAAAGATATATGTATGTGGTCGTCAATAACGCTAGAGCTTTTTGTACCAGAGGATCAAGCCCAAAATTGTACTAACAATAAAAAACATAATTGGTCCATTGTCCAATTAAACACCATTTAATAAATCCTAATTAATTAATAGACATAATACAATGGCAATTATAGTGTCTCAAGGGTAAACTATAGGAATTATCCAAGGAGAAGTAAGCATAGAGGGAAAGACATGAAGCCAAAAGTCAAACAAACTGATTGTCTCCGGAGTCTTACATCAACCCTTTAACGAAAAGTGTCAAAGCATGCATCCGTTGTGATTTATCTTTGCAGATACATAGAAGCGTGAAGCAAGTCATTGAAAATTACACAGGAGATATTAAATATGAAAATCTATTTTTCCACCTACATTACCTGAACGAGTTTGCTGATCATCAAAATTTAAAGCCCTAGTTTTAAACACTTTGAACGAGCTGCGATGTTTGCTTAATCTAATTGAATTATAGAAGCTTTAGGGATAATATTGGTTTTAGAAATCGTAAATTTTTAAGTGGGAAAATCATTTATCATATTATAATAGGAAAATCTTCAGAAGATAAAGAAAACCTTACTTTTAACAACTTACATGTATATTTATAATAATTATTAAATTTTAGTTTTAGAAAATCCACATAATAATATGTCGACAATCAAAAAAAAATAATTTAAGTCAATTAAAAAGCTAGACGTAATAATTTGACGGTTGTGAAAAAACCTTACCGAATTGGGCTACGCTTACTTTACCAAAACAAATTGAAATATTTTTCTCCAATTTAAAATTCCCTAGTCGCTGCCTTTTCCATTCGATATTTTATAAATGGACGTTTAAAAAAGGCCGTGATTGATTCTCATCGCGCATTCGTGTGTGCTGAGTGTAATGTATTGTGCGAACGTTCGGGACTTTGTTTGACGGCCATGACGAATCATGTGGGCTGCTTTTTCAAGGTCACTGGAAATACTTGTCGCCTTCTTCGAGTATTACAGTGCCAGGTAATTGTTGTCAACAGACAGAATGTTCCTTTACAGTCAACTATTGCTTAGAGCCAAACTATGAAAAAGCCCAATTTTTTACCAATAAAATCAAAAAAAAGCGAAAATTTCCTCAAAATTCCTTTTTTAGTGATTTCAGAGAATTAGTTGATTAATTTTGATGCCTTTAGCTACCTATTTTGAAATTGCCTAATTTTTTATCAAACAGAAACCAAAAATTAATCAACCAATTTGTCAAAGTTTTTGTAGGATTTCTTAATATGGCTTTATCTTTACTTTACTGTAATTGATATTACTGTTTAATGTTGCATGATTTAATAATAAATTGGATGTTTTCTTTAAAAAATTTTAATGTATTAAAAAAACTGATGGAAAATGTCTATGGGCCAGTTGCACCTTTTCTCCTCAAACCTCTATTACCCAGTTGCATCACTTCTCTTTAAACCCCTAAAGGTTTAAGCGTTGCACAAGTTAAGTTTTTTGTTTTCACTTCTCCTTAATATACAGGGTGTCCCGAAATTAAGCGGCCAAACTTTAGGAGGCGATTTTACAACTAATTTTAAGAAAAAAACTTCCTATAAAAATGTGTCTGATTTCGCTTCCTAAGAGAGCCACAGCTCTTTAAATATTGTGACTAAAACTAGGTTTTTTGTCATTTATTTGAAAACGGTTTGTAATAAAGATTTGAAATTTGATGTGAAGACTAATACGTTTAAGATATAATTTCTCAATTTTTTTAAGATTTTTTGAAAGTTTTCAAAAAATTTCAGAGCTTTTAAAAAATCTGAAAAAAAAATGAGAAATTATATCTTAAACGTATTAGTCGTCACACCAAATTTCAAATCTTTATTACCAACCATTTTCAAAAAAATTACAAAAAACCTAGTTTTAGTCACAATAGTTAAAGGTTTGTTGCTCCCCTAGGAAGCGAAATCGGACACATGTTTATAGGAAGTTTTTTTCTTAATATTAGATGTAGAATCGCCTTCTAAAGTTTGGCGGCTTAATTTTGGGACACCCTGTATAAATACTTAGAGTGGGTTGCATGAAATAATTTAAACTCGGTTTTTGCTAAAACCAAGCTTAAGCTGACAAGTATGACATGGTTTGTATGTATTTTCTGTACTACTTGTTAGTTTAAAACTGATTTTTACTAAAATTCGTTTGTGCAACCCTTATAGGTTGCGTTGCAAGAAATTTTCATTAAGAAATTCATTAAGCCTTGAAGACACTTTGCAATTTAATCTGCGCAATGTGCAGTTGCAAAAGAGTTGAAGTTGTAAGTACAACAAATTGTTCAAAAAGTTTCAAAATGTATGATGAGCATTACATCCATCAAGAAATATAATTTTACTTTTTAGAAAACGCAGGATGATTTTCTTTGCAATAATTTGTCCTTCAAATAAATCATAAAAGTAAACTGGAAAAAAAATTGTAAAAAATAACCTCAATGTTATTGTAAATCAATATTAATGAATAAATAACACAAAGAATAGAGTTAGGCATGCTTTAATAAATGTATATCCTACAAAGATATAATAATTTTGTAAAATTAGGTATTTTTTCGCCGCCTTAAAATTCGTTATAATTAGCCTTTTTGGCTTTTGCAGAAAAATTGCATATTTTTTTAGAGTAAAAAACTTTTCCTCCTGTACATATACTATTTTATTAAATCTTTCACCAACTTTTATTATTCTATTAATTTTAGATTAGGCGGCACTAGCTCTTTCTCGGCACATTTTTTCCAATTTTTCTCTCTTTATATTCAAAAGCTTTAGTTTTTTAGTTTATGTTTTTCCATCACATTTCTCAACTCAATTTCCCACCTTTCTTGCTGGATATTTTCATAGTCATTAAGAGTGATGCCCACCATAAAGTTTCCGTCGGAGATAATAAAAGGGAATAAGGAAAGCCATCCCACTTTTCTAGAGCTGCGTTGCAAATTATCAGCGAATCACTAATAATTAATGCGGACCGCTAGAGAGCACGCGAATTTGGAAGGATAAATGAAGAAATCGAACATAACGGGTACCAAGATGTTTCCTCTGACAAATTTTTATTTCTTTTTTGATTTATAAACTAAATTAATTAGGCTACCATATAACAAATTTTTATGTTTTGCAACTTTATGCAGAAATAAGGCCCAAAGTTAAGGTACTTTTAGGTCATATTTTTCTTTCGTGCATTGTGAATTTATTCCCGTTATCAAAATTTAGTAGAATGACTTTGAAATCTTCTATTAAAAGGCATATAAATATATATTTCTTTGCAAGCTGTAAAAAGTCATTTTTACGTTAGAGTATATTTTAAATGCCTAGGCAAAAAAGTAGGTACTTCTTCGCCACCTTAACAGGGTGTGATCCAGTAGAGGGAACTTTCATTATACACCACGTAATTTAGGAAATTAAAAACCCTATGAATACCAAAATAACGAAATGAAAGTTGAAAGTACAAAATTCCACTTGTAGCTAGCATCCTCCAGACCATAATTCTTCTTTTTTCTTTAGGTGCACGGGGTTTCTTAACTTTTGTAAAATGTTTATATTGAAACTGAGCAGTTTACAGTTTCATAAGCTGTTTTTAAATATGATATGGAAAAAATTTCATTCTATGTTTCTTAGCTTTTTATGAATTTTAGCGGAAAGTTTTAGGTAGAACCATGGTCAAAGATATCGAGGACACAAAAGAAATATTGTGACCCAATAACAAGAGTTCGCAAACACGAGATTATGCGAAATTTGAAAGGACCTCACCCGCGTCATAAGTCGTGAATTCGTGGAATATTTCTTTCAAATTTCTGTGATCTCGTATCTGCCAACACTTGCTATTAGATCAGAATATTTCTTTTGTGTCCTCGACGTCATTGAGCGCGATTGTACATGGATCACATCCTCTTAAGAAAATTATTATAATTAACGTTTTTTTTTTTAAGAAAAAATAGAATGTTTTATTCAAAGCAAAAGTATTTTTGTTACTAGTCACAAAAAGTAAAATGTTATCAATCGGCTATTAGTTTTCTGGAGGACACACCAGTTGCATCATATAAATGTCCTAAGCACGCCTACCCTATTAATTTATCCGTCGAAGAGAGAACTTTTGGCAACGTTCTAAAATTTTCTTCTGTAAAGCCAATTTTTAAAAATGAAAATCCTACGAATATCCTGTTCAATAGGAAAGGTTATGCTATTTTAGATAGGTTAGAAAGTTTTCTTGTTAAATATGATTTATAGCAAAAATGTCAATTCAAACAGCTCTTATCTGTTTCTAAGAGGAAGTTATCAGAAATGTAGATAATGACCAATTTCCAATCGGAATTTTTTGTAATCTTAGTAGAGCCTTTGATTTTGTTTCTCACTCTTCTTGAAGAGCTCCACACCTATGGCATTCGTGGAAATTTTCCAAAATTATTCAAGTCCTATTTAATGGATAGAACTCAATTTATTGAGATAAGTCACTTCAGCAAGAAAGGAAATTGGGTGCAAAAGTTAGATCCCCTTCCAATACCTGTTGGTGTACCACAAGGTTCAATTCTAGGTCCTATTATATTTACTTTATACATCAATTATCTTGTACTTCATCTTCAAAACTATTCTGTGACAATGTACGAGATGACGGCGGCACGTCTGTATTAGTCTCGTCTGCATCAGTACCTCAATCTGAGGTCAAATGTAATCATTTACTAAATAAATTACATCGAAAGCATATCTTTTTCTCACCAATAGAAGAACTATCATCCAAACACCAGTCCTCACTACATAAAATCAACCGGTTAACTTTTCTTAATCCATTAAATTTTTAGGACTCCAATTGACTAGTCCCCTCAACTGGGAGGTTTACACCTACAGTCTTATTTCGAAACTTCACTGGATTTGCTATAAATTTGGTGTTTTAAAATACTGTTTACATTTGGAAAATATATTTTGCCGAGGTCCATTCCAGATTGATTTGTGACATATTCTTATGGGGGTGTCCGCCAAATCTGGAAGTAGTCTTTTTGTGCTTATTTTATAATGTTATCAATCGGCTATTACTTTTCCGGTTGCATCATTGTTCATAGAAAAACCATCGGGGTCTGTTATCAGTACATTTACTTGATACAATGCACGAATATTTCATTAAATTTTCTGAAGTTTGGTAAAACAGACTTAAGTCGGTTTCGGAAAATTAGTAGTCTTTATGCTTTTTCGATTGATGGGTTTAGTCTAGGTATTTTGTAACAAAACTGGCATTTCTGTTGGTTTCATTCCACGATTTTGGGCACAATTACGAACCTTTAATTTCAATTTCTGAAAAGTCCTTGATTTTGACTTAATCTTTTTTTTACCAAATTTGAAACAACTCCATCTTCCGGGCTTTACGATGACGTACGTGAAAAAAGGCGGGACTTTAGGTTTTAATACTTGTACTAAAAAAAATAAAATTCTTAAGAAACATTAGTTGCTAAAAAATAGTCAACGAAATGGGGTAGAACAATTGATAGTATATTATTCAACGAGCGAGTAATGATAGCCATTACTCACGAAGGCCGAAATTTCGAAACCAGCCGGTAGGACTACTCGCTCGTTGAATAATATACCATTTATTAGTAGTTTTAACAAAAAATAAACAAAAGTTAGTTTTTGCCTTCCGGCTACCACTGCTACTATTTCTTGAAACGTGAATAAAGTATAGAGTTAATTGCCGCCTTAAAAATATATAATAATAAATGTTTTATAAATTTTGGCTTTTAAAGAAAAGATAGTATGTTTTAATAGGAGTAAAAAACAATTACTTCAAATAAAACAATGTACTATTGTATAAAATCTTACACTTACTTTTATTATTCTATTAATTTTAGATTAAGCAGCTCCGTCTCTGCACACTTTTTTCCTAACTTTCCTCTCATGAATTTCAATAGCTGTATTTTTTCACTTCATGTTCTTCCATCGTGTTTTTCTTCTCTATTCCTCACTTTTCTTATTGAATTTTTTCATTGTCTTTCTTGCAACGATAAACCATTGGTCATTCTTTGCTAATAGTATTCTTTGATCTTTGAATGAATTATTGGGGTAAGAGGAGTAAGAACTCTTTGATATATGTATTTGTTTCGCGAAATGAGCAATTTTCATTTTTTGCGATATGATTTGATTCTCATTCAAAAATCAGTAAACCCGTACTTTTTTTCAAAAAGGGTCCAGATGTTGCTAATTCTTTAATTGTGTTTTCTTGAGATCCACTAATTTCTTTTAGAAGATATCTATATACATATAACTACAACTAAAATCTTCAAGAGTAGCTGTTTTGGTTGAAAATCTAATTCAGAAGACAAACTAAATTAAAATATCTCCTAGTCAACATTGTTAATTACAATGGATTCGGCTGAACCATCTCCATTAGCACACATCGAATATCGCTGATGTTCATAATTCCTTTTCGTCCTTTTTTTAATGTTTTCATATTTTTTAAACCTCTAACTTTTTTTACATTGACTGTGAAATTCTTCTTGAATTTTTGGTCAAATATTACATGTTTCCTTCCATAGGTCTAAATTGGACTTTTTGCAATACTTTATTACCGAAATAAATACTTCTTCTTCGGTAAAATTAGAAGCATGTTTTTACTGTTTACAAAACTATATTGTGTTAGATCTAGCAACAAGTTGAACCTTAAACAGCTGAATTTTGAAACAGCCTACGCGGCGGTGTTGCCAAATTTATCAACGCAACGCAGGCTCGACTTAAGCTGAGCTTGGTAAAGTTGTGTCGGTATGTTGGAAAAACCAGGTGTTAGCTAGTTTCTGTTACTTGAAGTCCAACAGCTATATATTTTTTACAACAAAATTTCCAAAAGTAATACCAACCCTCGCCTATTCTCGGTGAGCTAAGTATTTTATTATTTTTAACTGTATTCCTATATTTTCAATATATCACTTTAATTATAAAAAAATAAGTGAAACATTTCCGATTGTATTCATGTAAATTTTTGTATTTGAAGTAACTGTGATGCATGGTACAATAAGAATATTTTTAAAATTAAATACTGAGTAATGTTCTACGACTAAGGGAAATATTTTGACGATATATCCTTGATCATTAAGGAACATCATCACCCTGGAGCGTTATCGTTCCAATAACGATTGGTACACAAATTATCCTTAGATTTTTTCCCTGCAATGTAGTAAGTTTTGCATCAAAGGAATAGCCTGAGAACCTTTAATGTGCTCAAGTAAATATTCTCAAAGATATATTTTTTTTAATCAAATGAAATTAAATGTAAAGAAGGTATTATAAATGGCATGACACCTGATGATTTATAAAACTTTAATGTATTAAACGTGTTTTAATAAACTCTTGCTCTAATATCCTAAAAATCTGTAAACAAATTTATTTTTTTGAGAATCAGCTTCCTTACTTCAGATCAATACAGATGATTGTGAGCCGACATTTCCCAAAGACATGATTTTGCAGTAAGTCCTCGATATTTCAATATCCCTTTTAAAATCTCTTTTATATTATATTTCTTATAATGGATTACAAAATAATGTTTTAGAACTTTAATATTTTTCTATAAACTTGTATTACTTTAATCATTTTCTATTCAATTTTAATGGTATTATAAAATTGTGCAAGGTTTTCCACCATAATTTTCCTCCACTAATAGCAGCTTTTAATAAATTAATAATTCAAATGTAAATTTATTTTACAAAGTAAAGTTATTAACAATTTATAGTGAGATTTTATAAACATTCTTTATGATACACATTATTTATTTATTAATTATTGGTTAACAAAAAGCAAGTTCAAACAAAAACAAGAAGGCTACTCTAAAAAATTAATTATTTATTAAATAAACCGTTCGCCTTTCGCCTTGAAATTTTAATTTCAAAATTGTATAATCCCACGCTTCCATCAAAAATATAAATTAAAAAACTTCCAAGTATTTAATAAATGTTTTAATTTAATCAAAGAATTGGGAAAATGCATTTTAAAAATTCTTTAAGGAACAATTTGGTGTGTTACCACTTCATTGACAGTTAATTTCATCGAAACTACCTTTTCATCGACAACAGTTTTATCGAAATGACCTTCTTATCGTTTCATCGAAACTACTATTTCATCGACACAACGTTTCATCGATATTTCCATTTCTTCGACAAGGATATTTAATCGACCTATGAAAAAATAAATCGTTTCCCTTTACATCAACAAGCCATTTCATCGAAATAACCATCTCTTCGACAATATCGTTTTACCGACCGATCAAAAAATAAATCGTTTGTGTCGATGAAAATTGTTTTTTGATAAAAATATGTATAGTGTCGTGGAACGCTCCTTGTCGAGAAAAATTCGTTGTCGATGAAAAATCGGTGTCGATGAAAAAGAAGTGTCGTTGAAACGTCCTTATCGATGAAAAATGAAAAGGTGTGTCGATGAATCAGTTTTGTTTGACGAATTTCAAATATAAAAAAATGTAATTATGGAAAAATCATATTTCGTTGAATTTTTTATTAGTTTGTATAAAATTTAAAATAATTTGTAAAAGTAGGTTCGTTTACTGTAAACTAAAATAGTTTTAAACAATTTTTGCAGCTAATTTCATTGATTACATGTTAAACAAAATACCACAATATGCTGTAATGTGCATTAATAGTCGAGGGAATAAAATATAACATGCAAATTACAATTTATATTTTCTTTGTCATTGAAATAGCAAAAACCTCATTTAAAAAATTATTTATTATTATAAAATGATAAAATACAAGGGTATTATTTAACAAATAATATAGTTTTATATATGTCACACTAAAAAACTAAACAAAAATGTTAAAATTCCACGCATAATCATAAACACCCTTTTTAATTTACGAAATGGGCGAGGTGATTATTCAGGGCAATTTATTTTTTCTCTTATCAGCCTACTTTGCGTGCTGTAAAATGGCTCGTCCTTTGTTTCGGCAGGGATGTAAATCCTTAGTCACAGTAAATGCGCACCCTCCATCCCCCAGATAAATGGTGGATGAATGAAGTCACCCTGGCATTCTGACATACAGGGAACAATATTCATAAGACATCGTCCTTGTGCTTTATTTCATGAACCTAGTTAGGAAAGATTGGAAAGTTATTGTTGCTCGAATCGAAATTATTACTTTATTCAAATTAGAAAAATCATTCAGTCATAATGACACGATATTTTCAATTCGGTCCCAGGGTGGTAATTATAAATCCTGTCGTTACGTAACGATCTACGCTATTTAGGCTGAATAACGTAGATCATACGCGTTATTCGACTTGGTTGAACATCTTAGTAAATATTATTAATTTGTGGAAATCAACAAGGAAGTTTTGTTCATTTATTATTGATTGACTATCTGGTTTATTACTGTTTACTGTTTACCCCCCAGACAATTTTCGTAGTTATTCATCTGCCTAAAACGTCATGGATTGTACAGTAACCGCAGGGAATTATAAATTTGTATCCATAAACAATTTATTTACTCAAATAAATAACGTAAACGTAAACAAATTTTTTCTACAAATCACCCTCGAGGGTTTATTCTCTAAAAAGCTCCTGGAAGGCTAATTTAAAACGAAGGACAAAAAACATAATTTCACTCTAATTAATTTCGGGTTTTTACTTTAGCCCTAGTGTCTTTTCTTGTTCCTAGCTACACTAGAGAGATTATTGTAGTATGTAGGCCCCAGATGTGAATTGATGCACGTAAATTTGGCCTCAAATCTTCTTCCAGCGCACCTGGTAACCTTTTGTAAAACATTCGACCCATTATCTCTCGGCTCACTGCCCACATTCTTTCCTCCCAGCTATGTATACATAAACAAAAATAATCGAAAATCAATCTGAAAGTCACTTCAACCAACAGGGAAATGAAATAAAACATTTTTATTAACTGCGCTTTATGTTTGTAATCATTAATTTATTTACACTTACTTTCATCGATTTTTCCAACCGTTCTAAAAATATCATAATTATGGTCTTGAATTACATTTATTAGTTTTATATAATTAATGGAAGGGGTAGATACTCTACACCGTCGCTGAAGCCATACGAGTATAACGAAACGAAAGTGTTTGTAATTCACCCCCTGGTTAGCAAATTTATAATTGTTGAACATTTGTATGAAAGAGCTTCAACCATCAATTTAAAAAAACTTTTGATAATGTCAAAACTGTTGAGTGTCGACATACTCCCAAAGTTATGTATTAAGTGTAAAATTATTTTATCCTAGGGGTCATGAAATTTATTACCCTCGACGTTTAAAGCAATCCTTTAAGCAAAATTAACTTTAATTGCTTGGTTAAAACTCGTATTCACTTTCATCAAATAAATTTTACTTTAATGTCATGTACCAACTAATAACTTCCTGATTTAATTTAAAATTCGGTTGTGAAATTTTACTAATATAATTAATTTTTGTTTATTTAATACAATCTCTTTGGTACACAATTTGTTCACGATTATTAGACCATGAAGTTCTAGTGGTTATGAATATTTACTAAGAAAATGTTTCTAAATAATAATAAATTCTAAAAACCAAATAATCAGCTATCAAAATTTCGAAGGCAATCATGATCTATGCTATTTTGGAATCGTTCGTTTGACGAAAACTGAACTTGATGCTCTTCCTGATCGTTCAACGAGAGTAGAGTTCACAATCACAGAGCTTGCCTGGAACGATTCCATCTTCCTTGAGGTAAAGGTGATAGAGAGACTCCAGACTTTGCAATACCCACCAAAAGTAGGTAGAACTGCTCAGAAACTACTTTAGAAAGAAGAGAAAATTTACTTCACTCCGTCGGGCAATAGTAAAGTCGGACAAAACTATACTCTTAAGGTTTGTTTACATTGCGCAGTAGCATCTGAGTATCTGTACAAGAATAATGTGCTCGTCTAAACAGGCCTTTAAGCTATCAGATGAGTACTTTAACCCACTATAAACGGTTTAAAGGGAAGAACAGAAAATAGCCATGTGTAAAGCTATATCGGAAAGATATGCCTTACCGAACTGCAACCCATGTTTTCTTTTGTACAAACCTATTGAAGTTCTGGGATATCTAAATGCTTAATAAAGGTTCTCATGGTACAATTCTTTGAAAAACGATAAGTACTTACAGAAAATATGTCTGAGGTTTGTTTGAACAGAATCGATCCAACAGACTTCGTCTGGAATGAATATTGTCCAGCCGAGATGATCAAATCTGGTGCGACCACCCTTCAGGCTACAGAATCTGCAATTCTTCTGAATTTCCCATTTTGTTAAGGTGATACCTCAATAGGCTTCATATGCTCCATTCAGGATCAAGTCATAGTATCAACCTTAGATTATAGAAAACATGTGATAAAAGATTCGTCATATCAGACAAATTCAGACTATGTAGATTATATGAGAATATAACATGCCTTACCGAACTTACCGAACCCGTGTGGTTTTTGTTCAATCCTAATGAAATCATAGGATGTCTTAATTCTTAATAAAGCTATAGACATATGGGATAAATTTGTGTAAAACCGTAAGTCCTTACAAGAAATATCTGAGAGGTTCGTATATGGGTTGTTATGGACAGTTTCCATAGTTACCTTACTTTATTCTTCCCGTAAGGGCTTAAAGCATTGTACAAAATCGATCCAATAGACTTGACTTCGTCTGGAATGAGTATTGACCAGCTGAAGTGATCAAATCTGATGCGACCCATTGAGTCGTACTCGTTGATGATTGTTTCAAAATTTCATCCTTCACGCCATAGAATCTTAAAGTTTTTGTTTCCGAATTGTACCTTTTGTTGAGTTGATACCCCAATGGGCTTCATGTACTCCATTCAGGATTAAGTCCTAGTAGCAACCTTAGATTATAGAAAGATGTAATAAAAGATTGTTCTATAATATCAGACAAATTTAGACTATGTAGATTATACAAGAATGTAATATGCCTTACCGAACTACATCCCATGTATTTTTAGTACAACCCTAATGAAGTCCTGGGATGTCCAAATGCTTAATAAAGCTAATTCGGTTCTTAGGAGACATATGGTGCAATTCTGTTGAAAACCGAAAACCCTTATAGAAAATATCTTGTTCTATTTCCAAAGTTTCATCCTCCACGCCACAGAATCTGCAAATTTTTGTTTCGGATTTGTTATTTTTGTTGAGCTGATACATTAATGAGCCTGTAATGAGCCTTCAATCGCTCCTGCTTAGGTCGAGAAGCTTGGTGACTTTCTTAGGTCAATAATAAATGAATTTCCCCTTCTGCTTTGAAACCACAGTTCGTCTTTAGTAAAATACTATGTTATCCCTTTCCCACTGATCGATCTCCTTTAACCCACAGAACGGTTCCGGATCAGTCGGTGTAAGTTTTTAATCCAAGCATGCCAATTCATTCCCGGTCTAATTTTGACTCAAAGGTGTGGGCCTTTAAAGGCCTAATCGTTGCCTGGGTGTCGGTCAAAATATATATCTGGACTCCTTTAGGTCCTTTACGGAACCACCCTTGCGGTAACAAATTAACAGCCAAGGTCAAATAAATCCTATAGTTGGGTCAATGAATGTCTTCACCTGTATTCTCAATTGACTTGGATCCATCCGTAGACCTTGATTTAACATGTGTTTTGTCATTTGGCAATCTTCGACTAACGCTTTAAATTGAGTTTCAGAGTCATATCTTTACGATGGTCTTGTTAAAAAATCTGGTTCTAAAGATTTTAGAATCTTCAAGTGGCTTTGTAAGTTTCCACTCTAAAGTTTATCTTTTGGGAAATTTTGGGAAAACAGGCTGCAATATTTCCTTTTGTACCTGCAGATG
Organism: Stenus bimaculatus; assembly: GCA_963971135.1. Classification (NCBI taxonomy): domain Eukaryota; kingdom Metazoa; phylum Arthropoda; class Insecta; order Coleoptera; family Staphylinidae; genus Stenus; species Stenus bimaculatus. Next base: position 48,673,300 of record OZ020181.1, read on the forward strand.
CAGTGTTGAGAAAATCGAACATTGCAGCTTGCTTTACGTAAGTCCACCAAACTGTAGAAGCATTTGTGAGGATGGGCCTCACATGTCACAAGCGAAGTATATAAACTTTCCAGTCTCCATGTTTTTCCGAAAAGGTGACGATATCTCCATATAGGTTTGGAAATAGTTTTGTTGATATGTGAGTTACAATTTAACTTACTATCCAGGAGAACTCTGAGATGTTTTGTCTCATTGGTAAAGTCCACTATTTGTTCATTTAGGTGAGGTGTTTATAGGTTTTGTTTCTTCTGTCTCGTAAATGGAATGTTCAGTTCATCCTTTTGTCCCAATTGGAGATTATGTTTAAGGTATTTTGTTTCAGAACCGATAAGGTGCCTTTAATGCCTTCCATTGTTGTTGAGGCTCTTCAAAAGGTCATCGATGATAGTACCCTCTTCCACCTTCCACTGTGTGGCAGCCCTTTGAGGTAGCCACAGACACCTCGGCGCAACCCAAAAAGGCCGTGGTAGGAAAGTGTTTAACATGAAGCACGATTTTGCTTCTGATGTGATTGTCCAGTATTGTTTCCAAAGTTTTTAGAAGAAAAGAGGTAAGGCTAATGAGGCAACAGGATTTTGCTTCCTCTGGGAGCAGTCTTAGGTATAAAAACTTACTCCACCGGGGATGTGCCCTAATGCATAGCTACTCTTAAAGATAGCTTACAAGCGTGGGTCAATATATTCTAAGCCCTTTTGCAGCAACGCACGAATGTTCCCGTTCATGCCCGGTGATTTAAGGGGCTTAAATTCTGAGATAGCCCATTTCGCAGACTATGTAAGAGCTCAAGCGAAAACATAGACCACATTGTAAATGCTTGTAGTATACTTGCTCCCAAAGAATACACTACAAATCATAATAATGTGACAACAATTATCCTACAGAAAGCTTCTGAAGAACTAATTCACACATATACGTCTCAAAATCAATCATAGACTCGTGACAATGACAATGACACTTACCTTATCGATGTAGCAATGTCAGGCGCAGTCAACCTGAAGAAGTGCAGCATTGGTGGAATAAAGACCGAGTCACTGTCAATCATCATAAGTTTAGTGGGGGAAGTTCTAAAAACTTGGGATCCAATTTACGATTGCTGAATATAAGTCCAGAAATTACCAAGAATCTATAAAAATTAACAGTCCTGGATACTTGTAAGTTGGTTTGAAAGAGACTGAACGGAAATATTCAACAAATCCTTAAAGTTTACTCACATATCCCAGTACACGCTCAGCTGCACCACAAGCTGTCTGTATCTACTAGAAAAATAAAAGAAAAGGACTGATGCAGTTAACAAAAATGAAATGAAATTCAATTTTATTTATAGCTTGTAAGTTATTACTGTTTGTAGTAATAAAAATCATGTCGATAACAAATTTTTATAAAGCTTCAGGAATTGACATAAAATTGATAAAATCGATTTCGGAAGAAACGTGTCAGATTTTGTAGACAGCTTTCATCTTAAAGTTTAAATTTATTGAAAATCTACTTTTTATAAACAAAACATCGAAATCCAATTTGTTTAGCTATCACACTATTAATATTTATTACCGGGATTAAACGTGCCATATTTTCCCATTAATATTTTTCTATCAAAATTTTTAAACTAGAAAATCCTCGAGTAGGATAATTTTATGCAAAGCTGATCTCAATAAAAACCTAATTTTACTTTTATATCCCCAACACTTTGATGTGTTTAACTCTGCTGGAAGTTAAAGCTCGCATATGTCATTTTTTCAAGTGCAATTCCGCTTCAAGGATTCTACTTAGTACTTTATCTCCTTGCTGCACACGCTACTGTCCATACTTTATCTTTTTAAATCACAAAAGGATTTCCCAAAAAAATCTATTTTAAACACGATAATAAATTGAGTTTCCTACGGATTTATGAACACATTTATAAAGGTTATTACGGTGTATTGATTTTGTTTAAGACTTAAATCTTAGCTCACTAAAATGGAGTGGTTTTTAAAGTAATGTAATCAGCAGTTTGCTTTTATTAAATAATTAGGAGATGTGAAGAAGATAAAGGACGTAGGAAGTCTTGAAAAGGATATCTCAGAGAAAGTAATTTAAATCTTACCCAGGAAGTGGTATAGAATATATAACGAAGCGAGAGAAACATTGCTTTAAAATTTTATTTACATAGCAATCAAGTATACCGCACTATTATCAAAGATCTACCCTAAATCCTCTACTGGACCTTTCCTGGATTCCAACTAAGCCACCCTAAGTCATCACAGAAACACTAAAATTACATTCCCTACTTCCAGCCCGAGATATTCGCCTTGTCTTAATTTAATTTCTCATAAATTGGGTTACGGGGTTTTATTACCAGCGTTGGGAAGACAGGATGCTGCCATTATTTTTATTCGAATGAAATTTCCTTAAAAAATGTAAACAAAGTTTTAAATTACTTCATTTACTCTTCATTCTCAAAGAAATCAGCACAGAAATATTTTAAACCCAGAAGATTTTTTGCAATGAGTTTTTATGTTGAATTTTTTATTACAAAAGAAAGAAAGGCAATAATTCTACCTCAACCTTATTTTCGTTTTAATAAAAAGTGGAAATGTTTGTTAGAAAAAAAGTGGTAGTTTTTATTTTAGTTCATCCTGAAAAATGATGATAAACACTGACAAATAAGCATAAAATCCAATAACTAATTCATATTTCAATATTTTTATTTGAACGCAATAATTGAGGAAATAAAAACTAAATACATAAATTGTTTTAAAAATAAACAACAAAAACATGAAAATTTCACATTTATCTCGTAAATATGTTTGATAAAAGCTGCAAATACACAAAGGTATATCTAACATTAAATCTGGATTTTAAAACAAAAAGAATGAAAAGTTAATCTCGTGGAGACAAAAACATGTTATGATTCGCAGTGATTTAGAAACATTGGGTAAAGTTTGGAAAGTTTTTAAAATTATCTGAACTAGATTTTGTTGGATAGTTGTGGAAATAAAGTGGCTCTTATTTCTATTTTAATCGATACAAAGCAATCCACATTTTGCATCCGGTAAACAGAATAATTAATTTCATTTATTTTTCATCAGGGAATTGACGCTTTTAGTTGTGTCCTGCAAGTGACAGTTACACATGAATTAAAAAAAACTAATTAAAAAATTGTTATTAATTGTAGCTTCCTGATATTATCATTGATGTGGTATTTTAATTTTTATAAACGAGCTGAAAGTTTTATTAGGGTCTTTTAGGAGGGATCGTGATGCAAATTTTGCCAGTTTTAAGTTTTACGACCTGAACCGGCGTTGATTAATCTAATTAAGGCTATGCGCTGAAAAATGGCACTATCGTAGAACCAAATTGGACGTTAACCCAATTATCACCCATCCGCGATTTTAATCCAATTTTTATTAAAATCTTTCCGCTTTTGAAATTTAAATTTTCGATCTAAGTATATTGTTAACCATTGTTGAATATTCAGTTATTGCGTAATATTCGTCAAAAGCTCAGTATAAACAAATTTATTCATGACATGCTTACTTCCAGCATAATAATGTTTTATTAAAATTAAAACCCTTTCTTAATTTCACCGCATCATTTTATTTATAGTACACAATGGTGGATGTAGATGTGAGGTTTCTAATTTATGCCTTTTATGATCAAAGAGAACTCAGAAGACCTTCGTTCGAATAAGAAAAGAGAGGTAGTTAAAACCCGAACCAAATTTAATATTCTGTTTGACAAAAATCTTAACAAAAATCACTCCCAACAATGAATGTAATTAAAATTTCAGGAACAGAACAATAAATTATAATTATTAAATCAACTTATTTGATTGGTGACTTCTGACTTGTTCATTCGTTACGTAAGATATTATCGTAAGGATTTTTATCTTCGCAAGATCTTGACACGCGTTTGTTGGAAACTAGAAACTCTTTTATAAGATAAACCAATATTCAGTCGGCGAGAAGACGCGAAAAGTATAAATCACGTCTCGCACGAAGGCAGCAGCCGTAAAATATGAAATTACCGTCCCTTCCGTAAATCCCCAACTCTACCATTTTTCTCGTCAGCAGAATATTTCGACCAATTTCGCACATTCTACTTTATTATACTTTAATTCACCCTGCGCAAATTTGACAATATCATCGATTTTTACATTAGATACTAATTGTTTATGTTTCCTTTTGTTTCATGTTGGCCTTCTGGGAATTTCCTCAACTCCAGAGCACAATTAGAGTAAGTAGACTTCTACAGATAAGTATGCATAAAATGCTAATTTCGGATTATATGAAAATTTTAAACTTAAATTACTATTACAACTTCCATGTACATATTATTAAAATTACTTAACATCTTGTATTTAAGACTGCTTTAATTTTATCCGGAAATCTTTAATTAAGATTTGAATTTACTAGGTTTTAAGATTTAAATTAAAGTTCTCAGAAAAATCATGAAAATTAGGATTTTTAAAAATAAGATTATAGACCGGCAAACAAACAAAACGAATCACTTTAGATTTTTGACTTTGACCCTTCACTGAAAGAAATCGAGTAAATTGTATGTCTTTTTAAAGCTAACTTAATTATCTATAATAGATCTTTCTTTCAAGATAGAGGTAAACCTATTTTTCACAATTCCGGCTAAATTAAAAAAAAAAACTTATACGTGTGCTAGTACTGAGTGAAATATTATAACTAGACAACATTATATAACATTCATCCTTCTTTCACCAATTGATCAGGCTTTCAAAATTGTAACTGTTAAAGTAAGCAACTCATTTTGTCTCAAAATTTGACTTCCCTCATTATTGAAGCAACCTCTTCAAGTAACAAGAATATAAATTGAAATAACCCAAACAAAAGAACTATACTAAATAAATATAAATACCGCCATCCTAACTTTAAAGACAATTCGAGGAAGAGGCTTGTGTAAACTAAACGACCACCTAAATGAACAATCAATATCCTTGAGACAATTATAACTCACTTCCTACAGATGATATGTTCTGCAGGTAATTACACTTCACTAAATCTAAAAAACAAATATTTTTAATCTGCAATTATAATAATCGGTTTTTCCGAACGGCTTCGGACCTATGGCAAGTAGAAGTGAAGAAGTATGGACCAGAACTGCATTGTAGGCACTAAAGCCATTTAAACCAAGAAAATGTTGATAAAAAGTCATGAAACTGTAGACTAAGAAATGGAGAAATATTTGCTGAGATTGAATGCTTTATGATGGTCATCAAGTTATAAACACTCGTAATTACCAAAAATATGTTATTCGAGACCACACAATAATAGACATACAGAAAACAACTTGCCATCACACAATACCTCTAATGTCATAATCAAGTTGCGAAAATTAATAAATTTGCTTTTTCAGAAAATCATGTTACTATACATATAAACCAGAAATCTTATTAGAAAATGCAGAATATACAGTGCTCTGGGATAGATTAGTTCTATCAGACAAATCAACCTGATATATTTCTGACCAACAAAATCATTAAAATCACTCACCTGTTGAACATTACAAAGATTAACTCATAATCAATAGTTGCCTTTAGCTCGAACGTATTTGGAAGAGGAAGTCAGCATTGTTCCCATCATAATAGGGAGTTTCCAAGTAAATTTTTATTATCTACTTCTGAGTGATTTAAAATAAACTACTCGATGTAAAAACGCGCTTGGAACATAACCATAAAAACCCGATTATAACTAATGAAGACCGCCAAACAGAAACCCACTCCACTGGAGTAGTTCTCGATAAAAATTAAGTTGGTACTCGAGGTACAAGGTTAAAAGGAGTACTTCAGAGTAGTTCACTACGACTCGGTTGGAACACACCCGAGTAGTTCGGAGCGACTCTAAAGTTGTTACTTGGAAAGACCTTAATATCTGCTATATGACTATATGACTTAAAGGTTTAAAAGAAAGTTTAATAATCCTAAAGTTTCAAGCTGTCATGATAGATACATGTTATATTGTTGACGAGATAAAATGGAGTACTTCAGAGCAGTTCACCAGCTTAGATTGTGAGACAGATACGTAAGGGAGGCAATTTCAAGGAATTTTCCCCTACATTCAAACCAGCATGCTTATCTCCCAGGGAAATCGACAGAATCGGCACTAAACAATGTAGGTAGTGTGCAGAATTCAGGCCCGGATACGAAGTATGACACCGGCACGGGAAAAATATCATCCTTCCGGCCCTTTCTGAGCCGAAAAGCAAAAAAAAATTTAAACTGCGGCCGCCGGGCCTGATGCAGCGGCGGCCCACTCCGGGCCTGGCAGAATTGACAGATCACTGGAAGAGAAAGCGTACACATTTGGAGCTTTTACACACATCGAAGGAGCATTCGACAAACCAACGTACGAAAACACTGCACTCGAAGAACATGGAGTTCTCTCCCCCATCAAAGGGCTAATAACGCACATGCTCAAATGGAGAGCAGTGACAATAAGAGTAGGAGACTGTAAAGTGTCTCCAGGGTGGATTACTATCCCCGCTAATATGGAACATATTAGTAGACAGCCTTCTGCGAAGACTCAACGACACTGGCTCCTACACAATGGCATATTCCGATGACATTGCTATTCTGCTCACAGGGAGATACACAGAATCCTCTGCGAATTAATGCAGAGGGCTCTAAATACTCTCGACGATTGGTGCAATCAATTCAGCTAAGACAGAGTTAGTTCTATTCACAAAAAAGAAGAAAGTGGGAAATATGTAACTTCTCACACTCAACGGAACGCAACTCAGCCTACTCGGCGAAGTCAAGTACCTTGGAATCATACTTAACAGGAAGCTGAGCTGGGTCTCCCATGTAAAGATCTGACGTTTTGGAAGTGCCGTCGTATCGTGGGCCGTTCCTGGATACTATCCCCGAAGATCACGCAATGGCTCTACAGGGCAGTCATCAGGCCAATGCTTTGCTACGGATCACTTGTTTGGTGGCCAAGAACCAGACAAAAACACAACTGGTACAAATTTTGATCCTGAAACCCTAATAAAAACAAATTCAAATATCAGCTCTGGATCCTAATTAATGTTAATATATTACATGGGTAAAAACTTTCACTACAAACATGGGATTTTATAAGCAAATTGAGGAACATTAATGTTAACAAATTACTCACGTCCAGAGACTAGTTTGTCTTGCAGTAACTGGAGCCATGAAAACAACCCCCACGGCATCTCCGATAGATATCTATGTGGAGGAGATGGCACTACGCCCCTTTTTAAGGCTGCGAGAAGAAAAACTCCTGAATGCAAGTTTCGAAGGGAGTAGGCACCTAAAAATCTTGAGAGAGGCACCTTCGGTGACCATATCACAGTTCTTCAAACAGAACTGTTGGGTCAACTGCACCGGGCCAAAAAAGCAGAGGAGAAAGGACTTCGCAATAAAGTGATTCGCTTGTGAAGAGACAGTAGGGCGGCAATGCTAGCCTTAGGGAGACCAAAGTCACCTCCTGGCTAGTAACAGTATGCCACCAAATGCTGGAGACCCTAGCGATAAACAACACGTTAGAAATCATCTGGATTAAAGGACATTCAGGAAACCAAGGAAAATGCTTGGGGACTATCAAGTATGGCCGACATCAGTGAGATTCCACCTTCGGTTTTGAACAACAAATAAATTCATAAGCCTGGGAGGGAGTCCTCACAATAGTAGGTAATCTGCCTTCTACTTCAGAGAAATATATTTCAATAACATTTGGTACAATCACGGGCAAAGATATCGAGAACTCAAAAGAAATATTCTGACCCAATAACAAGCCTTCGCAAACACGAAATCATACGAAATTTGAAAGGACCCCACCCGCATCTTAAGTCGTATTCAGTTCTTTCAAATTTCGCGTTATCTCGTGTTATTGGGTAAGAATATTTCTTTTGCGTCCTCGACTCTTTGCGCGTCATTGTACACCTAAGCAATATATTAGAGCTCTTATCTTGTAGCAAGATCTACTTATTTTTTAAACTAATTTGGTATAATGTCCAGGCCAGTCTTCAATTTCTACACCTAAAAAACGTCGTTTTATTGGAAATGTTTAAAAATGCCATTTATCAATTTGCTAAAATAATTATTGAATCAACTTCTTCAATGGATATTTTTTTAAATTCTAAATAAAGTTAATATATTACAAAATATATTAACAAGTATCCAACAGCCTTCCCTTCAACTCATAAAAAAGCACATAAGCATCATTACTTATAACGCTTTTTGACGAAATTATTGTAACTTGTGAAACATTATATTCATACCAAACTTTTGAATGAGGGTGTCAACAATACGCAGAATAATATCCCGTGTAAGTTGTGCCACTGTGGCTACTCAGAGCACATAAATCATGTTTATATTTTATATGGTGCTCGGTAGCGTAATTTGTCATATCTAGCCCTTCTACAGGAAAAACAACTGTCACATTCGATTTTCTCCCATATCTTTGTGTTGGAATGCTCTTCAAATGGAAAACTAACATTATGAATTTTAATTTTCTACGTTTTTTGCACTTTGAATAAGTAGGCTTCTCATCACCATCCAAGGTTTCCTCTCTACTAAAGCTGTCGAGGCACTTCGAAAGTTGATATTTTTTGAGGTATTGGAAGTGAAAGGATCAAATGTTACTGAATTTTAAGTGAGTGCATTTTAGAGTCGATTTAAATTGACCAACAAAAATATCTACCATCTTGAAATTTTCTCGTATTAAATACTTCTTCCAAGACATCTCCATTGATTTTTCTGAATCACTTAATTGTCCATCAATTTCAGTGAGAATAGACAATGGTTTGGTTTTAACCCTATTGATATCTTCGTGTAAACCTTCTAATAAATACCTGAGGAATTCTCGAGTGTCTTGTTGTGAAGTAGCCTATAAAATGTTAAGAAAACGTTGGATTTTAGAATTTAAAGACGTTGTATTCATAACACAACTCGAAGTATCCTCTGACCGCAATTCTTTAATTACTCGTGCAAATGCTTTCAACAAAGTTCCTTTCATTCCGGAAATATTGTTGATGTCATTTAGAAAAAAAATCTTCAAAAAGAGGCTTTGTATTAGAGAGACATTGTATCATAGAATTCATGAAACTTGTATTTTTAGGTCATTTAATCCCTTTAATCCCAAATGATTAATTGCACTAATAGCACAGTTATAAAAAACTTTCTTCTCGTCTAAATTTTTTTGTTTGGAGTTGGAGGAATAATAAAATTTTTATATTCCTATTGATTTGGCTGAGAACTTTTAGGAAATTGGTGACGTTGGTAAAGTTTTTGATGGGTTCCTGATAAACTCCATTATCAATATTAAGAACTACTATTTTTACTTTTCGACTTTTTCGTGTAACATTGTTTCTGACAACTATTTCAGACATACCTTCATTACCACTGCTAAAGTTTGTATTTCTTGAATATTTAGTATATCTTCTGTTTAATTTTCTTTATTTTCTTTTATTTTATTCTTTATGAATCTATAAGTATTTTTATTATTTAGGATGTAAAAAATTTCATCCAGACCTCTAGATGATAGAAGAGTATTTAATATAGAAACTGCATTTCCTATTTATATTTCGATGCTATTTTTTGTTTAATAAACTTAATAGATCTTCTTTCTAAAGATATATCAATTAGTTACATCCCATACTAATGATTTTCCTAATTTATAAGGAGTTATTATCATTTCATCTGGTCTTTTTCCATCTTCCCTTGCAAATCCTGTAGGTTATAAAATAGCATTAATATTTTCTGAATTTTATCCACGTAAGATAGCATCATTGATACTAGCATGGTGAATATAACTACCCCTACTTTTCTTAGAAACTAGACCGTGATGATCAAAAACATCATGTTCACTTCCACAATGACAAATATGAGAAAAACAAAATTCTACACCAAGTTGTAATTCCACAGAAATTCTTAAAGTGTCGTCATCTAACAGAAGGAATTGGAAAAGCGTCAATCCATGATCCAGACTCTTTATTTGCAGTTGCATGATTTCAATCGGGTATCTAATCGAAGATGGAAGAATTAATATTTTCATAAATTTTAGTAACCATTGAAAGATCCTTTCTTTTTGAACTTTTTGAACTTTTGGAGATTTTGAAATAAGTAATCCAGATTTTATTTTCCATAATTATAATGGTTCAGAAATCAAAAATGCCATTACAATTTTTTTATTATCATAAATTATATTGAGAAATATCGTTGAAAAATGTATAAAGTCAACAAAACCGGACCTAGAACTGACCCTTGTGGAACCTCCATTACAACAAGGAAAACAATATGATGCAAACCATTCACCTACTTTACTCCGAATTCCTAAGTAGTGCTGTTCACCGAACACGAACTTTTGGAGGTTCGAACTTAAAATAAAAGTTTCGAACTGTTCGAACCCGTTCGATATAATAATAAAAGTTACAACTTTCATAAGTTCGAACTCGATGAAGTTCGAACTCGATAAAGTTCGAACTCGATAAAGTTCGAACTCGATAAAGTTCGAACTCGATAAAGTTCGAACTCGATAAAGTTCGAACTCGATAAAGTTCGACCTCGATAAAGTTCCAACTCGATAAAGTTCGAACTCGATACATTTCGAACATTTGTAAGTTCGAACTGGATAAAGTTCAAACTCGATAAAGTTCGAATTCGATTAGATTCGAACTCGATAAAGTTCGAACTCGATAATGTCCGATCCTACATGTTGAGCATCACTCTAATCGGAAAAAATCCTCTTTCTGAATAGGTGGCCTCCACTATCATGTCACTTGAAAAAATAAATAATATTTGCAAAAAAACGCATTTTAAAAATTATAGAAATTAGTTTCTCAAAAAAGACCGAATGAATTTCATAATTTACAATTTATTTTAAGTATTTAAATTATTTATGAGTAGTTTTAATAATTTTATTAAAAAAATTACCCAAAAAAAAACAATTTTTTAGAAAGTTCAGAAATTTTTTTTTGTGTCAATCAAACTTACAATCAATGTTTAATAATAACTAAAAAACTAGGGTATTTTCTTATGTCATATAACATGGTAAAATTTAAAATTTTTATTTTCATAAATAAAGAAATTACAGAGGTGGCCGTAGTTTCGTGGACACCCGGTATATGATATACTCAATTGTTGAATTCGGCCAGCGGCCTAAATTTAATGTTATCGAACTTTTTTTGAACTCGAACTTCTTTTGAACTCGAACTTTTTCCGAACCCGAACTTTTTTGGAACTCGAAGTATTTTCGAATCCGAACTTTGTACGAACTCGAAATATCTCCGAACTCGAACTTTTTCTTAACCTGAACTTTTCCGAACCCGAACTTTTTTCGAACCCGAACTTATTTCCAACTTTTGCATAATTTTCAAAGTTCGAACTTTTGAATAAAAAGTTCGAACTTTAAAAAATATGACGTTCGTGCAGCAGTATTCCTAAGCGATATATATTTTCTATTAATTTAGAGTGTAGTACAAAATTTAAAGTCAAATCACAGTAATTCTCCATGGGAAACTGTATGAAATCTTGGAATTCTATCTCAGTCAATTTTATGGAGAAACCCATGTTGAAACCCTGTTAAGATTTTCAAGGTTTGGAGAAAATTCTCCAAACTGTCTATCATTGCACATTGAAAAAGAGCATGACTAATTATAAATTACAGGTTTAATTTTGGTTTTAAATTCAAACCATTTGAAAAAGTTCCTCTTTCCAAAAAGTATAATTAAGTAGATGTGTTAATGGAAAAGATAGAATTTCTCTTAGGCTCTGATTATATTCCAAGGTATTCCATCTGGTCCAGAGGTAGTTTGGTTTTTCATTTTATCTATTATTAAACACAATTCATTAAGTAAAAATTCCTGAAAATACATGCTTTTTTCATTTAATCTCGTTGAGATTAGTATTATAGTCTTTTATTTTATCAATGATTTCTTTAGATGTATTAACAAATTGTTCTATAAATTTATTAGCAATAATTTCAGGATCTTTTACTTCAACGTAATTTATGCCTATTGTAAAATCTACAACGGTTTCGTTACTAACTTTATTCCGTAGTGATTTTATGAGATTTCAAGATGTAATTTATGCATTTTCTGAGCTTAAGGTAATATTATTCTTCAATAATATGCACTTCTGCATTGTTTATGTTAAAGTGCAAAGTTGATTATGTTCTTTCTTTTTAATTTTATATGTATTATTATTCAGTATATTCAAATTTTAGAGTAAACAAGACGTTTTAAAATCTACTCAAGGATATTACCTTGTCAGTTATCCAGCTTTAATAAGTTTTTATTATCGTTTTGAAATAACCTTAATGAAAAGCACGTATTCAAATAAAATAAAAGTATTTATCTGAATTGAACATTAATTTCCAATTTTCATTAAGTAGTTTGTATGCGAATTGTTCTTTATTTACATTAGAAAACGATTATTCTAATAAGGTTTTTCGAGGGTTTCAAGTGCAATTAAGGATTCAAATCTGCATTTTATGAGTGGTTGCGTCAACCAAAGTAAACAGTGTAATTCAACAGAGTAATCAAAGCGGGTGACGATTGAAGTTGACGGCATCCAACTTTCCTCCCCACTTCGTTTAATTCAACAAATATCCGTGTGAACAAATAATTTCCCTAGTGTTGAATGTTGGATGCATTCTGTTTTTGCAATGACTAGCGTGTTCACTTTGGTGGATCCGTGTAAACTAATTTGTTTCAATCGTTGAATTCAATGTTGTTGATTCAACCACGTTGTTCAACGCGAATAATGCGTATAAATTAGGATCAATCTAAAGGAAGCAGATTTGGTTAGTCGTAGACTTGCAAATAGTCCAAAGCACGACTTCGATTTAGCCAAGATATGAAAACTGAGACTTTGGAGCAATAGAGTGCAGTTCTCTTTTCCGTCCCTTTTTAAAAAATGTGAATGAGGAAGGTTCTACAAGAGAACTTTTTGAGGTATAGAAGAACACGTCAGTTTTGAAAGTGATTCTGCTAGTCCAAAACCGAAAGGTAATGGCAATTCTAGCTGACCATGTAGTGCTTTACTCCAGTGGCTACAATTGAACCTTACCGAACTGTGACCAATTTGATCTTTTGTTCAAGCCTCACTCTAGTTAAGTCCTTTGATATCTAAATACTTAATAAAGCAAATTAGATCCTTAGGAGACATAGTCTTGACTTAGTCTGGAGTTAGTGTCTTCCGACCAAAGTGATCAAATCTGCTGCGAGCTATTGCGTCGCATTAGCAAATGATGTGCTTCAAAGTTTCATCTTCTAGGTGACAGAATCTGCAAGTTTTAATTTCTGACTTACCCATTTTGTTGAGATGATACCTCAAAGGGGAGGGTCCAGTTAAAACGCCTGTGATGAGCCTCAGTTCGTTCCTGCTTAGGTCGAGAAGCTTCGACTCCAGTGGGACATTATACTATCCCTTTCTCACTGCATGATCTCCTCCCGTAAATGCGTCTTGTTTAGCCCACAGAACGGTTTTGGACCGATCTTGCCAACTCATCAGCAATTTTGTTGTTTTCTATTCCCTGATGCCCTGGCACCCACATTCGGACTTGTTTCCATTTGCCAGTTGCTTCAGGGATTGTCCAAACTCCCAGGCCAATTTGGACTTAAGTTGTAGGCTATCCTAACCCAAATTCATATGAACAATTATGAGGTGAGTTGAATTAAGTGGCGGTCACAGAGTTTTTAAAGAAGCTAAAAACTGGCTTAAAAGGAGAGTGAGGAATATTCGCGAGTTTCATCAGATCCATGCGGACAAGAATGGAAGCGGTCATTCAGACAATACTCACTATTGGCGTTTTTAGTTATTTACTCTTAGCTCCTCGATAACGTTCGGAGCTACTAAATTCTGTTCGTTTTAAAGGAGCGTGACGTTCCACTGGGGCGATAATCCTTATTTCTCATTGCATCTGATGCAACAACCTTTTTGCTTTTCAGTTGTTTATGGTTATGTTCGCATACATTTGCATATCTTTGAAAGGATATTTTGACGTTTGATTCGGCATATGTATGGATGAAATTTACATGTTCGTTTATCCGCAACAACGCCATCGCTAGAGCTTGGCGCCCCGGATCATAAAGCTCAAATAAGAAAGTCTGGTAACATGCTATATGTTAAAAATGAATGAATATCCTTAAATTTAAAAAATTTGAATTTTCTTGGGCATTGGGCATATTTAAAAAAATTATGTATACTTATCGATTTCTTGTTATACTCCATATCAAAAAGGCTTAAATTTCCTTTAATTTTGCAATAAATTTACTTCAATTGTACCAAAAAGGTCAAGAACTAATTCAGTCAAAAGCAAGAATGTTTAGTGATTCGATTTTTTTGCTCACAAGTGTTTGTAGATAACAGGATGCTGGTAATACTTATTCACCTGTTGCATCATAAGTAGGTAGTTTGTATTTAAATTGTTTTGGATAATAACGTTGTTTATTTTTTAAAGTAAATCAATAGATACCTCAAAAGCGATACTCAAATATTATATTTCAATAAATTAGGTATATAGGATTAAAATATTGTTGAATTCGCAAATACCCTAATTGTTACTCGAACAAAGGACTGTGAAGGGTTTTACTCCCAAATCAACCATTTTCACAGGTCCATCAAATACAAACATCGAAAGTTTTGATGGATAGTTGAAAGTGATTGAAATAACAAGGGTGTATTTGAAACATTAATATTCATGGAAATATAGTAATGAAAATTTAATGTAGGGAAAGATTTTGGTGTTATTTAAAGAGAATTTTAATCGTTTAAAGAAAATGAAAAATAGGTGAAAGTAATTGTGTGATAAATAATTTTTCCTGGGGTAAGAAGCGTAATAATTTACAATTTGCTGGTTATAAAAGCTTGCCCTGGAAATATTCGTGAGAAGCGACTTCACATTTGAGCAAAATTAAATTTTTCCGCCGCAATTTAATAGGTTGGTGATGGAAGGAAGAAGGAAGCGCTGTTCCGGATTAAAAACTTATTGGAATAGGAAATAAAAACGAAATTTTTAAGAAAACGCATTGATTTTTTTCGCGTTTTATTATTACTAAAAACAGCCGTAATGTGGACTATTATTGCAAATACGCACGCAGATACTTTCTTTTATGATCCGCAATTCTCGTAAAAATAACAGTAAAAAAGCGATACACTCGAGTTTTCATCGTCCAATTACGCGTTAAATCGCAAAATAAAATTAAATCGTGTTTTTTAATTAAATTTGATAACCCGAACATCTTTTATAATTAAATACAACAATCCACAGGCTTTTATTTTAATTTTTTCCTAATATAACTCCCTTTGCGAAGGAAGATCGTGAAACGGACCACTCTAAACGTAATTTAATGAACGCTTAGTTTAAAATACGACTAATGGCATTTCGGAGATAAATTGCTTCAGGAAATAAGGATGTAAAAAGAAAGTAAAAAGGTCTGCGTGCGTTTTAAGACTTTATTAAAAGAGGGTTATGCTTTTCATAAAACCCTATCATTTTTCACCCTCTTTCAGAACTACTGGAAGTCCTCAGGCGAAATCTCCTGCAGGAAGCAGTGCTGGAGCTCTACCTCCAGAAGCACGCACACCTACAGCTCCCGCCAACAAACAGCTGCAAAATGTCAAAGGAGACCATCCCTCGGTGAGTGGAAACCACATTAATGCACCAACTAATATAATTAATTATCGCCATGTTTACCTTCTCACAACCAAACTGTTTGATTTATGTAAACCACGCTACTACAATATTTAATAGTTTGTATCGCTGTATACATAAGATCCCACTACATATTTACTTTAAGATTCTCCTTATATATTAGATAAATTTATACACCATACACCAATGATGATGTGTGCAATATTAATCGAAATCTTGATTCGCCTTCCAAATTGCTAAACATTGAATTATATATACACTGTGTCCCAGCGTTGCGAGAAAGTAACATTACTCTCAAATCAAAAATTAACATGCGGTTTTCATCATACAATATACAATTCTTTTAGCCGCACACTCTAAAAATACTTTAATAATATACCGGATGTACATTCCAGGATGGCGGACCAGAATTACGGTTTTTTAAATGGAACACCCAGTACACTAGACATTTTTGGATCCTTATCAAAAAATAATCATACTTTGTATAACATTTTATATTTACTCATTTTGCTGATTTGCCATTTAAGCGAAAAAAACATCAATTTTTAAAAAATCACTGCTCTACAACAAATGAAAATTTTGGGTTGAAATTTTGACAAAAAAATCCAATATAGCCATCATGTTAAATTTAAATATGTGATAAGCTTTTATTAGGGTGTCTCATGAAACGCAAATTGTCCAATTAAACGAAATTTTCAAAATTTCAACCTAAAATTGTCGTTTTTTAGAGCAGTGATTTTTCTAAAATTGATATGTTTTCGCTTAAATGGCAAATATCAGCAAAATGAGTGAAGATAGCAGAGCGTAACTTGTTATACAATAAAGTGATTGTAATTTATACTAAATATTTTATTAACTCTGAATAGCTTATTACATGATAAACATTAACTTGACAATTATTAATTATTATTATTAACAGACTACTAGAATATTATATCATTTGATAATTTCCAACAGACCTAAAAGAGGTTATACATTATACAAGTATGATTATTTTTTGATGAGGAATCTAAACATGTTACATGTCATAATGTACAGTTGCTGGCTCGAAGAAATAGGACACAATAGACGGCACGAGTAAGTACGAAGCAAAATGCGCCGACGCGACTTGCTGTGCTCCGCGTAAGAGCCGGAGCTAATTCATTTCTTAAAATCAAGCAGCCGCATACGAAACTCCGCTCGCAGGTCGCAGTTATCATGGCCGGCAGACCTTCAACGCAATTCAATTAATCGAATTCATTCGGCGGCGCGGCGCGCTAAAAATTATAATCTTGATATGCGCATCCATAAATCATGCAATTTTGTAATTTAAGTTTTTTTGCTATTTCTTAAAATAAAAGATATCTTCCGATTTCGCACTAAAAACTCACCCTGTATAATATCTTGTAAATATGTTTATTATGTTTTTATCATTTATCAGGGTAAATTTTTAATATTATAAGGTTAAGTTTTAGTTTATTTCATTCATAAAATTGTTAATTTGTTAATAGATTATTGGAACTAAAGTGACATTTTTATAAATGTTGGCTTTTGCCTTTTGACTCTTTTTTACAAATTACGAACAATAATTTATCTATTATTATTTCTATTTATTGGGACTTATTGTTTATGTAATTTTTTGTTATGAATACGCAATAGTAATTTATTTTATGTATTTATTAAATTATTTAATGTTATAAACTCAAATTATGGTTTATTTTATTCAAAAATTTTTACAAAATGTTGACCAAAAATCTACCTATTTTTAATCAGGTCTGTTTATCAAATATATAAATAATAAATATGTATAAAAATATAAAAATGCTTTTATTTTATGCTTATTTTTAGTAAATTTGCGACAAAATACCTATTAGAAATTAGCTATTAATTGACATTGTAAATATCACAAAATGAGAGAATAGTAAAATGAAATGTTATTTAGCAGAATTATTGTGAGCCATTTATTATAATTTTTAGCGCGCCGCGCCGCCGAATGAATTCGATTAATTGAATTGCGTTGAAGGTCTGCCGGCCATGATAACTGCGACCTGCGAGCGGAGTTTCGTATGCGGCTGCTTGATTTTAAGAAATGAATTAGCTCCGGCTCTTACGCGGAGCACAGCAAGTCGCGTCGGCGCATTTTGCTTCGTATTTACTCGTGCCGTCTATTGTGTCCTATGCCTAGCTGATTTAAACTGTACCTACTGGGTGTTCCATTTAAAAAAAATAACCTTGTTCCACCATCTTGGAACTGACACCCGGTATATTATTTAAATTATTTTTTCTTCAAATTTCATTTGACAGGCTTTAAAATGTCACTTTTTATATTCGTCGATTCTATGGTCACTTTTTACTGCCAAGGAGTAGAAATTACTACTTGGCACTCACAAGGAAGAAAAGGGCGGAGTAGAAATGAATTTTAGGCAACCCAATATACACGAACATTGTATTGTGTCTTGTATGTAAATTAAATGTGAAATTTTAAAATTATTTATTATACAGGGTGGGCCAAAGAAAACGAAACAGACGAGTTTTAAAATAGTTAATAAAAAATTTTGAAAAAACGCTCGGACAGGTCAACTTTGGTTTCGAGGGGGACATATTTTGCAATAGAAGTGATTCAAAAATCCATTCACCCCTGTGCCCTATGGACACAACCCCTAAAATTTTAATGGGGATGGTGGGGTAAGTAATACCTTGTTAGAAAGATCTTTTTACTCAGAGTAACATACAAAAAAAAATTAAATCGATCGATTCGTTTTAAAGATATTCAAAATGTAGCAAGTAGAGATTTCATGTCTTTTAAAATTGTGCTATGAACACCACGCCTTCAATTTTAAGATTTTAAGTGTTTTGATAGGGTAAGTAATACCTCCTGGGAAAGATCTTTTAACCCAAAGTAACATACAAAAACATGTAAAACGCAATTTATTTTCATTTTCTACAAAAGAGAGATTTTAAAAAACAAATTTAAATTTATTCGAGGAATTGTTTAAAATTTTGTAACATTTGGAACAAAACAATGCAAAACATAAAACGATTTATAACCACATTGAGATTCTTTTTATCAGTTGTATTTTGTATTAGTGGTGATTTTCATCGTGTTAAAACTGTTTATGACTAATTATTAGAAATCAACATTTAAAATTTTGTGAACTTCTGTAAAAGCTTCTGCTAGCAATTGTTTATACAATTCCAGAAAGGGTTGAATTAATCACTTTTTATTTTAAAAACGATGAGAATGCTCATCGTGCAGCTAATTTATTTAATGAACAACATCCAAACAAACATTGTAACCGAAAATACGTTCTGGAGTTGGTTGCAAAATTTAAAAATACTGCTTCTGTTGGTAATAAGAAACGCGATCCTGGTAATGTTCGTCCAATAAGAAATGAGGTCGTTGAAATAGGTGTTTTGGGACAAGTTGCTGCAGATCCAACTTTAAGCACAAGAAAACTGGAGACTGTGACTAACATCAGCAGAACAACCATTCGCCGAATATTGAAAGGTCACAAATATCATCCCTATAAAATTCATTTAATTCATGAGTTAAATGAAGATGATTTTGATAGACGACTGCAATTTTGTGAGGTGATGACGGAACGGATAATTGCTGATGAAAATTATCTTTATAATATCTGTTTTTCTGATGAGTGCACTTTTTTCTTAAACTCAACCGTTAATCGTCATAATTGTCGATATTGGTCAGATGAGAATCCTAGGGTATTTCATGAAGTTCACACTCAAACTCCTCAAAAATTGAATGAGTGGGTTGGAATTTTTGGAGACCGTCTTATTGGTCCTTATTTTCTAGATGGCAATCTAACAGGGGATATGTACTTGGATCTACTTCAAAACTTTGTTCATCCATTTCTTGACGATATTATCGAAAATGACGATCGTTATTTAGAAGACCATCTGATTTTCCAACAAGACGGAGCCCCTCCTCATTACACACGGCCTGTTAGGGAATTCTTGGATACGACGTTTCCTGGGCAATGGATTGGGCATAGAGGACCTTTGGAGTGGCCGCCGCGATCTCCCGATCTTACTCCCCTTGATTTTTTCCTTTGGGGGCATTTAAAAAGTAAGATTTACGCAACGGAACCAGGAGAGTTACGACAGAGAAGTATTAATGAATGCCGAGAAATTACTGCTGAAATGTTACAAAATGTAAGAATTCGCTTTGAGCAAAATTTGTACGTTTGCATGAAGGTTGGTGGAACTCATTCGAACATTTAATAAAATAATAAAAACATCCTTGAAAGTGTTGGGATCGATGGGATTCTTTAAAGTGTTATGTTTTCTTCAAACAGATTAGTTAAGTTTAGTTTGGTTAAATAAAAAATAATGTGAAATACTGTTTTATTTTGAATTCTTTAAAACAAATCAATCGATTTCACTTTTGTTTTTTTGTATGTTACTTGTGGTAAAAAGAAGTACTAGTACTTACCCTATCAAAAGTCTTAAAATTGAAGGCGTGGTGTTCATAGCACAATTTTAAAAGGTATGAAAACTCTACTTGCTAAATTTTGAATAGCTTTAAAACGAATCGATCGATTTAACTTTTTTTTTTGTATGTTACTCTGGGTAAAAAGATCTTTCCAACGAGGTATTACTTACCCTACCATCCCTATTAAAATTTTAGGGGTTGTGTCCAAAGGGCGAGGGACGAATGGATTTTTGAATCAACTCTATTGCAAAGTATGTCCCTCTCGAAACGGTATTACTTACCTTATCAAATCACTTAAAATTGAAGGTCTGGTGTTCATAGCACAATTTTAAAAGGCATGAAATCTCTACTTGCTAAATTTTGAATATCTTTAAAATGAATCGATCGATTTAACTTTTTTTTTGTATGTTACTCTGGATAAAAAGATCTTTCCAACGAGGTATTACTTACCCCACCATCCCTATTAAAATTTAAGGGGTTGTGTCCATAGGGCGCAGGGATGAATGGATTTTTGAATCAGCTCTATTGCAAAATATGTCCCCCTCGAAACTAAAGTTGACCAGTCCGAGCATTTTTTCAAAATTTTTTATTAACTATTTCAAAACTCGTCTGTTTTCGTTGGCCCACCCTGTATTACTATTTTAAAAGTTTCGACGTTTGAAGAAAAAATAGCATGTTTTACTCATATTCAAAGTACTTTTACTCCTAGTAAAACAATATACTATTAAAGTGTGCGAGAAAATGTATTGTATATTCTGTCGAAATTTGTTTTCACTTTATAGTAATGTTACTTCCTCGCAGCGCTGGGACACCCTGTATATTCTAAATTAGTAGCTTATACCTCCCATTAATTACATTATTGGAGCTTGATCGTTGTAATTAGTCGTTTATTTTTTAAATAAAGCATTGTCCTTCACTTAAACGACATAGATAAACCGTAAAACAAACTGTTTAATCAAAATCGGGCAACTCTAATTAAATTAAATAGTAATTGTGTGGAAGCTTAGAAATATTTACCTTCCCATGGTAGAACAGAGCTTAGTGCCTAACCAGTTTTGATAGCAAACAGACGTACTTTAAACATGGTGACGCTAGCAGGAATAATTTAATTTAAATTACCATTTTATTATTTCAGATGGCTTTCCTACAAAACCGTTCTATATCCCTTGTCGATATGTACATCGACAACTCAGAACCATCAGAAAACGTTGGCCAAATACACTTCTCTCTTGAATACGACTTTCAAAATACCACACTCATACTGCGAATTATACAAGTAAGTCACTTTGAATAGTGAATTTAAGGCATAGAATATTTAAGTTGTTTTGAGCTTTGATTCCCAATACGTGTTTTTCCAGGGAAAAGAGCTTCCGGCAAAGGACCTTTCGGGCACAAGCGATCCTTATGTGCGCGTGACCCTCCTCCCTGATAAAAAGCACCGGCTGGAGACTAAAATAAAGAGACGCACTTTAAACCCGCGTTGGAACGAGACTTTTTACTTCGAAGGTTTTCCCATACAGAAGCTCCAGTCGCGAGTGCTCCACCTGCACGTCTTCGATTACGACAGGTTCTCCAGGGACGATTCGATCGGTGAAGTTTTCCTTCCACTCTGCCAGGTACGTTATTAAAATTAAACTTATATAGTTACTCATTGTGTTTCTGTTTACAAAGGTCGATCTCAGCGAGAAACCTGCTTTTTGGAAGGCTCTAAAGCCGCCTGCGAAAGACAAGTGCGGCGAGCTGCTCACCTCACTCTGCTACCACCCCAGTAACAGCATATTAACCCTCACCCTGCTCAAAGCGAGAAACTTGAAGGCCAAAGATATAAATGGAAAATCAGGCATGCTTTTCCTTTCCTCTTACGCTGGCTGGGTTTTAATTTCTTACCTTTCCAGATCCTTATGTTAAGGTGTGGCTTCAATTTGGTGATAAGAGGATAGAAAAACGCAAGACTGCGATCTTTAAATGCACCTTAAATCCCGTTTTTAATGACACGTTCTCTTTCAACGTGCCCTGGGAGAAGATTAGAGAGTGCTCTCTTGATGTTATGGTCATGGACTTTGACAATATAGGCAGGAACGAGTTAATTGGTCGAATATTGTTAGCAGGTAATAAAGGTGAAGTAACAAAACATTTTCTAAGCATGGCCCAAAAGCTCTGTGTAATAGCTCTCATCGAAAATCGCAAAATTGTTTTTGCCTAACATCTTTAGCAGCTCTAGGCATTGCTGAACATAGTTCTAGAACCTAGTATACCTAGTTTCTAGTGCATGAAATGGTTGACCCAATCCCTACCACCATCAACCATCTGGAAAACCTCGTCTAACAGGTTTAAAACCGTCTAAAACAATCATTTCCATTTATACCAGCATGAAATAATATCTGTTATTTAAGATTGTATACCGTTTAATCAACAAACCGTTTCATTGTAAATGACATTATTTCGACAATGTTTTTATCTACATTACATTTTCATCGGCAGTCTGTCTGATCGAGAAGGATGTTTCATCAACATCATTTTTTATTGACTCAGAAGTTTCATCCACACTACCGTTACATCAAAAGACCTTGTCATCGACATAGATGATTCATCGACATTAGGTTTTCATCGACTATAATTTCATCGATACCATCAATCATCTCGAAAACCTCGAAAAACAGGTTCAAAAACTTCTAGAAATATCATTTCCATTTATATCAGCATAAAATACTACCTGTTATTTATGGTAGTATACCGTTTCATCGACAATACACTTTCATCGACACAACATTTTCATTGACAAACTTTTTCTTCGTCCTGGACGTTTCAGCGACACTACCTTTTCATCGACAATTCCATTTCTTCGACAATGTCGTTTCATCGACAGTATATTTACCCACATTACCTTTTCATCGAGAACAGTTTCATCGACAGACCTTCGACAAGGATGTTTCATCGACGGTTTTTTCGACCAAAGTGGAAATAAAACAGAACTCAAGCCGAAAAAAAAACTGTGACATTTAGGAACTTTTTGAAGATTTGTGTTTCTGGCGACTATTTCTGTTGCTTTTCATTTCCCGCTCAGAAGCGGTAACTTCAAAATGTTTCTAAACTTAAGTCTGCTTTGTGGAAAGAGCAAGTTGATGTTTTGTTGGCGTTGTGTGTTATGTTTACGTTTACATATTTGCCCTCTCGGCAAAATGGTTTGGGCACATCGGTATGAACTTTATGCATGACAAAAATAATACCAGAAAAAAAATAAGAAATCTTCCTTCTGAAACATTATTGTGGTTTCTCGACTTCAATGACTGGAAATAAAAACAGGACTGAAACAATATTCTGTCCGGTCAGTGGATTTCTTTAAATTTTGTTTTTGTGTTTTTTTGTGTTTTTTGTGGTTTTAAATTTTTAAATTGTCGTTAGACAAAACACAAACTAGACTAGTCCGTTTGATGGAAAATCGGAAATAAACAATCTTGCAGATTGATGAAGCATACCTTTGTGGATGAAACGATCATTTCGATGAAAGGTCAGTTTTGATGAAAATGTAGTGTTGCCGAAACGGTTACCAATCAAAATTTGATGTTGATGAAGAGGTCATGCTGTCGCTAAAACTAATGTCGATGAGAAGGCAGTGTAGATGAAAACTCCTTGACGATTAAAAGGTGATGTTGATGCGACGTCTTTGTCGAAAAAAGGTTTGTCGGTGAAAGGATAGAATCGATGAAAAGGTAATATCAATAAAACGTCCTTGTCAAAGAAAGGGTCTGTCGATAAAAAGGTAATTCCGACGAAAAGTTGTCCCAGAAAAGATAAAGTCGATGAAATGACAGTGTTGATGAAAAACTAATGTCGATAAAATGGTAATATTGGTGAAACGGTTATCAAAATGAGAAGATAATATTGATGAAGAGGTCATGTCGATGAAACTGTTGACCATGAAACGGTAGTGTAGATGAAAATTCCTTGTTAAAGAAAATCTTCGATGCAACAGTGATGTCGATGAAACGTCTGTTTCGATGAAAGGATATAGTGTCGATGAAGAAGTAATATCGATAAAACGTTCTTGTTGATAAGACCATGAAAAGGTAAAGCCATCGAAATAGTTCTCGATGAAAATATAATGTCAAGAAAACCGCAGTGTCGATGAAAAACGAATGTTCTTTAGTGCTAACGAAGAAAATATCATGTTAATGAAAACGTAGTGTAGATGAAAAGTCCTTGTCGCAGACTGTAGTACCAACCAAAGTAAGAAATTATAAATCTTCCACCTCCATAATACTCAATTGCGGTTTCTCGATTACAATTAAATTTAAAATGACTGGAAACAGAAACACAACTAGAACAATATTCTGTCCGCTCAGAAGTTTTGTGTTTTAAATTTAAAGACAAAACACAAACTCGACTCTTCATGTTGATGAAGAGGTCATGTCGATAAAACTATTGTCGATGGCAGTGTAGATGAAAACTTGTTGTCGAAGATAAGGTATATCGATTAAAAGGTGAGATGAGATGTCTTTGTCGAAAAAAGGTTTGTCGATGTAAAGAAAGAGACGATGAAAAGATATTGTCGATGAAAAGGTAATATCAATTCATCGACACGGCAATAAGAAGTAAAAAGGTCCGGTAATTGAAATGAACTTGTTGATAAAAAGTTATCCTAATGAAACGTGTGTATTGATGAAGCATGTCTTTGTCGATAAACAGTCGTGTCTGTGAAATGTTATTGTCAATGAAGAGGCAGTGTCGATAAAACGGTCTTGTGGCAGAAAAGGTCTGTCGATGAAAAGGTAATGCCGACGAAAAAGTTGTCGATGAAACTACAGTGTCAATGGAAACGTAATGTTGATGAAAAGGTATAGTGTTAACGAAATGGTTCTATATGAAAATGAAGGGGTCTCATCGATCAAACTGTTGTCGATGAAAATAAATAGTCATTGGCGAAGAAAATGAATATCTTCGATACGAAGGTGATGTCGATGAAACGTCTGTATCGATGTGATGTCTTTGTCAATAAAGAGGCTTGTCGATGAAAAGGTAACATCGATAAAACGTCGTTATCGAAGTCTGTTGATAAGAACGTAAACCAGACGAAAAAGTTGTCGATGAAACAACAGTGTCAATGAAAAAGTAAAGTCGATGTAAAGGTAGTGTTAAGGAAACAGTTATTAGACAAATGATAGTGTTGATGAAGATGTCATATCGATGAAGCAGTTGTCAATGAAAAGGCAGCATATAGATAAAAAGTCGTTGTCGAAGAAATGAGTATCTTCGAGTAAAAGGTGTTATCGATGAAACAATTTGTGACGATGACGCATATTTGTCAATAAAAAGCCATGTCGATGAAAAGGTAGCGACATTGAAAAGGTAGTGTCGATAAATAGGTAATATCGATAAAAAGTCCTTGTCAAAGAAAATGTCTGTCCATGAAAACGTAATGCCAACGAAAAAGTTGAGATGTACTGATCATATCGATGAAAAGGTATTGTTTACGAAACGATTATCAATGAAAAGATAATGTTGATGAGAGGGGTCATATGCCATGTCCCGGTCAATCTGTTGTCGGTGGTAAAGTAGTAGAGATAAAAATTCTTTGTCGATGAAAAGGCGAGCTCAATGAAACGTCTGTGTTTATGAGAGGTCCTTGTTAATAAAGAGCAGTGTCAATGAAATGGTATTGTCGATAAAAATAAGGTAATTTCGATAAATCGTCCATGTCGTCTGATCATGAAAACGTGTAATGACGACGATAAAGTTGAGATGAAATGATAATGTCGATGAAACAACAATGTCGATATAAAACTAATGTCGTTGAAATGATTTGTCAACAAAAAGGTGTGTCGATGAAATATTAATGTCGATGAATATTTTTGTCATGGAAAGATAGTGTCGATGAAATGGAATGCCGATAAAGTAGTAACACGCCATTATTTATAGGATTAGCTACTTAAATATTGAGTTAGCTCAAAACTAAAGTTTCATACTCTGTAACAATGGAATAATTCGAACTGCTATTTATAACACATACAAAAAAATCGAATACCCAATCCGATATGTCAAGTACCCAATTCTGGAAGTTTCCCATTCATCCATTAATACTGCAGTTTCTGCATTGATATTTCAAGTGCAATTACAAGTGGAAGCTAATCCATATAATTACACTGCAAACATTAGTAACTATTCCAGTTGAGGATTTAACATTGAATTATGTAGACCTAATAAGCGAATATTTGTGAAGATAAACCAAACGGAAACAACTTGACACATTTATAATTAAAGCGTTACAAAAATTTATCAAAAAAATATTACACCGCAATTTCCTCGATAATTATTTTTACACACGTGTTGGATAATGTCCAACAAAAATATTTACACCCCAGAGGAAAACCGTTTTATTACTCCTGACCACAGAGGCTAATCTGATTCCTTGTTGAATAATTAGCCGGAAAACTTTTGCAGGGTTTAATAAAATTCGCATTAGGAAAATGAGAGAATTAACTGAAAATATACATTAAAACAACTGGTGTTTCTAGATTTATCGTATATATTAAAGAGTAATTTAAATTGACATGTTTACTTTCATAATATTTGGTTTTCAAAAAAATTACTGTACCAACCGCGAGTTAAAATTAAAGCAATAATAAATGTTTAGTTTAAAAATTTAGAACATGCTTATTTGGTGTTTAATTAAAATAATATTGGCAACAATTTTTGTTGGTTTTTTTTTTAAATGTAGATTTTTTTTAGGTAAAAACGGTTCTGGAGCTTCAGAAACGAAGCATTGGCAAGACATGATTACCAAACCAAGACAGACGATCGTGCAGTGGCACAGACTCAAGCCGGAATAAAAAATGCCAAAATTTAAAATAGCACAACACAAATTTTTTAAAATGGTAAACAACTACCATTTTATTAAATCGTCGGGAACGATGACAACTTGCACATTTTGGTATGCAACCTTAAGAGCCTTAATTTTTTATTTAAAGAAAAATGTTGCAACTTTTGTAAATATAATTTTATAAAAATTGTTATACTTATTATATTTACACTTGTTGGATGGTCTCGTTTTTATTTAATTATTAATACATAAAGAGCAAGAAGGTATATAATTAAGCAAAAGTTATAAACAGTATTTTTTGTGATACGTAAGATTAATGTTAATGTATCGTAAGTTTATTATTATTAGATTATAAAGAGTATATTTAAAAGTAATTATTTGTAATTAAAGATGAGGATGCAATTGTTTGTAAGCTTAAGATGTTTGAGAAGATCGCACAAAAATAAAAAAAAATAAAATGGAAGGATAATAAAATATTTTGCTTGCAAGTTATTTCATAAATTAACCCAGATTTATATTTAGGGTAGGGTAAAAAGGGAAAATTTATAAATCAATAAATAGGGAGCTTATAAAGTAGAATCGTTTTTTGTATATAAACCTTTTAATAGTGGAATTTAAAAATTGTATGTACCAGAGGACAGTTTTTAAGACAATAAACTTTTTTATTATTTTAGAGATTGTAAAATGCACGTTTTATAAAACTTAAAATTTTTAGTATTTAAATTAGTTTTAAAATCTCTACAGGATTTTTTTAAAATTTTATTAGTTTTTTATGACACTTTTATTACAGCTTTATTATTTGCACGTGTGTAGTAAAATTTAGCAATATTTTAGTGCACAAATAATCATTTCTCTTAGGCTTACAAACAAATATTTAGATAAATACAATCCATAGCTATGATTTGCATGATGATATTTGAAAAAAAAAAACATGTTTTTGAATTTTGTAATTTATGTTTTTGTTGAAATTACCTACTCCCATTAAAATCATGTCAGTAAATTAATAAAATTGGAAAAAAATTGCGATGGAATGCTAATATATGAGTTTTTGTTAATAATATGGAAAAGCTGGAGATTTTCATGGGAATAAAAAGGGAAAAACAAATATTTTTATGCAAATCACACCCCAAGCAATGCGAACATTTTTTAAATATAAACCGTAAAAAAACGATGCTTTATACCCAGATTGTATAGTATTTTTAGAGAAAGTATGTAAACATGATACCCCAGTGGAGAAAAACGCGTCGTACTATAAAAGAAAACAAATAAAAATATATGTATGTAATATTCTTCTATATGAGCTTATAATTTTTAGTGTATAACACTACAAGGTATTTATGTGTATATAATATACTATCAAAAAAACATTTTTACCTTTTTTAATCGCATAAAATTTTCGTCGATTTTTTTCACCCCATAATATCAAAGGGGACATTAAAGTCGTCATATCTATAACCCACAAAAATATTGTACACCATACATATGAAAATCGTACATCTCCGTGTAATTTATCCCTTAAAATATATTGTGGAAAATCGTATACAAATGAATATATAAATATATTTTATTTTGAGGCAGATTTATTATTTGTAAATAAATAAAACTCTAAAGAAATGTTTAAACATGCGAATGTGAGTGCGACTGTTATAAAAAGCGCGGAAAAGGTTTTAAATAAATTAAAAATTATTGACATAAACTACTTATGTAGCGTTTAATCAATCATTTCGGGAATAACTTACATTTTTTAATACTTGCATAAGTTTAAAAAAAAGTCAATTTTCTTCCACAAAATCATTTTATAAAAATTATACCACCCCTTGAAGTATATATTCACTTCAATTACACTTCCTAACTTAATATTTACAGCTTTTTTGACATCAAAGGTAGACCAATTTACAATTTTCCACCACTTTTTGAAACAAAAAAAGTATAATAATAATTACAGCAAGTATTAATATGTAAAATATTCCTTTTGTTAAAACTAATTTTCTATATATTTTATATGAAATATATTTAATATTTATATAATTACGTTATTATATTGAATACAAAAATATTTTATTAATTATAGTAGAAATATTTTAAACTAAAATTAAGAATCTAGCACCCCCATTACATTAATTTTAACCACAAAAATGTTTTATCATTGTTATTAAAATTAAACTGTTGTAATATGTATATAAAGTTTATTAATTCGACCCGAATTAAAAAAAATAGTACTAAAAAGCAGTTTTGAAGGAAAAGTAATGAATTAATTTTTATTCGTAACAATAAAAGAGTATAGAATCCTAGGAAATAAACTAAAAAAAAAAAACGTTAAAACAAGAAGAAATGTAGTGCCTGATTAAATTTATTTATCCAATTTTATCCTCTTTTATGGAGCTGTGTTAATTGGTTGTGATTTTATTTTTTACCTCTCATTGCAAAGCCAAACATATTGTTCTGAACTTCTTCAGAGGCGGCGTTTCTTAATGGGTGTAATCTTTAAACTAGTTTAAAATTAGATTATTGTATTCAGTTTTTAGTAAATATTTGAATTTTCCATGCAAAGTGTTGGCGTACAAGTGCATTTTTAAGCTGTCAACATTTAGCTTTTTTTCGATGTTGTTTATTTGGCCCGCCACAATTTTGGAATTTTCCGACGTTTATTGTCACGCGCCAATGGAGTGTCCGTGTGCAGAGCGGCATTTTTTCATCACCTCACGGGCATTCCAATAGATCCTGTATGTTTCGTGTAAACTTGAGTATATGTTGTTATTCAACATGTTTATTGTGTGTACATATATGTTAGATTTTAGAAATTTAAATTAGATTATGTAGGAAATTATAAAATAAAAAATATTTAATTTAGTTACTACATTATTTTCTTACAACCTCACCTTTCTACCTTTAATCTGCCTCAAACAACCCTCTTTTTCCCCTAGATACTCTTGTCCTGTACAATTACGCTCAATAATATCGAGCCACAAAAGAAATGTGTAGTAATAATATGCCTATACATATTTAAAACAAAATAAATCCCAAAAACAAAGACTACGTTTAGCTCGAGCAGGTCAAGCCAGCTTGAATTCGGCTTGGCTTGACCTCTACCATTTGAAGTACATGTAAAAGGTCAAATCAAGCCCGAATTCAAACTGGCTTGACCTGCTCGAGCTAAACGTAGTCTTTGTATTTGGTATTTATTTTGTTTTAAATATAGGCATATTATTACTACACCTTTTCCAATTCGATTTCAGAATAGCCAATTTTATTATAGAAGAGATCTATTTGATTTCAGAATATTCAATTGTATTTCAGAAAAGATCAATTTGATTTCAGAATAGTAAATTGTATTTCAGAAAAGATCAACTCGATTTCAGAATAGTCAATTGTATTTCAAAAAGCACCAATTGAAATTCAGAATAACCAATTCAATTTCAGAAAGTATCAATTGGATTTCAGAACAGTCAATTGTTTTGTGAACCACAACATTTCATCAAGAATGTGCTTTCGAAATTCAACACTATTATAATTCGTTTATTAACGGACTTTGCCTTTACATACATCATACATACAATTAAATATACAAATATACAAACAAATATACAAAAAAAAATATATACAAATATACTTGCACTGAAGATTATGAAGATAAAACAGAAAAAATTACATATTTGAATGAAGATGATTCATGACAACCTTTTTGAACAAAAAATAGGAACAACGAATAACATCAATTATCATCACAAACATCATTCAAGGCACTGCAACATTTGGTAAGGGAACAATTCTGACCATAGATTGTGGCATGGTGCTCAATGAAAAATAAAAGGTGCTGACGCAAGGTGCGGGGAGGAACATAAAATTTTAAAAGACCTAAAATAGGCATACACAGGATTATACCCTTAAGAACTTTGAAAATAAAACATGCACAAAAATATGATCTGCGTAATTTTAAGGGATTGCACCAGTAACACCAGGCATTATTCACTAATGTAGAACCCAATTGAAATAATTTGCAAAAACTCTTGGCTTCCTCATTATTTTACAAAAGGTCTTTTCCAAAAATAAATTAAGTGATTTTAAAAATTTTATTTAACGATCTACACCTTTTCCAATTATATTTCAGAAAAAAATCAATTCGATTTCAGAATCGTCAATTGTATTTCAGAAAGCATCAATTGTACTTCAGAATAATCAATTTAATTTCAGAAAATATCAATTGTATCTCAGAATAGTCAATTGTATTTCAAAGAAGCTCAATTGTATTTCAGAAAATCAGTTTAATTTCAAAAATAAACCAGTTATAAAAAAATGAGGAAGTCAAGAGTTTTTAGCGGTGTTTGTGCACGTGAACCACAACAGCTTGTATTTCAGAAAAGATCAATTCGATTCAAAATAGTCAATTGTATTTCAGAAAAAATCAATTCGATTTCAGAATAGTCAATTGTATTTCAGAAAGCATTAATTGTATTACAGAATAATCAATTCAATTTCAGAAAATATCAATTTTATTTCATAAATAGCATAATAATAGTCAATTTTATTTCAGAAAAGATCAATTCGATTTCAGAATATTCAATTGTATTTCAGAAAGCATCAATTGAACTTCAGAATAATCAATTTAATTTCAAAAAATATCAATTGTGTTTCAGAATAGTCAATTGTATTTCAGAAAAGATCAATTGTATTTTAGAGATCATCAATTGTATTACAGAAAAATCAATTTAATTGCAAAAAGGACCAATTATAAAAAAATGAGGATGTCAAGAATTTTTTGTGGTGATTGTGCACATGAACCACAGCAGCTCCCATTTCATCAAAAATGTGCTTTCGAAATATAACATTACACCAGTAACAGTAGGCTTAGGTCATTATTCACCAACGTTAAACTCAATTGAAATAATCTGTCAAAAACTCTTAGCTTCCTCAATATTTTACCAAAGGTCTTTTCTAAAATTAAATTAATTTTTATGTAATACAATTGATGCTTTCTGAAATACAATTGACCTTTTCTGAATTACAATTGATGATTTCTGAAATTTAATTGACTATTCTGAAATACATTTCATACTTTCTGAAATTAAATTAACTATTTAACTCACAAGTAATTATTTTTTGTGATAAGTAAAACGTCAAAAATATCAGTGATTATTAATGGACATTAATGTCAAATTTCAATAAGTTTGAAGTTGGCTGTCAAATTTTGCACAAAAAAGTGAAAAATGTTCGTTAAATAGTCCCGTAAATATGCACTCTTGTCATTTGGAGTTAAAAATTCCCCTGCTGCTACGCAGTCGTGGAATTAAAACTTAACCCAAATGGCATTCGTTTGTAATGACAGTGAAAAATATTCGACTTATATTTGACCACTCGTGATATTACATATGACTATTCTGAAGTACAATTGATGCTTTCTGAAATACAATTGACCATTCTAAATTACATTGATGATTGCTGAAATTGAATTGATCTATTCTGAAATACAACTAGAAAAGGTGTAAATAATTCGTTAAGAGCGATCATCTCGTAGTATATTATAGTTAATGTGAGGCATTATAAACGAGTTATGAAGTATTTTTTTATACTTAAGGTTTAAGAAGTTACATCTACTTTGGCCACCACAGAAGAAGTTTAATCTATTTTTTATCCCTTCAATATGAAAATTCCATTTTAACTTATTGTCAATAACCATACCAAGATATGTAATGTTATTTTCAACTTTAATTTTAATGAAATTTACAAATGCATTTATTTGAAATGTTTTTTGATACACTTTTCAGAATTTATAGTTTGTCTGTTACCAATTAGCCACTTTTGGATTTTGTATAAATCAGATTGTATTGATTTTTGAATTTCACTTGCATTATTCATCGGCATACATTAATATTTTACCTTTAAGATTTGCTTGTTTTATGTTTTCAACATACAGGGTGTCTCACTTTTCTTCCAGTAAAAAAATTTTTTAGATAGTAAATGTCATTTTGAAGAAAAATTTTCCTATGAACTATCATGTTTTTTCGACTCCTTAAAGAGTAATTTAAAATTTAAAAAATTTGTATATCTTTAAGCCAATAAGATGCTAAATTTTTGCGAGGGAAATTTAACCTCGTCATTCACTTATTTTAAATATAGTCAATAATGTTAAAAAAATTGAATTTGACAAAGAAAAAATCCAAATAATAATTGATTTAAATAAAAAAATATAATAAGTAAGAATATTATACAGGATGTTCCAAAAAAAATTTTGCTGGAAAAAAAGTGAGACGCCCTGTATAGAGTATAGGTATAACAAAGGTCCTAGCACAGAGCCTTGGGGAACTACAATGTTGCATATTTCAGGCACACTGATACTTCTATCCTCTAAAAATGATTTAATGAGATTATTCGCAACACCCCGTATACCCATATCGTGCAGAAATTTCAGAAGAGTAACATGGTCGACTGTATTAGAGGCTTTCCTTAGATCGAAAGCAACAGCAGTTACATAATTGCCAGTGGCGTATCCAGGATTTTCGGTCAGGGGGGTTCAGACTTTCTAAAAAGGCACCCAAGCGTGGGCAAGGGGGTAATAATATTTAAGAGATGGTTTATGAAAAAAATCGAAACTATTTTTTTTGCAAAATGTCACATTTTTAAGTGTCCGATACATTTTGACTAATAACTCCAAAGAAAATAAAGATTTCGATACGATCCTTTTTGCATGTTTAAAAGGATTCCAAGCGCTTTTAAATAAGTCACAATATGTTAAAATAACTTCAAGCTAAAGGAATTAAAATAATTTTAATCTCGTGCAATTTCCAAAAATTTTGTAGTTTTCTGGATGGTGGCCAAAAAATAACGGACCTGAAGCAGAACTGAGCGGTCAATTTTATTAATTTTTTTAATTTTCTTTCATTCGAGAGGTCGTTTTATAAAAATTTCGAAAATAACATTTTTCAAAATTTTCGTGGGCTTCAATTTTTTTATAAAATTTCGTTTTTATTTTTTTTTTTTTTAAATATTGAAAACTGAGACTTGAAATATTTTTTACCGATGATAAAGACTCGGAATTGGAGTATTTTAAGTTATTTGCGATAAAAGTCGGCTAATTAGCTTTTGCGAAAAAAAATTCCTAAGTTTTTGTAAAAATCGAGTAGAAATCCGGCCCTGGAGGATGCATTTTTCATGCGATGAGAACGGCAGTCTCATTCTTGGACGGAGAAAACGATCCTGCAAATGTTAAGCCATCAGGCGTCACCATCGGCCAAAATTAATTATTTTCTGATAAACCGAAAATTTCACAGCAGTTTTTCAAATTTTCGGCGGTTTTTGAGTCGTAACTTCTCAATAAAAAGAGATATCGACACGAATCTTTTTTTAGATTAAAGCGCACGGTGAGGACTTTAAAATAAGCTATTGTCGGTTGAAATCCGTTTCGGAAAGGGGGGTAAAAAAAATGTCGAAATCGTAACTTTTTACATACATTTTCTTCGGATTAAAATTTTAATTTTTTTTTTCGAATCTCATAAAAGTTTTTACGTTTCTGTGAAGTGTTTAAAAAGCCCTTTGAAACGTATGTTTTAGATCGACGATCTGACGTTTTCTTCCCTCGCTCCGTTAATTTTGGTTAAAAAACTCAATTTCGACTTTGGAGGGTCGTTGCGGCGCCAAATAAAGAGGACATTTCGAAATATAACAAAGGGACGACCAAAATGTTTTTATTGAACGTCACGTGCAGTGATTTTTAATTTTCGACCAAACGCAAAAGCCTTTTCAAATACAGAATTGTCGGACGCGCCGCAGTTTTTTAGAGTATTTATTCTATGCTTTCGGAAAAAAAATCCAGTCGCCACCAGAATCATGGCAAACAACCAAATATTTTTCTGTGCATTGAGGGAACTCTGAGCCGCAACGCGAGCTACTTATGGTCATCATGGGTCAAGTCTTGTAGAAGCTGCGAATTTTCAAATTTCCTTAAAAAATCTTGAAAAAAAGTACCAAAAATTTAGACCTTCGATAAATAGTAAAACAGAAAATTTTCTGGAAAAAACCTCACAAAGTCTCCCAATAAGCTTCACAACTCACAACTTTTTCCGTTTTACCACCAAAAAACGCGTATTTTTGACTTTCCGAAAATAAATTCGCCGACGCCGCTGGCTCCCCGGGCAAACACAAAACTCCTCCTACATATAGTAGTAACTTTCAATTAATATCGAAATTTCATTAATTTTTGTTTCTTAGGGTATTTAAATATAAAATATTGATATCACTTAAATTGTTCATTAATATTAAATTATAATAAGAATAGAAATAAACCATGATACCATACATCGTGGGTCTCAGGCTTCATGATTAGAGTCGATTTTTTCATTGTACTTGTAATCACAGTTGAAGCACAAAAAACAATCCGCTTTACACTAACCATCATGATTTCTTGCACAGTATCTGTAGCTGAACATATTTTTACATTCACTGGCTTTGAGGCCATACATGTTGCATTTATTGCACTTGACCAACATCTGTTCCACCCAATATTCATGATTCATGTATTCTTTATCAATTAATTTATTGTAGGTCCAGCCGTCGGTTTAGAAGAGATAAGTCATAACCATTGTGTTTATTTTTTTTTTGGAGTATGTAATATTTATGTCCATATCAATATCCATACCAATATTTGACTTGGTAATGTTTTCTTTGAGTTCCAAGTTTTACATGTCTTTTTCACAATTGAAAATTTTGAGTTTAAGTTTATATAATTTTCATAATTTTCACTAATTTCATTGTTATTAACCAATTAATTCTTCTTTCAAACTATTTATTGATGTAAGCGAGTCAACTTTAATACCAATGTTACCATTTTTTATTTTTCGAACTTTGTTGACAATTATTCCTAGCTTGCTCGGGTTGATGTGCTTCTTTATTTGATTTCTGAAATTAAATTGATTATTCTGAAATAGAATTGATGGTTTCTTATATACAATTGGAATAGTTGTAGTTTATAAAAATTTTGTGTTTGTAATAAGAAATTTACTATTTTCAAAACATTTTGGAAAAAGTGGGTTGGTTAGTTTGTACAATAATAACCCTGAACATTCACTAATACATGGCGTTCATTTTAAAACAACCCACCCTAAATAACTCTATAAAAAATAATTTAATGAAAAAAATATTTTAAATGTAATTAAGCATACAGATATCCCTAGATTTATACAACCATTGCAAAAGGAAGTTTTTTAGAAACACCCTGTCTAGGGAGTCACGAAGAATTTCAGAATTTCAGTAGACTCTCATGATTTTATTAGTTGTAAATTAAAAATATCAATAAAGCTACTTAATCGTTAGTATTATATCAAAGGAAGATTGAAAATAAATAATAAATAATAAGTAATATAAGTATTTATTTTTATTTTTAGAAAATTATAAAAAAATTATTACAATAGTTACATTAAATGCCAATTTTATATTATAAATCAAACAAAAAAGAAACAAAAAATGAAAAAAATATTATGAAGAAGTTCGTTCAGCAATGGGAAAATAATCCTCTTACAATACTTCGCCCACTGGTTTAATGATGAGTTCATGAATCTGAAACAAGAAAATTTGAAATTTATTAAAAATGGAAATATATTGCATTATTTTAATTTTCGATTTACAATGTAGAAAATGCAAAGTACAGATTTCTGTCATCAAAATAAGAAGAAAAGTTTATAATCAGCCCTTTAAAGGAGTTGTCAAAAACTAGGTTTTTGATAGTTTATTTCAAAAGTTGACCACAAAAAAGTAATGACCATTTTTAAGGAAATCTGCCTTTTTAGATGAAATGGAAAAAATTGAAAAAATACACGAAAACGTATTTTAACAGTATTATGATTCACACTAAAATTCAAATCTGTACTTCAAATTGTTTTGAAAAAAGTGCTTTTTGACAACATATTTAAATGGCTTCCTTATGAAGCGAAATGTGTTCCTATAAACTTTTCATCTTATATTTAAGATTAAATAAAAAAAAATGAATAATTTGCAAAAATTGGTATAGGAGTGAAAAGTTGAAAATTGAAAATTTTCACGAATTTAAAAAAAAAAGTTTCGAATTGGATAGTAAAATTAATAAAAATAATAAAATAAAATAAATAAAAACATAAATTGAAAATGAAAGTAGGTACAATGTTTTTCCAAAAACATCACGAAATATTTTTATCTTGGGTATTTCAACATTTTACTCTCCATCACCTTAACATTCAATTACAGAACAGACAATAATTTAAAGCCAAATATGGTAATAAAGAAATGAAAACTCACTTGTACGTGTGGTGGTCTAGAAATGGCATAGATAATAGCATCGGCCACATCTTCGGGATTCAATTTAGGACTATCTTCCAAGTATTTAGATACATCGTCGCCCATGTTCCCACTGAATTTGGAATCCACAATTCCTGGACTAATACTCTGAAACATCAATAAATTTTAGAATTTGGTATAAATTCAAATTAAAAGGTTGCTATTCGCAAAATTTAAGTAAAATGCAGTAACATTTCTAAAACTTTTCTCCTGAATCTTATAAAAGTATCCAAGGCTGGAAATTTTTTTAATTTACAGTATACTTTTTGAAAAATTAACTTTTCTGAATTAATACTAAAACTAAATTAAAATCTTAATTTTTGAAAAAAAAAATGCCAACTATTGTTTATGAAATTAAATCAATTTCTTTTAAAATACATAATAAAATATTGTAAAATATAAATAAAATTTGATAGTGTAATTATGTACTTAATAAAAGATAATAGGTAAAATTACTTACAGTTACTTTGATTTCAGTTTTGCTCTGGTTAAATTCGTGCCTCAGCTGTTCGGTTAAGTTAGTTATAGCAAATTTTCCAGGGCCAAAAAAGCTGGTAATGGATGAAGGAATAATTGTATGTCCATGAGTGCTGTTCATGTGAACAATGTGGCCCTTGATATCATTGGCCTTCATAATCTTTATAGCTTCCATGGTAGCAATGGAAAGACCCAACACATTAGTCTCCCAAATTTGTCTCCAAGCGTCGATAGGTCCATCCATTAAACTCGATTTAATAACTACTCCGGCACAATTAACTAAAAGGCTAACTGGGCCTACCTTCGAGCTTTCCTTGAACGCTGCCTTAATTTCATCTTCTTTTGTAAGGTCCACCTTGTGAGGGTAAAACCTGCCCATTTTACCAGCAAATTGTATTTTTAACTTTTGCATTTCCTCAATACCCCTAGCCATACCAACAACCTAATAATAATTTTAAAAGTATTAAAATAGCTTTCTTCATATCGTTAAACTTAAATAAAAGAAAAATCTTCTTGAATATCAAAGTTTAATATAAAAATAATTTTAATTTCAAAATTTTCTTGAAGATTTGAATATTTAAGTACTAAATGTTTTTTAAATAAAATTAAGATGAGAAATTGCTAAATATTCAAAACGCAGCGTTTGAATTATTGAACAATTGTTTAAAGTGCTGAGAATTGACAAATTAAAAAAAAGTAAGAGCCTAAGAAAGAATACGTTTATACACAGTTAATTTTAAAAAAAGGAGTTTAAATATGGAAACGTATTTTTTATCTATCACCTTAATGAATGAAAATAAAAATTTAATTATTAAAATTTTAACTGTTAATTACTTAATGTTTACTGTTTACCTTCATTCCATTATCAAGCAACATTTCAGTAATTTTTGAACCAATCGCGCCACTTGCACCTGTTACAACAGCAACTCTTCCATTCCAACGTAGCATTCTGAAAAAATATAAACATTAAAATTAATGAAAACATCAAAAGTAATTAAACCCGAAGTTAAACAGCATCAAAAATATATTTAATTTTTTTTATTATTATCTTTTATAGAGTATTAGTAATTTTATTCGATACAAATTAAAAAAACGTAACTTTTAAAAATTCCTTACAGTGACGACATTTTAACGATATCTAAAAAAATCAATTATGTACAGTTGGTCCCAGCTGGAAGTAGGACAAAAGTAATCACGCTCGCGTATTCTTTGTCCTACTTCGAGCTGGGAGCAATTTTACCTATATTCTTGGAAATTGGTTTAAAATTTTATTAAATTTAGACGTAAATTTACTTTGAAGCTAGAAAAGAAATTATTTTTACAAAATTCGTTATACATAAAAACGTTATACATAAAAATTTCGTGCGCCACGTGGAGACCAAAAGTGAGATAAATTGTAATAAAAAAATCTCGAAGTAAAATTAAACAAAGTTGAATTTTAAATCCACGCTGGTGAAGTAAAAATTTAAATGATTAATTATGTAATAAATACATAATAAAATTTAAAGTTACTAGATCATTATTTATAATTTCATAATTTTACCAAAATTACCTTTATATTACTAGTGTTTTATTCTATATAAATTTTAAATTACTTTATTTAAATACTAAATAATGTTAATTTTGAAAATTAAAACTTAGTCTAAGTATATGGTACTTACTTGATGTAATTTTTTTAGAATTGCTCAGCGAGATTTTCGGTTATATGACGACGGTCACAAGTGGAATAATAATTTTTATTTCTGATTTCTGAAAATAAGAAATTGATCTTAATGTTCCAGATGTGAGCTAACGCATGCGCTGTTGCAATATGCATAAACAACGAAAGCAACAACAAAATAATTTTAACAAATTTGTTACAAATTTAAATATTTTAAAAGCAATTTTTTTTTGGGTCATAAATACGTAGAATTACAAAATATTAATTTCCTATTTTTACTTAAATTAGCGGCTATAGAAGGAGTTCTGTAATAACGTGGACAGACAAAGTATAATGGGTTTATCACCTATAATTAAAATGAAAAGTTCCTCTAACACTTTACTCTAAATTGCTTTTATTTATCTATTAGTTTTAAAATTTGAGAACGTTATCCTGTTGAAAAAAAATGCTGTAGACGAACTTTCTCATTTAAAATTATTTGTTTCTTCAAAGAACTTTTGGGACATTTTTGAACAAAACAAAGGAGAGGCATTTAAAAACAATTTTGTTGTTGCTTTCGTTGTTCGTTTTAAGAATAAAAACCTAGACAATTTTGGTAAAATAATGAAATTCCAAATTATGATCTAGTTTTTAGTTAATATTTATGTAATAAAGATCGTAAGGCAAATCATTATGGTACTAGTCGACGGGTACCATAATGATTGCTTACGATCCGAATTACATACAAAACTTTATCTGTATAATTAATATTTTACCATTAAACACCTTGAATAACTATTTTATTAAAAATCCCAGTATACCACGTTAGTCGTAACCATATAGTTCCACTTATGTATAAAAAAACACGTAATTTTATTAATATTGACGTTTAGTTTAAATTTCGCTGGTCTTAGTAAATAATTTCATTAAAAAATGAGTAATACAGACAACAGTTTACCTTCCAGAGGTGGGGAAAATACTTTTTTTCAAGTATTTTAAATACAAAATACTTTATTTTTTAGGTTTAATTGAAATACTTTGACCAAAATACTTAGTTATAAAGTATTTCAAATACTTTGTAATTTAAATACTTTATTTGAAATAAAAATGAAAGTTAATTTTAATTTTAATGTTAATGTTAACATAACATTTAATTGGTTCCATTCTGAACAAAAATGTTAGTGGTAACAGCGGTCTGTTAATTTCGAATGTCATCATATACAGGGTGATTCAGACCACCCGTGCCACCCATTTATCTCGAGAACGCGTTATCGTACATGGCCGAAATAAAAAAAATTATTACCAAAGTGAACCTAAAGAATCCATTGGTGAACCAGAAGTAACTTTGATTTTTTAAATGGCGACATAGGTCGAGTTTGGTATGGTTTGATAGGTCTTTCAAAAACAAATAACTTTTATCAATAATATAATTGTCCATGGTGTATGTATTTCTTTTATAAAAATCAAACCAGTTTCTTTTCAATTATAGCCTTTATTTGAAATTCAATTTTTTTATTAAAAATAGCTAATGCATTTTCGATCCTTAGATCATCATCAGGCTATAAAACATTAAATAAAAATAATACTATAACAAAGTATTAATAGAAATTACCTTGAAAAATAATTTAAAAAATTCATATAAAAATGACTTATGTAAAAAATTGTAAATAAATAAATAAAATAAAATTTTGTTTCACAAAGATTACTATAAAAAATAAACTTTTTATAAACTAAAATAACAAGTAAAGTAAAACAAGTAAAATCTTGATGTAAAATATAAAATAAAATATAATAAGTTTATAATAAATTTATTTTATCAAAAAATTTTGTGCATTTGTAATTAATAATATCATTATCGCTAAGGTCTTTTCTTTTTGAAAAACAAATTTCTAAGTTTTCTGCCAAATCAAGTTTTTTGCCTTTATTATAAAAATGCAAAATAGAACAAAAATTTTTAGAGTCAAACGTATGATTATTATCATTAACGTGCAATGCGAAATTTGAATCTGTTTTATTTAGTTGTATACTGCTCAAGTGTTCTTTACTTCTTGTTCCAATTTTTCTACCAGTTTGTCCACAATACTCTTTACCACAATTACAAACAAGTTTATATACACCACTTCTTTGCATAAAACTAATGGGATCTTTGTTTTTAACGAAAATAATTTGGAAATTTGTTGGTTTTTAAAAGTTACTATAATTTTGTCGTCAATGTTTTTCAAAATATTTTTAATTTTGTAAGAAACTTTCGGAATAAATGGTATCGAAAAATATATCTTATCTTCAATTTTGGAATATAATCCATTATTAAGATATTTATGTAAACAATTACTTCTAATTTTAAGAAAATGTTCAAAAATGGTTAATTTTGAAAAATGATTTTTAAATGCAATGTGAAGAATATTTTCAATTTCTTTACTAAAATTTTGATATGTTAATGTAATTGAAAAACATCTATAAAAAGAAGAATTGAAAATAGCCAACTTTTGGGACATAGGATGATTCGAATGAAAATCAATGCAATGATCTGTATGAGTTTGTTTTCTATAAATTTCAAATGAAAAAATATTATTTTGTGTTCTGTTAATTAAAATATCTAAAAATAGAATGCTATTGTTTTTTTCTAACTCATATATAAATTTAATTGAATTGTTTAAAGAATTAAGAATATTCATTAAAACATCTATATTGGCTTCCTTTTTAACGATACATAAACAATCGTCTACATATCTTACCCAAAAAATACAATTTTGAGAAAAATAACTGTTTAGAAATAACATGTTTTCTAAATTGTTCATAAAAATATTTGCCATGAGTGGTGACAATGGATTACCCATAGCTAATCCAGTTTTTTGCGAATAAATTTGATTATTGAAAATAAAGAAATTTTGTTCAAGACATATGCTAGATAAATCTATTAATGAATTACAAATTTCATCACTTATATTTGAGTCATTTAAATTGTTCTTTGATATATTAATACAATCGACGGTTGGAATTGATGTAAATAAATTGGTTACGTCGAATGATACAAAAACATATTTAGAATGATCAATTGTTATATTTTGTAGTTTTTGAATTAATTCCAAATTATTTTTTATGGCATATTTAAATTCAAAATTTAAGTTGTTTTTCAAATATTTATCAAGAAATAACGCTAATTTATAACAATGTGAATTTATAAATGATACTACTGGTCTAATCGGAAAATTGTCTCCTTTGTGTATTTTAGGTAGACCATAAAACCTTGGAATTAAAGGGTTCATTATTTGAACTTCAAATAATTTATATAACTTTAGATTTTGATATTCATTAATTAGTTTTTTAAGTTTAATGTTGAAATTATTTATAATTGAATTCTTAATAATTGAAAAGTTGTTTAAATTTAAGAATTCGTTAACTTTATTTATGTATTCGCATTTCTTCATAATTAGTTAACAGTTACCTTTATCTGCTTTAATGAAAAACGATTTATTTGAGTCTATTTTGTGTTTAATTGAATCAATAACATTCAATAATACTTTTCGATTTTTCTTTTTATTCGAATCTAAATTTATAGAGTTAATGATATTATTAATCACCATGGTAATATCACTAAAAAGAGAATCATTCTCAATGAGACGAGAATTATCTAAAATAAAAGCTGTGTCAATTATTAGTGACTTTATAGAATTAGGTTTTAAGTTTAAGTCTGGAGAAAACTTTAGACCCAATGATAATAACTGTTTTTCAGTATCATCAAATATTACATTTGTACAATTTTTAATCCTATTATGAAATATATGATTATTGTAATTAAATGGATTAAAATTGTTAAAAATTTCTTTAAAATTTTAAAAACAGTTATTTTTCTCAAAATAGTATTTTTTGGGTAAGATATGTAGACGATTGTTTATGTATCGTTAAAAAGGAAGCCAATATAGATGTTTTAATGAATATTCTTAATTATTTAAACAATTCAATTAAATTTACATATGAGTTAGAAAAAAACAATAGCATTCCATTTTTAGATATTTTAATTAACAGAACACAAAATAATATTTTTTCATTTGAAATTTATAGAAAACAAACTCATACAGATCATTGCATTGATTTTCATTCGAATCATCCTATGTCCCAAAAGTTGGCTATTTTCAATTCTTCTTTTTATAGATGTTTTTCAATTCCATTAACATATCAAAAT
Organism: Stenus bimaculatus; assembly: GCA_963971135.1. Lineage (NCBI taxonomy): Eukaryota > Metazoa > Arthropoda > Insecta > Coleoptera > Staphylinidae > Stenus > Stenus bimaculatus. The sequence continues at coordinate 48,716,809 of OZ020181.1, forward strand.
TTTAGTAAAGAAATTGAAAATATTCTTCACATTGCATTTAAAAATCATTTTTCAAAATTAACCATTTTTGAACATTTTCTTAAAATTAGAAGTAATTGTTTACATAAATATCTTAATAATGGATTATATTCCAAAATTGAAGATAAGATATATTTTTCGATACCATTTATTCCGAAAGTTTCTTACAAAATTAAAAATATTTTGAAAAACATTGACGACAAAATTATAGTAACTTTTAAAAAACCAACAAATTTCCAAAATATTTTCGTTAAAAACAAAGATCCAAAGTTGTATGCAAAGAAGTGGTGTATATAAACTTTTTTCTAATTGTGGTAAAGAGTATTGTGGACAAACTGGTAGAAAAATTGCAACAAGAATTAAAGAACACTTGAGCAGTATACAACTAAATAAAACAGATTCAAATTTCGCATTGCACATTAATGGTAATAATCATACGTTTGACTCTAAAAATTTTTGTTCTATTTTACATTTTTATAATAAATTCTAAACTATGGAAAATATTTAAAAAATATTTTTATAAAAGTTGTTTGTTCTTAAAAGACCTATCAAACCATACTTATATTTTTCCGGAACTATCCGGAACCGGATATCACTTTGATTTTTTAAATTGCAACATAGGTCGAGTTTGGTGTGGTTTGATAGGTCTTTCCAAAATAAACAACTTTTATTAAAATATTTTTTAATATTTTCCATACTTAAGAATTTATTAGAAAAACAAAAAAAAATGTTTAATAAAATTAAATAATAATTATTGCACATTTTGAAGAATTTTGTTGAAAGTATGATATTTAAAGTTGGTGAAACATTAGAATTTGTAGAAAGAGTTTATAAATTTATAAAATTCTTCAAAATATGCAATAATTTTTATTTACTTTTTTTAACAATTTTTCTTGTTTTTCGAATAAATTCTAAACTATGGAAAATATTTAAAAAATATTTTAATAAAAGTTATTTATTTTTAAAAGACCTATCAAACCATACCAAACTCGACCTATGTTTCCATTTAAAAATCAAAGTTACCTCCGGTTCCGGATAGTTCCGGGTTGTTCCGGAAAAAAATAAGTTCACCAATTCTTTTGGTTCACTTTGGTAATTAAGTTTTTTATTGTAGTGATGTGCGATAACGCGTTCACGAGATAAATGGGTGGCACGGGTGGTCTGAATCACCCTGTATAAAAAAAATGCTAATTTGAACACTTTACTCATTTACTGTAAGTTAACACCGATGTAAACTTTCGGTGTTAAAATAACGTCGATCAAAACAATAAATAGTTGAGAATACTTAATGAATTTAAACTGCAATAAGTATACGTAAATTCGAACGATTTATCATAATATGAATAAACTAAAGATTCAATATAAAAGGTTACATCAAATAAATGTGTAATAATACAACAGATTGATTTTAAAACTTAAAAAGTAATTGAAATACAATTTGTACTTGAAAATACAAAATACTTTTAAGAAAAGTTGTTCAAATACAAAATACTAAAAGAGTATTTCAAATACTATTTCAATTACTTTTACTTCAAATACTACCCACCTCTGTTACCTTCAGATATAGAAGAATCGGGAAGTATCAAACTCCGCCACGTAATCCCAAACAACGGGAGGTCCAAGACCCGAAATTTTAATCCTGTAGGCAAACTCCACCAGGCCCGTTCCAGGTAATCGAAGGGAACTAAATTTTTCCAACACTATAACCTCACCAAATTACAATGTATATTTTAAAAACCTTTTCCGCATCAAAACGTATCAAATTCTACCCAAAACTAACCTAACCCGACCACCACTTAGTGTATTTTAAAAAATAATAACCTAACTGAATCACCTGAAATTACGGGATATTGTAAATAAATCACAAACTTAACTATTGACTAAATATTATTATATATTCCGGTAGTAGTTTGGCGGACTTTTCCTTACCCCTTAGAGGTAAATATTTTATGTCTGACGGACTTTACCGCATCGTTAATCCCTTTATCTGATTATTGGCGGAGTTTGGAATCGGTCAAAGAATCTGCAGAAAATGTGATATCGTCACTTGTACTAGAAAAATCAAAAGAATTATACAGTAAAGCGATCAATCGCTATGAAGAATGGTGTAGTGTTAAAAAAGTGAAAAATATAACGAACGAGAAAGTGTTCCTGGCATATTTTGAAGAGTTAGCCAAAAGCAAGAAATCTTCTTCCCCGTGATCTTATTATTCAATGTTACGAACCATTTTATCAATCAAAAAGAATGTTGAAATTGGCAAATTTGTGCACTTGATGCGCTCCAAGTTTTGTTGGTTTTTGACCAGCGGGTTTATTCTTGGGCCGGTCGAGATCGTGTCGCCGACGAGAATACAAGGACAGACTCTTATTTTTTCGTATAAATGAAAAGGACACAATGATAAAAGTCGTCGGCGACATCGTGTCGACCGGTTCAAGAATTAAGACGAAAGAGTCACAGGTGAGAGGTATAGAGTACATACTCATCCACCGTTTCCCTTCTAAAACCTAACTTTAATTGCCCACACTAATCAGTCGATGAGACGAGAGAGAGATTGTGGATGATAGTGTTCATGGTTCCTCAAAGACACCTAATATTCGGCCGGGTCATTACATCCGTCGGTGAACCAAAAGTCACGGTTCCAGAAGGGATATATCCTCAATGATTCGATCCTTGGTTCTTCGGTCTTTCATAATTATTTCGAAAAACTTATCAGTAGTACCACACCAGGACGTGGATTCCTCAAATCTCACTCAGCAGTGAATCTCAATCTCATCTTCCACGAAGCGCATGCGTAAAAATCTCACCGGCGAAGCCAAAGTAACTTGCTCTAAACCAGGGGAATCAAAAGATTCACTGGTAAGGTGAGATTTTGACGCATGCGCTCGAGGAAGGTAAGATTAACATTCACTCGGGTGAGATTCAGGAATACAGCTCCACGGCTGCATGTCTTACTGCTGGCAGTACCATTTTGGGACTCAGACCAAGATTTATCGAAGGTTCGTCTAACTACTGCAGAGGGGTATAGTCTCTGCATTTCTGATAAAATTGTTATGAAACCCCCGTTCCAGAGGTGGAAGTCTGTAAGCTATACGATTCTTTTCGTACTACTAAAAAATTATTTGTTTAATATCTTGCTATTGTGACGGATTTTATCTTTTTTTCAATAAATACAGGGTGAGCTAAAATAATTGTGGTCAATTCAAATTTCCCGCCTAAAAATCTGGGGAATTTGTGTGCTTCAAGTTCATAGTAACACAAATCATGTCAAAATCAAAACTAAGTAACTAAACTTCACAAAAGCAGAGGCGTAGGTGAAATTTTTACCGTTGTGTCAAAACTTCAGATTTTTGAATTTCGTTATTGTGCTTTCTATTTCATAAACGTCAGTTTTTATCAAAATTAATTTGCGTAAATCTTTGTTGTGTGTTAGCATCTCCCTCGAAAATGAAGAAAAACATTTTCAATATTTGACATTTGCTGTGAAATTAGAGATTTTAATAATAATAATAATTGCCTTTATTTACCCAACAGCCAACTGGCCAATTACAGAGTAAACATAAAAAAATACATAATAGCTACATCAAAAGTAAATAGTTCATCAAAACATTAAAAGTACATACTGAAATTGATAATAAATTAAACGATTAACAAAAAGTAAAATAAATTCAAAACATTAAAAGTACACATTAAAATAGTTAATAAATTAAACGATTAACAAATAGCATAAATACATTCAGAACATTGTTGTTTAAAAATTCTAAAATCAACAACAAAGATATCAGCTAGATATTGAAATTCATTATAGCTGGAAAACTTTTTAAGTAGTGGGGAATTAGAATGATGTACTGTGTTAGGTGTAGAATAATGGAATGACTGACATTGTCTGGAAGTTATACGCGGTATATGAAATTTAAATTTTGGAAATAAAAATTGCTACGCCATTGGATTACTAGGGGATTTTCTTTTTGTGATTTCAGTTGTACTAACCTGCGTATTTGGTTGCCTACATATGAAACCACAATCATTTTAGCTCACCCTGTACAAAACGTGCATAAGGAACAGATTTGGGGTGCCTTTCGAGTGGAACATATTCTGCATATGTCGCATATGCGCATGTTGCGTTCCGAGTGAAATGCGCGCATATGCAGGAAATTCACTCAGAACGCTTTTTTAAAATTTTGAACTGTCAATCATCACCTGTTTATTCCTTGTAGTTTTTGTTATAAGCAATTAACAAAAAAAATTCTAGTAATAACCACCTAGAACCCTCAACTAACTGTAACAGGTGAAGAAATAGAATGAAGATATAGTAAGTGTGCAGTGCGCATGCTTGCATACAGTGCATCACCTCAGAACGTGGATTCCTGAACTTTCACACAGAGAATGTTAAATTCACCTTCCTCGAGCGCATGCGCAAACTTTCACTTGTGAATTTCGATTCGCCTGGTTCAGACCAAGTGAATTTGGATTCGCTGATGAGATTTTGACGCATGCACTTCGAGGAAGGTGAAAGTTCAGGAATCCACGTCCTGGAGGTATTGCACGGTATGTACGAAATGCACGACCTTGAAACCTACCGTAAGCTGCAAATACGCCACAAGGAACGCATAGGAGACTACATATGCAGCATATGCTCCACTCGGAAGGCACCCATAGTAAATCTGTCACCAAGCACTTAGTCAACAAACGATTTTTTCGTTGTACAAAAACTATCGTATAGTTTACAGACTTTCACCTCAGAGGTGGAAGTCCGTAAGATAGATGATTGTTATCGTATACAGAAAATACCGTTTGTTGAAGAATTTGCCATGGTGACGTTTTTCTCTGATTTCCATCGGAATTTTAACTACGTATAGAGGGTGCTATAAATGGAGGATATTCGGTACTTGTCAGTGTCAAAAATTGTGTTTAAGATGCATTTTTGTACCTTATAAGTTTCAGTAAAGCTAAAAAACATGTACTAATGCGTTAAATCAAAAAAGTAAGTACCGAATATCGAAGTTCATATTTTTGCCACCAGAAGGAGAGCGGATTCTAAAAATTCCCAATACGGGTTTCAATCATATATGAAAATTTAAAACAAAGCGCCCCCTAATAAGTGTGCCGTTTTTGTGGTACTAATAGGGCTGGTTGCTAAGATACTTTTAAATTTTATCTATTGTCATTTGACATTTCAATACTTGTAATCACCTTGTAATTTTAAAATCAAACTTTATTTTTCAAGTCAAGTATGAAAATGACTATTTTTGGATATTTAGATTTTATTTTAATTAGGATTATTCTTTTAGATTCTTTCAGAATGCAATATGGTACAGCTTTTATTTTGGATTTCCAAATTCAAATTGGTCAATTTCTGATGCAACAATATTTTAACCATTATCGAACCAACACTTCAAGACAGTTACCAGCAAACTTTTTCGGGTGTAACTGGGTTACTCCCAACGTATTAAGAAATACTTCATACTTCATGATATGTTAAGTTTTATAAAAATAAACGTTTTTTTTTCAGTTTCACCTTTTTTTGGTTTTAAAGATAAAATTTTACCTGAAAAAAAAAAATCATGTACATTTATTTTAATTTCCCGCTTATGTAGTCTATCTCATTGTATGACCCTCTCACTCATTTTAGTTCCTGTAGAACAACAGACTTATGATGTGGAGCCACCATTCGTTTTGTTTTTAATTATTTACATCTCTTATACTATTCTTTTCTCTGCAATCGTCTATCTTACAGACTTCCACCCTTGTTCTCAGGTAAGCGTTAAGTCTAATATGTTCCCCGGTACAATACTTTTTTCCGTTAATATAAATATAAAAAAACAAAAAGTCTCATAATTGATGTGGCAATTTTCTTTCCACTTTATAAAAGAATACGCATAAGCATCACAACTTTTTGCAGAAATTGTTGTCACTATTGAATCTTTATATATATCTAATTGTAATGATATTATAAAATAAGGCAAAATAATTAAAATCGATTCTAAAATTAAAATTTTAAAATAACACCTATTAAATGGGTAATTTCGTTATATTAGGCAACAGCGTGTCTATAAATAGTTAATTCTATGATCCGCATTATTTGAACTAATAACTGACATAACCTCATTTTTGACTCCGTTTCTAGATAACTTCATGTTGTTATCAATTTTAAGACATTTGTTGATTTCATGTTTATGTTTATGCATTTTAAACAATAACAGCATTTAATTTAAATTTCGAAAATGTCGTTAAAAAGACCATCAGAAACTGAGCCTGCATTTACGAAACAACCTAAAAAAGACGGTGTCAAAAAGCATACCCTTGATTCAGATGAAGAAGATGATATTGAAAACGAGGAGCGCTACAATGTGTTAGATGATAATGATATTGAAGGTAAATTTTTTATGCTTATTAAAAACATTTACTAATATGGTGGTTTAATTTAGGTGAGGAAGAGGGGACGGCCCGTCAAGATGGGGAAACCCGACTTACCGCCTTTAATATGAAGGAAGAAATGGAGATGGGTCATTTTGATAAAGAAGGGCATTTCATTTGGAATAATGAAAAGGAAGTCAGGGATAATTGGTTGGATAATATTGACTGGCACAGGGTTCAAGATAAGGATAAAACCGGAAATCCTTATGCTTTAGAGGACAAGGGCATTGCAGATGATAGTGACTCCGAAACTGAGGCACCTAGTGATTTCAATGAAATTGACGTTTATAAGAGTATTGTTAAGTACTTAAAACCTAAGGAAAGCATAAATAAAGCCTTGAGAAGACTCGGAGGTAAGTAAATTAATTTATATTTTTTGGAAAAGTTTTTAATTTAAATTAACGGTTGCATTGAAAGCTTTAATAATCAAATTTTTGTTTTTATTTTATTCAACTAAATAAGCTTTGTAGTACAGTAAAATTAGGTTTCAATAAGGAAAAAATTGTGGAGTTAATGAAACTCGGCTAATTTGTAGCTTAAATCATGTACATTTAGGATCTAAAGAGTCCCGAGTGTTGGGGTACCTGCTTCTGGAGTTATGGGGGTGGAAAGGGAGATGTAAATGGTTTTTTCCAAATATCTCGGTTTCTATCAATCCTACGATAAAATTATTTATTATAAATCTTATACAGCATAAAATTTCCTACAACTTTTGTTCAAAACTTTTTTTTGTAAGATAAACTTATTTTTAGTTAAAGTAGCGCGAATGTCCTATACATACTACAGATGAAAGAAAATAGTGTTTCGAAACGGGAAAGGTAGTTTTTTTCGTAGAGAGTTGAAATTTTGTATGTGTACGGAGGAGAAAATTTTAAGAAAAAAGTTTAATTGTCCCTTTTCGATCGGACGGCTCCGAAAAAAGTTATTCCGCCCCGAACGAAAAATCGAATGCATCCCCTAGGTGTTCGAAATTTACCCCGAATCGCTTGAAATTTTAGTATACTATGGAGGACCCGATTCTGAAGACGGTGGTTTTGACCCGCCCGGACCTATCTATTAAGGGGGCGGAGATACGACCCCATTTGTATTTTTACCCCGAATTCGGACGTTATCTGTGCGAAGCCACGTAAAGGGTAGCTTTTTTAGTCAGATTTTAAAAATTCCGGTTACATCGTGAAGAGGGATGTGGATTCTAAGCGAGGTTCAAATTTCAAATTTTTCAAAGCACTCTAACACTCCGAAAAAAATTTCCAAAGTCCAATTTTTCTTACTTTTTTTCCGGTTTTCGCCGGCGTCAACTTTAAAAAATCGCAGCCCCGTCCGGTCTTAAAGGGAAGCGACGAAATTTGGCTCTTTTTATTCTCACATCCTGGGGATAGACCGTGGCCATTTTTAAGTCTCCAGGCGCAACCGTGTGACGCCCAGGCGCCGAGACGCGAAATGTACAAATTTACCGTTTTTTCGTGCGGCAAAAGTGCTCATACAGTACCCCTTATATTTGAGAGGATCGGCAGGTGCAAAAAAATTGCGGGTTTTTTTATTTAAAAAGTAGATACCCGTTATTAAGGCCATCTGAGTCCCTTTTTTGATATCTTCATTTTTTATATTGGATTGAGGTCTTTAAATTTGCATTTCGTTTTTTTGCTTTTTCGACGCGGACTTGAAAAATTCGTAACTTTTGATAGGGGTTGGATATTATGGTGCGATATTTTTTATTTTACTTACTACATTAATATTTATAATCAAAAAAATCGACACCTCTAAATTTTCTCCCTTTGCTTCAGAAAAAAATCGAACGTAAAATGTTAAAAAAATCGCACAAACGCGGTCGGACAGTTGTACCACTGGCGCCCACAATTTTTAAAAAATTTCAAATTTTACTTCATTTCCCTTAAAAAGAATAACTTTTACAGCTAATAGGCTATTTTTTGTTTTTATACTCAAACGGGTTTGGAAAAGAAAGCAGAATTTTTGAATTTAAGGGTGGACGGCTCCCGTCCGGCCATTTTTTAACAGATTTTCATTTTTAAAAACTCTGCTGAATCTACTCCTAGAACCCGCACATAGGGTTTTTTTAATTTCGAAAAAATAACGAAAAAGTAATTTTTTTAATGTCCCATTTAATAAAGTCGCAATTTTTGAAGCTTTTCGGTCTAATCAACCCCTCAAATTCTATTTCACCGCCATGTAATACACCTTCTCTGAAAGCTTTCAAGGTCCGCTTTACGACAAAAAGGAATTACTTCGTTATCTCTTTTCTTTATCGAGTTATGACTGAAAATGTAGCAAAATTAAGCAAAAAATCTCTATGTATAGGACATTCGCACTACTTTAACTAAAAATAAGTTTACCCTATAAAAAAACGTTTTAAACGAAAGTAGGAAATTTTATGCTCTATAAGATTGATAATAAATAATTTTATCGTAGGATTGATAGAAATCGAGATATTTGGAAAAAACCATTTTCATCCTGCTTTACACCCCCACAACTCCAGAAGCAGGTACCCCACAACTCGGGACTCTTTAGATCCAAAATGTACATGATTTAAGCTACAAATAAGCAGAGTTTCATTAACTCCGCAATTTTTTCCTTATTCAGGCTGTTTTTGTGCTAATTTTACTGTACTATTTGCATTTCTAAACTTAGGATTTCGTAACGCAGGATTGTGGTAAAAAATAAGTTTTTTCCATCAATTTTCGAAAGAGAGCAATCTCTAGTTGGGTGAAATTATTCAACGAAAACTACAATTTTATTACAGGTGATGCTTCAAAATTATCTAGCGTCGAAAGGCTTAAAAGAAAAAAAGCAGGAACTCTAGTTACAAATCCCCAAGTAGGAGAATTGACCGAATTAGCAGATCGTCTTTTAACCCAACTGGGAAATATGGACATCTATGAGGAAACTTTTGAAGCGATTAAAAAAAAAGTAAGTAAACTTTTTTATTAAAATTTAAAGATTTTATTTCTAATACTGTTGCCGTAATTATTTCTGATTTAAAATGGAAAACTTTGCTTTCAAATATTTTGTGATAAACTGAGCAGTTCTAATATTGCAATATTTATTTTGGGTTTAATAAATTGAGAATTTTACTTAATTATTTTGTATAGTTGGAGAATCACGAGAAAAAAAATAAATCGAAGGCAAAGATTGTTGAAGCTGAATTGGACATGTATGCTGATGATTTTGACACCCAAGAAAAGGAAAAGTTGGGTGATGCATCAGAAAAACCAGATCCTGGTGGAAGTACTTCAGAACCAAGCGAAACTAAAGAATTGATGTGGGAATTTAAGTGGGATCAGCACAAAGATAAAATTGAAGGACCTTTCAAGACAGAGCAAATGAATAAGTGGTTAACTGAAGGACACTTCAAGACAGGTGTGTGGGTACGCAAATGTGGTTCAACCGATGCAAACTTTTACTCATCAAATCGTATAGATTTTGAGTTATATTTATAGTATAATATAAGATTTATTATTGTTATTATTATAAAGGAAAATAAAAGTACTTTTTAAACTATAAAAACTGTATTTTTAAGTTTGATCAAAAATATAAAAAATATTTTTATCTACCTACAACACCCTAAATTAACAAACATAACAATATAACCAACAATTTTGTGCAACTTTGTACATACCCATTAAATCATTGTGAGGGCACTTAAAACTAAAACTGTTTAATAAAATATTCTAGATCACAATTATATTATAATTAGTATTAATTACTTCTATCTAGTTTTGTTCAGAACGTTGAATGAAATTTTTAAGCCCAATATTACAACAAAAGTTTTTAAACTTAATATTAAGCGTTTTACTTTATGGATCTGTTGTTTCGTTTTGATTTACTTGTGATAATGTTCTTATTACTTCAGCCTTTTGGTTGTCATTTAGTTTCTGCAAAATTTCAACTACTGCATCTAGAGCAACATCAGGACAATCCTATAAAAAACAAAAGAATATTTGTTTTATTAAATCGTATATTTTAATTACCTCCAAAGAAGCTTTTATTTGTGTTATAAGCGCATCCTTCTTTACACAATGTAAATTATAAGAAATTATTGAATTTTCCTTGGGTTTGTTTAACTGCTCTTCAAGCCATTTTACTACGGTTTCATTATTTTCCCATTTATAGCCCTGCAGAAAATTTATGATTTAGATGTAGTGATTATCTTTTTAATAATTAAATACCTCTGATGCTCCTCTTTCTTCAACGAACCATCTTCTAAGCATTGCTTCGCCTTGACCCACTGCAAGATTTGGTTGTGCATCTAGAAGAGAACAAATTGCACGATCTTGTAGCAAAAGTCTTCTCAATCTCCAATACAGTATAGATCTTGATTTCCTCCAAGCCACAATATCCTAAAATTTTATGATTAAAATATATATCTGAGAGCGTTTTCAAATTATATTCTTTCACTTTCTTATTAAAAATATAATTTAAAGGAAATTCTCTGCATAAAGAAATTACTTTTTCGTGTCAAACGCGTTTTTATTTCTCAAAAAGTATTTTACGCAGCGAGTTAAAAGTTTTACCGCAGTTTCTAAGTAGCAGCATTTTAAGTAATGTTTAAAAACGTGTTTAAAAAAAAAATTAAAACATTTTTGAAAGTTTTGAGTACAAATCTGGCTCTGGAATGCGCGTTTGTAAAATGTTAAAATTTTCACATATGCCAAATTACAAAAAAAAATTCATAAGGCTTGATTTCTTTTCCGGAATTTCGTTTTTATTCAGTTTCTCAAAAACTATTGACGACAGCAAGTTGACATTTTTACCGAAGATAGATCCAAGGAGTATTTTAAGATGTGTGATGAAAATCCGATAATTAGTTTTTTCGGAAAATATTCAAAGTTCTTGTAAATTTTAAGGTGACCAGAAAAAAGCGCACAGAAAAAATCGGACGAAAATCGGGCTCTAACCTCACAAAATCTGGAGTATTCAAAGTTCTTGTAAATTTTAAGGTGACCAGAAAAAAGCGCACACGATAAATGCGCACAAAATCTAAATTCACAAAATCGGGTCCTAATTTCACAAAATCGGACGAAAATCTGGCTCTAACCTCACACGATCGGCCAGAATCGGGCTCTAACTTCACAAAATCGGGCTCTAACCTCACAAAATCGGGAGTATTTTAAGATGTGCCTGATGAAATTCCGATAATTAGTTTTTTCGGTTCTTGTAAATGTGACCAGATAAATGCGCACAGAAAAGAGCGCACGGCCTTAAATGCGCACAAGAAAAAAGCGCTCGCTGAAAAATGCGCAGACGGAAAAAAGCGCACATTTCTCATAAAAATAATAATTATTATCATAATTCATAATGCTTAATTAAGATTGTATCAGAAGATCTTAAAACAAATCTTATGTCAAATCAACTCATTGCTCAGACACTAACATTTTATTACTTTCTGCATATTATTTTAAATTTTGTTGACTTACGTTTACAATCCCGTTTGGCGCTCTTTTCGATTTTTTAATTACCGCACCGCATTAATTTACATTAAAGAAATATCACAGTGAAATATAATAAATCTGATGTAGCAATAATTTTACAAAGACTAAGTTTATGTCTTGAAACTCGATTTCGTGAGGTTAGAGCCCGATTTCGTCCGATTTTGTGAGGTTTGAGCCCGATTTTGGGCGATTTTGTGAGGTTAGATCCCGATTTTCGTTCGATTTTGTGAGGTTGGAGTCCGAATTTGGCCGATTTCGTGAGGTTCGAGTCCGATTTTGGCCGATTTTATAAGATTGGGTTAGGCTTGGTTAGTTTTTTTTAGACGAGTTGCTTGAGTTTTACGTAATTCTCAAATTATCGAAAATATTTCAAATTTGGAATATACGATACTTCGAATGTGTTCAGTTATGCACCGGCTCAATAGTGTAGTTCAAATTGGAAAATGATTTTGTGAGGTTAGAGCCCGATTTTGTGAGGTTAGACCCCGATTTTCGTCCGATTTTGTGAGGTCAGAGCCCGATTTTGTAAGGTTAAAGCCCGATTTTGTGAGGTTAGAGTCCGATTTTGTAAGGCTAGGTTAGGTTTTTTTTAGTTAGGCGAGTTGCTCGAGTTTTACGTAAGTCTCAAATTATCGAAAATATTTAAATTAGGAATATATGGTACTTCAGATGTGTTCCAGTTGTGCACTATGCTGCTCCGGCTCAATTGTGTAGTTCAAATTAGAAAATGACAGTATTATTTAATACTCATTAAATTATAATGATGGATTTCAACATAAATCGTCAACTTATAAAAGCATAAGTTTAAGTTTCATAATAATTATTCTATGTGAAATGCGCTTTTTTCCGTATGTGCGCTCTTTTCGTTGTGCGCATTTTTTGGTCTGCGCTTATTTCCGTGTGCGCTTATTTCCGTGTGAACTTTTTTCCGTGTGTGCTTTTATGGCCGTGTGCTTTTTTTTGTGCGCATTTTTGGCGAGCGCTTTTTTCATGGAACCAAATTTTAAGCACATATTCGGCCTTCAAGAGCGTTATTTTTGATACCCCATGAAGTGGTGTCTTGTTCTCTTGATAGTATTCTGCAAATTTAAGCCACCCTAATCCAGCTAATGGTTCGCTAAAAATTAATTATTTTCCGTTGAATCCAAAATTTTAAAGCAATTTTTACACCAAAAAATTACGTTTTCAAATTTTCAATAGTTTCGTAACTTCAAAACAAAAAGAGATATCGAAACGGCAAGACCTTCAAAATAAGCCGTTCGTTAAAATCGAAGGAGGGGTAGCGTGGTAAAAAAATTATCAAAATCTCAATTTTTCACGCGATTAAAATTTTAATTATTTTCGAAATCGAAAACAGTCTACACGTTACGTCGAAGTGTTTATAAGCCCTTTCCAACGCATATTTTCATTTGATGATGTGTCATTGCTTTACACCGATAATTTTTGTCGTAGGGCGTTGAATAAACACGTTTTTTACTTTGGGGGATCGGTGCGTTGCCAAATAAAAGGCTGGAGAGTTGAAAAAAGAATACCCAGAAATTTTAAACAATTCTCTTTGACGTGACATGTGGCGATTTGGAACTTTGGATTTCGTTTTGTACGCTTTTGTAAACAAAATCCAGAAGCCACTGAACTGGACGCCACCGGACAAAGCGAGTACAGGTAAACGTCGTTTTGCGCCGGTTTGCTTTTCGCCGGTTGGTGCCGGCGTGGGATTTTCCGAGTTAGTTTTCGTTTTGTTTTTAAGAGCATCTTCCTAGACGCCCGCGATAAATTTTCCGTTGGAGATAATAAGAAGGAATAGAAAATCCATCCCACTTTTCTGGAGCTTCTTTGCAAATTATGACCAAATAACTGATAATTAATGCGAATCCCTAGAGAGCGCGAGTTTGGGAGGAAAAATTGTGAAAAATCATGAAATCGAGCATTAGTTCTGCAGTCATAACTCAAGTTTCCCTCGTCCCGCCACATCTTGCCAGAGAGTTACTTTCTGCAACCTAGCACAAAATGCGATTTTTTAAAAATTGTCTAAAAGCAGTACCCAAAATTCGCCCTCGCCAAGAGGACCGAGCATGTCCGAAACTTTCGCATCCCGTAAATAAGAATGTCGGAAAACGGAGCCCCGATTCGATTCCAAACACGGCGGAGGGGCGATTTTTTAAAGTTGCCGCTCGAAAAAATCAACGTTCTCTGAAACGTTTATGAAAGACTTTCGTAGCCACAAAAAATCTTCAAATTTAATTAAGTTATAAAAAAACATTCCAATTTAAGACGCAAGCGGAATTTTAAAAATACGTTGATAAAATATACCCGCTGTCATAATAAATTATTTTTTTTTCGCAATCCGCACCAAATTTCAACCCTCTGCGCATAAAACTCGTGGGGTCGATCGTTACGGGATTAGTTTAACGATATAATAAACTTACCAAAATTGCTCCCTTTTCCTGCATTCTTTCTGGAGTATCATGCAAATCAGCAAAATGTACAGCTACCTGATGATACATTGGTATTAAATATTTTTCTCTTTCGCCTATTTTTTGTTCCAAATCAATTATTTCAGGCGATTTTTTCTTTTCAGCTGCTTGAGTCACGCTACCTCTTCTTTCAAGCATATCTTGCGGTTGTTGTACTTGAGTTAAAATTTTTACACTTTCGTCAAGTTTAATCAAAGTTCCATCAATACGATGCATCGTTTTTAAAAGGTCTTTCTTCCTGAATTTTATTTCAACAATACCTTCAGGCTCAAGAACACCACCCCTAATTTAATTAATAAATAAGATTACACTTGCGTGAAAAATTGAATTAATTTTACCTTGATTCAGGATCTGCATACATTTCCATGTATCTTGAGTTGATTGTTGGATCAACCACAGCCCAAGCTCCTCCTCTCAATTCTCCATTTGGAGGAATATAAATTATAATTGGTTTCGTATACTTTTTAAGGCCATCCACTATGTATGCTCCAAATTTCATGATTTGCTCATACATATCTAAAAATTATATTTTTAAAATTTTGAAACACAACATTTTAAATACCCACCTTTCATTCCACCACTGAAACCTCTCCAGTTAGCAAAAATTATCAATGGTAAATCTTCATGACTAAAATCTTGTATAGCTTGTGCAGTTTTATAAGCTGAATCTGGGAACCATACTTGACCAGCTTGTGAAACTGTCTGAAAACAAAAAAAGAGTAACCCGTTATTATTAGCGTTCGTTCCAAAACCTTAAGGCGCGTCCACATCAGAGCACGTTCGCGAACGAGGCAAGGCGAGGCAATGCTTTTTCTCCTATCTGTTTGGTGCGACGCATAATGGCGCGTCCACATCTGAGCACGTACGCGAACGCGGCAAGTCAAGGCAATGCTTTTTCTCATATCTGTTTGGTGCGACGCATAAACAGATAGGAGAAAAAGCATTGCCTCAGCTTGCCGCCTTCGCGTACGTGCTCTGATGTGGATGCGCCATAAGGTTCGAGGCCGTTCGATTACTAATATCCGTCAGGTCAGGTCAGTCAGTTAATCAGAGAAAATTCTGTTCAATGTGAACGGTATCAATGACTTTGTCTCGCCTCGCATTGCCTCGGCGATTCACTAATGAGACATTCGTTGGGCCCCTTCCTGTGTCGTCCGCGTGCCAGGTGCCAGTTGTAAATGCGGCTTAAGTATTTAAAAATTAAAAGCAACGCACCTTTGCTTCGGAATCAAGATTGGCTGGATCTGCAGGTAAATTAAGTTCAACTGTCCTCGTTTCTACAGCAATTACACCAACTGGAATTCCACCCAATCTCGCCCGACCTGTGACCACAGTTTGAGCCCATGGTTCCATAATTTCACTCCACGAATCTTTGTCGAAGAAACCACTTTCCCACTCATTTGGATTATCTAAAATTAATGTTTAATTAAAATATAAAAGCTTTAAAAAATCTAGTTTACTTGGATTAAATCTTCCTGCTAACATCCATCTTGGATTATATGGTGCTTTAGTTGGCATATACCCTACTTCTCGATCGATAGGATCTACTGGTGTAATAATAGGAAGTGGTGATAATTTATCCTTAGGAATATAAGAGAGCCATTTTAATATTGTGTTAACGCCATCCAAATCGCGTTGTTCAGTTTTATGAGACACACCATTATTGTACATAATTTGAATACCACCCAATTGATTATTTGATGCGTAAACTTCACGACCTTAAAATATTTAAAATAAATCATTTGAACTATAATTATTTTCGAGGACTTACCCAACAATTTATTTAAGGCACTATAACCAGTCAAAATGATGTGTGAGTTTTCGATTTGAATAACACGTTGTCCAAGTCTGACTAAGTAAGCACCAATCCCGATAGCTCTGCAAGAAACCATTGAAATAGTTACAATTTCTTCATAAGCCTGAGAGGTTTCACCAGCTATCAATCCTGCATATCGCAAATTCTCGACACCGAGACCATCATCCTTGCCTAAATCATAAATAAATTAACATTTGTTGATTTAAATTATGTGAGAACAAACCAATAATATCAGTGAGTTTATATCTCGACTCTCCTTCATCCTCAATTAAAACAGCTCTAACGGAATTAAGTGAACTAACTGTAGCATAATCCTCGGGAGTTAAATAAAGATATCTGAAACCCCTATCAGGTTCATTAGGATCTTCCCACGCGATTTTAAACAAACTTTTTACTTCTTCCGCTAAACCAATTCTTGCACCACTATTAGCTGCAATGTAAATCTACAAGAAATAATTATAATCTACAATTATTAAAAAAAAAAACGAGCGTACTCTTGGAATTTTTAGCTCACGTGCCAATTCACTAGCTAATTTAAAAACTTTATCTTCTCTAGGCCCAAAAGATCCAATCAAAAATGTGATATCGTTAGCTATTACGATTATATCCCTTCCATCTGGGTATTCTGGAGTGTACAGTGTTAATCTCCACGCAACCATTCCAACATTATTTTCACCAGGAACTCGTTTTTGTTCAACCAATCGCGTTTCAGTTTCACTATCGAGCACCAATTCAATAAATTCCATGAATTTATCAGGAACTTGTACATCTTCTAAATATTTATATTAATAAATTAATATAATAATTAATTAAAAATTTACCAGTCAGTCTATCTTGTGTGTACTGCTTCCAAAAGGTATCAACCATTTGTCGGAACATATCGGGATAATCATAAACGTAAGTTGTCCCTGATGATTGGGCTTGGAAACGCTTTTGTTGCAAGAAATCTTTGGTTAAATACGGCGTAGAAATTGGTAAACCGTGCATGGGACCTTGACTTTGGCCATAAGCTTCAAAACGTATCTACAATTACTATTTTTTATAAATGTTTATTTGTGTAATTATGATTAACTTACCACGCCTGTATCTTTATCAGAAACTTCTGTATACATATTAATATCTAGGTAATAACCACTATCGTTAGCAATACAAAGTCTTACAGCAGTGGTTGATGCGTTAGGAGTTGAACGTATTGTCATTTTTAGTTCAGCTTGTAAAACTCGTAATTTCCACAATCTTGGTCCATAACGCATAATCATATTAGTCACAGCCTCTTCAATCTATTTTGTAAAATAAACAAGTGTGTTTCGTATCAAATTAAAAATTTGAAAGTTAATAATTTATATTTAAAGTACAAGTAAACGTCGCGTCGTTTTGCGCCGGTTCGATTAACGCCGCGCCGACTCACAATTACACCGGTTGGTGCCGGCGTGGGATTATAAAAAATAATAATAAAGATTATAATAAAGCCCGAAAAATGAAAAATGTGTGTTCATTTTACGGCGATTTTTTTACGCAGGTGTCTCTCTGAACGCCTGAACGGAACCCCGGCGTAAAACGACGTTTACCTGTATAAAGAAAATAGAAAAAAAATTCAAAAGTCTCTACGATGTTTCGTTCAAAATGTATGAATCCTCAAAAAATTTTGATTTTTTTGAGTTTTTGGGGAGTAAAATTTTTTTGGGGGAGCTGTGGAGGGCAAGTGAACCCATTTAATGCATTTTTTTATTATCTTTCATTTGCAGGAACGATTTTGAAAAAATTCGAAAAAAAAATTTTGACATATTTTTAGGCTTAAAATTTTTAATGGAAATCGGTTTTTATTTTTTTTTTTTCACGAAAACTATAAAAGTTATTTTTACCAAAATTAAACACCATGGATAGACGCGTTCTAAAAAAATATGGTTAAAATCGGTTAAATAGTTTTCTTGGAAAAAATTTGAAAATTTAAAGGGTGAATTTGACCCATAAATACGATTTAAAAATCCGATATAAAAAAAAAATTTGTCGTTATTTTTTCGAAATTTGAAATACCCTATGCGTGAGAGTTTTCGGTTCAAAAAGTAGATTCCAAAGTGTTTTTAAAATTGGAAATCCTTTAAAAAGTGACCCAGCGGGAGCCACTCACCCCTAAAATCAAAATTTCGAGTTTATTTGTACGTAATTTCCCAAGCCTACCAAATATAAAAAATCTGAGTAGCCTATACACTGTAAAAAATATTCCATTTTAAAGTTGCGAAAGAAAATTGCAAAAATTTTGAAAACTGCGGCAGCCAGATGGGCCCAGGTTGGACCGCGTTTTACCCGATTTTTTGAACATTTTACGTTCGATTTTTTTCCAAGGTCCAGGGTAAAAATTTCAAGGTGCCGATTTTTTCTCTCCTGAGTAAATACCAAATAAGTAAAATAAAAAATATTAGAGTATTACAGGTTGTTCCGATGAAAAGTTACGTATTTTCAAAGTCCGCGTCAAAATAGCGCGAAAAATAAAGCGTCACTTTGGGGGCACTAAAACGACATAAAGAGTAAACGCATCAAAAAAAACTTCCGTTCTATGGTCAAACGTGGAATTTAAAAGAGGAATAAAGCAACCGCGATTTTTTTCCTCCTGCCGAACTTCTAACCAAAGCCAAAAAGTTTTGGTAATTTTGCCGTCCGAAAAACGGTAGAATTGTATAGTTTGCGTCTCGGGGCCGTGACGTCACACCTTTGTGCCGGGAGGTTTAGAAATCGGTCACGGTAATCCCCAGAATGTTAGAATAAAAGGGGCAAAATTTCTTAGCTTCCCTTTGGAATACGACGAAGTTGCGATTTTTCAAAGTTAACGCCGCCGAAAACCCGAAAAAATCGACCATTTTCGGGAATTTTTTTAAAGGTCCAAAAAATTTAAAATTCTAACCACACTTGGAATCAACATCCCTCTTTACATCGGAACAGGGATTCTTAAAATCGGACGAAAAAAACCACCTTTTCGGCAGCTCCTCGCAAAAGACGTCCGATCTCGGGGTAAAAATACAAAAGGGGTCGTATCTTCGCCCCCTTAACAGATAGATTCGGGCGGGAAAAAACAACCGTCTTCAGAATCCGGTCCCCCATAACATAGTAAATTTGGTGCGATTCGGGGTGAATTTCGGACACTTGGGGAATGAACTCGATTTTTCGTTCGGGGTGGAGTAACTTTTTTCGGGGTGGTCCGATTGAAAAGGTACATTTAAACTTTTTTCCTACAAAATTTCAACTCTCTATGAAAAAAAAACACCTTCCCCGTTTCTTACGGTTTTAGTATTATAGATCAAATTTTGATATTTTTAAACTATTTTTACCTTTGATGGATCCATAATAACAGTAGGTATGAAATTTAAAAAGATATGGTTGCAATCAGTTCTACGTGAATGCGGATGCGAGAAAGCTACTTCAAGTTCATCCATGGCTTCCAATAAAACTCTTTCGCCTTCATTTTGTAGATATTCAAAAGAAGCTTCTTTTGTTATCAAATCTGAATGCCGAATTATCGAACGAATGAAGAATCTATAATCGGTTACTTCTTGACCTGGCGCTCCCTAAAATTTGCGTTGTTTAATTAATTTATAATAATATGGCTTTATTATAAAAGCTAACCTTTGCTTTTCCTAAATATAAATGCATCTTTTGATTTGAAGTAGGGAGTGCTTCCAAATTGTAAGTCCTCATTCGGTTTAGTTCCAATTGGAAAGCACAAGCTGGTTCTAAATGCCGATAAATCCTATCTTCCTTAAACCCATCTCTAGCTCTATACGTAAAGAATTTAGGAAATTGTTTATGTTTAAGTGCCGCAAAGGTAATCCTTCTAATTCCACGACTACCCAATTCTTCCTTATGACGCGCGCAAAAGTCGCCAAAAATTCTACTCATTGTAGTATCATCAGCATCTCCTTTATCTTTAACCCCGACGTGTAAAATATGTATAGGTTCTTGCAACCTATCGTCTTCAATATTTTGCCTTTGGCCCTCAACTGAAAGGCTCACGTTAATACTGGTTGAATTAGTGCGCGATTCGCTCCCACTTTCCAAAACGTTGAGATCTTTTGAACAAATTGTGGCGGGATTAGAGAAGTCTTCAATTAAATCAAAGATTTCATCAGCGTAGTTTTCAAATTGTTGGAAATTCTCAAATGAAGCCATGCAGCCAGTGCGTTGGAATGAATCATAAATGTTGGGAAGGTCTCCATCTTCTCTTTGGCATTCTAATTTTATTAACCGATTGGGATGAGATGGAGGAAGTAAAAACTGAAAGTGAACTAATGGTACTTCTCCACTTAATTCTACATGCTGAAGACATGTAATATCATAACTCGTGTATGCACGTCGTACGTATACTTCAAGGGCGGCGTTACAAACCGCTCTATTTGTGTGGTAAAAAAAGTCGTGTAAAATATCGAAAATTGATGTTTCTGATACAATGAGTTTTTGTAAATTTTCGGGATGAAATTCATGACCGTACATGTCAACGGCTGATAAAAATATGCTTTCCATTTGGTTGTGCCTTAATTCATAAGCCGGTTGGTGAGCCGCGATTAAGACCTTAAAACGCAATTAATTATTGTGTTGCCTATTTTAAGGATTTAATTTAATTACCTGTCTGGCACGCAACGCAACTCGTGAATGTTCACTTCTATTGAGGGAAGTTAATTCATTGAGTGTTGAGGCTAGTTCATCAGTTAAACCAGGCTCATTCGACCATAAATGATCAATCAACATTGTTACCAACATATTTTTCTTCGCTACTTGTCCATGTGAAAATATTGTTGCTGTAACTGCTGCCATATCATCTTTATGCTTTTCACGAAGAGCAGAAACACATTTATCATAATGACCTAACTGAAATTGGCTTTCAACATTGTAGTACTGTTTTAATAAATCATGAACAGCCGTCTTCATTCGACCTCTAATTCCATTTCGATATCGTTGGACTAAATGTACTATACTTTCAGTTGCTAGGAAGAAACCATCGCGTTCAGCACGTTTTTGCATACTAGCAGCATGACTATCTATTTAAAACGAAAACAACGTTTATTTTGGGATTTATAAAATTTAGTAATAGATTACAAACCTATAACACTTGCGATTTGTTGGCTGGGAAACTGGGCTAAAACTGAAGTTATGTTTCTTTCATATAAAGACATCAATTTTCGAATTTTCTTTTCCACCGCCGCTGGAATTCGTCCTGAAGTTGTTGCAATAACTTCCTGAAGTTCTAATAAAGGCAGGCTTGGATCGCGAAGTGATGACATGAACTTTTCAATTACTTCTCTTAATCTTGGAGCATTATATGGATCAGGTAAACAATAACCTGGAATTTTAAACAATGTTCCCAGTAAGTACAGATGTAACAATTATATCACATATACATAATATTTAAATAATATGTTTACATTACAAAAATATGTATACAATATATAAATGTTACTTTAAAACATACTTAGCTAATATATTTCTTATTTTATATAAAATAGAAGTAATTTTCTTATATATTTTTTTACATAGAGAATATATCATAATTATGTACGTCCTATGAAAAAGTGTAACAAAAGTTAGGTACAGTTTATATCATTATGTAACTCATACGTCAATAGGTTACGTACTATTATTATATTTATTGTATGATTTTGAAAATAGAAAGCATAGACAAATGGCCTATTTATGTATTTATTATGTGAATACAAAGAATTTGCTTATGTTAAATAAAAATGTTTTAAGTGTATAAATTTTATTTTAAAAACATATGGAATTATGCTGACCACCTATTAATATACATTTTATATAAACTCCACGTAATCTAACTTTATATATTACTATTTATAAAGAAAGTACATCATCTTTATGTCTTGTAAAAAAATATAGCCCAATTTATGAAAAAGTGAAGTAAATCTGAAGTCTAGACAGTACATTAATATTTAATGTAGTAATTACATTAAAAGTTACCTTGTGCACTTTTGTTTGTTAGGTTAGTAATAGACAAAGCGTCAAGGCAAGTCAAGCATCAGGAGCTGGATTCCTGAATTTCACCCGAGTGAATGTTAATCTCATCTTCCTCGAGCGCATGCGTCAAAATCTCACCCGTGAACCTTGATTCGCCTGGTTCAGACCAAGAGAATTTGGATTCGCCGATCAGATTTTGACGCATGCGCTTCGAGGAAGGTGAGATTGAGATTCACTGTGTGAGATTTCAGGAATCGAGGTCCTGGACGTCGATGCCTGAAATCTCACACAGTGAATGTTAATCTCACACGGTGAATGTTAATCTCACACAGTGAATGTTAATCTCACACAGTGAATGTTAATCTCACACAGTGAATGTTAATCTCACCTTCTTCGAGCGCATGCACAAAATCTCACCCGTGAATGATGATTCGCCTGGTTCAGACCAAGTGAATTTTGATTCGCCGGTAAGATTTTGACGCATGCGCTTCTATGAAGGTGAGATTTAGATTCAATGTGCGAGATTTCAGGAATCCACGTCCAGGGGTCATTTCATTATTCTTCTTGTAATTCTCAAACAAGTTTCAATAAGCAACAAGAGTTGTGTTTTTTATGATTAGCGACTGTGTTATCAAATCAGTAAGTAAATATTATTAACACATTATTTGCGTGAGTGTTTTCACCAATTCATGTCAACATAACGTACTACATTAACGTGGTGCATAATATCAAAAAAATAAGCTGAGGACGCGCACCACGTTCGTTATTTACAGAGGGAAAGATAATCTTCATCGCCTACATCATTGTTATTATATGTTTTCGCAAATTACCACTAAAGTTAGCAGCAGGCCCAGAATATATGGCTAATAATTTTTACTTTTTTTACCGAAATGCAAGGTGAGTCGAAATTAAACCGCCAATTTTTTAAGCCGATTCTATGACTATTTTTTAGATAAAAACTTCAAATTAACATATGTCCGATTTCGTTTCCTAAGGGAAATACAGCCCTTCAAAGATGGTGTAAAAAAGACGGTTTTTGTAGGTTTATTTGAAAACACTTTATAGTAGAAACTTCAAATTTGGTGTGAACTATAATACTTTTTAATTAAATTGAGGATATTTTTAATTTTTATAACCTTTCTTTTCCTCAACACCTTTGAAGTTTTTATCATAAAATTAGTCATAGAATCGGTTTAATTTCGACTCACCCTGTATGTTTGTTAAAAAAACAGAGATACAGAAGTGAATCAAAAGGCGCGAGTTGTAATGATTAAGTTTGTCTTTTTTATAATTATTTTTAGAATTTTATTTCTGTTCTAGAATTTTGTATTTATTTCAATAAATTATTTATAATTTATTATTTGCATTTTTGGATAGACAACCTTATCATATTATATTAAGAACTATAAATAAAATAAATATAGTACCTATATTTATTATGTAATCATATTGATATAATACCTACTTGAACACATGTACATATTATGTACATAAATAAACCATGTAGTAATTACATCATTATAAGGTTTTTTGGTAGCTGACATTTTACACCTCAAAATTACATAAATATTACTTAACATGCGATGTAGATTCTACATGTTTATGTTTACTGGGTAAGTCCTTATAAGGACGAAACACACGTGTCCTTGTATCTGCTACTTGTGGGTTGTTGCAATCTACTTTGATAATGGTAGATAAGGAATTTTTCCGTTTGATACTATCGACGAATGTACCAAATTCGTTTTATTTTAACATCAGTCCCCAATAAGTTACTTAATTTTTATATATATTATGTATAGTTAATGTATGTAAATACAATTAAGTTTTGTTTATATAAATATGTATACATATAACAGGTTTATGTAACAAGTACATAGTAATGTTACATAGTTTTTATATTAAAAAGTAACGTACATTTTACATAATTTCTAAATTTTAGTTAGCTGACATTACCTCCCTATATGCTACGTAAATTTTACATAAAAGTTGATGTACACGCTATATGGAATCTATATAACTTTT
The DNA here is from genome assembly GCA_963971135.1 of Stenus bimaculatus. Classification (NCBI taxonomy): domain Eukaryota; kingdom Metazoa; phylum Arthropoda; class Insecta; order Coleoptera; family Staphylinidae; genus Stenus; species Stenus bimaculatus. The sequence continues at coordinate 48,740,959 of OZ020181.1, forward strand.
TACTGGGTTACGATTAATTCAATTCAATCATATCAAATTAAAATGTTTACATACCAGCCAAGGTGTTTTCAAGTATATTTTTGTAACTGGTGTGTATGTGGTTAAGTTTTTCATGACCAATTGGGTGAGAAACATCAAGTTCAGGAAATTGTCCTTTGTAGGGTTGCGCTTTTGAAACAAGACTTGGATCATCCAATTCTAAAGTGGCTATAATTGAACCGGCATCCAAAACCGCTCCGGGTCTTTTATTGAAACAAATTGTACCAATTTCATTGGCAGTTAAAGTCATAACCATTTTCATTACCTAAAAATATACGTTTTTAATTAATTTATCTTAAATATTTTTGAAAATTTACTTCAATTTCAGCATAAGCTTGGCCTCTATAAACATGGTTACCATCTTCAACAAGGAAACCAATAAGTTTCCCAGCAGAAGGAGAACGAAATAGTGTAGGGTCATTTTCTTTTTCAAAAACACATGTTTGGTTACCAATTACAATTCTGTAACGATCAACTTCTTCTTTCATGTAGGTTGTATAAGAAGCGCCATCTACTGAGAGTAAAATACCGCCATCACTTAAACGGTGCAATTCAACTTCTTTAAACGATCCATTCATCACCAAAAAGTATAAATTTGGTCCACTTTTTGTAGCTTGTACTTTATATTTATTTCTGGAATTATTAAAAAATATTTTATGTTATAAATAAATATTTTTTAAATCGTTTACCCTTCATGAATGAGCTCGATGTCAACAATATTATTAAGAGTGTTTGATCCTTGAATTTGTCCTCTTTCTAAAGAATTTTGGAATTCTTGGAAGGCAGTTGTTATTTTCTTATCCGCAATATGAAGAGATCCAGAAATTACACCAAGCATAACATCTGGTTTTTCAGATTGCATTCGTTCTGAAATTAATATATCCAACCAGGCAGTGTCAATTGTATTTTCTTGAAAACTCTTCGTTTCCAATAACGTAATTAAATACTCTACAGTTGTTCTAAAATTAAAAGTTTAATATCCGATTTAAAACATTACGAAATTTTTACCTAAAATCACCTCTAATTGATAGTTCTTTAAGCGCAACAACTAAATTCTCTCTTGCTTGTTCTCTGTTTTCTCCCCATGAAAAACAATGACCAAATTGCGAATCAGCAAACTCGTGCAAACCGCCGGAAGCGGCCACTGAAAAGTAACCCCACACGTTTTTAGAGGATCGGAAGTTTAATTCTTGTACAGTTCCTGAACTCGGCTTAAATCCTATAAAAAAATCAAACGAGATAAATTATACCATTATCGATTCAAATTATATTTCCCACCAAAAATTACGTCAGAAGTAGGTAGTGTAAAGCGCCAAGTAAACATGTAATGGTTCGATACGTATTTTAAACGTTTCATTGCAACATTAATGCAATGTTGCAGTGAAACATTGAAATCTTGTAAATAGTTAAACATGAGATGTTTTGTAATATATTTTAAACGTTTATAAATAAATTTTTTAAAGCAGTGTAAAAAATTATGTTTAATCAACGTTCCATTGTAATATTTATGAAATGTTTAATTTGAAAGGTTTCCGTGATAACGTTGTTGCGCTACGACATATAACCGTTTATGAAACATTACTGCATCGCAATTGTATCAATGCATGGTAACATTGCATGTTTCCAGGAAACATTTATAAAATATTATTTCAATGTTATTCTGTTTACTGGGCGGTATAACTCGGAAAGTTATATGGCAACTAACCTACTTTTGACGTCACCGCATTAATTCGGCATTAATACGCAGATTCTGGTCAAAATTAAAGGCCTTTAATTAGAGACAAATAAGGTAACCATGGAAACTGTCCATTACAACCCATATAACAGATTTAGATTTAAAGGCTTTTAAACTTAAATGATTAGACCAGAATCTGGGTATAAGCCGTAAGAGATCGATTGAATGATATTTTACCTTCATCAGGATTTTCAGATGTAATTCTGGCTGCAATGACATGTCCCCAGGGTTGTGGTTTGTGTCTAGGTTCATCAAAATTAATTTCAGTTATGCCCCAAGGAGATTCGCCGTATAATAACCGGATGTCTTTTATGTAATGCAGTGGAAGACCCATGGCAATCTAATAATTTAATGGGATAAAAAATATAGTTTAAAATTTATTTTCGTACCTGTAATTGAGCTGCGGGTAGATTAACGTCAGAAACCATTTCTGTACAAGGGTGTTCCACTTGAAGTCTAGGATTAAGTTCAAGGAAATAATAGTGCCCAGAAGTGTCATATAAATATTCTACTGTTCCTGCTGATACATAACCAACCATTTTAGCTAACCTTACTGCAGCTTTTTCCATTTGCTCAAATACTGATTGTTTAGCAATTACTGCAGGTGCTTCTTCAATGATTTTCTGATGTCGTCTTTGAATTGAACAATCGCGTCCGAATAATGAAATGGCATTACCATATTGATCAGCTAAAAGTTGGACTTCTAAATGCCTCGCGCATTTAGCTAGCTTCATAACGAAAATGGGTGATCCTGGGACTTCAGCTTGCACCTGTCTAAATGCAGTCGGAAAATCATCGGCGTTATCAACTTTTCTTATACCTTTTCCCCCACCACCTTCTGAGGCTTTAATCATGACAGGAAAACCAATTTTTTGGGCTGCTTGCAAACCTTGTTCTGGTGAATGCACACAACCTCTCGCAAAAAGCTCTGATGATATTTTTATTTTCTTTCCTGAGTATTGAGCTTTTAAATCTGTAGATAATCCAGTTAATATTTATTAAATGTTTTTAAATGGGAGTTTACCTGAGCCTGACCAGGGTAAAGTTGGTATATCAGCGGTTTGAGCAACAATCGATGACGCAATTTTATCTCCTAATGCCCACATGGCTTTTTCTGGTGGTCCAATAAACGCGATGTTATTTTTATGTAAGAGCTCGGGTAATTTTGGGTTTTCTGAAGCGTGACCCCAACCAGCCCATACCGCCTAAAAGTTGAAAAATAAAAAAAACGGAATTGTAAACAAAATTTTATTTTACTAACTTGAACTTGGCAACGAATTGCAATATCAATTATAAGTTCAACATTGGCGTAATTATTGTTATTGGTTCCTCCAGGTACAGGAACATAATGATCAGCCATTTTTATGTATTCTGCATTAGCTTTAAGATCTTCTGGAGTTACCATGACCACAAAACGAACAGCTCTTTCATTCTTGAACATTTCGTAAGACCAACGTCGCACCGATCGCATACATTTGACTGCTGCAATCCCATTATTAGCAATAAGGACCTGCAATTATTATTATTATTTAGAGATTTGAAATTTATACTACCATGAAAAGTAATTTTTAGAAAAATTGGTACTGACCTTGTTGATTACTTTGGTACCATTAAACCTCTTGATGAATTCTTCAGGTGTAGCAACTGTAAAGTCTTTCTCTTGAAATCTGTTGTGTATCATAACGGTACCCTGCGACATGCTGGGTCTGGAATAAAAAATTAAATAATAGGTGAAATTTTTTTCCAAAAAAACTTTCTTTGAGCACATGAAGAAAAAAACGTCATTTTATTAATATAACCTATTAGCTCAAAATTGTACGGAAGTGTCATATTGAAATCAGCGCTTGCTTGGTTTTAGGTGTTTTCAAACTTACGTCAAAGTCGTTGAAGAAACTTTAAGTAACCTTCCATGTTGTACGCCCCAGGTAATTTGAGGAGTTTCTTCCACATGAGCTTCCTCATGCGAGGTGGTGATATCAATGCTTGGAATGATGTTATCACCCTCCTCGTCATCACCAATAACAAATCGCTTGCTATTTCTTCGCCCGAGAATTTTCGACATGCTTACGCGTTTAATTGGTTTTAAACCAGCGAAGTTTTCTTCAAATTTAGGGATTACTTCAAATTTTTCGACGCATCCGATGCCATACACGGTATTAATATCTACAACTTCTTGGTTACTTTTTTGAACCGATTCTTCCTCTTTTGGTTTAAACCCAAATAAATATCTGATTATATTCATACACCTAGCTAGCATCCATAATAATTTTAATTGTATTCACGAGATATTCAGGCTGAACTTTGATCAAATATATCAAAACGCATGTTTACGTAGGAAAAAAAGCTAAGTCATGTTTGATCCTTCGCGTGTTTACTACTAGTGAAGGAGCTTAGAAAATAGAAACTTTAAAAGAACATGCACGACCAAGGATTTTCAACAAATGAAGCTAATTAAATTGTCATCAATTCGGAAAATGCGGAATCCTTAGAAATACAGGGTGACCCAGTCATCTACCCACGGTCTATAGTTTCTTTGCTATAAAACATATCGACTTGCGGTTTCCACCAACATATACAAACATGCATGCCCCACAATTTAAAAATATTTTCGATATATACAGGGTGTCCCATCATGGCCTACTGAACCAAAGTTATATTTTTTAAATGGAACACCCAGTATATTATGACATTTTTGGATTCCTTATCAAAAAATAATTATACTTTGTATAAACTTTTATGGGTCTATCATCACACGTTTTGCTGATATTTGCTATTTAAGCCAAAACAAGATCAATTTTTGAAAAATCACTGCTCTAAAACAGATGAACATTTTGGCTTGAAATTTTGTCAAAAACTTTTCAACATCGTCTAGTCTACAACTATCATCTCAAATTTAAGTTTGTATTATTTTTTATCAGGATGCCTTATATAACGCAAATTGAACAATTACACGAAATTTTCAAATGGAACACCCTGTATATTTTAACGTCAGTCGATGGCATTTTTTACAAGCTTTCTATTGATATCATGTTTGTATGGTCGCTTATCAATGGTTTAGGAGATATTAATATCCAAACTGAGAAACAGTGAAAATAGACAAAATAGCACTCTTGGTGAATTTTTTCAGGATTTTTTTTTAATTTGCCTAAAACTTATTTGTGTCTTTCTCTATTTTCCTTTTTTAATAATGTTGTTATACTACAAAGCAATTTTTGTTGCTTTACAACACAAATAAAATCGAAACTTGCAATTATCAATCTCTTCTGATAGCTAGAAACAGATTTCTTTCAGCTCCACCAAGCGCTTACAGCATATTTGCCATTTCTTCTTTAGAAGAGTTCACTATATCTGTTTAGTTATTACCAAAAGTACAGAAAAAGGCCTTAAAACAAAATTCAACAAAATAAGGGTTTCCTTGGTAACATCAGTTGCTAAATTTTCAATGAATACTGAGACTTAAAAAACCAAAATTGATAATTGCAAATTTCGATTTTATTTTTGTTATAAAACAACAAAAACTACCATTGAAATAAAACAACATTATAAAAAAAGCAAAATAGAGAAAAACAGAAATAAATAATGGGCAAATATAAAAAAAAACTCCTCAACAAAATTCATCAAGAGCACTTTTGTATCTATTTTTCACTGTTTCTCAGTTTGGATATTAATATCTCCTAAACCGTTGATAAGTGACCATACAAACATTATATCAATAGAAAGCTTGTAAAAAATGCCATCGATTGATGTTAAAATATACAGGGTGTTCCATTTGAAAATTTCGTTTAATTGTTCATTTGCGTTTCATAAGGCACCCTGATAAAAAATAATACAAACTTAAATTTGACATGATAGTTGTAGACTAGACGATGTTGAAAAATTTTTGACAAAATTTCAAGCCAAAATGTTCATCTGTTTTAGAGGAGTGATTTTTCAAAAATTGATCTTGTTTTGGCTTAAATGGCAAATATCAGCAAAACGAGTGATGATAGACCCATAAAAGTTTATACAAAGTATAATTATTTTTTGATAAGGAATCCAAAAATGTCATAATATACTGGGTGTTCCATTTAAAAAAATATAACTTCGGTTCAGTAGACCATGATGGAATACCTTGTATATATAGAAAATATTTTTAAATTGTGGGGCATGCATGTATCTATATGTTGGTGAAAACAGCTAGTCGATATGTTTTATAGCAAAGAATCTATAGACCGTGGGCAGATGACTGGGTCACCCTGTATAACTTTAATTTCCCGCAAGAAAATAGCGACCTCATTTTATAAGATTAATGAAATATTAAAAATTTAAATATGTTTTATCAATGTGACTTGCAAATTATTCAATTTCGCTTTTTGTTTATGTTGTGCTGAAGATGAGTAGTTTGGAATTCGAAACGCGAAATGGTGATTTATTAATTATCATTAAATACTAATTATTTCTAACGTTTGAACGATCATAAATATTAATGAGAAATATTATTCCGGCGACTAAATGCTAATTATTACAATTAATTTACATAAGTTTGGTATAAATTTTGGTGTGAAGCAATAGATGATATTTAAAGAAGTTTAAATTCTTGTTAAACATTAAAATATTTATGCAATATTATTATTACCTATTCAAGGTTTTCTTTGGTCCATAAATTAATCCAATAAAAATTAATTACATTTCGTGCTTTATTTTGTTTTTTAAACATTTAATAGAAATTCTTTTCGTAAATTATTATTGCATTAGAGCACCAATTAAATCAATTTCATTAGTATTTATTTGTTTAAGTAAATTGCCAAGTCGTCTATTTAAATTGTTTATGGTAGCGATAAAAAATACATTATTTAAAGTTTAATTGTTTTTTCATTAGGTATAACGAAGTTATTAGTTAAAACTTTTCCACGTACTTTATTGTCTGGTCCTAAAATTTATGGGCCAAGGAGAAATTTTTGATGCATTTTAATTTAATGGGCGGTTATTTCAACAAAATTTAATATTAATAAATCGCGACCTAAAAATATAAAAATAAACTTGACTAATTGAACACGAATTATTTAAAATTCTTTTCATTGTTACATCATTTTCGTGCAGATGAAACTAATACCAACAAAACCAAAATTTCATGTAATACTGAGTAGACTTATGAAATTACATATATCTCAAGACCGGTTTAGGGTTGAACTATAATTATTAGTCCCAAACGTTACCTTGTACTAAAAAATATTTTTTTGCAGTTTTTCTAAAGCTATAATTATCTTCTATGTACAATCACGCGCAAAGATAGCGAGGACACAAAAGAAATATTCTGACCCAATACCAAGCGATCGGAGATCTCGTGTTTGCGAAGTCTTGTTATTGGGTTAGAATATTGTTTTATGTCCTCAATATTTTTGCGCGTGGTTGTACGTCTTTGTAAACCTCAATAGTTAATGCATATTAAAATAGTAACATTTTATTGCGTGCAAAAATTTTTTAGGTGCCAAAAAAACCATTTTTTTATTAGTGTTAGTAACACTTTACTTAATTTAAAAAAAAAATTAAAAAATTTGGAAAAAAAGAAAAACAGTTCTTCTATTATGTAAGTACCTGGAAAAGGAGTGGAAAGAACGACCCAAATTTCACTTTTAATTACGCCCAAGTATTCCGTTCCGAATAATTGGTTATTGGTCAAAAATTACAAGAAAGATTCAAACATGACTTACTTTTAGCAACACTTAAGTATAAATAAAATCAACGTTTTAAATTACTTTTAATGTAAATTTGATGACAAGCAAGGTACTAAATTAAAGTAAGTACCATGAATAAATATTAGTATTCATAACATAAAATAAAACCGCCAACATGCGCGCAACCAATCAAACAACTATTGATTGTAAAGTGAATAAAATTACTGGCAGTGGTTGCAAAAATTATTTTTAATTTATACGCAACAGTAATCCTCAAGTAACTCCTAAGAATAGCACATTATTCAACTATTAAAATCACTTTCTTTTTAATTAAACGCACTTAAATTTTGAATTTCCACTACCGGTACGACCTTGATGCGAATTTCTACGGTTGACGAATTGAAAAATCAACTACAAAAGAAGCTCGCGTATCTAAAATCGAACTGAAATCAAAGCTGCTTGGCAAAACAAATAAAATAAGAGTTGTGGAACTGTCTAAAACTGGAAAGTGGGGGCCGTGATGTCCAGGAGAAATCAACAGGTAACAGGTGCCAACGCGCACGTTAATAATTGAAACCTTCGAAATTTCCAAATTATTCAAATAGTCACATTAAAATAATGTTTACGAGCATATCGGTTCTAATAAGTAACCATTAGAAATTAATTATGATTATAACAAAGTGCAGTAAGAATTCAAAATACCTCACCTTGTAGTTTGTCTTATCTAATCTCTATTTATTGTTTATGGTAAGTTTTATTCGCTCATTGTAAGAATGACAATTTTAGTTATAAAACAGTTGATTTGGATTGATGAAAATGTGGTATGATTTCTATTTACACCTTACTAATCATTACGATAAATTATCTTGTTTGCGCACAAATTACAATTCAAATATTGCTAATAATATTGGTTACAATCAAAACAATTTACCAATTTTTAAAATTAATCCGCTGTCTTATAGGATTATAAAATTTTTATTCCTTGGCGGAAAGGTAATGTTCAATTCTTTGCATTATTTATTGCTCTGCTTTGCATCTCACGTTATATTATGTTTTTCTTTAATTTCTGGTGAAAAATAGAATTTACCTCCCGAAATCCGATAAATAGTAAAACCTATCTAGAAACGCTTCGAAACGTTAAAAAAGATAGGAAGATTTCAATTAAAAGGTGTATGAGAGCGACAGCACCGTTTCGTATCGAATCTAAGCTTGATTATAATGCATCAGCTCCAGAAAATTTAATTCATAAAGTTAAAAGTATATTATCAAAATATCGAAGTTGTTTTAAAAAGAAAATGAAAATCAAACGGTTGGATCCCAAAAAGGTCAAAGAATGCCTGCCTATTAAGTTAAAAACATTCTATGGTCTTGTATCAAGGTATTCTGAAGATTTCGATATTTCTGGATTCTCCTTGGAAATGGAAACTTTAAGTGGCAAGAGTTAGAAGAATTTCCTAGAATAAATCCTGTTCAATTTTTAGAAATGTTTCAGAATTTTGATTTCCAAAATGTCTATCCAAATATACATAGATAGGGTTACGTGTACTTGTTATCACAGCTTGTAACTGTGACATCATGCATCGTGTGAACATGGCTTGGTACATTAAAACTGATCAAGACTTAGGGTACCTACATGCCAGTCTAGCAGTGCTCACGATTCACGCCTCATTGAGATAATCCTCAGTCACAGCTCTTTAAACATGCCTGGTCATAGTGAGATCTTCTTTCTATTTCAAGTGCCTCTGCGCTCAGCTGAATCTCCGAATTTAGTAACTGTTAGCACAGTGCAGGAAAATAAAACCGAGTTGATTCAAGAGCAAGGATCAAGAAGCGGTGAGTGATGAGCGAGGTGCACGCTTTCCTGCTATGTGTACTCTCATTTAACCCTTTCAGTCCCAAAAGGTGATGTACGTCCCAGTTTAAAAAGCACGCAATGACAAATAAATGCATTATGAGGACGTTTATCCTGTATTCCAGTGAGAACCCGCGAAAAATTCCCAAGAACATCAATTTAAACAGAACCTCATCATCATCATCATCATCAATAATACTAAAACCGTAAGGAAGGCGTTTTTTGCGTCTACGCTACAACTCTAGTTGTAATTTTCTAGGTAGATGGACGAGAAATTTTCCGAAAAGTGTTAAAGTCACTCCCGAAAAAAGTTATTCCGCCCCGAACAAAAATCGCTTCATCCCCCTAAGTGTCCGAAATTCACTCCGAATCGCGCCAAATTTTAGTATGTTATGGGGGGCCAGATTTATTGGAGTCCCAAAAAGTGTTATTTTTTTCGTCCGATTTTAAAAATGCGCAATAAAGAGAAAAGTTAATTCTAAGCTGGGTACGAATTTTAATTTTTTGGACCATTAAAACACTTCCCGAAAACGGCCGATTTTTCTTGCTTTTTTTCCGATCTTCGGCGGCTTGTAATTTGAAAAATCGCACCTCCATCGGGTTTTAAAGGGAAGCGACGAAATTTGGCCCCTTTTATTCTCACATCCTGGAGATAGACCAGAATCATTTTTAAGTCTCCTGGCGCAACGTACAATTTTAACGTCTTGTCGGGCAGCAAAAGTAGAAAAACTATACTGTGTACTTTTTTCTCAAATTCGGCCATTCGAAAAATATCGCGTTTCTTTTCCTAATCTGCATACCCGTAAATTCTTTGAATTGACCGGTTTTTTTTGTATATCAATTTTTTCTGTACTTTTGGCATCCTCAAAATTGCGGTTTAATTTTCGACGCCTGCTTTGAACTTTTGATAGGGATCAGTTATAAGTTATAACAGTCGAATATTTTTTATTTTCCTTACTGCGTTACTATTTATGAGTAAAAAAATCAACACTTCCAAATTTTCACCCTAAGCTTCAGAAAAAAATCAAACGTAAAGTGCTCAAAATATCGCGCAAAACGCGATCAGACGGGAGAACCTGTGGAGGTCACAATTTTCAAAAAAATTTACTTTTTTCTTCAGACTTATTAAAAGGGTTAACGTTTACATGGAATAGCGTGTAGGGAATTTTGATATTTGAAGGGGTTGGAAAATTATGCGTAAATGAAGTCAAATTATTATTATTTTAAGAGTGAGCGGCTCACGTCGAGTCGGGCTGTTTCTTAACGAATTTCCAATTTTAAAAACTCATTAGAATGTAGTCTTCGAACCAAAACCACCCACGCATATGGTTTTTTGAATTTCAAAAAACAACGAAAAAAAATTTTTTTAAGATCGTATTTAAAAAAATTTGCTATTTTTGGCGCATTTCGATCAAATCAACCCTTCAAATTTCATTTCACTTGGTTATGTCTTTTCGTTTTCGAGTTCTGACTGAAAATGCAGCTAAATTAAGCAAACTCTCCGTTTTGATCCAAAATTTTTGTCTGAAGTTTTTCACTTTTCACAAAATAATTAATATCTTCGAAACTATTAGCACCACGGAAGCTTAAAATTCCCATCGTCACCTCCCCCACCAATTCTTGTTGAAATGAAATTATGATTTTCTGTTGAGAATTACAGCATCCAGGGCTGTCAAATTTTTTTTCCGTAAAAAGTAATCATTTGATTTTAACCAAATATTTTTTAAATTGTGTCTATCCTCGGTATTAACCTTCGGTAAAAATTTGAAACCGTTAACTTTTATAGTTTTCCATAAATAAAATATAATTAACCGATTCCCATGAAAAATATCAAGCCTTAGAAAAAATTCAAAAAAAATGTTTTCGATTTTTTTCAAGTCGACCCCGCTAATGAAAGATAATAAAAAATAGGATGACATGTTGTGGGGGGTGTCAGTTGCCCTTTTCACTCCCCCCAAAAAATATAGAAGATGAGTTTGAGGAACCATTTATAGTAGCGGTTCAAAATATGGTCGATATTTCTAGTAATGAAAGCGCGCCTACATCAACAAGTAAAAAACCTGGGAAAAAATGAAAGAATCAGAAAAGAGACAACCAGGAAAAATATTCGAAATAATTATGTTCAACAATTCTGTCAAATTTTGGTCGATGTTTTTGCTGCTATTTCCTAAAAGTCTATTTCTCAGGATATCTGAAAAAACAGCGAACGTCTGAAGGTTTTAAATAGGACGAAAAAGAAAACATAAATATATGCACCCTACGGATCTGTACCTACTAAATTATGACAATGGTAGCATGCCTTTTTATAATGTCTAAAAGGCCCCATACACTATCAAACAGTAATAAGCACAAACATGTTTGCGCAACATCTTGCGCAAATTATTTCAAACATGTTTGAATTTACACCACACAGTCAGGGGCGGATTTACCAATAGGCTAGATAGGCTGAAGCTTACGGCGGCAAATTTTCAATTTTTTTAAATGTGGCAATAAAAACTATTTTTAGTGTTTTTTTTTTAGGCGGCAAAATATGTTAGCCTACCGGCGGCAGAAACCTAAATCCGCCTCTGCACACAGTTTGTGCAACAACTCAAACATCGCCATACACTGTCAACATGTTTGCACAACACCCTCTGTTGCGCAAATTGTTTGATAGTGTGTGGGGCCTTACGACTTACAGCTCAGCATCTACCGATGCTTCTCTTGGAAATACATTGATAAAAAGTTCGATCTTTCGCAATAGATTTCAACAAGCTTTTTCTAAATTATATTTAAATTCTCCTAAAAAAAGTTGAATGCGAACAAACTGTATTACATTGAGGAATTAGTTTCTTGATTTCTACACGCCATATCTGAAAGTACTGAGGCCATGGTAAATACCTTCCCCTAAGGCCAATAAAAAGATTAAGAATATTTTTATTTATTTCGTGTCCATCCTAATATTACATAAAATAATACAAACACATAATATTATAAAATAGATGACCAAAAATTAGCACATGCAATTGCAGCAGGTGAGGATTGCGCAAGATCCAAATTAGTAAATGATTCATACTTTGTAAATTTCCACATAAACAAATTTCATCTTCAACTGTAAAGCCCCATTTCACCAAATTCGTTTTACATCTACCTGTTTTAGATCGTAATCTATTTAGAGATTTCCAAGTTACCCATTTTACATCAAAGCCTGGAGGAAATTCTTCTTTTGGAGAAATTTTTAACTCCTTATCTAAATCAGATAGAGAATTACACCACAATAATTTTCTTGTATCTAATATTGAATTTTCCAAAGGTTTAACAGATAAAAGAAAATTTTTTCTTGATTTTAGTCTAGATCTTGTTGGAACAATACACAATACCATATAAAGGATGTCTATAATCAGTGAGTTGTTTCTTCCTTTCCCTCATACTTGCAACAGAACGCCTAATATTCGAGGGAGAAATTCCACTTAAAATATTGAGGAAACCAATAGGAGTGGGTTTAAGAAAACCAGTTATAATACGACGTGTCTGATTAAGAATTGGATGTAGATATAATAAGAACAATAAAACTTGCTGACACTATTAGAGACCCCCAATATTTTTTTATGTTTTTACAGGTGTTTTACCAAAACCCGACTGATGAATTAATTGCTGCAGTAGGGACTGTAATTTCTACAAGAAAAAATATGCCCTATTTTCCAATAGATAAGAAGTAAAGAAGAGGGGAAGTTCAGTTTCTGTAGATTTGACCATGCTTTCCAATTGCAATGGAAATCAGATGACAGTAGCAAATAGAAACTAGTAAAGGCGAAAGTAGAGCTGAAATTAATTGTCCACTTATGGGCGTTATATGACATAGACAAGAAAAGTAATAATTGGGTGGAAAAAAAGTATTAACCAGTTAGGTTAGTTAGAGAAAGAAAAGAAAAGAAAGAAAACCTTTTTTAAGTTTTTTTAGTCCCTCTTGCTAAATCGTTAAAGAATTATGGTAGGAGGCACGCAAATATGATTCGTAAACGGCAATATGGTTGGACCTCTAGTAGATCTAAGTTGCTGAATATAGGTCAGTATTTGACCCTTGAAGGACCCACAAGAAGAAAGTGTTACAACTGTAACGAAAAAGAAGGAAACCAGAAATTTCTCATATTTTAAGTTTATTGTTCATTATAATGGATATAACAGTGGGACATACAGAGTGTCCCGTAACTACACCGACAACACTTAATTGGTGATAGTACACCTGAAAATAAGTAGATTCGGCCTTATTTATTTATATCCAAAAAGATAAGAAATTATAAGCCATAAAAGTTGGTTTAAGAATAGTATGTTGTTTTATTCGGAAATAATGAAGTACTTTTTGTGGGTTTGCGGGATGAGTTCTGCGAAACCCGCGGATACATGCGAGCCACAAGAAGTTATTTTACTCCAAATAAAACATGCTATTTTTTCTTCCAACGACAAAATTTTTAAAATAGTAATATAAAAAATTATTTTAAAATTTGACATTTAATTTATACAATACACAATACAATGTTAGTGTATATTGAGTTGCCTAAAATGGATTTCTACTCCGCCTTTCTAATCCTTGTCAATGCAAAGTATACCCGATTGTAACCGATTTACTTCGGAAATGCACGAACATGGCCGTAGAATCAGGGAACATAAAAATGACTTGTTAAAGCCTGTCAAGCATCACATAATGAATTTAATGACATTTGAAGAAAAAAAATATTTTTTGTTATTGCGACCAAAGAAGCAATTTTGTGTGCTTGCTTTTTCATTCGATCAGTGAGGATGTCTCAATGAGTCACTGCTAGATTAGTACGGCCATACCTTTACCTAAGATTGTCCATGAGTCAAGATGTAATTGCTCAAACACACTTAATTATGATTTATTCAAGAGTGTTTTCCTAATAGAAAAAATATCAGATTACGGCTACCACTAGATATGCTAGTTAGTGCAACACAATTTTTATATATTTTTTTTTATTTGACATTTTAGAGTCTTCTACTAAATCTGGACTCCTAGATTTAAAATTCAAGAATGTATAAAAAAATATAATTACCCAAAAGTACTTAATTCTCCATAAAATTGCAACACAAAAGCTGTATACCAGTTTTAGTTTAATTAATCTAGTTTAAAAATCAGAAAAAAATTTGAAAATCTGTCAAGAAAAATTTGAGATACAATTGCAGCCGTAATGCTCGATTTCATGATTTTTCACAATTTTTTCTTCCAAGCTCGCGCGTCCTTTAGTGATTCGCATTAATATCAGTGATTCACTGATAATTTGTAAAGAAGCTCCAGAAAAGTGGGATGAATTTTTATTCCCTCTTATTATCTCTGATAAAATTTATCATGGCTGTTTAGAAAGATGCTATTAAAGCAAGGAAAATTTTATTATTAAAAAAAGTCGATACGTTACTTGGCATCGGGCTTCAAAATGACAATTAACTTCCTGTTTTGCTTCTTTAAAATTAAAATAAGGATTTGCAGGATTGGTATTGTGCTCTTTTCGAGAGTAGCTAAAATGTTTAGCAATTTACTTACTTTAAAGTCTTCCTTTTGTCATATAAATTCAGTCTAAAATCTCGTGTCATTCCGCCTTGTCCATTAGAAGGTGCTGGTGGTGGTAAATTTTCGTCATCTTCATGTGGAAAAGTATCATGTTCCTCATCGTGTTCTTCACCTAGAGTCCAATGAACGTTAGGTTCCTGCGCGTTTTCCTCCATGGCTACGTTTTTAAACGTATTTTCCACAATAACGTAATCCTCCCCCTCGTCAGTGGATGAAGAACGATTAACTTCTTTCTCTACAGGTTTCGTTTCCTGATTTCCACCTTCTTCTGAATCGTCGGAGGAATGTTCCGACTTAGAATTTGTACCTTAAATGTGACGTTTATAAACACGAATTTTAAATTAAATCAAAAAACAAACGACTTAAAATAAATACGGTTAAACAAAATCAAAACGAATAATATTTTGGCCTAACCTTTTTTAATTCCCTTCATGTGAGGAAGTCTCGTGGCTGAATAAACGCCACCTACAGCCAGCATAAAAATTTAAAATTTAATTTAAACAATTTTAATTAACAAAAACTTATTATGTAAGACGTTTATTTAAAATTATCGGGTTTGTGTATAGGGATCAAGGTCGATTTCTTTATCTTATGTGTGTGTGAAAGTAACAAAAAAATGCTTACGCGATTTTTGTTCTGTCCAAAACCACTTAAAGATCCCGTGCAGAATTATTGCAGTAAGGCAGGCCACCACTACAGCCAACATAAACTGCAATCAATTTGATTATCATTTATTGCATTATTCCTTGGACTACTTTACGTTTTGCGTTATAAATACAAAACAAGCTATTTACATTGTAGTAAAAATTGAATAATTTAAATTTCATTTTCTTCAATTGAATTAAAATTAAATTTTCAAGACGACTGTTTTGTTTTTCCAAAATTGTTCGTTCATTTGCCCTCATTGAGTATAACCTTGAATATTTTATGGAAAGGTCAGGAAAGCTCAGTTTTTTAAAACAATGTTACACACTAATTAAAAAGAAAATTAACCTTAGCCATGGTTTTAAATGCCGTCCAAATATTTTGATGTAAAACTTGATCTTCAAATTTTTATTTTCAAAAAATACATTTTCGGCGTTTGATATAACAATAGTTTTTCTGATAAATTAAGTGACATTAATTTAAAATTAAATAAAAGGACTTACCCACAAATTTCACGTCCAAGCACTTCACTTATCCTGGTGGTCAAAACTGGTGGCACAAGTGAAAACGACTGGAAATAAAATACATAAATACAAATATGCAAAAAATAACAATTTCTTAAATATTGACCTCTAACTGACCAATCTTATCACCAGGCACCACTTGATTTATCAGGCGAGATTTTGCACGAATGTACGAGTAATTTGTTATTGAGTACTTAAAAAACTAAACATTAATAAAAATATTAAATGTTTTTTACATGTAATCGCAATCACGCTTATTGGTGTTTTTAGAAAATATTAAATCGATTACTTTGATTACGTTCGTGTTAATGACATTATTAATGTTTTAAATGACTGTTAAGGGGAATTTTTAATTATCGTTTACAATTGAATTAGATTATTACGCACACAATTACCATGCACTTTTTATAACCTCGTAATGCTCCCAGATATTTTATTTCAAGGTATGGAATATTCAATTAGTTCTACCTTTTTTTTTAAATTTATCAATAATTTTATATCACTCTAAAAACTATTTAACCATTTTGTTTAATGAAACTTGAGTTCGTTTACTAAATTTCTACATTAAACTAAAGGTAATAATAGATAACTTGATTGTACTTATTGTAGATATCTATTTTTATCACACTTCAAAAATGTTTATATTTATTTATCTTACCCTTGTTTAAAATTTACAGTAGGCCACTATTTTTTAAACAAATTTGTGGTCTTGAGAATTTGGAATGAGTGTCGAGGTTTAATCGACATGTATTGGCGTTAAACAATTTTGAACAGTATAAATTCCAAGCGGAAAATACAAGAACCAGTTATAATTTAATTTAACTTTATTTTATTGAACTAGATTATTAAATACGTAAGTGGCAAATAAATATAAAAATAATACAGTCTAAAATTCCATAAATCGAGTTTTTAAACCGAACAACGTTTCGAAAAAAATAAATACACCATCATCAGGTGCAAAAAACTAACCTAGCCAATTTTTTTATAATTTCAAACAAATTCGAAGAATTTGCATGGCATTTAAAATGTTAACCCAAGTAACAGAGCATGGGAAATATCCCTGTGCTTAATTAAATTTTACCTAATTAAGGAAAATTTACGTAATATTGCTCAAAATAACGTCTTTAAAGGCATTTCGTTGGGCATTAAATAAGGCAATTTTACCTGGTAGACATTTTTGCCAATAAGACGAATACTACGGAAAATTTACCATTATTTGACCTAATTTATTACTAATTGGTCATATTTCTTCAAAGTTGAAAATAGGGATTCTAAAGCAAAATTTACCTAATTATTTTACCTAACGTCGCCTTTAAAGTAAAAATGTCCTGTTAATCAAATTTATAGTAAAACTTACTATAATTTGACTTTTACAATGACTATTAGGGAAAAAATACTTCATAGTAAAATTTTAGTAAATTTGGTTGCGTTTCCTATAATAGTAAAATTTCCTTATTGGTCGAAATTAGAGTTATTATAGTCAATAAATTTAAATTAATAACTTTGTGGTCAAACTTACTAGTTTGGAGAACTTTAAAGGCATAATTCTTTCTAAGCAATTTATGTAGTGGTGGATGAAGAAAAAATTACGTAATTTAGGACACATTTTAATTCAAAGTTGTCCACAACTACTTGTTGATGTTTAATTTTTGTAGTAACATTATGTATACCTTAAGATTGTAAGATTATTATTAAATCTAACGAGTTTAATGTATTCTGTTTCAAACGCATAGCTGATTTATCATGATTGGAAAAACTTTCATAAAATCATATCGGATGTCTACAATATACAACATTACTTATATTACTTATAAAAAATACCACCAGGGGATACAAAAGGAATTCAAATTGATTCCACATCTACATTTATAATCTTGGTATTCTTCACAGAATTTAAATGAACCTTAAAATTTAAAAGAGACCACTGCTACAAATTTTTAGGTTATATTTTTAGGGAATTTCGCGTTTGATTTCAAACGTTCGTGCCCTATTCTTGCCTTCAAAGTAAAATTTACTGATTTTTATTCAGGACAAAAATACTTCAAAGAATTATTAATTTTGAGGTAAAAAGCTTCACTTTAGGGCAAAATTACTATAAAGTCAAATTTATAAGAATGTTTTACCAAGTTTCAAGGAAAAGTTACCTAATACGCTAGAAAATAAATAAAATCTCCTATTAGGTAAATTTTAACAATGACGCTATATTTATTACTAATAAATTTTAGGTTAAGTATAAAGGGTGTAGCTGAGTAAGCATGGGCAATGTGCCTATGCACCGATTTTGCAAATTTTTTTTCAGAGATGCCTTATTAACTAACATTAAGTTTCCTCAAATTTTGGCTTCGAAATGTACATGGTCTTTTTTAAAAAAAATAATATTGATTTTTTGAAAAAAATAATTTTCTGGCTAGGTAATAGTTGTTGGAAATTTTCCTGGAATGAAATATATTATAGAGATGCTAAATACTTATAAGTGATATTTTTTTACTATTTTTGGTTTACAAGAAAATAAAAAAAAAATAAAAAATATATTTTATACTAGGAGGACAATCACCATTTTATTGTCAAATATTCCTCATATGTACTTCTATAATATGTATTAATCTCAAAATTGTCCGTTGTGTATAACATAATTATTTATAAAAGTTTGGTCTTGAAAATTTTCTGAATTAAAATCATTTATACAGGGTGTCCCAGAATAACGGTGACAAATTTTTTATGGTGATAGAGGAAGTGAAACTAAGCATTTTTGACTTACAAAGTATTGTCCGGAAATGCTTCACCTACCACTTCAAAAATTTTCAAAAAAAATATTGTTTTGTAAATAAAATAAATATTATAACAGATATTACTCTGAAATTTTGGCAACAGTTTTTTCACATAAGGATACACATTTTCGGCCAATAGAAGTTTAAAAAAATATTTTCAGGGGCATTACATGTAGCGGGGTCATCAACTTTTTTTGATCATATCTCTTGTTTCTTTACGTTTTTGATAATTTTAAAAGTAATAAAATAATCCTTGATCAATGTTCTACAGAAAAGGTACTCTTATTGTATGTCGCTCCAGTGCTTCATTTCGGAGTAAAAGTAGATTTTATAATTTTTAGCTAAAAATATGAATTTAAAACACATCATCAATTTAGGCTTTTTAATGAAAATTACGTGATTTATCTGAAAACATACAAATCTCAAATATCAAAGTAGGCGAATTACCATAATATTTTGTTAATTCTCAGTTCTAAGCAGCCTTTATTTTTTTCTAATTAGTGTTTGATCGTATTATTGCAATATTAAAAATGCATAGATTTTTAAATGCGGAATCAGCAGACATGCATCTTGCATATGGAGCCGCCCACATATTTACTACATTATATTTTAGGTAAATTTAGCCTACTTTGAAGTTGTTTTTTGAATTCATATTTTCAGCTAAAAATGATAAAATCTACTTTTACTCCGAAATTTAGCACCGGGCGACATACAATAAGAGTATCTTTTTTGTAAAACATTGATCAAGGATTATTTTAGTACCTACTTTTAAAATTATCAAAAACGTAAAGAAACAAAATATATTATCAAAAAAAGGTGATGACCCCCCCCCCCCCCCCTACATATGACGCCTCTGAAAATATTTTTTAAACTTTTATTGGCCGAAAATGTGAATCCTTATGTGAAAAAACTGTGGCCAATATTTCAAATTAATATCTCTTATAATAATTATTTTATTTACAAAAAAATATTTTTTTTGAAAATTTTTGAAGTGGTATAACTTTTTAAGAAAGCATTTCCGTATATACTTTATAAGTTATAAATGCTTAGTTTTACTTCCTCTATCACCATAAAAAAATTGTCACAGTTATTCCGGGACACCCTGTATAAATGATTTTAATTCAGAAAATTTTCAAGACCAAACTTTTCTAAAAATTAATATGTTATACCCAATGGACAATTTTAAGATTCATACAAGTTATAGAAGTAGATTTGAGGAATATTTGACAAAAAAATGGTGATTGTGCCCCTAGTATAAAATATGTTTTTGAATTTTTGAATTTTTATTTTTTTTTATTTTCCTGTAAACCAAAAATCGTAAAAAAATACCTCTTATAAGTATTTAGCATTTCTATAATATATTTAATTCCAGGAAAATTTCTTACTACTATTACCCAGAAAATTATTTTTTTCCAAAAAATCAATATTATTTTTTTTAAAGAAGACCATGTACATTTCGAAGCCAAAATTTGAGGAAACTTAATGTTAGTTAATAAGGCATCTCTGAAAAAAAATTAGCAAAATCGGTGCACAGGCATATTGCCCATGCTTACCCAGCTACAGCGCCTTTATAAAAGATTTATGATTATTTATATATTAAAATAAAGTTTTTTAGATAAAAAGTTAACAAACCATACGACAGATCTTTAAATAAATATTTAAAAATTGAAATTACACATATAAAGCTAAGACCAAAAAAAGTCTAATCTAATTAATAACAAAAATTATTTTTAAACAAATATTTTTGAATGGAGAATTGTATAATTTCAAGGTAAAATCCATAAGTTTCACAGAATTTTTTTTATCGCAACCAAATTTGAAGCATAGGCGAGTAGATTCAACAACACCTCGAACACTACATAATATAAGGCATAATAAATATTAGTAAACCATCATGGATACTTTAACTTATAATGGAATTCATGTTCCCAACATATTTTCTAAAAAATAAAAGTTGGTAGTCGTGAGCCAAAATCGTTGTAGAACATCTTTATTATTGAGGTTAGGAAATATTTGGGAAATATGTAGTAAATTTTACATCGGCATTACGTAAATTTAACGTAATTAACTTATAAGTAACTTCCTTGTAGGTCGACAATTAGGGAAATATTACGTTGAAACTACAGTCAATTTTTCCCCCTTTACGTAAAATTTACGTAAAGCTTACGTAATAACGACGTAATTCGTATAAGGCACAACAACTTGATATACTTAAATTACGTAAATTTTACGTAATTTTGACCAAAATTGTTACTTGGGAACGTTTCGAAAAAAATAAATACACCATCATCAGGTGCAAAAAACTAACCTAGCCACTTTTTTATAATTTCAAAAAATATTAACGAATTGTTAATACATTCGTACATTTAAAAATATCCAAGTATTCTAAAAATAACTTGTATCAATACAGGGTGATGTTAAAGTTTGGAACATTATTCATAACTGCCGTATTTAATTGTTTTGAGAAAATCGCTCGGACAGGTCAATTTTAGTTTTTAAAATGCCATATCTTGATATAAAAAAATATTAATGACGTCACTGGTGCATTAACAATGACGTCATCAGCGATTTTTTTAAATGGAAGCCCCCACTTTTTTTACTCATTATCGATAGAAATCCATGTCACTTAAACAATGATATAAAAAACAATTACATTTTTAAACAAATTTTTGAATAAAAACTCTTTTTAATTCAAAAAAGAAAATTTCTATTTTAACGAAAAAGGTTTTATAAAAATAAATTAAAATGAATTTCAAGTTACCAATAATAACAATAGAAAGTAAATGTTTAAATAATGCGCATTCTAATTTAATAAATAGTCTTGCCAAACTAATTTTTTGATTCTATTTAAATGTAAGGAAATTTACAAAAAATAAAATTTTAAATTATACAACATTCAAATTTTTCAAATTTAATAGTACAAATTAATTTTAAGTTTACACTAAAAAAATTTTAAGCGAAAATTTGTTTACAAATGCAACAATTTTTTTATATCATCGTTTAAGTGATATAAGTGTCTATCAAAAACGAGTGTAAAGTGGGGGTTTCCATTTAAAAAAATCGATGATGACGTCATTGCTAAATCACCAGTGACGTTATTAATATTTTTATTATACCAAGAGATGGGATTTTAAAAACAAAAATTGACCTGTCCGAGCGATTTTCTCAAAAAAATTAAATACGGCAGTTATGAATGTTCCGGCAGTTATGTTCCAAACTTTATCATCGTGACTCATAATCAATGATATAATAGTAGCTTTCAGGAATAGGTAAGAAAAATAAACATTTTATTTAAACCATCGATTTTACTGTAACTTTCTGAATTCGATTATAGTCTTAGGCAACCAAAGGAGCTTATAGGAAGCTTTCATGCTTTCAGGAATGAAATCAATGAAACTGCAAGTACGCTGTGGCATGTTCGCCCAGAGCCAATAACATCACGCTCTAAACATCTGCTGAGCCTCGGCAACGAATCAGGCCCCAATGTCAAGTTCAAAGCTGAATAATAGCGTAAATTGGCACTCTGCTGAAAATCAACGATTTTCTTCATGTCTTTTAGCTTCAGCTTCCTGCGTCATTTGTGTAAAAGAATTTGTTCCTAGTCCTCAAAATTCAACGAGATTTAAATGTAATAGTTTCATCCAAAACGTACTTTTCAAAATTACCAAAAATTTGATTTTTGAAAAAAAATAACCCTAAATATAAATGGTACAGAAATTTTCTTCAACATTTTGTAGGATTATAATATTATTACTTAAAATAATTTCGACCGAATTAGGTCGTAGGTATGAGGACTTAAAATTTTCAGAGGAGCACTTTTAGTCTACAAGAAATAATTTTAAAAATTGCTTAAAATAGCATATTGTTTTATTAGGAGTTAATAGGAAGTACTCTGCGAGTACCGCGGATCTAAGCTTCAAAAAGCTCTTTTAGTCCTAATAAAACAATTTTTTTCTTCAAACGCAAAAATCTGTAAAAAATAATCACCTACTTTGTCGTCGTGAGCATTGGAACATTTCTATGTCCAAATTCTAAAAGAGAAATAACTTGTTACAGCTTGTGAGGCATCACATAAGGCTATACCCTTGCTGTAGTTTATTGGAAAAAGTAATTTGATCGGTCTGAGAGAGCCAAGGGTCAAATTACTTTAATGTACCCAAAACTAAGGAAATTTGTTTAAGAATTTTTTGTGCATATAATCTAAAAACCCGAACTTCATAATGTTTTTTGTCTTAAAATCCTATAGATTCTCTGATAATGAATCAAGGAACGTTAGCGCGATTTCAAAATACAGCGTTTTGAAAAATAGTAAAACTTTATAAATATTTTCGATTTTCATAGAACTAAAAGCTTATGTTTATAGATTTTGATATAACAATTTTTGTAACATCAACTGGGGTAACTTTGGCCCTTACGGTAACTTTAGCCTAAATCTTGGAAAAACATAGTTTCTTCTACTGTTACCAACTTTCATCTAAGTATTTTAAGAGTGCATTTCAGTTAGAATCAAAAATACTGTATCAACTGGCGACTTACTGTAGATCAAACTATATTTTTCCAGATTTGGGCCAAAGTTATCCCAGTTGAAGGTAACAGTAAAAAATGAAATTTGCTTGAAAATCTTGTACGTTTCATTAAAAAATTACTACAGTTGGAGTACTGTTAGACTGATCAGAACGAGAAAGGACTTAACATTTACAGGACCACGTTTCTTAAAAGGAGAAATTAAAAATGTAAAAACTTCAGATCGCTACTGTTTACTTTGTATATTCGAGCAGATCCACAGGGGCCAAAAATCCTAAAAAGCTGGCCGGTATATTAAGATTTAAACAATCGGAGTGATATCTGATATCTCTAGCATCCTTTGAGAATGTTAATTAAAGACAGTTGTCTTTCTGAACTTTTTTCTGTCTCATTTATAGATGTAAAACGCATTGAAACGATGTGCACTTCGTAACAAAACACAGTTTTTACAAAGTGCATAGTTTTTTTAACGGAGTGACCATCAATTTAGATGAAAGAAAAAATGGATTCTTCTCGGGAATTTAAGTACAATCGAACTCGGGTAAAACGAGCATCAAGGGACGCCGAAGTTTACTCGTTATAACCGTTAATCATTATAACCGAGAAAAGGTATTTACCTGCTAATAGTGCTGTACGAACTTTTCATTCACAAGTTGGAACTCGGTTCGAATCGTTCGAACATTATGCAAAATTTCGAAAAAAGTTCGGGTTCGCAGAAAGTTCGAGTTCGCAAATAGTTCGGGTTCGAAAATAGTTCAAGTTCGGAAAAACTTGGGGTTCGGAAAAGGTTCGAGTTCACAAAAAGTTCGAGTTCGAAAAAAGTTCGGGTTCGGAGAAAGTTCGAGTTCGCAAAAAGTTTGGGTGCGAGTTCGATAAAAGTTCGGGTTCGGAAAAATTCGAGTTCCAAAGAAGTTCGGAAAAAGTTCGCGAATATTAAACTTCGGCCACTGGCCGAATTCGACAATTGAGTACAACATATACCAGGTGTCCACGAAACTAGTAAATGTAAACTTGTAATTTCTTTATTTATGACAATAAAGATTGAACTGAAATTTTTTTCAATTTTACTTTTGATTTCACCGGAAATGACTTTCTCATTTTAAACGTAAATCGCCCTATTTTTTTGGAGTAATTATTAAACATTGGTAAGTTGTAAGCGAGGTTGTATACTTTTTTTATTACAATCATACTTACAACTTGTAAGTAAGATTGTAATAAAAAAAATTCTTCCTGAACTTTCAACTTTGTTTTGGTAATATTGTTAATAAAATTATTACTCTTAAATAATTTAAATACGTAAAATAAATTGTAAATTATGAAAATCATTCGGCCGGTTTTGAGAAACTGATTTTTATAATTTTTAAAATGGGTTTTTTTGCTAATATCTTTATTTTTTCAAATGGCACGATAGTAAGGCCATTTAGATACAGGATTTTTTCCGATTACAGTGATACTCAACATGTAGGTTCGAACTTTATCGATTTCGAACTTTATCGAGTTCGAACTTACGAAAGTTCGGGTTCGCAGAAAGTTCGGGTTCGAAAATAGTTCGAGTTAGGAAAAACTTCGGGTTCGGAAAAGGTTCGAGTTCACAAAAAGTTCGAGTTCGACAAAAGTTTGGGTTCAGAAAAAGTTCGAGTTCACAAAAAGTACGACATCGCAAAAAGTTAGGATTCGAAAATAGATGGAGTTCGGAAGAAGTTCGAGTTCAAAAAAAACTTCGAGAATATTAAACTTCAACCACTGGCCGAATTCGGCAATTGAGTTCAACATATACCGGGTGTCCACGAAACTAGTAATTAAAAACTTGTAATTTATTTATGAAAATAAAAATTGAACTGAAAAATTTTACTTCCGATTTCACCCGGAATTACATCAACTTTCTCATTTTAAACGTAAAACGCCCTATTTTTTTGTAGTTATTATTAAACATTGGTAAGTTGTAAGTATGATTGTAATAAAAAAAAAATTCTTTCTGAACTTTCAACTTTGTTTTGGTAATATTTTTAATAAAATTATTACACTTAAATAATTTAAATACGTAAAATAAATTGTAAATTACGAAAATCCGAGCGAAAATCATTCGGCTGTTTTTGAGAAATTAATTTTTATAATTTTTAAAATGCGTTTTTTTGCAAATATCTTTAATTTTTATCATTTTTAAAATTCGTTTTTTTTTGCAAATAGTATCTTTATTTTTTCTAATGGCATGATAGTAAGGCCATTTAGATAGAGGATTTTTTCCGATTACAGTGATACTCAACATGTAGGTTCGAACTTTATCGATTTCGAATATTATCGAGTTCGAACTTTATCGAATTCGAACTTTATCCAGTTCGAACTTATGAAAGTCCGAACTTTATCGAGTTCGAACTTTTATTATTATGTTCGAACTGTTGGAACTTTTTATTTTTTAAAGTTCGAACCTCAAAAAGTTCGAGTTTGATGAACAGCAATACCTGCTATTATTCTAATTCGAAATATACAGGGTATTTTGTAACCAAGTGTCATTAACTTCGGGAATTGATTTTTTGAGCAATTTCAAAATAAAAAATAAGAATATATCGAGGGTTTCATGGAAGAGGGGCGTATGAGACATTTTTAGGAAAATTGTTTTTTAAACTTTCAGATAGAAAATTTGAACTACTATGTCTCTTGGTAAAAATCCGTATACGTAGGTTTGTGGATTGAATACCATTGTACGAAAATCTTTTTAAATATCACCATTTGAAAATGTTAAACACCAAATTTTCAGACGTTTTTTGTTGTTCCTTTAAAATTTTGAATTTGGTTCTTCCATGAAACCCTTGATATTTATTTCCTAAAAAGCTCGAAATACAGGATGTTATAGTTTACACATACTATCTATGTTTCTAAAGATAATTTGCTCAAATCTTGGCAGTTTTAGATAAAATTGTAAATTTTCAAAACAAATTTCAAGATGAAGTTTTTCGGGGTCATCCACCCTCTTCATCCTCCCATTTTTTGGTCGACTCTATTATCCTCAATAAAATTTGCTATTACTTGCTTCTATATTGCAAAAGAAGGTAATCTACCTCCTGACGATCGATTGAATTGCTAAACTTTAATTGAAAGTGGTGCAATTTGCTATCGACGGAAATTTTCAGTCGCGGACGGCGGAATACTTTGCTTAGCAACTTAGCCGACACGTTGCTAAGCAATGTATTTCCGTCGGCGTCGTCCGCGACGAAAAATTTCCGTCATTAGTAAACGCACCTTTAATAAACTAAAAACCGGAAATGAGGCAGGTAGTTAATTAACATTTTCAAATCCCACGGGTGGCAATATAATTTTTTAAACCCCATTAAAAAGGAATGAACGAAATTCGACGAAAACATATTTACTCGGTATATTCGTGAAAAGGCTCGTAACAACCGTGAAATTTTAAATTGAAATACATAGGAACTAGGAACCAAAATATGTATCTGAATTTGCTCGTAATATCCGATCTGGTTTGCTCGTTATGAACAACTTCGACTGTACCTTAATAAATACCCTATTATCTATTATAAATATACAGGGTGATTCAGACCACCCGTGCCACCCACTTATCTCGAGAACGCATTATCGTACATGGCCGAAATAAAAAAATTTACCACCAAAGTGAACCTAAAGAATCCATTGGTGAACTTATTTTTTTCCGGAACAACCCGGAACTATCCGGAACCAGAGGTAACTTTGATTTTTTAAATGGCAACATAGGTCGAGTTTGGTATGGTTTGATAGGTCTTTCAAAAACAAATAACTTTTATTAAAATATTTTTTTAATATTTTCCATAGTTTAGAATTTATTCGAAAAACAAAAAAATGTTAAAAAAAGTAAAAAATAAAAATTATTGCATATTTTGAAGAATTTTGTTTAAATATGGACAAGTATGATATTTAAAGTTGGTAAAATATTAGAATTTGTAAAAAGAGTTTATAAACTTATAAAATTCTTCAAAATATGCAATAATTTTTATTTACCTTTATTAACAATTTTTTTTTTATTTTTCGAATAAATTCTAATCGATGGAAAATATTAAAAAAATATTTTTATAAAAGTTATTTGTTCTTAAAAGACCTATCAAACCATATGTATATTTTCCCGGAACAACCCGGAACTATCCGGAACCGGATATCACTTTGATTTTTTAAATTGCAACATAGGTCAAGTTTGGTGTGGTATGATAGGTCTTTTCAAAATAAACAACTTTTATTAAAATATTTTTTTAATATTTTCCATACTTTAGAATTTATTAAAAAAACAAAAAAAATTGTTAATAAAGGTATAGTTTCCATACTTTAGAATTTATTAGAAAAACAAAAAAAAATTGCAACATAGGTCAAGTTTGGTGTGGTATGATAGGTCTTTTCAAAATAAACAACTTTTATTAAAATATTTTTTTAATATTTTCCATACTTTAGAATTTATTAAAAAAACAAAAAAAATTGTTAATAAAGGTATAGTTTCCATACTTTAGAATTTATTAGAAAAACAAAAAAAAATTTAAAAAAAAGTAAATAATAATTATTGCATATTTTGAACAATTTTGTTGAAATATGGACAAGTATGATATTTAAAGTTGGTAAAACATTAGAATATGTAGAAAGAGTTTATAAACTTATAAAATTCTTCAAAATATGCAATAATTTTTATTTACTTTTTTTAACAATTTTTTTTTGTTTTTCGAATAAATTCGAAACTATGAAAAATATTAAAAAAATATTTTAATAAAAGTTATTTGTTTTTGAAAGACCTATCCATCCATACCAAACTCGACCTATGTTGCCATTTAAAAAATCAAAGTTACCTCCGGTTCTGTCGAGGGTTCTGTATAGTTCCGGGTTGTTCCGGAAAAAAATAAGTTCACCAATGGATTGTTTAGGTTCACTTTGGTAATTAAGTTTTTATTTTAGTGATGTGCGATGACACGTTCTCGAGATGAATGGGTGGCACGGGTGGTCTGAATCACCCTGTATAAGATAATGATAACCATGAAAAGAATTGATAAACGCAAATGACTATGATTTTTTAATAGTTGTATGTTGTATTACTTCACACTGATAAAAATTGAGTTTAGACAAAAATCTTGCTGAATCAGGCCCCCTTTTAATTTAGGTACAACATATATGAAAATTAGTTGTCCCCCATAGACAAGTTGCCGATTTGACACGTATTATAAATATTTACTGTAACATTGTAGATTTTTGTTTTTTTTTTCGATGTTTCAGCAATTCTAGTCAACGAAATCAATATCTACGTGGTCAATGAACAAAATACTTTTTTTCTTTTAGATACTGAACAATATTTACATATTTACCAGGAATGTACTTATACACTTAGAAGTTTCCAAGACCATGTTTTTTTTTGGAAAACCTATATCAGATTCGACCCCAAAAGACCCAAATAAATAAATTTTGGTAGAAAGACAATAAAGTTCGTAAATTATTCATTCGCCATTTTGTTTTTTTTTTAATACCAATCTCAGATTCGTAATCAGCGATCCCAAAAATTCCCGAGCAAGAAAATTCATCACAAAAAGATATTTTCTAATCATGGCCAGTGGTCTTTTAGGATTTTTGTCCACTGTTCGATCCCTGAAAAAAATTCTAAGACGTTAAAAATTTTTGAGTTTTTTTCGCCTTTTTTCAGTTTACTCTCATCCAAAGCTCAATTTTTAAAATACAGCGTTTCGAAAATTGCTCAATTTTTTTAGGAAAATTTGAAAAAAAAAATGAATTTCATGAAAGTAATGAAATATTTTTATGGGTTTTGATCTGCTGATAACGATGAAATAAATAATTTTACTTTAGGACCACTAGTTTAGAAATTATAACCGTTTTTTTAAAACTCAGTCGAGGAGTAGGTGTACTAAGAATCCAGTATCAATTACTATCTATTCATTAATAATCATGGAATTTAATGAATGCAATGCCAGTAATGAATAAGGAGCATAAATTTCTTAGAAAAGAAACGTTCTGTATCCTGTAACAAGTAGCTCCGTTTCTTTACAAAGCGGTACTTGTCGTAACGCATCTTTAATGATCACCTCAATCCTCAATTGGTGACTTCCTTTAAGCCTTGCATGCAATGTCATCATCACCTTTATGTAAGAAAATGAATACAATTTACAAATAGAAAAATAATATACAAATATTATAAAAATAAAAAATACGTTATTTTAGAAAATTATTATACAGTGTGTCCAATAAATTTTTATACATAGACGACATTATTTAAAATTAATATACGGGGTGTCACTATAAACTATAACTAAAATTACCAAAAATTATTAATATTAAATTGAAAATGGTAATAAAATAATAAAATTTAAATAATAAAATTAAGTATTTGTATTTTATAAATTAAATTATAAAAAAATTATATATTTTTTTTAATTAATTGAATTTTACCTAATTCACATGATTGTTTGTTATTTTAAATTTCACTAACCTATTTTGTTTATAAGTGGAATGTGTTTGTCGCACATAACCTCAATCGGCGCACTGTAAATATTCGAAAATTGTTTTTAGAAGGGCCAAGAACGCCCGCACTGATCGACCAAGGAGAGTATAACGTCTTCCCTATCTTTCGGTGTCAATTCGGCCGAATCATTGCCGCCGTTTAGTGAATTGTTTCGAATTTACAATGTAAATTGATGTAGCACGACACTACATTGTTCGAGTCTTCCACACACGGGTCATCGTCATTAGAATCATACGATGCGGGCCCTGAAAGGCGCGCGCCACTGTATGGAGGGGTCTGCGGGCCCGACGCCGGTAATTTTTTAGCCTTCATCTGCGATTGCGTGAGACCCACAACACGCAACTACCATTATATTACACCCCAAAAATTTTATAATAATACTAATTTAATTTTTTGATCCTCACGAATAAAAAAACAAGGCCCCAATTATTTTCCATGAAGTACTTCTTACAACCTAGGCAACGATATCTACAGTTTTTAATATGCTGGGTTGCATATGGAAGAATTCTCTGTGTTGGCTATCTCACAAGAGTGTTACGTTTCAAATTAAAAATTTTAAAGTTAATAATTTATATTAAAAGTAGAAAAAAAAAAAAAAAAAAATTCAAGTCTCTACGATGTTTCGTTCAAAAGTTATGAATTTTTATATAAAATAAGGTATTTTGGAAAAAATAATATTTCTCTTAATAACTAAAATTAAGAAACAAAAATTCGTACAGATAAATTTCGAAAAATTACTGATATTAAGATATTAAATTTTTTTAGATTTAATTATTTTTTGAGATACATTACCTAAAAAAAATTTGATTTCTTTGAGTTTTTGGGGAGTAAATTTTTTTGGGGGGGCTGTAGAGGGCAGGTGAACCTCTAAATTTGATCCATTTTTTATTGTCTTTCATTTGCAGCGTCGATTTTGAAAAAAAATTCGAAAAAAATTTTTTTGACATTTTTTGTGGAAATAGGTTTTTATTTTTTTTTTCTCGAAAACTATAAAAGTTACAGGTTTCAAATTTTTACCAAAAGTACACACCGTGGACAGACGCATTTTAAAAAATATTTGGTTAAAATCGGTTAAATAGTTTTTTGGAAAAAATTCGCAAAGTTTTGGCAAAATTTTGGTACAAATACGGTCCTGGACGGCGCAATTTTAAGCCGATGGGCCCAGGTTGGACTGCGTTTTACGCGATTTTTTGAACATTTTACGTTAGATTTTTTTCCAACGTCCAGGGTAAAAATTTCAAGGTGCCGATTTTTTCTCTCATAAGTAAATATCAAATAAGTAAAATAAAAAATTTTCAAGTATTACAGGTTATTCCGATGAAAAGTTACGAATTTTGAAAGTCCGCTTCAAATAGCGCGAAAAATAAACCGTCACTTTGAGGGCAAAAAAGACATAAAGAGTAAACGCATAAAAAAAAAACTCCCGTTTTAAGGTAAAACGTGGAATTTAGATGAGGAATAAAGTAACCGCAATTTCTTTCCTCCTGCCGAAATTCTAATCGAAGCCAAAAAGTTTAGGTATTTTTGCCGTCCTAAAAAACGGTAGAATTCTACAGTTTGCGTCTCGGGGTCGTGACGTCACACCTTTGCGCCGGGAGGCTTAAAAATCGGTCACGGTAATCCCCAGGATGTTATAATAAAAGTGGCTAAATTTCTTCGCTTCCCTTTAGAATCCGACGGAGTTGCGATTTTTCAAAATTAACGCCGCCCAAATACCCGAAAAAAACGGATTTTCGGGATTTTTTTCCAAGTGTCGGGGAGGTCCAAGAAATTTAAAATTCGAACCACAATTGCAATCGACATCCCTCTTTACATCGGAACTCGAATTCTTAAAATCGGACGATAAAAACCACCCTTTCGGCAGCTCATCGCAAAAAACGTCCGAATTCGGGGTAAAAATACAAAAGGGGTCGTATCTCCGCCTTAATAGATAGATCCGAGCGGATCAAAACCGCCATCTTCAGAATCCGGTCCCCCATAAAGTACTAAAATTTGGCGCGATTCGGGGTGAATTTCGGACACTTAGGGAATGAACTCGACTTTTCGTTCGGGGTGGAATAACATTTTTCAGGGCGGTCCGATCAAAAAGGGAATTTTAATTTTTTTCTTAAAATTTTCTCCTCCTTCCACCTACAAAATTTCAACTCTCTACGAAAAAAAAACACTTTCCCCGTTTCTTACAGTTTTAGTATTTTAGACTAGTAACTATTGGTCGAAGATTGGAGGAAGACCAATCACATGATTGTACGTTTTACATACTCCTATGGTCAAACCAATAGGTACCACTTAGATTTTCATAAATTGGATTGGAGGAAGACCAATCGCACGATTGTACGTTTTACATACTACGCACAAGTTTTCAGGAAAATCTAAAAGAACGCTCACGAATTCAACTATAATGAGTATAATTTGCGCATTTCTAAATACTTATACTATCGCTATACCTTTGTTATTTGTTAAATTGGGTTATAAAAAATACTCATAAAATTCTTTAGAAAAAAAGTTTATACGTAGCAAATAAATACAAGAGGAAGCATCAAATATATAAGTATATAAACTATCAAAAATGTAACAAACACTTAGAAATTTATAGTAAACAATTTGGTTCTCCTATCACATTTAGATTACATGTTAAATACTTAAAAAATTATAGGTTTAAAGTGCAGAGAAGTTGCTGCCCAGTCGTGGTTATCAACTTTTTGATTTGATTAGCATGCATAGTTTCTTTACATATAGAAATGTAGGGTTCATAATTTTGGATTTCCTTCAAAACATCAGCATTTAGTATGCCCACTTTGGTACCTTCAACACCATTCATTCCGGAATAATCCACTTCTTCAGGAAAAACCATCAAAAGTTTTTCCAAATTCATATTAACAGCCAAATAATTAAATATACCTAAAAAACGTAATTTATTAATAGATTCCCAGTAAACATGTAATATTTAGTTACGCATTTTAAACGTTTCGTTGCAAGATTAATGCGACGTTGCAATGAAACATTGAAAAAACGTTATTCAGTAAACATATAATGTTACGTTTCGCATTTTAAACGTTTTATTGCAACATTAATGCAATGAAACATTGAAATCTTGTAAATAATTAAACATGAGATGTTTTGTAATATTTTTTAAACGTTTCTAAATAAAATTAATGTAATGTTTTTTTTATGTATAGGAAATATTTTGCAAACTACATTTTTTAAATACCTATGTATGTGTTTTATGAGAATTTATGAGTTAAATTTTATTTTTATACATATTTATAGAATATTTTAAAAATATAATGTAATTTTTATATACCAATGTCTTTAAAAATATGTTTAATCAACGTTCCATTGTAATATTTATGAGATGTTTTATTTGAATCGATTTCGTGACAACGTTTTTGCGCTACGACATGTAACCGTTTATGAAACGTTACTGCAACGCAATTGTATCAATACACAATATATGGTAATATTGCATGTTTCCGGAAACATTTATAAGATGTTTTGTTTACTGGGTAGGGTTTTATTGTATTACATACTTCTTAGCAAATCTTTATAGACATAACAGTTGCCATCATCGCCTCTTTGATAATACTTGAATAACCTTTCTTGTGTTAAAGCGATAAAAAACTTCCATTCATCAGTACTTGTAAATCTTTCAATAGCATATTGCAAGACACAATTTGAATTTTCATCAATTAAAAATTCAACAGCTTCATTCACATTCATAATTATTGACATTAAAGCTTTATGTCCAGGTAAATCTTTATTCAAAGCAAGGAAGGTGTTGACTTCAATGATTACTTGATTGGGTAGCACCTTGCTGCACAAAAGTGCTTGCAATTTTTTCTGGAGTAACGTCATATCCATATGCACTTTATTATCCAGGATACTCAATTGAAACTCCTCCAAATATTTATACCTTAATTGATAGAACAAGTAAGTATTGCAAGCATTTTTGTGCTTTGCATAAAAATCATTCATGGAGTTTTCTGCATCTTCAGCTTCATCTCTCGCAAATCTAAAATTTGTTTATTAAATTTTAAATGATAATAAATTTAAGGTATTACAATTCTAAAAGGAATTCCATTTCACTTTTCTTCCTATCGGCTTTATCTTTCATTTGCAAGAGTTGTATTTGTGATAAATATGATCGGATTAATAACTTAATCCCATCGTGATTTGGTCGATCATAGGTGACTTTACTCAAGTCTTTAGTATCATATTTTTGGAAAAACGATTTAAAATGCAGCTCTAAAGTGGTTTGCATTACTACACTTCCATAATTTCCATCCTGGCCTATATTTGAAGGCAAAAACTCTACAAATATCTAAAAGAATTATGATTAATAATTAATTGATTGATTAAATAATTAATACCTTGAGGAGTTTACTTAATGTAATGCATTTTTTTTCGTTTACTAAAGCATGAAATAGTTCTGCTAGTAAATCAGCTTCTTTAGTCATTAATATTTTAGTCAGTTCAGAAAACGAATTGGAATTCTTTTTATTTCCAAACTTTTCAAATAATAATTCCCAATACTCAAGTAATAATTTATATAAATCCTCGTTATTTAGGTTATTTAGTAACTCACGTGCTTTATCATCATTGCCTTTAAGAATATTAAGGATAACTAAGGAGAGTAATTTCTCTTTATTATTATTTTCGGTACTAAAAAATAAATTAATTAAATTTAATTTTTGTAACCAAAAATAATATTACCTGATTGTTCCTGTTTCCAAAATATTTATCAGTTTGTCAGTGTTGTATTCTTGTAAAACATGGACTTTTAAAATCAACTTGGGAAGCTCGGCAAAGTTGTGTTTTTTAAATAATTCAAGAACTGCTTCAGCAAAGTTTTGTTTTGCACAAGTTTTAAAGGAATCCAAGTTGGTTTTGTTGTTAAAGAGAATTGTTTTGAGATAATAGATAAGACCATTAATATTCTAAAATAAATGGAAGATTTTTTTAAACTTTTTGTTAAAGTTTAAAACAACTTTACTTACCTGGCAGTTGGATTGTTCTTGAAGTTTTTTAATTCGTTTGATGACTTCATAAGGCCCAGCCCCAGACATTGAGTAATAAGGTACTGATAAAATGTAGTCAGTTTCATTCGAGCTCCTAAATTGTTTATTTATTATTATTGCATATTGCAATTGATGTACAATATTGCGCGAAGATATTGAGGGCACAAAATAAATATTCTGACCCAATAGCAAGCCTTCTCAAACACAAGATCACACGAAATTAGAAAGGACCCCGGCCGTATCTTAAGTCGCATTTCTTTCTTTAAAATTTCGTGTGATCTCGTGTCTGCGAACGCTTACTACTGGGTCAGAATATTTCTTTTGTGTCCTCGATATCTACGCGCGTGATTGTACTTACATTATAAAGTGATCAGCGAGGAGAGCGCAAGATGTTCTGTAGAGCTCCAAGGTGTCTTCTGAAGCATTTTTCTTAGATTTTAAAATCCCAATGCTTCCCTCAGCTACATACCACCTAATAAGCATTAATTTCATACGAAAAATCATATGAGCTTCACTCATTAAATGGCAGTATGTTTGAGGTGAAGTAAACCTGTATGAATTTGCAACAATTGAAATATCATTAAAAATAGTGCGTAATGATGGAAGTTCAAGGTTGTACATGGTCCAATAGGAAGCTGTTGAACTAAAAAAAAAGGAAAACCAGTTAAAATGTGAAGGTATTAATCTATAAATAAAACGGTGCCCAGAAAGAAGCGCACACGAAAAAAGCGTGAAGATATGAAAATGCTTAAAAAAAATACACACGGAAAAACCTGCTCACAGAAAAAATCACGCACAGAGAAAAGCGCACTTGGAAAAATGCGCTCACGGAAAAGGGCGCGGTAGAAAAAAACGTACACGGAAAAATACGCACTCAAAAAAGGGGAAAATTTAAACCAACAATAATTCGAAAATTCTCAATCAGTTAACATATTTGTTATAGTTCTTTCGGAATTTTATGGACCATGATTGATAGTAAAATTTTGTGATATCGTTTTTCAATATATTGACAATATTGTGAAACAATGGAAGTACAATATTCTGAGTACAACATTCTAGCGACATTTGGACAATCTGGTTCTCATGTTTACAATATTATAATATTGTGTAAGATATTATCACAACATTGTCGCAATATCGTGTTTCTACTCGGGGACGTCTGTAAAATTTACATCACGGTCGCTTAACACAGGTTATTTCGTTTACACGTCGTATAAGAGAATAATTGATTGTTGATCTAACATTATTTATGAGGGTCCATTTTTCGGAATGTGTTTTTTCCGAGTGCGCTTTTTTCGGCGTGCAATTTTTCCGTGAGCGTTTTTATCAATGTGCGCATTTTTCTTGTGGGGTTTCAATTAGTGCGCGTTTTTTTCTTGTGCGCTTCTTTCATGGGACCAAATAAAAGTAGGATTAAATCACCTTCCATTAGAACCAATTGAATGCGTTGGAGAAGTATCACCACTGGCTAGAAGCACCAAGTGATTATCAGCAAGAAGTACTTGTTCTACCCCCAAGAAAGGTCTTAATCCCACCAAGCATATCGATTCTGAAATTGGCGGACAAGCCTAAAAATAAATTTGATTTTATAAATTGGATGAGACAATAAAATTGCTTGAACTTACAATATTAATATTATCAACAGGAAGCAAATATTTGCACAACTGATGCCCAATTCTTAAAGTATACGATTCTAATCCAGCA
Organism: Stenus bimaculatus; assembly: GCA_963971135.1. Taxonomy (NCBI): domain Eukaryota; kingdom Metazoa; phylum Arthropoda; class Insecta; order Coleoptera; family Staphylinidae; genus Stenus; species Stenus bimaculatus. Next base: position 48,777,469 of record OZ020181.1, read on the forward strand.
TCAGTTAATGCATGCAAATAATAATCCTCCATAACAACCTTTTGTACAGGTGATGTGAATGGATAAACTGCTATACAATTATCCACATCCATAAATGTATCTTTAAAAATAGAGAAAAATATTTTTTTTAATAAAACCATTTTTAAGGTGCATTTTCGACAAATTTAAAAAATAGCGTTTTTGGGGTGTAATTTTTTTTGGGGGGCGTGTAGAGGACAACTGGCCCCCCACATTTCATCCATTTTTTTATTATTTTTCATTTGTCGAGTCGATCTTGAAAAAAATCGAAAAAAAAAATTCTTCGATTTTTTTTTCTCCAAAACTATAAAAATTTGCGGTTTAAATTTTTTTACCGACGCAAACACCGCGCATAGAGGCAATTTAAAAAATATTTGGTTAAAATCGGTATTTTAGTTTTTGCGGAAAATATCGCAGTTTTTGCAAAATTTTGGTACGTACAAATACGCCCCTGAACGGTGCAATTTTCAACCCAAAATTATAATTTTAATCAGTGGGAAATATTGTACAAAATTTTGTAAAGTTTTTTTCAACTGAAGACCCAAAAAACGTGATTAAAATACAAAATAATTCAAGAAATTAGCGATTTTATGAATTTTCCTTGAAATTTTCCGCCGAAAATTGTAACACTGATAAGTGATAGTACCACAGAGGATTGTACAAAATATTGTAAAAATGTTTATAAAAATAAAACAATTATTAAATTTTTTCCTACCAAAGTCCCAAAAAAGTGAATAAAATACAAAATAATTCAAGAAATCGACGATTTTCTGAAGTTTTCTTTCGAATTTTCCGCCGAAAATTGTAACGCTGATAAGTGATAGTACCATACACGATTGTACAAAATTTTGTAAAAATGTTTATAAAAATAAAAAAGTTATTAAGTTTCTTCCAACTAAAGTCCCAAAAAAGGTTAATAAAATACGAAATAATTCAAGAAAACGACGATTTTCTCAAGTTTTTCCTGGAATTTTCTAGCGAAAATTGTACCAATGATAAATATTAGTGCCACACCCGATTGTACAAAATGTTGTAAAAATATTTATAAAAATAAAAAAGTAATTAAGTTTTTTCAACTAAAGCCCCAAAAAATTAAAATACAAAATAATTCAAGAAATCGCCGATTTTCTGAAAGTTAAGGTCGCTGATATCGAATTTGACATTTTTTTTTATTAAAAACAAAATGTCGGATCCAATATGGCTAAAATCAACGACCTAGAAAATATCTATAAACCATTTTTTAATAAAATTTGACTTATTAATGTGTGTGTATAACAGGATTGGATACAACAAGTGCTGCACCCACAAAAAATCAAATAAAAAAAAAACGTGGCCATTTGTGGTGCTCATTTTTTTGGTGTTAATAGTTAGTTGTAAGATTTTAATTATTTTGTGAAAATTGTAGAATATTAGAGTAAAACTTTGGGACCGGACAAAACGCCGACTTAGACAAAAGGCCTAAAGAAAAAATGTCGACGTGAAAAAAATGGTGAAAGAAAAAAAGCTGAACGATAAAACTCCGACTTGAGCAAAAGGTCGACGTGAACAAAAGGCCGAAAGCCAAAAAAAATCCAAACAATAAAAGGCCGACGCGGACAAAAGGCAGATGGAGAAATGGTCGAACCATAAAAAGCCGAAGCGGATAAAAGGCCGAACGACAAAAGATTGAGGAGGACAAAAGCTTGATAGAAAAAACCGAATAATAAAATTTGATTCGCACAAAATTTAGTAAAAAATGTTTAATTTCAAATATTTGTACTCTTTTTTTTAAATAAAATGTTAGTACATGATGACTTGGTAAACAATATATTTTTTGCTAAAAATGCCATAATTTTAAAAGAAACTAAAACTTCAAAATTTATTTAAAAAATGGATAGAATTAAATTTGTTCATTCTTTTTTCCTTTGAATCTACTTTGCATTGACAAGGATTAGAAAAGCGGAGTAGAAATGTGTTTTAGGCAACCCAATATACAATAATATTGTTTTGTGTGTTGTATTTAAATTAAATGACAAATGTTAAAATTAATTATTATATTATATTACTATTTTAAAAATGTCGACGTTTGAAGAAAAAATAGCGTGTTTTATTCGGAGTAAAAGAACTTTTTGTGGCTCCCAACTATGCATATGGTTTTGGTTGAAACAGTACAATAAAATTAAAAGTTTTGACTTTATTTACACATTAGTTTCCAACCCCTTCGAGTATAAATATAAAAAAAAATATCGCGTTAAAAACGTCCGATTTCTGCATACAAAAGGGAAAAGGGGTTGTATCTTAGCCCTCCTAATAGATACGTCGAGGCGGGTTAAAACCACCATTTTCAGAATCTACCCCTCCACAACATACTAAAATTTGGTATCATTCGGAGTGAATTTCGGACAGTTAGGGGGTGAAACCAAAATTAGCTTCGAGGGTGAATAACTTTTTTCAGGAAAAGCTAGAAAAAAACTTTTCAGCACGTTTAATCTTAGAATTTTGTCTTCTATCCGTGTACAAAATTTCATCACCATACAATAAAATCTCAAGGGGGTCCTCCTTTCCTTTTTAGTAATATACAGGGTGATGCAGACCACCCGTGCCACCCATTTATCTCGAGAACGCGTTATCGTACATGGCCGAAATAAAAAAAATTATTACCAAAGTGAACCTAAAAAATCTATTGGTGAACTTATTTTTTTCCGGAACAACCCGGAATTATCGGCAACCGGAAGTAACTTTGATTGTTTAAATAGTAACATAGGTCGAGTTTGGTATGGTTTGATAGGTCTTTCAAAAACAAATAACTTTTATTAAAATATTTTTTTAATATTTTCCATAGTTTAGACTTTTTTCGAAAAACAAAAAAAATTGTTAAAAAAAGTAAATAAAAATTATTGCATATTTTGAAGAATTTTATAAATTTATAAACTCTTTCTAAAAATTCTAATGTTTTACCAACTTTAAATATTATACTTAGAATTTTTAATATGCAGGTTCGGCAACGCCGCGCCGATTTTTTTAGAAAATAACCATTCTTGAGAAAAATGTTTCAAATAAAAGTTGTACGGTTTGTGGTTATTTAAAAAAAATCGGTGCGGCGTTGCCGAACTTACCTATTAAAGCTTTATACTCTTGTAACTTATAAACTATTTACTTTAACAAAATAAAAAAATATGTTCCATAAACCTCTAAAAGCAAGCTTTAATAATAGGCAATAAAAATGGATGGTTACTACTTAAAAAAAGTTAAGTGATTATCGCCTGACCTTCAACTTGCTGTTCAAGGTCATGGCAATATTTCAAAAAAGTGCGTCATTAAAAATCGAACATCTTTTATTTGAACCCATTTTTTGTAAACTGCTTAATTTCGAAAATAAAGCAGCGTTGCCGAACTTAATGTATTGAAAATATAAACACCTGTAACTTTTAAACTATTTACTTTAGAAAAATAAAAAAATATGTTCTATAAACCTCTGAAAGCAGGCTTTGATAATATGTAATAAAAATGGGGTGCGGGCAATATTTCCAGATAGTGCATCGCTAAGAATCGTTCAACTTTTATATGAAACATTTTTCTCAAAAATGCTTTATTTCAAAAATAAACGGCCGTTGCCGAACTTTTTATACACCCTGTAGATAGAAATAGATGTTTAAAACAATAGAACTACTTACCTTGATCACAAAATTGAAAATGATAGCCTTCTTGTTGAGTGACGATAAGACAAGCAATGCTGTGTAAGTTTTGTCTATAGGAACTTTTTAGAATCTTGGTATTATCACTGCCAGATTTTTTATTCAAACCACCATCAACATACAAAGGCTTCAACTTCAAAATCTTAAATTCCTCACTGACCTTATTTTGTGCATTGTCAATTATAATTGGCTTTAATTTTAATTGAATAAGATCTTCAATGCAGTAGTTTTGAAGATTTACCTTTAAAAATTGAATAAATAAAGCGAAAATTTTTATGAAGTAAATACTTTACTTCAATGGGGGAACTTGTCTTAATATTAACTTTTAAATCCTTATCACAAACCATAAAAGGGCTATATTTATAAATAATACTATTCGCTCTTGTAATTGTAGGTAAATTAACAGTAATCCCATTTTTAGTTTCTTGCTCAAGCAATTTTTCAAAATCAATGGTCTCATCATCACCTTAAACAAATTTTGCATAAACATTTTTTGAAGAAACGTAAACAAAAATCTTACATTTAAAATTAAAATCAGTTTCATTACTCTCTCCATTTACAACCTTTTGGTTTCCATTAACCACCCTAAATAAATGCATTGTATCCCTGTTAACACATGCCATATAATTCTCACAAATAGCCATTTGTGTAGGCACAAAACTCAGCTCGAAACAAATGTGTAATTCCTCAAAATCAATAAATTTTAGCTTAGAAATATCATGAGTTTTAATTCCGAATGTATAAATTATAATCGACTTTTTAGAGAGAATCATTATATTTCCAGAAATCTAAAATAAATAATAAGTAAATTTAATTTATTAAGGGGGGAGTAAGGTTAATTCGATATAGAAAAAAGCATATTTTCGATAATTTTTTTTGATGACACAGTTAATTTATATTTATTTCTATAATTACTACATAATAAAGTAACATTTAAAGAATATTCTCTGAAATTTTCATTAATTTTTATAAAGAAATAAGCCATTGACAACGAATCTCCGCGGACGTCTCAATTTCATTGCGGTGCCCATCATAACTCATTACTGGATCATTGGAAATCAAAAATCCAAAATGATTTTATTAGTTGATAAGTTTCTGCAGGTAATGACGTCGAGTATTTTTATATTTTTTCAATTTTAAAGTATTTTAAAATAGCAAAATATTCAATTTTTTTGAAAAAAAATCAGTATTTTGATTTTTAAGTGCTGTAAAAAATTTAAAAACCAATAAAACAAAAAAAACTCGAGGTCATTACCTCCAAAAACTTATCAACGAATAAAATCATTTTAGTTTTTTGATTTCCGATGATTCAGTAATGAGTTATAAGGGGCACTGTAATGAAACTTTTTTTTGAGACGTCCACGGAGATTCACTGTCAAAGGCACATTTCTTCATAAAAATTAATGAAAATTTCAAAGAAAATTCCTTAAATGTTACTTTATTATGTAGTAATTATAGAAATACATACAGGGTGATTCAGACCACCTGTGCCACCCATTTATCTCGAGAACGTGTTATCGCACATCACTGAAATAAAAAACTTAATTACCAAAGTGAACCTAAACAATCCATTGGAGTACTTATTATTTTCCGGAACAACACGGAAATATCTGGAACCGGAGATCACTTTGATATTTTAAATCGCAACATAGGTCGAGTTTGGTATGGTTTGATAGGACAACTTTTACTAAAATAGTTTTTTAATATTTTCCCTAGTTTAGAATTTATTCCAAAACAAAAAAAAAATTGTTAAAAAAAGTAAATAAAAATTATTGCATATTTTGAAGAATTTTATAAATTTATAAACTCTTTCTACAAATTCTAATGTTTAACCAACTTTAAATATCATACTTGTCCATATTTCAACAAAATTCTTCAAAATATGCAATAATTATTATTTACTTTTTTAAATCATATTTGGAAATTATTGATAGTAATGGTTTTAAAATCTTGAATCAAATTAACACAAAATTTATCACAAGGTTTAAAAAAGATAAAGAAGGTTCAATCATTGATCATATTATATCAAATTACTTTGAACTTAACCATGAAATTAAAATTGAGCAAAATTCTATTAGTGACCATAACTTAATTTTTTTAAACTTAAAAAAATTACAGCTTCTTTATCTAAAATGGAATTAAAATTATTTAAAATTGTCAACTATAAACAAGCTGAAATAGATCTTTATAATGAAATCTATAAGAATAATCCTAATAATTTTGAAAGTTTAGATTATATAATTAAAACTGTTATTAGTAAAAATACAAAGGAATTCAAATACAGAGTTAGATGTGATAATAACTGGTTGACAATTGAAATAATTAAAAAAATTAAACAGAGAAATAAACTTTTTAAAATTAAAAAATCTAAAAATTGTTCTTTTAATGTATTACATAAGTATAATGTACTATGTAAAGAAATTAAATCAATGATTAGAAAAGAGAAAAAAATTATAACATTAAATTAACTTGTGTGAAGTTAGCAATAGATTTCAGCAATTACTTATATTTCAAAAAATATGCAAAAAAAAATTAAAAAAACTGGTTATTGTATAGTGTTATAAGTATTTCCAATGGGGTATGACAAAAACAACCCCATAAATATCCCCACCCCTAAAATATTCAGGTTTAAAGAATTAAAAACGTCACTACGTGCTAAGTTCACTTTTTTTTTAATTTTTTATTTTTAAATATGTTTTCTTATGCTATTACAAATAATATATAAAAAAATTAGATGGCGGTTATTTTTTGTTTAGAAGTTATGATACATCAAAGATTATACAATGGTTGCGCGCGCCGTCATCATGAAAAATACACAAACATCATTTAAATCATCCTTTCTATTCCATTTTTATATATTTAATTTATAAAAGATATTATATACATTAAAAAAAACTATAAAGCGGTATTTTCTTGAAGTTGTGACCCTTGAAAGTTCAAAACATATGCCGCGCGAGCGCTCACTAAAATATTCCTAAAACATTGGCATCACCTTTAATAATGAATTTTTTTTCTTTAAATCATAGTTTAATGAAATACAAACAAATTATAAAAAAATTGAGTGGCGGTATTATTTTGTTTTCGAGTTTCGCCCTCTGAAACTTCCAAATACTACTAATATATGCGCTGGCGCTCACTTAAATTCTCCTACAACTTTGGCATCACCTTTAATTTTGAATTTTTTTTATAATTAGTTTGCATTTCAATAAACTATGATTTAAAGAAAAAAAAATTCAAAATTCAAGGTGATGCCAAAGTTGTAGGAGGATTTTAGTGAGCGCCCGCGTGCATATTAGTAGTATGTGGAAGTTTCAGAGGGCGAAACTCGAAAACCAAAAAATACCGCCACTCAATTTTTTTATAATTTGTTTGTATTTCAATAAACTATGATTTAAAGAAAAAAAATTCAAAATTCAAGGTGATGCCAAAGTTGTAGGAGGATTTTAGTGAGCGCCCGCGCGCATATTAGTAGTATGTGGAAGTTTCAGAGGGCGAAACTCGAAAACAAAAAAATACCGCCACTCAATTTTTTTATAATTTGTTTGTATTTCAATAAACTATGATTTAAAGAAAAAAAATTCAAAATTCAAGGTGATGCCAAAGTTGTAGGAGGATTTTAGTGAGCGCCCGCGCGCATATTAGTAGTATGTGGAAGTTTCAGAGGGCGAAACTCGAAAACCAAAAAATACCGCCACTCAATTTTTTTATAATTTGTTTGTATTTCAATAAACTATGATTTAAAGAAAAAAAATTCAAAATTCAAGGTGATGCCAAAGTTGTAGGAGGATTTTAGTGAGCGCCCGCGCGCATATTAGTAGTTTGTGGAAGTTTCAGAGGGCGAAACTCGAAAACCAAAAAATACCGCCACTCAATTTTTTTATAATTTGTTTGTATTTCAATAAACTATGATTTAAAGAAAAAACATTCAAAATTCAAGGTGATGCCAAAGTTGTAGGAGGATTTTAGTGAGCGCCCGCGCGCATATTAGTAGTTTGTGGAAGTTTCAGAGGGCGAAACTCGAAAACCAAAAAATACCGCCACTCAATTTTTTTATAATTTGTTTGTATTTCAATAAACTATGATTTAAAGAAAAAAAATTCAAAATTCAAGGTGATGCCAAAGTTGTAGGAGGATTTTAGTGAGCGCCCGCGCGCATATTAGTAGTATGTGGAAGTTTCAGAGGGCGAAACTCGAAAACAAAAAAATACCGCCACTCAATTTTTTTATAATTTGTTTGTATTTCAATAAACTATGATTTAAAGAAAAAAAATTCAAAATTCAAGGTGATGCCAAAGTTGTAGGAGGATTTTAGTGAGCGCCCGCGCGCATATTAGTAGTATGTGGAAGTTTCAGAGGGCGAAACTCGAAAACCAAAAAATACCGCCACTCAATTTTTTTATAATTTGTTTGTATTTCAATAAACTATGATTTAAAGAAAAAAAATTCAAAATTCAAGGTGATGCCAAAGTTGTAGGAGGATTTTAGTGAGCGCCCGCGCGCATATTAGTAGTTTGTGGAAGTTTCAGAGGGCGAAACTCGAAAACCAAAAAATACCGCCACTCAATTTTTTTATAATTTGTTTGTATTTCAATAAACTATGATTTAAAGAAAAAAACTTCAAAATTCAAGGTGATGCCAAAGTTGTAGGAGGATTTTAGTGAGCGCCCGCGCGCATATTAGTAGTATTTGGAAGTTTGAGAGGGTGAAACTCGAAAACAAAAAAATACCGCCACTCAATTTTTTTATAATTTGTTTGTATTTCAATAAACTATGATTTAAAGAAAAAAACTTCAAAATTCAAGGTGATGCCAAAGTTGTAGGAGGATTTTAGTGAGCGCCCGCGCGCATATTAGTAGTATGTGGAAGTTTCAGAGGGCGAAACTCGAAAACAAAAAAATACCGTCACTCAATTTTTTTATAATTTGTTTGTATTTCAATAAACTATGATTTAAAGAAAAAAAATTCAAAATTCAAGGTGATGCCAAAGTTGCAGGAGGATTTTAGTGAGCGCCCGCGCGCATATTAGTAATATTTGGAAGTTTGAGAGGGTGAAACTCGAAAACAAAAAAATACCGCCACTCAATTTTTTTATAATTTGTTTGTATTTCAATAAACTATGATTTAAAGAAAAAAACTTCAAAATTCAAGGTGATGCCAAAGTTGTAGGAGGATTTTAGTGAGCGCCCGCGCGCATATTAGTAGTATGTGGAAGTTTCAGAGGGCGAAACTCGAAAACAAAAAAATACCGTCACTCAATTTTTTTATAATTTGTTTGTATTTCAATAAACTATGATTTAAAGAAAAAAAATTCAAAATTCAAGGTGATGCCAAAGTTGCAGGAGGATTTTAGTGAGCGCCCGCGCGCATATTAGTAATATTTGGAAGTTTGAGAGGGTGAAACTCGAAAACAAAAAAATACCGCCACTCAATTTTTTTATAATTTGTTTGTATTTCAATAAACTATGATTTAAAGAAAAAAATTCAAAATTCAAGGTGATGCCAAAGTTGTAGGAGGATTTTAGTGAGCGCCCGCGCGCATATTAGTAGTATGTGGAAGTTTCAGAGGGCGAAACTCGAAAACAAAAAAATACCGTCACTCAATTTTTTTATAATTTGTTTGTATTTCAATAAACTATGATTTAAAGAAAAAAAATTCAAAATTAAAGGTGATGTCAAAGTTGTAGGAGGATTTTAGTGAGCGCCCGCGCGCATATTAGTAGTATTTGGAAGTTTTAGAGGGTGAAACTCGAAAACAAAAAAATACCGCCACTCAATTTTTTTATAATTTGTTTGTATTTCAATAAACTATGATTTAAAGAAAAAAAAATTAAAATTAAAGGTGATGTCAAAGTTGTAGGAGGATTTTAGTGAGCGCCCGCGCGCATATTAGTAGTATTTGGAAGTTTTAGAGGGTGAAACTCGAAAAAAAAAAAATACCGCCACTCAATTTTTTTATAATTTGTTTGTATTTCATTAAACTATGATTTAAAGAAAAAAAATTCATTATTAAAGGTGATGCCAATGTTTTAGGAATATTTTAGTGAGCGCTCGCGCGGCATATGTTTTGAACTTTCAAGGGTCACAACTTCAAGAAAATACCGCTTTGTAGTTTTTTTAATGTATATAATATCTTTTATAAATTAAATATATAAAAATTGAATAGAAAGGATGATTTAAATGATGTTTGTGTATTTTTCATTATGACGGCGCGCGCAACCATTGTATAATCTTTGATGTATCATAACTTCTAAACAAAAAATAACCGCCATCTAATTTTTTTATATATTATTTGTAATAGCATAAGAAAAGATATTTAAAAATAAAAAATTAAAAAAAAAGTGAACTTAGCACGTAGTGACGTTTTTAATTCTTTAAACCTGAATATTTTAGGGGTGGGGATATTTATGGGGTTGTTTTTGTCATACCCCATTGGAAATACTTATAACACTATACAATAACCAGTTTTTTAAATTTTTTTTTGCATATTTTTTGAAATATTAGTAATTGCTGAAATCTATTGCTAACTTCACACAAGTATTAAATTAATAGAAAATGCTAATGGAAGTCCTAAAAGATTATGGCAAAATTTAAATGAAATTATTAATAATAATAAATTATCATATAGAATTCCAAAAACTATTGATAATTTTGTATCAATTGATAAAATAAATAAATTTAATGAATATTTTGCAAATATAGGCACTGAACTGGCAAATAAAATTGTAAATGCTAAAAATAATTTGTATAATCTACCTTTTAATAATAAAACTATTTTCTTTGAAGAAACTAATGAAAATGAAATCTTGGAAATTATTAGAAATTCAAAAATGCATACTTCATGTGGACCTTTTAATATAAATGCAAAAATTATAAAAAAAATACAAATGCCATTAATACCAGTAATTGTAAAAATAATTAATAAATATATTTTGGATGGCATTTTTCCGGATTATTTAAAAAGAGCAGTAATAATTCCAATACATAAATCTGGTTCTAAAAAAGATCCTTCTAATTATAGGCCGATTTCATTATTATCCAATTTTTCCAAAATTTTCGAATTAGTAATCAAATCTAGGTTAATTAATTTTATTACAAATACTTCTCAATTAGATAAATTTCAATTTGGTTTTCAAGAAAACAGTTCAACTCAGTCAGCATTATTGGAAGTTATTCATTTTATTAATAATTCGTTAGATAAAGACAATTATGTTGCAGGAGTATTTGTTGATTTAAAAAAAGCATTTGACACTGTTGATCAAGACATATTATTAAATCAATTGTATAGATTGGGCATAACGGGAAAAACACACGATTTAATGACAACTTATTTGAAAAAAAGAATAATTCAAAGAAAATTTAATAATTATGTTAGTGATCCATGTGAAATTAATATAGGTGTCCCCCAAGGATCAATACTTGGTCCTCTGTTATATTTAATTTACGTTCAGAATATACAATATGTAAATCTTTTTGGAAAATATGTTATGTTTGCTGACGACACTGTCTTATTATATAGTGGTAAAACGAAAAGTATTTTAGTGGAATTAATTAATAATGATTTGATAAAATTTAATAATTGGTTATTGGGTAATAAGCTTACTATAAATACCGACAAAACGGAAATTTTAGTTTTTAAACAAAAAAACAAATCAATAATTGATTTAAATATTATAATTAATAATAAAAAAATTAAGCTAGCTGAATTAAATTTTTATCAACATGTGGATAATATAAAACAAAAAATTATACCGTTGATTGGTGCTATTAGAAGATGTGGACCATTTCCGAAAAGAATTGCTTATTTATTATTTTATGCATATATACATAGTAATATTATTTATGGATTACCAATTTGGTCACAAGGTAACTCATTATTAATAAACAATGTTCAAAGATTGATGTCAAAAAGTATTAAAACATTGTTTAACTTACCTTTTTTAACACCAACAAGAGAAGTTTACTTTAATACTCAAATTTTTAATATAAGTAATACAATATTATTAGAAAATTGTAAACTTATTTTCAAAATTAAAAGTAATCTGATTAAAACAAACTTAGTGCTTAAAACTAATAAAGAATTTCATAAATTTAACACAAAAACGTCCAACCAAATTCATCTAAATTCGATAAAAACTAATAAAGGTAGAAATGATTGTCTATTTAATGCTGTTAAACAATTTAATAAATTGCCATCAGATATTCAAAATTTCACTTCAATTAAAAAATTTACAACAAATATTAAAAACTATATTTTACATTTACCGGAATGAAAATAATTATTTACAATAGATTCATCTAGTTTAAAGATTGTTTTGAGATTGTGTTCTTTTTATTATACTATATATTCACTGTTTATAATTTTATACTTACTAATTTTATTACGTTTGTGTTGTTGAGTTTATTGGTTTCTTTTTTTTAAGCATTTTTATTTTTTTTTTTTAGTTTTTATGCACAACAAAATTATTCTTACACCAACAACATGTTGATTGAATAAATTTTGTTAATCTATTGCATTGCATGTAATTAAATAAATTTTTTTTTTGTTATTCTAATAAATTCTTAAGTATGGAAAATAATAACAAAATATTTTAATAAAAGTTGTTTATTTTGAAAAGACCTATCAAACCACACCAAACTCGACCTATGTTGCAATTTAAAAAAACAAAGTGATATCCGGTTCCGGATAGTTCCGGAAAAATATAAGTATGGTTTGATAGCTCTTTTAAGAACAAACAACTTTCATAAAAATATGTTTTTAATATTTTCCGAGGTATAGAATTTATTCGAAAAACAAAAAAAATTGTTAAAAAAAGTAAATAAAAATTATTGCATATTTTGAAGAATTTTATAAATTTATAAACTCTTTCTACAAATTCTAATATTTTATCAACTTTAAATATCATACTTCAACAAAGTTCTTCAAAATATGCAATAATTTTTATTTATTTTTTTTAACAATTGTTTTTTGTTATTCAAATAAATTCTAAACTATGGAAAATATTATAAAAAAATATTGGAATGTTTTTCCCTCGTTAGGACATAAAAATAAAACACCCTGTGTTGCAGCAAAGCAAAGCAACATAGGGTGTTTTATTTTTATGTCCTAACGAGGGAAAAACATTCCAACAATATTAAGTACATAAGGACGGAAAAGAGTCATTAGATTAAAAAAATATTTTAATAAAAGTTATTTGTTTTTGAAAGACCTATCAAACCATACCAAACTCGACCTATGTTGCCATTTAAAAAATCAAAGTTACCTCCGGTTTCGGATAGTTCCGGAAAAATATAAGTTCACCAATGGATTCTTTAGGTTCACTTTTCGTAATAAAATTTTTTATTTCGGCCATGTACGATAACGTGTTCTCAAGATAAATGGGTGGCACGGGTGGTCTGAATCACCCTGTATATTTTAACTGTGTCGTCAAAAAAAGTTGTTGAAAATACACTTTTTTGTATCGAATTAACCTTACTCCCCCCTTAATAAAATTAAATATTATTACTTGGCAGACTTCAATCGCTTGAGGATTACGTTTCATGGGAATTTCAATCATTTCCAAGCTTCCCAGCTCGGATTGATTTGTGGTTGGCGTTACACGTCCAGCGATTCGAGCCCGCATTGGTTGTACCATCCCACATTCCGACAACCCCAAGCTAGCACCACTATTATTCATTTTCGATTGTTGTAAAGCTGCAACGCTATCCCAATTAATGTAAACACGAACGAAATTAAGCTCACGATTTTGTCGGTTGTGTTTCGTTTCAAGTGACGCCACATAATCACCTACAAAACCATAATTCACCCACAAAAATAAAAAAATATTTAATATTACCGTTTAAGCAATACTTTAATTGCACCACTTCATCTACAGTAGGGAATGTGAACAAGACATCGCCTTCAGCTTCCAAATCACGCACCTCAATGCAATGACTCGAAAGCGCCAGCAATAGCCTGTTAGGTGGTGCTACAGTACAAGCCGTAGGTTGCTCGATCGTAGAAATTTTTTGTTCGGTAAAATGATGTACAGATATAACCCGCACCATTTTGATGATTTTGACTCAAACTACACCTTTATTAGAGCATATTTATATTGATCCCGGCTAAAAATAGTGCGTATTTTAAAGTTGATATTTAAATTATTGATTAAACAAAAACTGGGTTAACAGGTTAAATTTTGCCAACAATTTTGTAATAAATAAAAATACATAATGGTAAATCTTAATAGCTGCAATTTTTAACGCATTAATTGGTTATAAATAAAGCACTTTGTTTCACATTACATTTATTATAATCAAAAAATAATCAAAAAGTTTTGACAGGTTTTAGGTTAATTTAAAATTGAATTGACCATAGACAACGTACTACTAGAATCGAAAGTAGTTCAAATGACGTGATTCGGGTGGGAATTTAGCACGCTCAAAAATTATACAGGGTGTTGCTAATTTAAATTAAATTTTAAATAAGTATTTATTATTAAATTACGTTTTATTAATAACATAAATTTATCCAAACAGATTAAATTAATTATTGTGTAATTTTTATAATTATTTATAGTGATTCGTATTTGAAATCAATAATAGATTTATTTAAATGCAGTAAATTAGCATAAAATAGTTGAGTTTATTCAAATTTTTAATATTTAACAGTTATGTCCGTATTAATGAATATATAAACTTCTTTGTTAAGTAAAATAACAAGTGTGAGCAAATGGCAGTGCGTAAATTAGCATAAATAAATAATTTAAAGGCTTGCAATTTATTTAAGCATGTATAAGAATGTGTGCAATTTGACAGGTAGAAAAATAGGTTCGATTAGTTAAATTCGGGCATTCGCATTTAGTCCAAATGTGCCATCCTCGTGCCGTTCAATTACATAACCGCTATATTTGTGCAAAATCGACAAGATTCCGTTGCTACGCTGCTCGTGTGTCAGAGAAGATGAAGCGGAGAGGAAATACGCGAGATGTAATGAAAGATGGTCATCTAGAATGACACTGTATTGAGACTTTCTGTCGGTAATGCGACTCGGCCTAGATGCGTTTTCTGCACTAATATGCAAAGGACTTTGTTATTGGGGAAATAATTTGATTCCCAGGCGCTTTTCCAATTAGGATATTATTTAATAAAGCCTGCATGCAATTTTAGTGTAATTGGTATTATTCCAATGCACGTGGAAAGTGGATTAAATTCAGAAATGTTGACATTTAAAATCCAGCGTAAATGATTTGTCTGTAATCTTTCCTGTAATCATCAAATTTCTGATCATTTAGTCGTCTCCTCTGAAATTTTTGATAATTTTATCAATTAGGAGTAATTTATTTAGCGACTTTTAATATGGGATTTGTCAATTAAATGAATATTCAAGAGCAATTAGGTGCGTGGGATTTTGAATGTCGTGATTGAGAAGATTGGGCGAAGCGCGTCATGAGCCTTGATCCTTAAGGACGCATCGCGAAGTGGACCACCCGACGCTAGACGTCCCGACGCCATGGTAACACGGCTATTACGAATTCGTGGTATAGGTAATTTCTGGTGGGAATTTTCGTCGTAAATTTCCCATCACACTAACCCTCCTCGATCAGAAAATTAATATTAAATAGGGTTGAAAGTTTGATGGATTCAAAACGTCCTTAAAACGTTTAATGGGTCGTATTTTTAATAACCTCTATTATTTTCTTCCTCCGACTTGCTTTTTGTACCTGAGAAGGGTCAAAGTTTTGTAAGTCAGGTAGAGCCTGCATTTAATATGGAATCGCGATTTTTTATAACAACCATACCAGCGGCCTTTGAACCTTAAAAAAGGTATGCAACTATGTATAAGTTTATTCCAAACAAATAATAACATAAATCAAATTTTTTGCAAGTTAAAATATACGAGTTGAAAACAATTGGCCAGTTGTAAGCGACTTATCAGCTTTACTATTAATAGTTAACGCTTAATTAGAATCATAAATATAATTCAATTATCAATTAATTTTAATAACGTATTTCTTATCGCGCGATAATAAAGTTTACTATTTAGTACTTTAAATTTAAACCGCGCGTTTTTTGCGCTTGATGCACGCTCAAAAAATGTGCAATTTAAATCGCGAATTAAGCCGAGAGCAAACCCGGATCCATTTTTAAACTGACAGCTGAAAAATTGACAGGCGCATGTCGTTTGAATCGCATAAATAAATAAACGATGTTCTCTTGTTTTATTCATCTTGCAACAATGTATGGACGTGAAAGCTCGTGCAGAGGTGGATATAAGCGCATTATTTTTGCACTCATCAAAAATGATGAAAAAGTTATAATTGCAGGTTGCACTTTTATATCCTGGAGTCCTTAAATAAATAACGATAATTGCTAAAAAGTAATGTGTATTTTTAGAGCGCAATGGAAGATCATAATACTCGTAATTATTGCGTTATGGTTTTTTTAATATACAGGATGATCAGGAAGTTTTTTACTAATATGCTGTATATGCCTGAAATTTCTGCACCTACTTATTATGTAGTTGTATGTGGTTTAAAACAAAATATTGATGAAAAATTTCGTCAGAATGCGTTAAGGGTTAAAGGCTGTCCTCGGTTTTGGTGGTTAAGCAGGGTGGTTAAAGGTGGGCACCTGTTCTTTTTGAAGGTCGATGATCATAAAAGTACAGTTTTAGTTTTAAATGAAGCAATAAAAGAAAAGAAAAATGCAAAGATAAAATCGTCCGTTAATATTCAAATTGGGTTCGGTATGGCGTGAAGCAACAATCGTAAGCGTGCGTACGCGTGCGCGTTTCCAGAGCGCGAAAAGCGCGAAACGATTTTCCGTTAAGCGAAAAAGATGCGAGTAGAACGATAAGGCCCCCGAAAAGAGGCCTAAAACAATGCAATGATAATTTATAACCTACGATAGAAATCGCATATAATAAAAATGCGCGTGTAATCTGGTCTGGAGTAATTTATGCGCGCGGATCCTTTCCGTATGGTAATACTGCCCGAACAATCGGCTGTTTGCATATTTTAGATTGGAACCTCATACCTGGTCCCGTACATCCATCTTCCGTTTTTTGTTACCTTTTGACTTGATTTTTTTTCAAAGCCAAAAAGCACTCTTCCACTCCGTGATTGATCTGCTGCAGATAATCAAGGTTGCAGTTTGGAAATAAAAACCCATTGTCGACAATAAAGTCAGCGATTCAAAACTTTTTGCCAAGTAAACACCAGTCATCAAACATTTGAATTACACTTATTGAGAAATATATGTCGATCTTCAAAAACCTTGAACTACATGTAATGTGATATAAAAAATACACGTAACTCATTCTTCGGAATTATGTCATACCTACATTTTAGTTTTTTCAATTTTATTTCAAACCAAAATTTAGATTAGAAAAAGTTGCTCCATAAAATCCCAAAAATTATAAAATTGATCTCACCTATAACTTGCAGGATTATTCCTCCAAAAATTCTAACTATGAAAGTTTTTCAGAATAGAGAGTTTTTTTTAATAATTTGGTTATAGATTAGAAAAAATTGTCTCTTACATAATTCTTTTGAGTGTAATTAAATGCAAATTAAATAAACGAAGGTTTGCATAATCCATATATGTGATTAAAGAATCTTTTTATTATTTCTATTGTGCGATTGAAAACTTTCCGGTCCCAAATTGTCCGGATAGCGACAGTTGCGATTATTGGGCGAGGTCAGTGTCAAGGGGGCCAGCAAATTGCCGAATAAATAAATAATTTGGCGGGAAAAGTGCACGCACTAAACCTCGCCTTTCAAAAACATTTTCCCTGGGTAAAATCAGACATTTTTACAATTTACAAGTTTGCTAATTGATTCGAATATTCAAGTGCATTCCCAAAATATCTTTTTGATAATTCCGTAACCTCTGCAACGTTATCAAAATTATATCATGAGCTCGAAATGACAAAAAATATTTACCGCAAAATTAACTGATTGCAGCTGCAGTATTATCTCCGTGACATTAAGCGTTGCTGATTTTAATTGCGTTTTGTTTTAAATAAAATTAAGCAAACAAAAAGAAATTTATGATTTTAAGCTCCTATAAATAATTTAATGCAGCAATTAAATCAAATTAAGAATAGATTATTTCTTGAAATTGGTGATTTTAGAAACAATCAAATCGTAATTATACACATACTTTGAACATTAAAACAATAACTCTATGCTGTTATTAAAATCAATAGGCGATTTATACGTTTATTACCTATAGTTTTTGTAGATATGAGATTAATTGCAAAAACTCATGACGTTATATAGGAGGTATTGTTATTAATATCGTCAAATTTAGCTTAGTAGAACAATTTTAAAATTTTGATACAATTTAGCAACGTTTTGATAATCCTTTTAAATTTTCTATCGTGATAAAGAGTTTTTATTTTGACGGTCGAAACCACAAAAGTGCTTTGCAAAAAATTTTAAAAATAGCAGCGATTGTAAAAACCGCAAATTATAGCACGCATTTTAATCCCAGAGATATGAAACATTTTAGCAATTTTCAGAATCCAAAAGCCAAAAATTATCATTTAGATTTATAGTTTTATAAAACCTTGAACTTAAAAAACGTAGAATTTTGGCGGAAATTTTCGATGCAATCTAAGAAACACTAAGTGTATAAAAAGCTCCAATCAAATTTTCGATAAATTTCAAGAGATTGTCAAAGATTTCAGTTTCGCAATTCACAGCGACTCTAAAAACTTCAAATTACAGAAAACAGTATTTTAATCCCAGATATCTGAAACATTTTAGCAAATTTCAGAATCCAAAAAACCAAAAATTACTATGTTGATTGCAGTGTTGTAGAATCATTAACTTAAAGAACGTAGAATTTTACAGAAAAAAAGTGGAATCGTAAATCCGAAGTAAGTTCTCTAAAACGCAGCATAAGTGAAAACATCTTAAATGAGTAGAACCAGGGCTGCGTTCAGAAATACACAGTTTAGTGCGAGAGTTATACCAGTATTCGCCCAAAGTCGTTCTGAATTAATTAAATGATAAGATCTGTAGATCAGTAAATAGTCTTTCAGAAATCCGTATTTGCAATAACGAAAACCTTTCCAGATTCACTTGTCAAAACGTGCCTGTGTATGGTTTTGTTAGGTTATGTTACAAAGATATCGAAGACACAAAAGAAATATTGTGACCCAATAAAATTTGAAAGCACCCCGCACGCATCTTAAGTCGTATATTCATTTCTTTCAAATTTCGCGTCATCTCGTGTCTTCGATCGCTTGCTATTCATTTCTTTTGTGTCCACGTTATCTTTGCGCGTGGTTGTACGTCGAACGTTTACCCACAATCGTACAAGATTCCCTACGCTTCGAGTGCACTCCGGTAAAGACGTCACATTACCCAGAGTAACCTCATCTACCCTCTACCCTCGAACAAAACTTCTTAACGGCCCCTGTGGTAAAATAGCATTTTAATGTGTTTTAGTGGAACATTTCGAAGTAATCTAAGAACCAGTTTAAAAAAGCTCCAATCAAATTTTCGAGAATTTTCAAGTGAACATCAAAGCGACTCTACAAACCGTAAATTATATCAGGCAATATTTTAAACGCACAGATCTGAAATCTGAAACATTTTACCATTTTTCTACGTTTACATGGAGGCTTGAATCGGGTTTGAATACTCGATTCCGTTTGAATACTCGATGTAAAGACCCATTTTTATTGGTTTGAGATTGTATCGGATATCGAGGTCGAGCCAACTTTTTCTGGGATCGGATTTAATTTTGTCCATGTAGATTTGTAGTTTTATTGAATCGTGAACTTAAAGAAGCCAGAATATTAGAAAAAAAATTGGAATCGTAAATCCAAATGCAGAAGAATTAACAATATCATAAATGAGTACAACCAGTGTTAAATGTGCATTTTTAGAACCGATTTTGCATAAATCCGTAACCCAAATTTATCTACAAGTTTTGGATTACCCAATTCGCGGATTTTAGATTTTTTTTAAATATTCTGCTTCAATTCCATGATCATGACTTACTAATGAATTTGATGGCAAATATTTTGATGATGGGATCTAAGGTATCTACCATGAGAAAGTCTTTCATACCATATTTTTAACCAATTATAGGAATCATTTGAAACAAGGGTGAATCAAAAAGTCTAAGTTCACAGACCCAATTATACTTAATATTGTAAATTTAGAGCCTTTTCATGGGTTTTGGCGAAAATTTTCGAAGTAATCTAAGAAAAATCAAGTGCATAAAATGCTTCAATCAAATTTTCGAGAAATTTCAAGAGGTTATCTAGATTTCAGTTTGAATATTCACAGCGTCTGTAAAAACGTCGTCTAGATATATCCACATTGGAATAAAAATTTTTGAAAATTTCGAAAATTTCGTTGTAACTCTTGATACGATTTTTTAATTCTAGCCTAATATTGTCGCAAATTACATAGAAGCAATTACATTTAAATTGATTAAAAAAGGTTTCCTGTTATTGTTTTTTCTCAATATAAGATTTTTATTAAAAATCACGAATGTAAAATGCGGGCTCTAGACATTTGTCTCTTTTGTCTAGGCAATAATCCGGCCCTGTATCCAAGTATAAAAGTTCTATCAATTGATTTCCTTAAAATTGCGGGTTTTCCATTTAAATAAGATATGATAACATTACAGAAGCACACGATGACACACACGAATTTTTAATTGCGGTTATCTTTTTTATCAAACCTGAACTCTTTTCGATATCGAATTTTTCCGAATTCGAGTTTTTTCAATCCCGAACTTTTTTTCGAACCTGAACTTTTCATGAACCCAAAGTTTTTGGAACCCGACGACTTTTTTGGAACTTCTGCTTTATGTTCGAACGGTTGAAACTATTTTGAAGTTCCTTCTAATGAATGGAAAGATCAAACTTATAAATACTTGAAGTATAGCAGTATTTGAAACTAGGGCGGATCAAAGACCCAATTATCCATATTGTAAATTTAGACCATTTTTATGAGTTTTGGCTGAAATTTTCGAAGAAATATTAGAAGGTGCGCTGTAAATTCGTCAAAAGTAAAAGTGTCGAATCGCAAAAGTGTCGAACCGCTAAATTGTCGAAACGTAAATCCGTAAAAACACCGAACGCAAAAATACCGAAACGCAATAACGTCGAAGTCGTCGAAACGAAAAAATGTCGAAACTCAAAAATGTCGAATCGGCGATCCGTAAACTCGTAGAACGCAAAATTGCCGAAACGTAAAAATGTCGAAACGTAAAATCGTCGAACGTATAAATATCGAAACTCAAAAACGTGGAAACGCAAAACGTCGAATCGCAAAAACGTCGAAACGCAAAATTGTCAAATCGGTGAATAAACTCACTCTATTCAAAATATCTTTTAGGACGTTTTTGTATTTCGAAGTTCTTGCGTTTCGACATTTTTGCGTTCGACGATTTTGCGTTTCAAAGTATTTGCGTTTCGACATTTTTACGTTTTGACAATTTTGCGTTCTACGAGTTTACGGATCGTCGAATCGGTGAATAAACTCACTCTATTCAAAATATTTTTTAGGACGTTTTTGCATTTCGACGTTCTTGCGTTTCCACATTTTTGCGTTCGAAGATTTTGCGTTTCGACATTTTTACGTTTTGACAATTTTGCGTTCTACGAGTTTACGGATCGTCGAATCGGTGAATAAACTCACTCTATTCAAAATATCTTTTAGGACGTTTTTGCATTTCGAAGTTCTTGCGTTTCGACATTTTTGCGTTCGACCATTTTGCGTTTCGAAGTATTTGCGTTTTGACAATTTTGCGTTCTACGAGTTTACGGATCGTCGAATCGGTGAATAAACTCACTCTATTCAAAATATTTTTTAGGACGTTTTTGCATTTCGACGTTCTTGCGTTTCCACATTTTTGCGTTCGAAGATTTTGCGTTTCGACATTTTTACGTTTTGACAATTTTGCGTTCTACGAGTTTACGGATCGTCGAATCGGTGAATAAACTCACTCTATTCAAAATATCTTTTAGGACGTTTTTGCATTTCGAAGTTCTTGCGTTTCGACATTTTTGCGTTCGACCATTTTGCGTTTCGAAGTATTTGCGTTTTGACAATTTTGCGTTCTACGAGTTTACGGATCGTCGAATCGGTGAATAAACTCACTCTATTCAAAATATTTTTTAGGACGTTTTTGCATTTCGACGTTCTTGCGTTTCGACATTTTTGCGTTCGAAGATTTTGCGTTTCGAAGTATTTGCGTTTCGACATTTTTACGTTTTGACAATTTTGCGTTCTACGAGTTTACGGATCGTCGAATCGGTGAATAACCTCACTCTATTTAAAATATCTTTTAGGACGATTTTGAATTTCGACGTTCTTGCGTTTCGACATTTTTGCGTTCGACCATTTTGCGTTTCGAAGTATTTGCGTTTTGACAATTTTGCGTTCTACGAGTTTACGGATCGTCAAATCAGTGAATAAACTCACTCTATTCAAAATATCTTTTAGGACGTTTTTGCATTTCAACGTTCTTGCGTTTCGACATTTTTGCGTTAGAAGATTTTGCGTTTCGACATTTTTACGTTTTGACAATTTTGCGTTCTACGAGTTTACGGATCGTCGAATCGGTGAATAAACTCACTCTATTCAAAATATCTTTTAGGACGTTTTTGCATTTCGAAGTTCTTGCGTTTCGACATTTTTGCGTTCGACGATTTTACGTTACGAAGTATTTGCGTTTCGACATTTTTACGTTTTGACAATTTTGCGTTCTACGAGTTTACGGATCGTCGAATCGGTGAATAAACTCACTCTATTCAAAATATTTTTTAGGACGTTTTTGCATTTCGACGTTCTTGCGTTTCGACATTTTTGCGTTCGACGATTTTACGTTACGAAGTATTTGCGTTTCGACATTTTTACGTTTTGACAATTTTGCGTTCTACGAGTTTACGGATCGTCGAATCAGTGAATAAACTCACTCTATTCAAAATATCTTTTAGGACGTTTTTGCATTTCGGCATTTTTGCGTTCAACGATTTTGCGTTTCGAAGTATTTGCGTTTCGACATTTTTACGTTTTGACAATTTTGCGTTCTACGAGTTTACGGATCGTCGAATCGGTGAATAAACTCACTCTATTCAAAATATCTTTTAGGACGTTTTTGCATTTCGACGTTCTTGCGTTTCGACATTTTTGCGTTCGAAGATTTTGCGTTTCGAAGTAATTGCGTTTCGACATTTTTACGTTTTGACAATTTTGCGTTCTACGAGTTTACGGATCGTCGAATCAGTGAATAAACTCACTCTATTCAAAATATCTTTTAGGACGTTTTTGCATTTCGGCATTTTTGCGTTCAACGATTTTGCGTTTCGAAGTAATTGCGTTTCGACATTTTTACGTTTTGACAATTTTGCGTTCTACGAGTTTACGGATCGTCGAATCGGTGAATAAACTCACTCTATTCAAAATATCTTTTAGGACGTTTTTGCATTTCGACGTTCTTGCGTTTCGACATTTTTGCGTTCGAAGATTTTGCGTTTCGAAGTAATTGCGTTTCGACATTTTTACGTTTTGACAATTTTGCGTTCTACGAGTTTACGGATCGTCGAATCGGTGAATAAACTCACTCTATTCAAAATATCTTTTAGGACGTTTTTGCATTTCGAAGTTCTTGCGTTTCGACATTTTTGCGTTCGACGATTTTACGTTACGAAGTATTTGCGTTTCGACATTTTTACGTTTTGACAATTTTGCGTTCTACGAGTTTACGGATCGTCGAATCAGTGAATAAACTCACTCTATTCAAAATATCTTTTAGGACGTTTTTGCATTTCGGCATTTTTGCGTTCAACGATTTTGCGTTTCGAAGTATTTGCGTTTCGACATTTTTACGTTTTGACAATTTTGCGTTCTACGAGTTTACGGATCGTCGAATCGGTGAATAAACTCACTCTATTCAAAATATCTTTTAGGACGTTTTTGCATTTCGACGTTCTTGCGTTTCGACATTTTTGCGTTCGAAGATTTTGCGTTTCGAAGTAATTGCGTTTCGACATTTTTACGTTTTGACAATTTTGCGTTCTACGAGTTTACGGATCGTCGAATCGGTGAATAAACTCACTCTATTTAAAATATCTTTTAGGACGTTTTTGCATTTCGACATTTTTGCGTTCGACGATTTTGTGTTTCAAAGTATTTGCGTTTCGACATTTTTACGTTTTGACAATTTTGCGTTCTACGAGTTTACGGATCGTCGAATCGGTGAATAAACTCATTCTATTCAAAATATCTTTTAGGGCGTTTTTGCATTTCGACGTTCTTGCGTTTTGACATTTTTGCGTTCGACGATTTTGCGTTTCGAAGTATTTGCGTTTCGACATTTTTACGTTTCGACAATTTTGCGTTCTACGAGTTTACGGATCGTCGAATCGGTGAATAAACTCATTCTATTCAAAATATCTTTTAGGGCGTTTTTGCATTTCGACGTTCTTGCGTTTTGACATTTTTGCGTTCGACGATTTTGCGTTTCGAAGTATTTGCGTTTCGACATTTTTACGTTTCGACAATTTTGCGTTCTACGAGTTTACGGATCGTCGAATCGGTGAATAAACTCATTCTATTCAAAATATCTTTTAGGGCGTTTTTGCATTTCGACGTTCTTGCGTTTCGACATTTTTGCGTTCGACGATTTTGCGTTTCGAAGTATTTGCGTTTCGACATTTTTACGTTTCGACAATTTTGCGTTCTACGAGTTTACGGATCGTCGAATCGGTGAATAAACTCATTCTATTCAAAATATCTTTTAGGGCGTTTTTGCATTTCGACGTTCTTGCGTTTCGACATTTTTGCGTTCGACGATTTTGCGTTTCGAAGTATTTGCGTTTCGACATTTTTACGTTTCGACAATTTTGCGTTCTACGAGTTTACGGATCGTCGAATCGGTGAATAAACTCATTCTATTCAAAATATCTTTTAGGGAGTTTTTGCATTTCGACGTTCTTGCGTTTTGACATTTTTGCGTTCGACGATTTTGCGTTTCGAAGTATTTGCGTTTCGACATTTTTACGTTTCGACAATTTTGCGTTCTACGAGTTTACGGATCGTCGAATCGGTGAATAAACTCATTCTATTCAAAATATCTTTTAGGGCGTTTTTGCATTTCGACGTTCTTGCGTTTCGACATTTTTGCGTTCGACGATTTTGCGTTTCGAAGTATTTGCGTTTCGACATTTTTACGTTTCGACAATTTTGCGTTCTACGAGTTTACGGATCGTCGAATCGGTGAATAAACTCATTCTATTCAAAATATCTTTTAGGGCGTTTTTGCATTTCGACGTTCTTGCGTTTCGACATTTTTGCGTTCGACGATTTTGCGTTTCGAAGTATTTGCGTTTCGACATTTTTACGTTTCGACAATTTTGCGTTCTACGAGTTTACGGATCGTCGAATCGGTGAATAAACTCATTCTATTCAAAATATCTTTTAGGGCGTTTTTGCATTTCGACGTTCTTGCGTTTCGACATTTTTGCGTTCGACGATTTTGCGTTTCGAAGTATTTGCGTTTCGACATTTTTACGTTTTGACAATTTTGCGTTCTACGAGTTTACGGATCGCCGATTCGACAATTTAGCGGTTCTAAGTTTATTTAAGAAATACAAAAGGTCTGAAAACCAAAAATTACCGTGTAGATTTGTAGTTTTAAAGAATACTCTAAAACGCATTAGAATTCTCATCAACACATTTTAAGCGGGTCGGATATTAGTACCCTTTACCTGGACTGGTGTCTATCAGCGGGTCGGGTATTTGTACTCGTTCGGAAAGTACTTACATTAAAAGCAGGGCAAGGTACTAGTACCATTTTATTAAAGACTAGTCTTTATATACAATACTAGTACCTAAATTTCGCCCGCTACAGTTGAGACCGTTAGACCCGCTTAAAATGTGTTAATAAGTAGAACCAGTGGACAAACTGAATTTTTAGAAGCGATGGGGTTATTTGAACTAGGGTGGATTAAAAAGTCTAAGTTCAGATGAGACCCAATTGTAAAAATATACAATTTTTATGGGTTTTGGCGGAAGCTTTCGAAGTAATCTAAGAAATAGTAGGTTTATGAAGAGTTTTTGATAAATTTCAAGATATTTTCAAAGATTTCGGTTTGAAAATTGGGTTTGAAGATGGCGGATGACGGTTGGAGGAGTCGTGTAAGATTTTTATGGGGACATAAAAAAGTGAGGTGGGCGAGTAAATGATTAGCGATAGGCGTACGTGTATGTGCGAAGTGCGTTAAAAAAAGCGGGTAGAATTGTGAATTAATTGTTGGCGTAAGCTGGCGTCATCGGTGCTGCCATCTGGCAGGGGGGCGTTCGTGCAAGGCTCGCTCGGAGAGGTAGATCTAGAATCTTTTCAACTCTGCTGCATAAACGCACACATAAATACGAAGCGCTTGGACTTACAAAACTCAGTGACTGTCTTAAATCGGTAGCACAACATAAACACACACTCACGAACACATACACCATCGAAACACATACACGTACCCGATACGAACATACAAAACATTCGCACCGCACCCGACGTACCGGACGGACGCACGCACAATTTGAAAATGCCAGCGCGCGCGCGACTTACCTCCAACTAATCAGAAACGGGGGTGTAAATTTTCATCATTCATGAGACTGGTTCCTGTGATATTAGAGAAGAATTGGACTGATTTGTGTTTGAATTTTTGTGATACGAGTCCGGGGCTGTGAATTTGTGATAAGGGATGTCGCGTGCGCGTTCTAATTTTTGAACTGTAAGTTTCTGACAATTTTTTGGTTCAAGATGTTTGCTTGTGCGTTGAGAATTTTGTTCTTGGTGGTGCTGGTAGCTGGCGATAAAGCGCACCAGGCTAACAGATCGCATGGGATTGATAGAAGGAAAACTCCGGACGCGGTTCTTGTTGAGGATAGCCAGGAGTTGGATGATGCCTCCGCCGCCTCTTCGCCGGCGGTCGCGCACATCTCCGGCTGCGGTTCTTGCAAGATGCGCGAAGAGCTGAAGAACCGCAATCTAGAAGCTATCAAAGGGGAAGTGTTAAGGAGGATGGGGTTGCAAAGCGCCCCCAACGTAACGGGCCGGGTGCTCCCCCAGGTCCCGGCCCATCTCCTCGCCAAAATCGACCTTGGTTATTCCGGCATGCAGAGCGACGAGCCCCAGTTTAAAACCGGCCCCAGTATCTCCGTCGAAGAAGACGATTACCACATCAAAAAAGAGACGGTCGTCACTTTCGCACAGCCGAGTAAGTATTGCAAGGGCGCGAAATTAAAAATTAATTCACGATCGCGCGCTCTTGATTTCGATCAATTTAGATGTCTGGACTCTGTCTATGCCGCATTCAAATGCATAGTTATACAACCTAGTGACCCCTCAATGCGACGTGACCTAAGGTACATTTTTATCTATCACATATCGCACTCGTCGCGGACAACATTAAAGCAATCACTTCAAATTTCGCTACAACAAACTTTTTCATTATCTCAATCACCATACTCTACATACAATTATTCAAAAACACCAAAAGTACCCAAATTTTCTGAAAATCTACCAACATTTTAACACCAATAATAAATATGCAATAATTTTAATAAAATAGCTTGTTTCAAAAAAGATGAAAAATTAAAGTTGCTACAACGAAAAAAACATAAATTGATAATGTCAAAATATGCACCAAAAAAAATTGTATATAGGTTGTCCCATTTGACGTTGGACTGTATGGGTATCTTTGTTATTATTGGAGATAGAAAGTCGGTTAAATGAACAAAGTAGTAGAGATTTTTTCGAATATTAATAATTCATTTACAAAAATTTTGAATATCGCATCGTTCCAACGCTATCTAGAAAAAACAAGAAAATGCGATTTTCAAAATATGGCTATAACTTCGTTATTTTCGGTTGTACCAAAAATTTTTTTTGACTTAATATAGACAATTTTTGGGGTACAATACAGTAAAACAAATAAATATTTTTTGCCGCTAACGGATTGACCGGAAATGAACCAAACTTATTTTTTTCTTATGGCAGCCATATTGGATTTACACATATTCGGAATTAGTGTATTTTTTTGGGTAGTTTGAAATAATTTTATTTTATTAACCAAAAATGGCCTTGAATAGATGTAAACTATCAATACATATGTGTTACATTTAATATTTTAAATAGTTACATTTATGTTATTGACAATTTACATCTCTTAAAGTCCAATGTTAGTTTGTAAAATCAAATAATTTTATGTTTTTTTAAATATGACATATGGTATACCAAATTACTCAGAAAAAAATATTGATTCCGAATATGTGTAAATCCAATATGGCTGCCATAAGAAAAAAATAAGTTTGGTTCATTTCCGGTCAATCCGTTAGCGAAAAAAAAATTTCATTTGTTTTACTGCATTGTACACAAAAAATTGTCTGTATTATGTCAAAAACTTTTTTGGTACCACAGAAAATAAAGAAGTTAAAACCATATTTTAAAAATCGCATTTTCTTGTTTTTTCAAGATAGCGTTGAAACGATGCCATATTCAAATTTTTTGTAAATGAATTATTAATATTTGAAAAACTCTCTACTACTTTGTCCATTTAACCGACTTTCTATCTCCAATAGTAACAAAGATATCGATACAGTCCAACGTCAAATGGGACACCCTGTATAAAACACATATTTCATACCAACTTTTATTACCCTGCACAAAAAAATTATGAAAAATTTGGGAATCAAAATTCAAGTACTTACTAAATTTGAAGTATGAAAAATTGTTAGTGTTAATACAAAAATTTTGTAATTTAATACATCCCACCTATAATTTTATACTTAATGAATCACGATTCGATTCATTGTTTATTGTTAATTTTCTGAACAACATCCCATTTCAAAAATAAAATAGCATAAAATCGCGTTTTAATATAAATAGTAGCATTTATAAAATTATCTATTATTATTGTTTATAATCATAATAAAACGATTTTGACCTATCTGGAATAAAAATATTAAATTTATGTAAATGACGATAAAAGTTACGCTAATTAATAACTTTTGAAATGGCACCAGGAAGTGTTAATAGTATTTTTAGTTTACACACGCTTTTTACACTTTTATCTTGTTAAAACATTTGCTCTCATTTCGTGGAATATGTTTCTTTATTTATAATTTTTACGAAGATTAAATTTTACAAATCTCAAATTTCGTCATTTCTTGGATTAAATTTTTATACAGGACGTCCCATTCGTGGTAGATTCAGAGTTGGAAGGTAGAACTAATTTTATTGCCCAAAAATTAGAAAATTAGGGGTCTATAATTTATAATTTTAGAGTTACAGCGTTTTGAATTGAAGGTCACCCATCAGTACATGGTAATAACAATTCTTTTAATTTGGAATAATAAAACAACATAATAAATCTTAACAAAATTTGAATAAAAAAATCACAACGAAAAAAAAATTCTGACAATTTTTCAAAACAAAATCAGTCTCGTTTTCAAAAGCAACATTATTATATCTACAAATTATGAAAATTTTGATTAGTAATTATTTTCCTTCACTTATTTTTTTTAAACCACGAATGGGACACCCTGTATATTTTAAATTTAATTTAACTTAAAAATTGTACAATAAAAAATATAAAGCCAGCTTCCCATGGCAGGATAATTCTAAAACGGTTCTTCAACCAATATTTTTGGCAATTTTTGAATATTTGGTGCATCAGTCATGTTTTTCGCAAGTTCAAAAAAGTTTTTCTTGAAATTTTTAAGAACATCTTCTTAGACACCCGCGATAAATTTTCCGTTTGAGATATAACAAGGAATAGAGAATCCATCCCACTTTTCTGGAGCTTCTTTGCAAATTATGACCAAATAACTGATAATTAATGCGAATCCCTAGAGGGCGCGCGAGTTTGGGAGGAAAAATTGTGAAAAATCATGAAATCGAGCATTAGTTCTGCAGTCATAACTCAAGTTTCCCTCGTTAGATTTTCAATTTTTTTTCAGATTTATAATCTAAATTGATTAGGCTATATCCTGCCAGAGAGTTACCTTCTGCAACCTCGCACAAAATTAATTACAACGGTCCAAAGTTAAGGTACTTTTAGATCATTATATTTTTTTTGTACATTCTCCAATTTTTTTTCCTTCTTGCAAAAATTAAAGAAATGACTTCTAAATCATCTACAAAAAAAAATTATACAAAAATGTTCGTACTAGCTTTTATGACTGTAGAACTAAACCACTATATTTTCCGTTTAGGAAATTGCTCTTAAAAATTGTACTATAAAAAATATAAAGCCAAGTTTCCACGGCAGGATAATTATAAAATGGATCTTCAACGACCAATATTTTTGGCTATTTTTGAATATTTGGTGCATCAGTCATGTTTTTCGCAAGTTCAAAAAAGTTTTTCTTGAAATTTTTAAATTCAATATATTTTTTTCTTTTCTTTTTCTTTGTTAATGAGTATGCAGTTGTAACGATCAATTTCAAGACCGATAAAATCACGCGCGCTTTGCATTCGTGCCGTCGCGTGTGTTTACTCAATGTTCAGGTTGGCGCACACCTCCATTCATAAAATGACGTACAAAAGGGCGATAATTGCGACAATAAAAGTTAATACAAAAAGTAGGCGTAAAGTGCGTTCAAGTAATTGTTTGCACAATCTCGAATCTTGATAGGAAAAATGGAAAATTCGCTAACGATTTTACCCTTGTAAACGATACGACCTTGACTTATATTTATCCCGAGAAAAATTTGACGCGCGCGCTAGTTTTAGTTGCCAAGCATGAAGGGGTAGGCGGATAGGTCCCAAGGGCTGACAGTATTTTCAAGATATACTCTAAATAGCTGAAGGTTGCATCACTAAAATCCACTACAAAAATAACAATTTTAATATACAAGATTTTTTTCCAAAGTGACTTCTTCCATAAAGAACTAATACAGCCAATTTTTCGCTATGCCAATTTCCAATATCCTAAATTTAAGCTTCGTTCGTTTTTTTGTTTTAAATAACCATAATATAGGGTAACTTTGGATTTTGGCCCAAATTTTCTAAAAAGATAGTTTGATTACTGTTAGTTACAAGTTAGTACTCTGATAACCAACAGTGGATCAAACTAGATTTTTCCTAAACTTTGGGCCAAAATTACCCTTAAGGGCCAATGTTAGCCCAAATTTTAGAAAAACATAGTTTGATCTACTGTTAGTTACCAGTCAGTATTCTGATAACTAACAGTAGATCAAACTATCTTTTTCAAAAATTTGGGCCAAAATTACCCTTAAGGGCCTAAGTTACTCCAGTTTAGAGAAATTGGCAATTTGATGTAATTTGGAAGGTTTTCGTAGTGATGTGAGGTAAGTGGTGTGATTTAGCGGAAAAGTAGTGTTTGAGAATGGAGGGCATTATCACAATTAGAATGAGTTGGTCAACGCGACCTTGATGACGGCCCCAGCTGACCCAAGCACTGACCTCAACTTGCAATTGCTCGTAATTGCACTTGCTCACCCCAAACGCTCGCGGAGAATTCGCGGACTCTTGGCGAGCGTTAATTGTTTGTTGGTCGTCTTGATTTTTTGTTGAGTGGAAACTGGGGACCGGCGGCGGGCCGCGTCGGCGTGTCTTTCAACCTTGCCGGCGGTAATTTAGGCCTGCAGTGTATGTCCATGAACCTGTCATTTAAAAAATATAATCGCGAAAATAGACGCATTAGAGAGGATGGCATTGTTATCGTATGAAGAACAACACTTTAACTGCACAAGTGCAATGATCTTTACTGACCCTGTGAATTATGAACCTGCATCAATTGTGCACTTCACGTCTATTATGTGTGAGTGTGTTTGTCGATGTGTGAGATTGTAAGCCCATTTAAACGGGCCATAATTGCCAAAACATCAGCGAACCCCGAACCCCCGCTTTCGGACCCACCGATCCCAAACAAGCGCATCCGGATTGAGTTTTTCATAAATAACGACATTTTATTATCCATTCATCTCTTCCTTCACCAAACAACACAAACAACTTACTCAAACTGCTAATTTTAAACTAACTCAACGACCTCAACTTTTCCTAAAATATTCCTAAGTACTCATTATTTCAAATTCCAGCCAGTTTATTTATGCTACTTTTATAGTTCTTTTCTACACAATTCACAAACCAATGCATATGATTCATCTCTAAATTTTATGCCCTACATCGTAATTGGTCTATGGTATATAAACCTTATTTTATCTTCTAAAAAGTTCCAGATACATTACACATCTGGATTTTATTCTTTCCCAAAATTGCGAATATTAAATCCAAAATATTCTACTCTTGAGTCATTATACTACACACTACACTCTTGGAATATTTGGAATTGTGTTTGACCTTTAATTCTACTATCCATCAAATGGTCCTATGGTATATCAAATCTTAGATGATCAAAAGTTTCTTTAGAAGTTCTACTGATATCCTTCGTTTATATTTTAGGAATTCCTTGTTCGTCGTTGATCAATAACCAAAAATTTATACTCCAGCAAAATTGGTAAAAACAGAAATCAAAATTTTAGATTGTGTCTCTAGTAGGTATATTTATTTCTAGTTCTACTGACATCATTCATTCATTTTCTGGTTAATCCTTGATCAATAATCAAAAATTTATACTCCACCAAAGTTTCTGAAATTTTTTTGGAAAAACCAGAAATCAAAATTTTAGATAGTGTTTCTACTATATTTATTTTTTACTAGTAAAGTGGAGATGAAATTGAAAGTTGAGTTGTAAAATTTAAAGCGTCGCGACGTTCAAGACAGTCAGTGAGCTACGCGCGATTTGCAATTTACTGCTTCTGCTTCTATTTTTAGTAGCAATTATATTTTATTATGATAAAGGCGAGCTTATAAATAGAAATATGAATAATTGCAGGCGCGTAGACGGCGGCTTATTTAAAATAATCTTGAGAGAACTGATTTTCCAAGGCGTGCGCCACCGCCCCACACTCAATGGCCTCAGGGCGCAAGGTGGCCACAACGCTTCATCAGCTGTTCACATTTCGGGATGCGTGCCGCGCACCAACAGCTGTTTAGCCATATGCATGTATGAGTATGTTACAATTTTCACCTGTTACCAACCGGACCCTTCCATCATTAATTAACGATTCACCTTTGGGTTCGGCAATTAAAGCGCAGCTGGGTACAACACCCCAAGCACTTCATTCGCCACTTGTTGAACCATCCACATCATCCAATATTTTAACCTTTTTTTTATCATCTGCTGCATCTAGTAGACCTCGAGGGCTTTGATGATCATGACACCACTGACACGCTTTTTAAATGTTACCATTCTTATCCCTTTTATTTTATACCTGCGAAATTTTTTACCTGACTTCTTGAAACGTGATACATCCCTTCAGATTTTAATTAGGGTGAAGATAATAAGACATCTGCACATTAAAAAAACTTGATCGAAAAATAGGTATTTTACAGTTATATTTTTTCTTTCAGATCCCAGATTACGCCACAGCTGGCGAGGTCATGACATCCTCCACTTCGACTTCTCTGAGGGTATAACCAAGTACCACGTTAGTAACGCCACGCTTTTCGTTTACGTGAAAGGGGTGGAAAGGAAGCCGTTACCCAGTTTCCACATCGAGGTCTTGAAAGTATACAAGAACAACGATCACAGTGATTCACCAGGATTGCTGAAAGTAGCAGCTAAAAAAGTAACCCAACCTCAGGGGAAAGGGGATTTGTTATCCGTTGATATTACGTCCTTGGTTTCCGAGTGGTTCAAAAACTCCAGGGAAAACCTCGGCTTTGTTATCAGAGGATCTGTCAATGGGAAGAAGGTGGTTTTCACGGAAACCAAAGCTGATAAGGGAGGAAATAGTAAAGTAAGTTAAATTCGAACCATTTTAGAATAACGAAAATTGGACCTACTATAAAAGTAACTTCAAAATTGAAGGTTCCAGTAGTTTGGTGATTCATGATATTCAATAGTTCGACTAATGGGGTGATTCTGAACAAAAATGTTAGCCGTAACAGCGCTGTTAAATTTGACAGTCACCCTAATGTAAAAAAAAACGCTATTTTGTAAACTTTGCTGTAACGGCGATATAAAATAACATTTTCGGTGTTAAAATGCACTGTACATCATTGTAATGTTATTATTTTGATCGATTATACATTAATATAATATTATTATTTTGATTGATGTTATTTTAACACCGAAAATGTTATTTTACGTAGCCGTTAAGTTACAGTAAAATTTATAGAATAGTGCTTTTTTGACATCAGGGTGACTGTCAAATTTAACATCGCTGTTACGGCTAACATTTTTTGTTCAGAATTACCCCATAAAGGGCCTTAATTGCCAAACGAATCAATAGTTCGATTAAAGGGCCTTAATTACCAAACGAATTCGTTTGGTAATTAAGGTCCTTTAGTCGAACTATTGTATACTATAAAAGTACTTGCGTTACGTACTGATTTACGTTAAGAGTGGAGGGGGTATACTTTACTGTATTGCCCACCCGTCATAACGTATAACGTTACGTAACTACAATGTTCATAATTGAGACCTTCAGAATGATAAGTGGCTATGAACCAAAAATATTTTTTTCTTCAAACGTCATTAAAGTACAGCCTTATGTGACGCTTGGCAGGCTTTAACAACTCATTTTTATGTTCCTTGATTTCATGGTCATGTTCGTGCATTTCCGAAGTAAATCGGATACAATCTAGGCTGCACTGACAAGGAGTAAAAGGGTGGAGTAGAAATGGATTTTAGGCAACCCAATATACACTAACATTGCATTGTGTGTTGTATGTAAATTAAATGTAAAATTTTAAAATTATTTATTATATTACTATTTTAAAAATTTTGACGTTTGAAGAAAAAATAGCATGTTTTATTCGAAGTAAAAGAACTTTTTGTAAAGTACTTCTTTTACTCCTAATAAAACAATATACTATTTTAGTTAGGAGAAGCACCTTTCAAACTCAATGAAAATTTCAATATCATTTCTTGTATGTGGTTTTGCAATAGGAGTAGAATATTTGCAGTTTTCAATTTAAACTATACGGGTAATATCAGTGAGCAATTATACAGGGTGTCCCAGAGCTGGAAGTAACATTTCTCTAAAATGATATACCATGTGAATAAGATGGCGGATGGATTGAAATGCTTGACTTCTTCCATGTCATTAGAGGTTGTGGGTCGAGTCTGATACACCATACATTTTACATGATCCCGTTTCTGTCAATCCAATGTCCCGAGGTGGAAGTCTGTAAGCTATACGATTGTTTTCGTACAACGAAAATATCGTATTTTTGAATATATTGCTATCGTGACGGATTTTATCTCTTTTCAATAAATACAAAACGTGCATAAGGAAGAGATATAGAAAATCTGCTACCAAGCAACTTAGTCAACAAACGGTTTCTTCGTTGTACGAAAACTATCGTACAGCTTTACAGACTTCCACCTCAGGTAGCCAATTATTTAAATATTAGTTGTGTTTTTTTTACATACTTTGCTCGAGCAAATATGAGCAAATCATATTCAGTCTCATTTTCTCCTATAGAACTAAAAGGAGAAGGAAGTGATTTACTCGAGCAAATCAGTCAAATTTTGGTAAAAGAAACACACCTACTGTCTAACAATTCGATGAAAGTCCACATCTTGCTGAAACCACACGTCACTTCTTGTCACTAAGTCAAAATTTTACAACAATAATGGTAGTGAATTTCTTAAAACCTGGAGGACATCTCCCTATTATTCCTTCTCAAACATTTAAGTACCATTTATTTTGGTGATCAATTTTGCGGACCCTATGTGGGTTTTCCGTTGCATATTATGCATCTTGACAGGTCCATTGTTTTTTAAGGTAGCTTCGTCACTAATCAAAATTTTGTTTATTAAATTTACATCCGCGGCCCTCATGTTTTGTATCAAAACAGAAAATTTCTTCTCGAAGTAATTATCATAAAATCTGATATATTTTCAAAATGCGGTTGACTGAGGATTTTGATACTCGTACATCACACAAAATATGATCAAAACCCAATTTTGACTAATAGATCGATTCTGTGCAAATCTGTAACTATGAAAACCGTCCATTGCAAAACCCATATAATACCTTACAGATTTTTCCTTTACGGACATATTTATACAGAATTGCACCATAAGTTGGTTCATATGCACTTATCATTCTCATTGCCTCCTTAGAAGCTTTCTTTTTGGGAGTAAAATGTTCCTGTTGTAGGTAATCTGTCCTCAACGGTTCTTAACAATTTGTACTCTGACATCAAAAAGAACACACCAACGACAGCAAACGAGTTTCTTTGCGAAATTAACCTACAAATAAGTCACAATCAATCATGTTCTTTTTGACTAGCTTATTTGTTCCAGAGTTTCCCAATTTTGTAAGCCCCCTTGCTTTTGGTGCACCTACTAAAATCTGCAACAAGTTGCACTTTTAGAGATGGCGAAGTAAACAACCTAATGGGACAATTGATTTTGGATTATTTGTAGATTAGTTTAGCAGGGAAACTCGCTCGATGTCGTTGGCGCATGGTCATGATCTCAGAGTACAGGTAACCGTCGTTTTACGCTGAGGTTCCGTTCCGAGAGACACCGGCGTAAAATGAATACTGATTTTGAATCTGAATCTGAATCACTATTGTCGTTTAGGTTCAGGACAAATTACACCTTGATCATTTTACTCCCAAAAAGAAAGAGGCTTAAACCTAAGCAGCTCTTGTTTGCTCTTGGTGCACCAAGAGCAACTCTGGAACAGATAAGCTAGCCAAAAAGAACATGCGTGGTATGTTCTGGAACTGTTCCGAACTGTTCAGAGCAATTCGTAGCCAAAAAAGCGGCTCTGGATGAAGGGTTCTGTAGCTAATTTGACCTTTCATTAGTTGGGATCGAATTTAAATTGATTAATAAATTCAGAGTTTTCGATTTGTTGTAAATCAGTTGGTTTTAAAGTAGAAACGTAGTAGAGTAGTTAAAACAATCTTTGTGGAATGAAATTGAGCGTGCAATTACAGATTTAATGAAAGGCGCTTTTTGAAGTAAAATATGAAATGATCCTTTCGGTTACTGATAAGACGCTCACGCACTTCGCAGCGATAATGTATTGTATGTAATTGAGATTTCTTATCGCTGACACGAGGCGCTAAAAAGATAGGCTTTGGTGTTAACACGATAAATCTCATCAATGCCGAATTGCGCAAATTACATGTTTTATCGTAATTTTTATTGCAGGTACCCTTCGTGGAGGTTACAATGCGGGAGGCGAAGAGGAGGTACCGTCGTAGTGCAGGGCTTAACTGCGACGAGAAGACGACCCAAACAATCTGCTGCAGGTATCCACTGACGGTGGACTTCGAGGAGTTCGGATGGGATTTCATTATAGCTCCTAAGAGATATGAAGCCAATTATTGCGCTGGAGATTGTCCTTTCATCACTCTTCAGAAACACGCGCATACCCACCTTATGCAGATGGCCTCACATAATACAGCAGGCCCATGCTGCTCGCCGCGTAAAATGAGCGCCATCTCCATGCTCTATTTTGACCAGCAGATGAACGTCGTCTACGGAAGCCTACCAGGAATGGTAGTCGAAAGGTGCGGGTGTACGTAAAAGCCAAAAAGTGCGCGAACTTTTTTTTTTATTATTTATTCATCAGAGCGTGGTACCCTTGTAAATAGAAAATATTTTTATACAACAAATTGAAACCGAAAAAATGTTTTAAATCTTCCAAACTGTACTTAAAGTGAAGAAATAAACAACGCACGATTGTGCTTGAATGACGATTAAGTCGCACCTTATTTCATTCGGTTTCTGAAACCCCTTAAAGACTTTTTTAGAATTACTAATGTAAATTATTGTAAATACATGTGATATGTGATTAATGTACGAGTCCAAAATATGGTTCAAATACTATTTAAAAAAATATTTTTTTATTTTATTATCTAATTAATTCCTCGCAAATCCATTCTGAAAATTAATTATTTAAATAATCTTAAATTGGAAAAGGCCATTGATATAATGTCAACTTAACGTCCTGGCCTTTTCCAATTCAAGATTATTTCAATACAAAAGTAAGATTTGCATTCATATTAATTTTTTAATAAATTGAATAAATAAATATTTTTATCACTTTTTCATTTTTAATATTATTAAATAAAAAATTTAAATACTCGATGATAATTTTTAAGTAAAGTTTGTAAGATAATTTTTTATCTTGCAATTCTAATCATTAAATATTTAATTATAAACAAAATTACATATTCCAAAAAAATTATTTTTAATGACCCCGATTTGCTTTAATCCATTTTCCGGTTTCACAATTGCTTGGGTTAACCTTTTAAATCTTGATGAAAAAAAATGGTAAAAATTCTTACTTTTTTTTTGCAAATTTTTAAATTAATATTTTGGACTCATTGTATATATTTATAAATAACAACCCCTAAATTTAAAAGTTTTAATGTCCAGTGATTTTAGGTGATAACAAGTGACAAATAATAAATTGAACATCTGATAGTTAATTGAAAGTGATAAGCGCATGAAGGCAAAAATTGTATGCAGAAAATGATATTTTTACTAAAATTGTGTGCTAGATCTCAAACTTTCGATTGGTTGATTTGTAATTATTTAATTAATGTGGTAAAAGGTGTGTACGCAAGTTCAAGGCGCCGATCATTTTAAATCAAACAGTATTTTTCAAAGCACCTTCGAACTTTCGCCTGCACGCCTTTTAATTGTTTTTTTTTGAAGAAACGTTTTTTTTGCTTTCATGGCGAATGTAATAGGAGATGTAAGTTCTAGGTTTTTGCTAAATAAAAATATAAATAAATATTTTTTCGTTTAATTTTCCACATTTTTAATACCCAGTATTTTGATCTCAAAAAATTGAAGCTATTTTTTATGATAATTACTGTTTGAGTGCCAAATTTATTTTTGGACAACTAATTATTTTTTATGGCTTAAATGAAATATATATATACCTACTTCCCTTTTTTATTGCCAAAAAGATTAGACCAACTTCCAATTTCTTTAAAATTTCAAGAAAATCGACTGGGAGTAAAAGTAAGTGACATCCTGAAACTGGAACAAAAATAGTTATTTATGCACCTAGGTAGTAAAGTGACTGATTTTAATCCCGACGATGTTTTGTTTCCCGAGGCAAAGCCGAGGGAAACAATCAGAGGAGGGATTAAATTCACTTTACTACCTCGGTGCATATAGAATTTTTTGCACTTTTTTAATAGGTAAAAGTTTTCACAATAATTTAATTATATGGCTATCGCTGTGACTTATATCAGTTCTCATCGGACGGCGACGGGTATTTTTATTCGCCCGTCATAATGATCTATACAGCAACTTTCATAAAATATAGATAATTGTAGATTAATATTATAATTATTGTAATTGATTTTATAAATTTAAAAAAATAATAATTAACTTCACAATAAATAAAGTAGGTAAGTTTTGATGCAGGAATAAAGTTTACCAAGTTTAAAAGATTTTGAAACATTTACAGATCTAACAAATTGATTGAATCGATTCTGTGTACACTTAAAACACCTTTAAATTTAAAATTTAGTATCAATCTATAAAATAATAAACTGTACATAATACAATCCCCGAC
The DNA here is from genome assembly GCA_963971135.1 of Stenus bimaculatus. Lineage (NCBI taxonomy): Eukaryota > Metazoa > Arthropoda > Insecta > Coleoptera > Staphylinidae > Stenus > Stenus bimaculatus. The sequence continues at coordinate 48,816,770 of OZ020181.1, forward strand.
CCCAGAATAAAAATCAAGTTCCGTTCCAAACCAAACCAAATAAATTTATTAGAGGTTAGAATTCACTCAATATATTGGTGGTGTTTAGACTAGACTGAAGTTTGCAACGATTGTGATTTCGCGGCAAATTCAGACAAATTACAAGATTATGACTAATTTTAATTTTTAATGACAAGTTACGTGAGCGGGAGTAAAGTGATGACAAATGACGTGGGCGGGAGTAAAGTAATGACAAGACAGGGAGTAAAGTAAAATTTGACAAGAGACAGGAAATGTGACGTTTTAGTCTCTATCAATAAGGACTAAACTAGCTCATTATATATAGAAAGTGCAAAAAAGCTATTATTGCTGATATCTGATATTTAAAAACAAAAATAGGTAAGTACTTATGGATGTACAAAAAATTACTATGATTTTTGTATTCAATTCTTTTAACACAACAGGATATAATCCTGGTTATTTTCTCCACTTGTAAATTCTTTTGAATTTTCCTGTTTTTTGTAAAACACCATTTTTTACTTATTGAGACTAGTCTGATAGTAATGGTATGATAGTAGCCGCATATCTGGGCATGTGATGGCTTAGGTCAGTAACAAAAGAATGTGCACTGATAATAACATAATTATTGCTTTCTTGTAAATAAACAATCAAAGCTACAATGCGCTATTTTTATTTTCTATTTTTATTTTTAATTCTAGAACGAGGGTAAAGTAAGTCGTACTTGATATTTATAAACAATAATCCAAAGTCATAACAATTTTTCTAGAGTTGGACAAAACTGAATGGTTTTTGTTCATACTAATTAGAATAACTTCGCTGGACTTGCGGAGAGCAGTCCTCCTCTTCCAAAAATCCCAAAAAGACTTGATTTTAAGAAACTTTAAAGGCCATCCAATTTCTTAGAGATTTCCACGGAAATGGAAATAGATAAAGTTCATCAGCCCAATTTTTGGTGTTTTATAAAGCTGAAGATTAGAAATATTTATAACCGTTAGTGGTTTAAACTAAAACTAGTTTTTGAGATTTTATGAGTTCTTAATAGGCGATAAAATATCAGGCTAATATCTAAAATTCTATCAAAACTAATCCAACATACTTTTCCAACAACCAATAACATTCCTCAGAAAGCCCAAAAATTGGAACACCTATTAGCGATTGAAGAGCAGTTTTTCAAAAATCCCAAAAATACATGATTTTCAGAAACTTGATAAAAACTGCTAAAAAAATATTTGGCCAAGTGCAAATCATTTTTGCTTGCATCTAAGATTTTCAGAAACTTTTAAGGTCATCCAATTTCTTAGAGACTTTCATGGAAATATATAAAGTTCATGAGCCCGATTTTTAGTGTTTTAGAAAGCCGAAGATTAGAAATATTTATATTCGTTATTAGTGCTTTAAACTAAATTTACTAGTTTTTAAGTTTTTATGAGTTCCTAACCGGCGGTAAAAAAACAGGCCAATATCTAAAATTCCATCAAAACTAATCCAACATACTTTTTCAACAACAAATAACATTCTTTCGAACGCCTGAAAATTGGTAACACCTTTTGACGATTGAAGACCAGTTTTCCAAAAATCCCAAAAACACATAACTTTCAGAAACTTGCTAAAAACTAATAAAAAATATTTGGCAAAGTGCAAATCATTTTTACTCGCATCGAAGATTTTCAGAAACTTTTAAGGTCATCCAATTTTTTAGAGATTTTCATGGAAATAGTTAAAGTTCATCAGCCCAATTTTTCGTGTTTTAGAAAGCTGAAGATTAGAAATATTTATAATCGTTAGTGGTTTAAACTAAAACTAGTTTTTGAGATTTTATGAGTTCTTAATAGGCGATAAAATATCAGGCTAATATCTAAAATTCTATAAAAACTAATCCAACATACTTTTCAACAACAAATAACATTCCTCAGAAAGCCTAAAAATTGGAACACCTATTAGCGATTGAAGAGAAGTTTTTCAAAAATCCCAAAAAACCGCTAAAAAATATTTGGCCGAGTGCAAATTATTTTTGCTCGGATCGAAGATTTTCAGAAACTTTTAAAGACATCCATTTCTTAGAGGTTTCCATGGAAACATTTAAAATTCATCAGCCCAATTTTTGGTGTTTTAGAAAGCTGAAGATTAGAAATATTTATAATCGTTAGTGGTTTAAACAAAATTTACTAGTTTTTGAGATTTTATGAGTTTTTAATAGGCGATAAAAAATCAGACTAATATCTAAAATTTTACCAAAACCAATCCAACATAGTTTTTCAACAATCAAAGAAAGGCCAAAAATTGGTAACACCTACTGGCGATTGGAGAGCAGTTTTCCAAAAATCCCAAAAATACAAGATTTTCAGAAACTTGCTAAAAACTGCTAAAAAATATTAGGCCAAGTGCAAATCATTTTTGCTCGTATCGTAGTTCGATGCTCCATTTACGGGACTGCTAGCGCCAAGACTACGATATTCCCTACCGTTAAGGTCATCCAATTTCTAACAGATTTCCATAGAAGTAATAAAAGTCCATCAGCCCAATTTTTGGTGTTTTAGAAAGGTTGCTAAAAACAGTTTAAGCCCGGTTTTAAACTGACAAGTGTGATAGTTTTTGAATGAATTTTCTGTCAAGCTTGTCAGTTTAAACTAGTTTTAACTTAAACTTTTTTGTGCAACCCACTATTAAGGCGCGTTTTGCGAGAAATTCCATCAAAACTATTCCAATATACTTTTTCAACAATCAAAATAACATTCTTCAAAAAGCCCATAAAATTGATAACACCTATTGGTGTTTCAAATTAATTTCTCGCCAAACATGACGTTAGAAGTTCAGTACAAAGCACTTGAACCTTGAACACTGACAACTGAAAGTTATTTGGCAATCATGACAACATAATGGCAACTAGCCCACTTATGATGTAATCCCTTAAGTTTCCCATTCCCATAGTTTTTACAGTCTTCAAGTCCCTTCATTCAAAACCTTATCAAGAAAGCTCAAAAATCTTTAAAACTGTAAAATTTTGGACAATTTTGAGTTTTTGTGTTTTCTTAATTCTGCATATATTTTTCTTCTATCCCGAAATCCACCTTCATTTTTGTAATTGTTCAAGATTTTTCCATTTAGTTTCCAAATTTCTTTCAAAGTATTGAAAAGACTACACCTTCTTCTTGTTTCTATAATTTTGCTAAAATGTTTTCGTAGTAATTTTTTTACGTCGAAAACTTTTGTTTCTGGGTAGTGAGATGTTTTAGTAGTAAAAAATATGTTTGTTAAAACTGGAGGTAAAAATGAAGCACCTTTCTCGAGATTCGACCTTTTGGTCACCTTGCTGCGTTCATTGAAAAAAGGTGAACGTTTCCAAAAGCAACCAATTAAATCTAAGATGGTCATTTTTCAATATTTCGTTGTTAATCGATGCACTTGAGCTCATGGCGAGGCGAAAAAAGGAGCAAAAGAACGCCGGTAATATTTGGGTCACTTCAATTTAACATATCAAGAGGCGGGGCGCAAAAAAGAGTCGATCTTAATTTCGGTGCACTTTTTCTCAATTGATAAATTGCATCTGTCCAATTTCGTACCGCCAAATTCTCACACTGTGCACTCGCACACAGATGCAATTAATAAAAATCGCATTTCGGGTGGGAAACCCTCGTGGGACCCTGTCGCGCCTCAATCTACCAGGATTCAAGGACGATTTTTAGTTAGATGCAGTTTTGCCGCTTTTCGACATCCTTTGTTTCGCCAGAGCCAATGACTTAAGTTGGGTGATGTCATTCACGACTTTTTTTGCTTGTTCACGCTGTTTTTGCATATTCCCCATATTTTTACATTTGTTTATTTTCCAAGGAGATTATTTATTAGGATAGGTCATGCAAATACCTCAGTAATTTCTAATTCCCACCAATAAATTCAAATAACAAGATTTTCAAAACTTGTGAAAAAATTTAGAATTTATGAGAAAAATCTTCTGGATTTTGGATAAAAGAAAAATATGTTCAGGATTGAGGAAGCCCTAAAACTAAACATTGTCCAAATTCGTAGTTTTACAGATTTTTGGAGCTTTCTTGATAAGGTTTCGAATGAAGTGATTTGAAGACTATAAAAACTATATGTGTTTCGAATTTTTGGGTTGTTTGAAGAATGTTGGTGATTGTTGAAAAAGTATGTTGGATTAGTTTTGAAAGAATTTCTCGTGTGTTAATTGCATAATTTTTGAAATGAGTGTTTTCAAACGGGCAAACAAGATTGTTATCTGCAAACAGGTAACTAAACGATCCAAATAAAGCTTTGGGATTGCATTTTTTGCTCATGAGATGGACATTGTTCTGTTAGTTTCGAGTTGCAGTATCTGAACGTGCTAATAGCAGCCGTTAACGACACACATCCGGGTCGATCGCGCCCTGAAAATTCCAGAAAGAGTAATTTTGTTGGATCTGATATTAAGCGTCACAATTAATTTTCGGCGATTGCTATTAATTAGTGTGTGATGAACTGCTTGTCTAGCCGCTAGTTGCACTAGGTTAGGGGTCATTTCATTCCTACTCCTGACCTAACACTACAATTGGTACAATAGCCGCCTGTCCCGAAATGCAAGGTCAATGTCGAACAATCAAATCCATTTTGGTTATTTAGGACCGCTAGAGGAGACAGGAGACAGGTGGCACCTTCAAGGGGCCCGCGGAAAAATTCGCTGCCGACCAGTTTTTTCGGCTATCAATGCAAGTTACAAAAAATTAGTTTCGAGCAGGTTTTTGTTTTTTATCCTTTTTTTCTGTGTAGAATGCAGTTTTTTGTTTCTTGCTGAAAAGCCACCTAATTCGCGGATTAAACCATGACCAACGTAACAACGAGTAATAGACTTGTCTAGCGGAAGATAGAGCGTTCACCGTCACAAGGCTTAATTGTAAACAAACCTCGACCCTGATCTTCAAAAATTATTCTATTTACTTTTTATACAATTTACCGCTCACATTAAACACCTCCAAATATCACAAATTATTCACTTCTGCCGCATTAATCTACATAAATACACCAACTTTCTTCAAATAATTATACAATCTATATAAAAGTAATTTTAATTTTTTCGATAAAAAGTCTTAACGAAAAATTTTAAAACCAAAAATTTGAAAATATGCTCGAATTGCTAATTAAACAGGGAAAGAAGAAGAAATTACAAAATGTCGATTAAAGAGTCTAATCAAGTTTCGACCAAACGGACAACACATTAAAGATTCCTGGAATAAACGAAATATTTCAATGGTTTTGTAAAAGTATATTCCAAAAATGTTTGTACTATTTAACGAAAGATCATTATAACTTGCCGATGTCGAAGTTGGTTGAATATTTTGAATGTCGAAAAACTTTTTTCGTTCATTTGGTAATTTTGATTACATGTCGAATAAAGAGTCTATTCAAGTTTGGACCAAAAGGACAATGTATTAAAGATTCCATTTCATTGGTTTCGATCAAATTTCTTTCGATTTTTTTTTGTACCTTAAACGGAAGGTCATATTAACACACTTGTCGATTAATACTTGAAAATTTCCAATGTCAAAAGTACGAGAAAACACGAAAAACATAATTTTTCGATCATTTGGAAATTTTGATAGTGATTACAAAATGTCGACTAAAGAGTCTACTCAAGGTTCGACCAAAAGGACAATGCATTAAAGATCCCATGAATAAGCGAAATATTCTAATGGTTTTGTTAAAATTACTTTCTAAAAATGTTTGTACTTCTTGAACGAAAGTTCGTACAAACCACTTGTCGATTAATAGGTTGGGTGAATATTTTGAATGTCAATAGTTCAAAAATCACGAAAAACAACTTTTTGGGAAGGTATTTTAAACCTTTTCGATCATTTGGTAATTTTGATGGTAATTACAAAATGTCTATTAAAGAGTCTACTCAAATTTCGACCAAAAGGACAATACATTAAAGATTCCATGAATAAACGAAATATTCTAATGGTTTCATTAAAATTCCTTTCCAAAAATGTTTCTACTTGTTGAACGAAAGATCATACAATACACTTGTCGATTAACAGATTGGTTGAATATTTCGAATGTCAAAAATTCGAAAAACACGAAAAACATAACTTTTTGGAAACAAATTTAAAATCTTTTCGATCATATGGTAATTTTGATGGTAATTAGGAAATGTCGATTAAAGAGTCTACTCAAATTTCGACCAAAAGAATAATACATTAAAGATACCACGAATAAACGAAATATTCTAATGGTTTCATTAAAATTCCTTTCCAAAAATGTATGTATTTCTTGAATGAAAGATCATACATTACACTTGTCGATTAATAGGTTGTGTGAATATTTTGAATGTCAAAAGTTCGAAAAACACGAAACACATAACTTTTTGGAAAGGTATTTAAAATCCTTTCGATCATTTGGTAATTTTGATTGTGAATACAAAATGTTGATTAAAGAGTTTACTCAAATTTCGACCAAAAGGACAATACTTTAAAGATTTCATGAAGAAACAAAATATTCTAATGGTTTCGTTAAAATTCCTTTCCAAAAGTGTTTGTACTTCTTGAACGAAAGATCATACAATACATTTGTCGATTAATAGGTTGTGTGAATATTTTGAATGTCAACAGTTCGGAAAAACACGAAAAACATAACTTTTTGAGAAGGTATTTCAAACCTTTTCGATCATTTGATAATTTTGTTTGCAATTACAATATGTCGATTAAAGAGTCTACTCAAATTTCGACCAATAGGACAATACACCAAAGATTCCATGAATAAACGAAATATTCTAATGGTTTCGTTAAAATTCCTTTCCAAAAATGTTTGTACTTCTTGAACGAAAGATCATACCTACAATACACTTGTCGATTAATAGGTTGTGTGAATATTTTGAATGTCAACAGTTCGGAAAAACACGAAAAACATAACTTTTTGAGAAGGTATTTCAAACCTTTTCGATCATTTGATAATCTTGTTTGTAATTACAATATGTCGATTAAAGAGTCTACTCAAATTTCGACCAAAAGTACAACACATTAAAGATTTCATGAACAAACGAATTATTCTAATGGTTTCGACAATTTTTCTTTCCAAAAATGTGTATACTTATTAAACGAAAGATGGCAGAACACACTTCGACACTTGTCGATTATCAGGTTGGTTGAATATTTCGAATGTCAAAAGTTCGAAAAACACGAAAAACATGACTTTTTGGAAAGGTATTTAAAATCTTTTCGATCAATTGGTAATTTTGATTGTGAATACAAAATGTCTACTCAAATTTAGACCAAATGGCCAATACATTAAATATTCCACGAATAAACGAAATATTCTAATGGTTTCGTTAAAATTCCTATCCAAAAATGTTTGTACTTCTTGAACGAAAGATCATACATTACACTTGTCGAATAATAGGTTATGTGGATATTTTGAATGTCAATAGTTCGGAAAAACACGAAAAACATAACTTTTTCGAAAGATATTTAAAACCGTTTCGATCATTTGGTAATTTTGCTGGAATTACAAAATGTCGATTAAAGTGTCTACTAAAATTTCGACCAAAAGGACAATACAATAAAGATTCTACGAATAAACGAAATATTTCGATGGTTTCGGTAAAATTCCTTTCCAAGAATTTTAAAACTTATTAAAATGAAAGAACATATAACACATTTGTCGATTAACAGGTTGGATGAATATTTCGAATGTCGAAAATACACGAAAGAATTTTGGGACAGTATTAAAATTTTAAACGTTTTTGATAATTTGGTAATTTTACTGGTATAAGTACAATTGATCATCACCTATTGAGAATTTCGATTACACATAGATGGCGCTATTATGACATAAATTTTGTAACAAAATGGAGGAAGGCGAGTAAAGGCTTTATTGTGTGTTTTTATTCGTTCTACTAACTTCTATTTTTTGTGACTAAAAATTGATTAGTTCCTACATATAAATTTTACATAAATAGGTTTTTATTTGTTACTCCACTACTAGGTTTATCAAATGACCACCAGAGGTCGTATCTCATTTTCGAAATCGCGAAGAAAGGCGGCTAATCTGGGGTATTGTTTTTTTTTGTAATCTAAAAGTGTTTTGTAGTAAATAAAATTGATTGTATTTGAATCCTGTGAAACGTGGGGTGTTATTCTCGCGTGTTATAGGCAACCAATTAAACTAATAAACATTTATTCGCGATTTGTAATAAAAAAGAGGCATTTTGCAATTCGCTTTCCTGCATGAAATGCATAATGCGTTTAGGTGGTTAAACGCGAGGGTGCGCCGGTAATATCGGGTTAAAAGGGGTGATATGTATACTTTGTCGAGGCCATAAGAATACGCCGGTGGTATCGGATTGTTACAAGCAAAAATGGTTAATTAAGGCGATAACGTCGCAAATCCATCACGCAAATGTTCGACATTCGATCGGCGGAGGTGCGTTGCACGGGCCTCCCCCGCACATGCGACGCATATCGAATTGCACGCGTATTTTTTAATTAAAAACTTCAAATATCATAAAATTTCGAGAATGAACTAGGCAACTAAGGTAACAGGATCAAAACAAATTTCGTGGAATTTACTGTAGGCAACTTAGTTTACGAGTAAAGAAAACTGCCGTTCGACTTGCAGGTTTCATAGATTACCACAAGGAGTCCAACAAATTTAAAGAAAAATTTAATTCAATTTAAATTAATGGCGTAATTTATAAATTAATCGATTGAAGCCATGTATATTTTATCAATCTGTTCATTTCTGCTTTTAAATAAATAAAAACTAATTTTCACAACACATTAGATAACTTTTAGTATTTAATTTTCTTATCATAAATTTTCCGTGAACACGTTTACTCCACAAAGCAGTAAGATATCCACCTAAAACCTCATTAAAACGATCAATCGACCAAATAGCACGATCATTTCATTTTTTTTTAAATCCTTCCTGATATCTGAGATGTCGGATGTCGGTCAATCTTCCATAGATTAACCTTTAGAGTTTTGAAGAAAAATATTCTCTCGTAGAAATTTTCGATCGGTCAAGGCGATGAATAATACAAAAAGACTTTATCTAGAGTTTCATGAAAAAGGGGCGTATGAACCATTTTTTTGGGAAATAGTCTTTTAAACCCATTTCAAAGTGTTAAATACTAAAGATGTTTTTTGTTGTTCCTATAAAATTTTAAAATTTGTTCCATGAATCCCCGATGTAAATAATCGAAAAACTAATGAAAATTCAAATCATCTCAAAAAAAGTTGAAATGTGACCAGCAGACTAAATGGTATGAACTACATAACAAAGTATTTTAAAAAAGGTGCGCTGGAAAATGGCCTAAAGCATCCTAAACGGAAAACAGCCTAAACGGAAAATGGCCTAAACGCAAAGTGGTAAAACAGAAAATAGAATAATCCAGAAACCGGAAAGTATCATAAAGTTCTTTGGCATAACGGAAAGCAGCATAACGGAAAATAGCAGAAACAAAAAATGGCCTAAACGGAAAATAGCCTAATCGGAAAATAGCCTAAACGGAAAATAGCCTAAACGTAAAATGGCCTAACGGAAAATGGCCTAAACGGAAAATGACCTAAACGGAAAATAGCCTAAACGGAAAATAGCATAATCTAGCAACCGGAATGTGGCATAATGTACTTTTTACTTTAGCATAAACGGAAAATGGTCTAAACGGAAAGAATTTTTCGATCACTCAATGAGATGAATAATACAAAAAACTTTGTAAATTGTCGAAATACAGGGTGACTTGTAAGTGGCCGTATTTCTTTCAGGAGGTGAAAAGCCAAGCGCATTTGCGACAAATTTAATCATTTTATTCATTATCCAAATCCTCATCGCTTTCGAGATATTCCAGGATTTAAGTTTTCTTAGAATTTCATTACCTGCTATCGCCATTTTGCAAATTTTTAGAAAAGTATAAAGTTTTTTTCTAATATTTCGGTTCACCTCACCAGTTTAATTATTGGTACCAGTTATGTAGCAAATATTATGTAAATTGCTTCATGGGAAAAAATACACGAGGTAAAAGTCACATTTGTAGCAAAGCGATTTAACGAAGTTGTTCTGGAATATCTCGAAAACGATGAGGATTTGGATAATGCATGTATAGTTTATTTATTTAGAAAACCACCTTTTTCGCAGGAGAATTGGTCGCACTAAGATGCCAGCACTTAATAATCACGTGACCTGCCTGTCGTTCATGATTGGACGGCTGAGCGGGAGTTTGGTGGGACGCGTATGCTGGAGTAGGGAATCGGGGGACGCGACCGCTGACGAGTTTGACCAAGTTGGCCAAATAAATAATAGCTGCTGAAAAGGTGGTTTTCTAAATAAATAAACTATAATAGTAAAATTTGTTGCAAATGAGCTTGTCTATCATTTCCTGAAAGAAATACGGCCACTTACCAGTCACCCCTGTATTTATGTAAATTCGATTAATCTGATAAATAAGCATCATCGTCTTCGCAGAAATAGTAAAAATTACCAGTCGACCAAATGGTAGACTTGTAACAGAATATTTTAAAAATGAGTGGTTAATTGAAATCTCAAAAAGATTTACAAGGTTTTTGAAAAAAATTGTAAAAAATGTTAGTGCGTCAAATAGCATGACCATTACAAAATTTTCCAAAAACAAATGATTGGTTGTAGTCCACATGAGATGTCGAACAATCTTCCATAGATGATTCTTTAGGATTTTGAAGAATAATATTAGTCGAGCAAAACCGTTTTGTATAATTTTTCGATTAGTCAAGGATATAAAAAATTTATGTAAATTATCCAAATACTTATATGTAAATTCGATTATCTCATGCCGGATTTCCTCCAAACGGACAAAGTGGAAACAAGGGAAAACTCATGTAGAAAAAACAAAACTGCGACTTGTTCGAAAGATTTTCGTGTTTTACGACTGTTTCTGTTGTATTTTTTTGTTTTCAGAACAGTTTTGGTATAAACGCATCAGGAATTGAAAAAGAATGATGAACATAATTTCTCTGTACTAATCCGAAAGAAGAAGCTTCAAGCAATTAAGGTGATAGACGGCAAATTTCAGCGTTGGATTTTGAAAATCGCTTGATATTTGCGGTTTAGATCATATGTTTTTCAGTGGAGCATTTTTAAATTTTCTTTTTTGGTACACAGAAGAGTCTTGTGACTACCAATTTCTTCTTTTTTTTTGTCACAGACCACTGTAGAAACCAACTACAAGCAAATATCAAGAAATCTTCCTCCCAATACATGATTGTAGTTTTTCGACTCCAACTCAATTAAAAATGACTACGTTTATCTCGAGCAACTCAACGCAGCTTAAATTCGGCTTGGGTTGACCTCTACCATTTGAAGTACACATGTAAAAGGTCAAATCAAGCCCGAATTGAAGCTGGCTTTACCTGCTCGATCTAATCTTAGTCATTGACTAGAAGCAAAAAAGAACTGGAACAATATCCTGCCAGCACATAGATGTCTTCGGAGAAAAAAAGATAAAATGACCACTCGATCAAATAGGATGACCTTTAACAAAGTATTTAAAAAATAGTGACTACTTGAAATATCAAAAAGACTAACTAGGTCTTTGACGAAAATTGTTAAAAGTGTTGTCGACCAAATGGGATGACCATTAAAAATTTTTCGATGTTGAAAAATCTTCCACAGATTAATGTCTAAGGTTTTGAAGAAAAATATTAGTCGAGCAAATGCCTCTCGTAGAATTGTTCGATCTGACAAGGCCACGGATAATGCAAAACGACTGGTCGAAATACTTCTCACATAGGTGCATCATCGTCTTCGGAGAAAAAAAGTTAAAATGACCAGCCGACAAAATGATAGGACCTCAAATAGAGTAACTCTTTGAAATGTCAAAAAGACTTACAAGGTCTTTAAAGAAAAATGTTAAGAATGTTAAGAATGTTAGACGACCAAATTACAAAATTTTCCAAATACCAAACGAATAGTTGAAATCCATAAGATATGTTGAACATTCTTCCGAAGATAAACCTTTGGGTTTTAAGCAAAATATTTAGTGCAGTCGAGGATATGGATAATTAAAAATACAAAAAAAATTCATAAGTATGTAAATTCGATTCATTTTACATGAATGAATCATCTACTTCGGAGAAAACGGTAAAAATGACCAGTCTACCAATGAAAATGAAAATGAAAGAGTATTTTATAAAAGATTGACTACTTGAATTGTGAAAAAACAAAAAGACTTACAAGATCTTTGAAGAAAAATGTTATAAATGTTAGTTGACCAAATGGTATGACTTTTCCAAAATTTTCTAAAAACAAATGAATGGTTGAAAACCACATGAGATGTCGAACAAACTTCCGTAGATTAACTTTTGGAATTATGAAAAAAATATTAGTCGAGCAAATGCCTCTCCTAGATTTTTTCGATCAGCCCAAGAGATGATCATCTCGCATGGATTAATTATCGTTTTAGGATAAAAAAGTTAAAAGGACCAGACGTCCAAATAGTATGACAAATAACAGAGTACAGGTAAACGTCGTTTTGCGCCGGTTCGGTTAACCCCGATTTAACTTAGAATTTAAGGCTTGAGTTTGAAATTCTCTTGATATTTGTGATTTTGGTCATAACTTTTTTTCCAGTGGAGCTTTTGTAAAATTTCTTTTTTTGGTATAAAGAAGAGTCTTCTGGCTACTAATTTCTTTGTTTTTGTTTTAGTAGGTGAAACCAAATAATCATACGGGGGCAGTAAAACGGGCTCTTTACAAAAAATGTTCGCTTAGCGGCTCCTTGACAATTTCTTTTAATTTTTGGGATGCTGTAAATAGTTTAAAAATATATTTAAAACAAAAAAACGCAACATCAAAGTCTTCGTTTATATCTTAACTTATTTCTAGCGTTGGAAAAAAAATATAATTTCAATTAGTTTTTTAGAATGTTTCAAGGAGCCGCTAAGCGAATATTTTTTATAAAGCGCCCGTTTACTGGTGCCGTATGATTATTTGGTTTGACTTACCAAAACAAAAAAAGAAGAAATTGGTAGCCACAAGACTCTTCTATATACCAAAAAAAGAAATTTTAAAAAAGCTTCAATGGAAAAAAAATATGACCAAAACCACAAATATCAAGCGAATTTCAAAATCAAGCGCTCAAATTTTCCGACTATCCTCTTAAGTTTTACCATAACTTTTTTTGGTGTTACTTTTTTTGTAATTTCAACTTATTTTCTCATATAACAGATAATTTACTATGAAAAAGGTATACCTGTTAAAAATCGATAAATCTAATAGTTTTAAAGATAATCTTAATTAAAGTTTAATAATTTTGGTAAAATTTATTATTTTGTATTAAATCAAGTAGGCCGAAATTAATATTTAATATTTTAAAAAAATTAAAACGTTTTTACGATTTTATCACACAAATAGAGCAGCTCTTTTGTATTTTTTAATCATCTTCTAAAATAATATTCAATCATACATTCTATTAATAATGGTATTTAGTATTTAGGGAATGGCCTACTTGATTTAACAATAAAAGCACACTTTTATTTTTATTTCGAAATTTTAATTGAGATTATCTCGAAAATGGTTGGATTTAGCGATTGTAAACAAGTATACCTTTTTCATAGGAAATTATTTATTTTATAAGAAAATCAGTTAAAATTGCATAAAAACTGATAACAGAAAAAGTTATGGTAAATCTTGTATTCTAAAGTTTACGTAAACTGGTAGTAAATGAATGACAAATTGCAAAACTAGTATACCATATCATAAAGCACTAAAAATTAGCCCCCATGGCGGATTTTATCGAGATAACTTCATAGGAAGAAAAGTTATGTGGATTTTAATTTTTTGAAAAGTGAATTTTAACTGGGTGTAACTTTCCAGGGAAGCATTTTTGGGTAAAGTGTTAGAGGAACTTCTCACCTTAATTTGAGGTGATAAACACAATCTACTATGACTGTCCAACTTATTATGGGACACCCTGTATATTAGTCAAGCAAATGCCTCTCGTAGAATCGGTAGAATTGTTTGATTTGTCAGCAAGGACATAGAAATTACAAAAAGATTACGTAAGTGGTCGAAACAGAGTGATTTAAAAAATAGACTACTTGAAATGTTAGAAAGACTTACAAGGTGTTTGAAGAAAATGGTTAAAAATGTTAGTCAATCGAATAGCATGATCGTTCGAAAATATTCCGAAAAAAACGAATGGGTGAAATCCACATGAGATCTCGAGTGTCCATAGAATAACCTTCCAATAGGACCTCCACACGATCCGAATTTATCGGACGGTCGGATCCGATCAAATTCAATGATCAATGCTATGCAAATCAGTAAATCCTGACAGGAAAAATATACCTATGAGGTTTGTTATATGAGTTGCAATGGACGGTTTCCATAGTTACCTTACGGATATTTTCTGTAGGTGTACAAACACAGCAGATTACCCGCTCTTGTCTTGAGTCAGTCCGCTATGGACATACCTGCTTTGTTTGTGTTTTTACCATTACACGCTTTTTGTATGTCCATAGCACATAGCACGGCGCGGAGTGACTCAGGCATGCGCGTGTAATCGGCGCCGGTAATCTGAAAGCGGGCAAAAGCGGGTAACCTGCTTTGCTTGTGTTTGTACACTAAGGACTTACAGATTTGCACAGAATCGACCTATAAATCGGATCCACACGGTCCGATCTGAGCAACCGATTCTGCCACCTCCTGCACTGTAAAGCGTCCGACCTTCCGATCTGGTAATTTACCTCCACAGGGTTTACCTTTCGATCTGACCAAATTCTATCCGACCGTCCGACCGCGTCGGATCGTGTGTAGGCGTTTTAAGTCTTTGAAGGAAAGGGTTAAAACGATTAGACGAACAAATGGGATGATTGAGTTTCAAAGGATAAAGCGATCAATCCAATATGTGACAGATTAAAAAACTGTGGTATTTAGGTTTTGAAGTAATCGAACAAATGGTGTATGAAAATCAAAATTTTGTTGAAAAATAAGTTGTTGTTGTTTATAAATGAGTTGTTGAAGTTTGTCGTTTGTCGAAGGAATGTAAAAACGCCGATTTAAAAATGTTGTGAATGTGCTATAAATGGGAGTTATGTGGTGGGCGAAATCGGAACGCACGCGGAATTCAATGAGGCAGGACTTGGATAGTTGGATACGGGTCGGGCCGCGGCCCCGTGTCATCGCGCAAAACGTTTATTGTTATTATTTTTATTCATTCGGGGCGAATCGATCGACTGGCGCCACTCACTCTCCAAATACGGGCGATAAAGCGGCGTGTGCGGCTTGTCCCGACACCTCGCCCAAGAATCCAAGAACAAATCACGTGTGGTCCTCCGTGTTCTTTCGGCAATTTCGCGCTTTGTCCTTTCTAAAATTACCACCGCCGCCTCCGGGCCCGCCGGCCACACATGGCGCGAAAATTTTCGCGTGGACCGTGGAAAGCGCGCAGCTCTCTTATCTTGAACATCTTTTATTACGTGGTTCATGGTTCAGGTGGTTCTCCTCCTGAGCTTGACTCGTTATTGGCTTTATTGGCGTAATAAATACGAGTTTCGAACATGTCCTTATCGCGCGGGACCACACACGAGTCCAAAGACTTCGTGATTAAGTTGTTACCGCCAGATTACAGGGCGGCTTTTATCAACCCACCTACTATTTCAAAAACTTTTTAAATCTTCATCACTTATCATTTTACAACCAAATCCAATCAAATAAATAACTGTTAATATTAATTAAAAGATAAACAATAAAAATATAATTATTTCCTTAAAAATTTTAAAAAGCTTCAGAAACAAATAATGGAACATAATTCTTAAAATAAATAAATTTAATTATAGTCATCATTAAGGGACCAGAAAATATCTGGAAAAGCTTTGAGGGAATTGGAAGAGAAGAAAATTACGTCCCACATAAACTTCACATAGAAAATTATGAGTTTGTCATAATATCGAACATTTTGTAATTTACGATTCTTTTAAGCAACTTTTGAGATCCTAATGCCAGTTTATCACCAAACGGATTAGTCGAGTTTGTGTTTTGTCTTTAAATTTAATACCGATTTTCCACCAAATGAACTAGTACAGGTTGTGTTTTGTTTCTAAATTTAAAAACACGGAAAACTAAAACAAATCAAAATCTCAATTTCCACTAAACGGACAGGATATTGCTTCAGTTCTGCTGTTGTTTCCATCCATTTTCAATTCAATTGAAATCGAAAAGCTATACGATTATGTTTCGGGAAGAAGATTTCTTTTCTTTGTTTTTGGTTCGTTTGTTCTGTGGGGTCTAAAGATGGGTTTCTGGAATTTTTTGTCGTGCATAAAGTTCAGAAGGGAGCGGGACATAAGGCCGAAAGAAAAAAGGCCGAATCACAAAAGGGTGACATGGAAAAAGACCGACTAGAACAAAAGAACTAACAATAAAAACCGGACTAGGAAGAAAGGCCGAAAGAAAAAAAGCCGAACGGTAAAAGGCCAACTTGGATAAAAGGCCGACGCAGACAAAAGGCCGAAGGAGAAAAGGCTGACATAAACACAAGGTCGAAATTAAAAAAAAATCATTCTGTTTCTTCATTGAAAACAAATGTTTATTTGAAACATTTTTTTATAAAATCCTTACTTTCGGAAATATTTTCATCTTGCAGGTTGGGTGACTCACCCTTACCCATGTACAGGGTGATTTTTAAGTTGATACTTTTTTGACAGGACGTAAAACTCGATGAATTAGGTCGTTTGGCAAATATTTTGTATACAGGGTGTCCCGAAATTAAAAACCCATGTTATGGGAAGCGATTCAACTACTAATTTTAAGGAAAAAAACTTCCTATCATCATATGTCCGATTTCGCTTCCTAAGGTAGCTACAGTTCTTCAAATATTGTGTCTAAAAGTGTTTCTTTGTGTATTTATTTGAAAACTAATTGGTTGATGAGTTTAGAAATTTGGTGTGAATCATAGTACTTAGTCCATGTTGGCATTTTGTCCTTTTCGCCCTTTAGGGATTCGGCCTTTTGGGGGTAGACCCAGTTCAGAAGACTTAAGTGACAGAAAAAATAAGTAATATTTTTGGCCATAACCGTTTAAGCACAAATGTAAATTTTTACAACCCAATTATAATTAATGACAATAAGAAGTGTGAAGATTATTTTTTAATTTTTCCTGAAAACACTGTAAGCAGAAATTTTAATTTTACGGGGACAAATAAGTACTAATTAATGACAAACTCGGCCCCGCCAGTGTGAAGTTTTCGGGGCCAACGATATTTCTAATTTTCGCATAAATTTTAGCACAAATTAAATTTACACAGCACAAATTAAGTAATAATTTATGACAACAATTTTATCAAAATTGAAGATGTTGGTTACCGCTTTTGAACGTGATACGAAAAACAATACAAAAACGGTCGACAAAAACACAAGTCTTCAAAAAGTTTGTAAATATTCGTAGTTTTGTTTTTTTTCCGACATGAGGTTTGTTTTAACTTTGTTCCTTTAGCCGGCATAAAAAAAAGCGGAAAACAAAAATAAATTACCAAATTTCCACTAAGCGAACACATAACACTAAGCAACAAATTTTGATCAAAACCTGTGATAATTTACAATTTAAAGAATCTAATTGTGAAGTTATTGAAATACGATTTAAATTATATTTATTTCTTAACATCGAAAAGGAACCTCAGCTTTACTTAACAACCAGTACCAGTAGTTTTACAAAATTCATAACAATAAATTAGTTGAATTGCAAACTTAGACCTTTCTGGGTCAATTAGTCAAGAGAATTTTTTTAAGAATTTTTCTGAGGATTCCTGAAAGCTTCCCAACAACATACTGGAAAGCTTATCCGCATTTTTTAGACACACTGTATAGCTATTTTTTATAGAATACAAAAATGCTGTTGACCAGTGTTATTGTTGTGGTTCCGTTTTTGGTTCCATTCATTTTAAATTGAGTTTATGTTGAGAAACTTCAAATATAGTTCCGGAGGAATTTTTATTTTTCCTTGATTGTGATTGGTTTGTTTCTGGGTTTATCTTATCTTACTTAAAGTTCATAGTTTTGCACCTAAACCATTTTGCCTATTAAAATACTTGACCGCTTAGGACTTTTTCAATTTCTTTCTCGCTGAGAAATTACGTTTTTTAATCTTCTATCAATTTCTGAGGAGTGTATGCCATAAATTTCGGAAATTTCTATTCTATGTATTTATTATATGAATATTTACTTGCAATTAATGATACAATTCTGGGTAAATCTGCAAGTCCTTATAGAAAAAATATGTAAGGTTTGTTATATGGGTTGTAATGGACGGTTTCCATGGTTACCTTACAGATATTTCCTGTAAGGGCTTACAGATTTGCTCAGAATTGCACTATAAGTATCTGTCCTCCCATTCCCATTATATTGAATTATGTAAGATAGACGATTGTTTTCATGTAAGGAAAAAATCGTTTGTTGAATAAGTATCCATGGTGACATGTTATATGAATAAATAAAAACCTTCTATAAAAAAGACTAATAGAATCAAGTTAGTCAACAAACGATTGTTTCCATATGTACGAAATTAATTACAGAATTCCTCCTCAGAGGTGGAATAAGTTGCCGTGATGACGGGTTTTGTCTCCTTTCAACTTATACAAAACGTGCATATGGAAGAGAGACTGAAAATATTTTTCCGTACACGAAAACATTGTCTGGATTACAGAATTCCAAATCAGATACGATAACACGACGTCTACAGACTGTTGTCACAAAGAAGACTTCTGTATTTTTGACTGTCTTTGTGTCTTGTCACGATTCAATCGATAAGTTCAACAAATTTTGACCTGTTTCCAAGATCAGTTTGCTTTCTGTTTCTGGAAACAGGGATCAGGGGTGCTATTTTTGAAAGTAGTCGACATATTCTCGCATGTGAGCTGAATTGCCAAATGTTGTGCACTAGATGTAAATGCTATTATTGAACCTATCAATTTAATCTTATTAAGGTTTCAGGTAAATACTAATGTTATTTTATTATTACCATCTTTAATGAGGTTTGAATGGTTCTAAGGCATGTGATGTCTTAAGCCAAAAAGAGGCAATTTAAATTTCAATCGTCGAAGCGACTTGTACTTAGTTAGGTTTATGCTGTGTTTACATTTATGTGGATGTAAGATTTTAATTACAACGATTCGTTTCTCCTGAGTTTTGAGTTAATAAATTAATCCGTGAATTTTATTTGGATTTAATTTAATCCTAAAATCTACTTGGTGGTAGTAAAACATTATACCTATATCCCGAATTAACCACATCAGCTCCTTCTCCGCATGTTAGCCGTGGTCGTTTTCTGCTCTACTCCAGTTTCGGAAAAGTTTGAAATCCAAGTTTCTTTCAACTCACGCTCATTGTTTTTAGTTCTGGGACGCCTTAATAAGTGTAAAGGCAGAGATTAAAAAGCGGTAGCATGTGTATCGGGTATCAGTACTAAGTGGTAACAGTTAAAATTGAACTTCTGATGGATCTAATTATTAAAGGTTTCTGATAATTTATTAGTTCTCTAGCTACTTCTTTCGTCAGTCTACAAATCTGCCTAAACTGATCATCTTATAGATATTCTAAGGGATCACTATATTTATAATGTCTCACATTTTTTGCTTAAACTTTAGCGTCTTCAGTGAATGTCTTCAATGCCTGTCAAATATAACTGTTACACGTTACACAAATCCATTTGAATAATAAAAAGCAAACAGTGCTGATAATGCTCATAATTTTGCTTTCAAATACGGCCCGAAAACTAGACCAATGCAAGACAGGTGCTCCAATTATGTGACAAAGAGGATATGAAGTATTAATGACAGCAAGTGAGAAGGAATGAAGGAACTTTTGTCACATAAATATAGCACATAAATGTATGCCAAAAATGCTTTGACATTGTGTGTCTATATTTCCAACATCTTTGGCAAGGATAGCCATTTTGATGATAAGGTAGTGTTGATGAAACTGTACGTTCGATAAAACGACATTGTCGATGAAAATGTGTAGTGTAGATAAAACGTCCTTTCCATGAAAAGATAGTGTTGCTAAAAATATAATGTCGATGATACTTCTTTATCTATGAAAAGGTTTACCGATGAAAAGATCAAGTCGATAAGATAAAACGGTTGTCTATGAAAATGTAGTGCGATGAAATGGATTGTCGATGAAACGACATTGTCGATGAAAAGGTAGTGTCGATTAACGGTTATCGTTGAGAAGGTAATGTCCTTATCGATGAAAAGGTCTGTGGTTGAAAAGATCCTCTCGATGAAAAGGCACGCCAAATTTTCCATATCAAAAATGTTGTAATTCATGATTAATTATAAGCAACTTTTGAGAACTAATGACTCCCATACAAATTAAATTGACACAGAGGCTGATTGGGCCGGCGGCCAAATGCCCTGTGGACCGATGGCAAGCAGGCTTTAAAAGGTCGGCCCTAAAAGAAAATTCAAATGATCCTTTCCTTGAGACTGGTCTGTTAAAATTTTATCTGAAAAATTTGGGTAAATTTTCCAAAAACATTCATCTAGTATCCTGTATTTTTTTTAAACGGGAATACTGAGTTTCGTTTCTAAATAAGTGTCACGAAAAGTTTTGGCCTTGACAATCTTTTAAAAAATTGCCTGTGGCGCTATACGAAGAAGGCTACAACTACAGTACCTCATGCTGTGCCCGCGTGAAAACTTGGAACACAACACGTACTGCTCTTCTGCTCTAGAAGTCACAGCACTTATTTAAATAAAAGATGGGCGTAGATTTTCCGAATTTTACTGTTTATTAAATTTTTACAAGACTTAACTAACTTAACTAAAGCTTGTCAGGACCAATGTCTAACTGGGACCCTCAATTGGAACTCTGAATTGGAACTGATCTTAAAAACTAAACTTAAACTCTAACAACAACTTGTTATTCCCAAAGGTGGGGGTAGTCAACCCTTAATGGTTAATATAATCTTAATTTTGGGAATACCAAGTACCTTAAACTAAATGACCTATCCTAAAGTAATAAAATTAAACATTCAGAGATTAAAGATGTAAAATATTCAATGGATTTATAAAACTAAAAGGATAATCCTACAAATTATTGTAATTTCCAACTTGGAAATAAATCTCAATCATAATTTAGTAAATGGATTTTCCTCGAATTTACAATTAAAAATATTAAAAATGATATTATAAAATATAAGTGAATTAATAAATTAAATTATATTTACATATGTATATGGGTGGATACAACACTCATACTGAGATCAAAAACTCTAATTTTGCAGTTATAAATTTTCTAAAAAATAACTCTTGAAGCTGAAAATGTTGTCTTCAATTGTTTAAAAAACAAAAAGATAACAAGTATTGATATAGTAAATAAAAAAGCGGTGGGTATAAAAAACTATCTAATCAGGTTTCTGTTTCATATAAAAATATAATAATACATATACAGGGTATTTTCCGTTAGTAGTTCACCAAACGTCGAACCTAGAAAAACAAAAAAGTCTATCTATCTTTTTTAATTTTTGTCAAAAATTTGAAAATCGTTAATTACATTTTAATGTGCTTAGAAGTAACAAAAAACATCAAAAGCTATGAAGTTTAATTTATTTTAACTTCGGTCATTTTGGCCCCTTAATCTTCAATCATTCGTGTTGCTATGTTGAAGTGGTTGTTTGGAGTTTAGAAAGAAAAAATACATCATTGGTTTGCCAATGGTTTGACTTTTAATTATTTCATGGACTTTTGAACCAACGCCAACGTGTTAATATGCGTTTTCTAATTTTTTTATTTCTTCAAATGTTTTTTTTTTAATTTTCTTCAATCCACCTTAAGAAACTTTTGATTTGATTAAAAAATCTCACTTTGGGCGAGCCAGGTTTAATAATGTTGGATTGAAAAATTTGGACAACTAACCCTAAGCAGCGTTACCTAGTATACGTTTCGGAAGGAACTGATAATTTAAAAAACATCACTACTAAAGCAGAAACCAAAGTTAAGAAAATATTGTCATACTATTATAATACAATTTTAAAAGATTGTGATAAAGTTGTGTACAATATTGTAGAATCAGCAAATGTTGATCTGCCTTGTGACAATATTCAGACTAGTAAACTTGTAAACTAAGACCGGGCGCGCACTGGGGTGGTATATCAAGTTTCATTTTTGGAAAGGTTTATATCGGGTACTGTGGCGCTCGTTGTGGTGAGCCAGTGGCATTTTTTTGGTGGCACCTCACTGCGAGGCGACTTTTATTCGCGTCATTGTATTTGTTACAGTCTTTCAGAAGTTCCACTTGCCACTTTATTGCCACGTCACCTATTTTGGTGCGAGCACGCCCTAACACTACACTACCATATCTACCAAATCGACTAGATGATTAAATTATCGATGTATTTGAAAATATTAAAAAATGTCGATAGTGACTTTTTATTACAAAATTGTATACATAATAGAAAATTATATGGTATTATATTGTGTTCAGAATTTTTGCTCAATATTGTATACAGATTTAGACTACAATCATTTCAGAATCCTTAAGCCACAGTTCTAGAATAATATTGAAACTACAACATTTTTAGAATTTTGCCGCAATATTTCCCAAACATATTGTTACACAAATCTCTGTACAAATTTTTCACAAAATTCGATATGATCCACAATGTTTACATGTTCCTACAATATTACCATGTTCCAACCACAATTTTCATTTCTACTGGAGTAGAAAGCTAAAACCATTTTCTTTCAATTGATAACGAAAACAATACAGAAATTTTTGATAAAATGATGAAAAATCAAAAAGATAAAATATTGTTTACAGTTTTTGAAAATTGTTTCCAAAATCAGATAAGTTTTTTTAAGTTTTCTGAAAACTCCAAAACTAAAATTGATTCCTACCATTTTCGTTTTTTATCGTATAATTTTGCTTTATTAGTTTCTAGCATTCTAACTCTGAAGTTTGGTAAATCACGAACGAAACACCCTGTATATTTTAATGTTTTAAATATTTTTCTAAAGTTAGATTATGCACCACATGGAAATATTTTTTTCGGCCTAAAATAAAGGAGTTAGAAAAATTTTGTAGGAGACAAAAAAAGTTTATAATTACACTGTTTAGCTACAAGTAAAGTTTTATGAATTTTTATTTGGCCATTAAAAAGTTACAAGAAAATCTGCATGTCGATGACCTATTTTTGACCACTTACATAACGTGAAAAAGTAAATACAAATACCAAATTTTCTTATGATCGTATGAACCAATTTTTGGTAATTTAAAAAAAAAAACAAAATAGTTTTAAGAACTTTATTGGTCTGTAGCGCCTTAACGAAGAACTTTTAGATAGAGATAAGTTTGGTTAAATCGTCAAATTTTGGTCTCAGGAGTATGAGGTATTGTTTTGTACAGACCTTTCAGGGACACCCTGTATAGTGGACATTTTCTAACTTTAAAATGAGCAAATTGTCTAAGAGATTCATCAAATGTAACTGATTTAATCGTTCATTGCCTATTGACTATTGTCAGGGGCGGATGGGCACCTGACTAGCGGCCCGGGAAAAAATATTTGTCGGCCCATTTTTGAATTTTCGATATGAATAAAAAAGGATATACAAAGTGCCAGTTTTTTCCCTTATTTTTTTTTCTAATATATTGAACATCCAATATATTGCCACTATTCGGAACATGTCAGAGAAAATTTAGAGGAGAGTAACAATCTTAAAATGACGATTGAATCAGAATCAAGGTAAATGATAGGTGTTAGAGATTGGAACGAATTTTAGCTAGATTGGTTTTGGAATAAAATCGAAAATCGAAATAATAATTTGAAATTTGTCTACATTTTATGGTTAAAAATAATACGTTTTGCCTCAAACAACATCAACATATTTTTTTAATGTAACACCATTTCTTAGTTCAGATTGAGGGTATTTAAAAAAAATTAAATTTTTGTGAAAATCATATTAACTTTTTGGTAAATTAAGAAAAAACTTTTTTTTCTTCATTCGGATAAAACTACCAAAACTTATTCTAAATCATGGGCTAGGAGGCAAAAGGCACTAAGTCAAAAATATTTTGCTTTAATATTTACTATTGTAAATAGAATTAGTTATCTAGAATCTAGATTCTAGATTAATTGAAGAGTCTGACCCGTTATAAACATTAGGACAAAAAGGCAATGGCCTATGGCCCGGTTTCAAAAAGGGCTCGACGCCCGACCAACAATAAATGCTGCGTTGTATGTTTGTTTTGAATATAACATTTATTTAAAATCTACACTATCCGAATAGAATGTCGTAAATTTCTAAAAAGAAAAGATTTTTTGCAATTTAAAATTATCTTCAAATGTATTGCATTTTGTGAATTTTATACAGGATGTTCCAAAAATGAAAAAGTTGTTCAATACGTTATTATTTTTCCAAGGGTTCCCAATAAAGTACTAAAGAATCTTCCGCCATTTATGGGACAGCCTGTTCTATTAATTAGTTTTCTTGAAATTTAAGAAAAAATAGCATTGATAATCTTAAAAATTTGATATAAATTCAATTAGATAAAAGTAAAACTTTTTAAAGTTTGTGAGAGTTTCACTTAAATTTACAATAAAATGCATATTTCAAAAATTCATGATTTTTCCAAAATTTAAGTATAAAAAATAATTCAAAGCTCATCACTTTAAATTCCAGGAAATTCTTTCCTTTCTACTGTGAAAAGAAACGAAATTTACAAGAAATTCGTAATTTCTGTTTCAGAAACCCTATATTCTTTTTGAAAAATTTGGTGCGAGTTCTTTTTAGTTCGAAATCTCGATTTTGGATGCGGTTAAAAAAATAAAAGTTTGTGAATATAAACGATGCGATGGCCAGAGAGAAACAAAAAAGAAGCGGTTATGCAAATAAAAACGGATACAAATAATATCATTATAACCCTTTGATCATTTTTCGAAAAAAATCGTTTTAGACGAAACATGTGGGGCCCGTGAAAGTATCGTGGCCTAGTGCCCGGTTAACTGATAAGACTGCACCGTGAAGAGTACTTGAGAACTACTTTCAGGGCCGCGTCTAGATCCTTTCGGGACCTAGGCACAAATTTTAATCGCGGGCCCCTTGTAGGGGCTGATTTGGCACTTAAGGGTCCTAGGAAAAAATTGCTATGTGCTATGGGGGCCCCGGGATACCACAAAATTGGTCTAATCCCAAAATATTATCACTTCATTTTAAATTTTTTTTAAGTTGCAATTTAGCTTTTTGAGGACCCCAAAAAAAGAGAGGTCCTATTAGACCGAATATAAATCCGTTCCTGTTCTGCCAGAAATATATCCGAGTTTATTGAAAAATTCCAAGGGGAACATTAATAAAATTAAAATTTTGTAAAAATTGCACTATTTTACTTGTTGAAGTTGTTAAAATTTTGTAAAAAAAAAAATAACCTCGTGAGCTAGAATTAATTTTGGGGTTAATTTGAATAAATTAAAGAATTCTGCAATAAGTAAAACCGACTTTATTGAAAAATTTTAAGGGAAACATTAAAAAGAAATGAGATTTTCTAAAAATTACTCTATTTAACTGTTTGAAGCTGCATGATAAAAATTTATATAAAAAATAACCACGTGAGCTAAAATTTATTTGTAGGTTGATTTGAATAAATTAGTGAATTCTGCAAAATAATAATCCGAATTTGTTGAAAAATACCAAGGGAAACAATAAAAAACTAAAATTTTGTAAAAATTGCACTAATTTTACTTGTTGAAGCTATAAAATGATTTTAAAAAATTTATAAAAAAAATAAATAAGCAAGCTAGAATAATTAATTTTGTGATTATTTTAAATAAATTAGAGAATTCTGCAAAATATAAACTCGAGTCTGTTAAAAAAAATCCAAGGGGAAAATTAAAAAAAATGCGATTTTGTAAAAGTTAGTATTTTACTTGATGATTTTTAAAAAATTATAAAAGAGCTAGATTTAATTTTGCGGTCGATTTGAATAAATTAGATAGTACTGCAAAATATAAACCCGAGTTTCCAAGAAGAACATTACAAAAATTAGTTTTTGTAAAAATTGCACTATTTTACTTTTTGAAGCTTTAAAGTGATTTTTAAAATATTATAAACAAATAACTAAGTGCGCCAGAATTAATTTTGTGGTCGATTAAATATATTTGAGAATTCTGCCTAGGGACGGACTTAGCACTTGGGGACAAAAATTGCTATAGGAGCTACGGGATACTACAAAACTGGTCCCAATGTTAGCAGTTATTTTTTATTTTTTTAAGTTGCAATTTAGCTTTCTTGGGGATCTCAAAAAGAGGGGGGGCCCTGGGCTTCAGCCCTATTATTTGACCGTATATAAATCCGCCCCTGGCACCTGCATGTACTTTTTAAAAATATTTTTTAACCATGTTGATTTAAACTTCTTATTTTATACAAAAATTTGTGATAATTTAATTCTACTTTGTTATATTTTTTTATCATTTCTGTTTATTTATTTATTTTATAATAGGATCTGGGCAAAATGAAAATAAATAATTTATTAAAAAATCTCAAAAACGGGCCCCTTTTTGCGGTCCCTAGGCAAGTGCCTACTTTACCTAGTGGGAAACGCGGCCCTGACTACTTTTGGTGGAAATGAAAACCGGGTCCCTCGATAACTTTTTTATTTATGAATAAAAAAATTTGAAATTTGGCTATGTTCTATGGTTCAAAAAAACAAATTTTATGTGCATTTTTTATTTTCGAAATCACTTCCGGTTTCACCGGAAACACCATGAACTTTGTTATTTTAAATGTAACGTCCCATATTTTTATTCATGGCTTAAAATACTTTTAAAAAAGAAGTATTTTTGAGATATTAGTTTTTATTTTTTGCGAAAAAAAAATTTAAAAAAAAAAAAAAAGGTTTTCGAAGTCGGTGAAAATTACCAAAACTAATTCTAAATAATTCAAATACATAAAAAAAAAATTAAGTGGTCTTTGAACTATTAATTTTTAAACTTAGTTAATGAAGATTTTATCAAATATCTCACTTTTTTTAAATGCAATGATGCCGGGTCATTCGACTTTTTAAAAAGAGGATTTTATAACGATTATTTTGGTACCCCATATGTAGGGGTATTATTTTGCATGTGCCTGTAATAAAGATACTTAATAGCTATTATTTGCCAACTTAAGAAATAAATAATTTTACTAGTTCATTTAGCGTTCTCCAGGGTGCACCGCGTGGAAGCGAACTAGTTTTACACCCCAAAAAAACGTAAAAATATTCATCAATAAAAAATGATTAATAAAATGAGAAGAATGCAGGTAACAACGATAAAATCACAAAAATTGTTAAAGTAAATTAACTGCTTTTTATGTTATTATTAAACTTATCAAAATGTGTGATATTCAGAAAATGTCAATGCTTTATTCGTGAATATTAAATAAATTTTGATCAACATGTGGCGTCAGCCGTTTCTGTTGAACAAATAAAATTCATAAGAAACATTCAAAAATTTGATAAAGTTTAAACAAATCAGTAATCGTCCAAACATCTTGTGAAGAGTTGTATAATACATTAGATTACTTTTTTGTTTAGATAGTTTTAATCAAATGTTAAAAATGTTTTCGCGAGATGAACAAATTGACATGTTGCTAATTTACGGTGAATGTCGAAAAAATGCCATGGCTGCTAGTGTACTTTATCGCGAAAGACATCCAGAAAGACGTCAGCCACATCGTACCTTCTTTTTTAAACTGGAAGCCAAATTTCGTAGAGAACCTAATAATGCTGAAGATAAATTTATAATTAATCATGAAAGTGAAGTTGATATCATAGCCTATGTCGAAGTTAACCCAACCTCTTCTTCACGACAAATTGCTTTTGAATACGGAATAAGCCACACTTCAGTTCTAAAGATTTTACAAAAGCATAAGTACCATTCCTACAAATACCAACTTCACCAACATTTGTATGAAGCTGATAACGCACGGCGTCTTGAGTTTAGCCAATGGTTTTTAAATATGATGCGAGAAAATCTACAATTCAATACACAAATTTTATATTCCGACGAAAGTAATTTTACCAACCTAGAATCTAGGATTGTTTAATAGAAATAACACGAGGTATTGGTCACAAGAAAATCCAAGGCTTATTCGAGAAGCCAATTTCCAAGTAAGGTTTAGCTTCAATTGTTGGATAGGAATAATTGGTACCCAAGTTATCGGTCCCATATTTTTTGAAGTGCGTCTGAATGCCCAACGCTATTTGGGTTTCCTTGAAAACGAAATTAATGATTTAATTGAGGAACTACCTTTAATTAATTTGGGCGGAATGT
Source organism: Stenus bimaculatus (assembly GCA_963971135.1). Classification (NCBI taxonomy): domain Eukaryota; kingdom Metazoa; phylum Arthropoda; class Insecta; order Coleoptera; family Staphylinidae; genus Stenus; species Stenus bimaculatus. Next base: position 48,845,031 of record OZ020181.1, read on the forward strand.
ATTTCCAGCAAGATGGTGCTCCTGCACATAATGCAGGAATAGTGGTGGAATATTTAAATAGACATTATAATAACCAGTGGATTGGAACTAATGGTCCAATTCGATGGCCTCCGAGGTCACCCGATCTTACCCCGCTAGATTTTTATCTTTGGGGAAAAATTAAAGATGAATTGTATCTTACTCCACCAGATACATCAGATGAATTAAAAAGACGCGTTAAAAATTCTGTCAATAACATTACTCCAGAGGAATTAAACAGAGTAATTCATTCTACTATTCGTAGACACGAACTTTGTATTGAAAACAACGGAGGACATTTAGAACAATTTTTGTGATTTTATCGTTCGTCTCATTTTATTAATCATTTTTTATTTATGAATATTTTTAAGTTTTTTGGGGTGTAAAACTAGTAAAACTAGTAAAATTATTTATTTCTTAAGTTGGAAAATACTAGCTATTAAGTATCTTTATTACAGGCACATTCAAAATAATACCCCTACATATGGGGTACCAAAATAATCGTTATAAAATCCTCTTTTTAAAAAGTCGAATGACCCGGCATCATTGCATTTAAAAAAAATGAGATATTTGATAAAATCTTCATTAATTAAGTTTGAAAATTAATAGTTCAAAGACCACTTAAATTTTTTTTCAAATTACAATTTTATTTATGTATTTGAATTATTTAGAATTAGTTTTGGTAATTTTCACCGACTTCGAAAACCTTTTTTTTTTTAAAATATTTTTTTTTCGCAAAAAATAAAAACTAATATCTCAAAAATACTTCTTTTTTAAAAGTATTTTAAGCCATGAATAAAAATATGGGATGTTACATTTAAAAAAACAAAGTTCATGGTGTTTCCGGTGAAACCGGAAGTGATTTCGAAAATAAAAAATGCACATAAAATTTGTTTTTTTGAACCATAGAACATAGCCAAATTTCAAATTTTTTTATTTATAAATAAAAAAGTTATAGAGGTGACCAAGTTTTCATTTCCACCCGGTATACCTAAATAAAATGATCCCAGCAGTATTTGAGATATTATTTTTTTTACTTTTTTAAGAAGCATTATTGCAAATAATTGTTTTTTAATATATTAAGATTTTGGGTTCTTTCGGCCTCTAACCCACCGGCCCACCGGGAAAATTCCCATTTTCCCTTATGGCCCATCCGCCCCTGACTATTGTATATCTGCTTTCATTTTTTACTATAGCAAGTCTAGAAAAGCTTCATAGCTTTTTCTTTTATTGGTGGATTTTTTATAAAATGGCTTTTTTTCTAATTGGGTAATTTAGGTTTCCAAAATTCAACAGGGAGACCCGACCCATGTAGCCCATGCGTAAATCCGGCCCAGTTGACAGGTATTAAATGGATTGTAGTTTTATCCTGGAAAAACTCCAATTTAACAGCGCACAGAAAATTAAGGAGTTTTCATATAAAATTTTCAAATAAAAAACTTATTCAAAACTTTCATATAATAGTAGCAACTTTAGAGAATTAAATATTTATTATACCGGGTGTCCCAAAAAAAATTTTAGTGATTCGATTTGAAATAAATGATGATATATACAGGGTGTCCCGTAGATTTTTTTAATAATTGTGGTTTTTGAATGGGTGGGAAAATTGTGATCCTGGAAAAGTTCGATTGGGATAAAAATAAAAGATGATTAGGTAGTTTGGTTGAGTTAAAAAGTTGTAGTCAATAGTAATTAACGAGCATGAAGCTGATGACGATAAATAATGCGCATAATTAATGCGTCCGTGCGCGTTACATTTCGTGCGACGAAATAGTCCTTGTATTGTATCTTGTATCTTGTATCTGTATCTGTTGTATATCTTGCGGCTAGATTCTTGATCCGTCAAGGGTGTAACTGCATGCACATTGCAGTGGCGTTTACGATATCTAGAGCCGCGCTCCATCCAGTCGCGATCGGCACGCCGAGACTCGCACATCGGTCCCGATTCTCGATAAAGATTCCATTTAGTCGAAAGACTTCCAAGATAGAAAACGAGAAGAGAAACGCATCGCGCATTCACGCACGCATATAATAGAAAAAAAGACGCCGGCGGCTCGGGGGCGCCGCACGTAAAATAACAAGAAATAACAACACGCGCCTCTTGCATAAACCGAAAAGCGAATTTCCGCGCGTGATTTTTCCGAAAATAATTCAAGTTAAAAAAAACAAAGTGATAAAAAATGCAAATACCAGGTGATAAAAAAACGCGTTACGGGATATTTAAATTTCTTACGTGTACGAGGGGGGCTCATATTCAGTAATCAATACACATTAATAAATTGCAGCGTGGAAAACTAGAAAAAAATCGATTACTTATGTAATTTTTCCCTCCAATGGACGATGACGCCCATCACCGGTGCGTTTAAAAAAACCTAAAAAATTGTTATAAATTTTAGTGAAGTCTTTTAGGTTTGAGGGAAAAAAATGAATTTGGTGAGAAAAGTGGTGGCTGCGAGCAGATTTTCTTATTACATAACCAAAACGAAGCTTCTAGGCACGGGGGAAACAAATTCAAAAGGCACCTTCTTTAGATAATACTCGATTCTCGTAGATTTGACTTACTAGTGCATTTTAGACTTTAGAAAAGATGGCGGTTTTTAAAAGTTATCCCAATCGCAAGCCGTTAGGTTATATCCATAAATGGTGCATAACCATAAGCTGCCTTTACTTGCTTTGCGCCAATCACGCCTCGGCGAAGAATGAGAAGATACGGCACCACCACGTCCAGAGGCCCGTGGTGCAGAGGCTCGACGAAGATGAGGCCGCGCCAAGCACGCCGCTTGTAAGCTGCCCCAACTGTCTCTACAAACACGACAGGGAGCTCAAATCCGAAACGGACAACCTTCGTCTAGAAGCAATCAAACGACAAATACTCTCAAAATTAGGCCTCCGACACAAACCCAACGTCACCTACGCTTTTCCAAGGGAAATCATCATGGAAACCCTCTTCAGGGCGGAGGATAGCGCCGGGTTTTTAGGCGGAGGCGCCGGACTCGACCGCGACGAGGACATCTCCACCACCAGTGCAAGGACGTCCAGCATGGAAACCGTCGATGTCGACGACTTCTACGGAAAAACTTCCGAAATTATTTCCTTCGCCGAACAAGGTAAACATAAATTAAAAAAGATTGATTTAATTAATTTGATTAATTTTGCATAATTTCCTAAACCTCGAATTTAATTCGGCGTAAAAAATTAATTGCATCCAAAATACCAAATTAAATAATTAATGAGTTGGTGCATCAAATTATAATAGCTTTATTACGAAATAATTTACTCAAACCGGTTTCGCTTTAATACACTTTGTACATACTACATTCAATTATTTTGGATTATTACATTAATTAAGATTTTAATTTCAAATTAATAATTGCTTCATCTACATTATTTTCCATCCACATCAATTTACACATTTTATTTCAATAATATTCAATTTAAAATTCGCAACTATTTGCTAATAATATTAAAATTTTATACCGTCTAAAAATTGAAAATAATGGTTTGTAAATTCAATTTAAAGTAACCGCGCCATATCACTGTCAAATTACAGATACTTTTAAAACTTCAAATGGGTAATTACGATCGTCCTCAAGCTACTAAAGGTAATGACCAAAATAGAAGAAGTTATCTAATTTGTTTTCACATTGCACACATTTTTATCCCATTTCATTACCATATCTTTCTGAATCCTAGTCGTGCAATAAACCTTTTATACAGTGGCGAATGTTTTTTAAATTATTCTCAATGGCAAATTATAATTTATATCTTAGTTTTCCACAAAAAATTCATTAATTTTTATAAAAACTACTGGATTTTTTAAATATATGTTCCCATTTAAATATTGTTTACTCGGCAATTTGATATACCTTCGCTCGATCCTTTCTATTCTTAATTTTTTTAGTTTTTTTTATTCCAAAGAATTTCATCTTAAAAACGAATCAATTAAAATTTAGAAAAAAGTGATATTATTCAAAATTTCATGATTTATTCTATACTTTTTCACATATTTAAAGAGTTGCAAATTGATGCTAGAGTGTTAAAAGAATAAATATAATCATAAAATTTCATTCACTTTGAAAAAAGTTATTCTTGAATCACACGACACGATGTCGTATATGACTTTTATCATTCTGTCCTTCTCGTTCAAATGAAAAAAATTAGAGTCTGTCCTTCTCATTTTGTATACGATGTTGTGTCGTGTTTTTCGAGAAAACCCCCCTGGCAAATAGTGATTTTTCAGAGGAACTAATTTTTTGAACACCCTGATTAGTTTTCCTAAAAATAAGAAAATTAAGTTTATCCGCTTGCATAATATTGAGAATTTTAACTACCTGTAGGAGGCGCTTTTAATGGAGTTTTTCGTTGATCGTTTATTAAGGAGTATTTTTAATGTATACAAAATCATTCATTAATGACCCCTATTAATGCATGATTTTTGTTTAATAAATGATTTTGGAGGTGCCCTCTGTTGATGACGTTTCTAACGAAATTTTCTACGAAGTATACTACAATTGTGAATATAAAGTTAATTAAATTTGTTTTAACCTAATTAAAATTATAAATAAAATAAATATCTTTAATTTCTACACTTCCAATAATTTATTTTATAAAAGTGAGGTTATGTCCTCATTAATTGACTATAAAACTCGCTGATAATAGACAACCCTGTTCATTTAATTCGACTTCGGTTATGATCGATTCCTATTTTGTAATGGTGACATTTCGAAAAAGTCTTGTAGACATAATAGTTTTTTTTAGTTAATCAAATACACGATCAACGAAAATAGTATATTAAAAAACGAGTTTCATAAGTCGCATATTGTAGCACGCGTTCAATTTTAAAATACGAGTCGCGTAGCGACGAGTATTTTAATGAACAAGTGCTACTATCGACTTATGAAACGAGTTTTTTATACTATTTTTTTTATTTTGCGCCTTTTTATCTATTTAAAATAAAATATTATAGTTTTCAATTTTAGTAACTTTTTTGGTAGTTGGCAACTCTAATGTCAGGTTTGTCAAATCATCAAATAACCTCTAAATCGCTTGGCAACTGCCACATTAAAATCAATAAACTTCAGTGCTACCTACTTCGAAAAATAAAATTTACTACTCAGTAACGCACCGATAGCAGTGCGATACTGGCTAGTAACGCACTGCTGTCAGTGTGTTACTAGCGACTAGTAACGCACCAAAATAGAAAAAATATTGTAACCTACTCGTAGGTTAAAACGCGAATAATAATCTCGAAAATTAACGCACTTGCGTTCCGCTCGTGCTTTAAAATTTCTCGATTATTAATCGCCCATTTTAACCAACTCGTTGGTTAAATAACTATTATCTAGTACCTGTCACTCCTGTCAATGTCAAAAATTATGTTTAATTTAAAATTTAAATAAAGACTGTTCAACATATACAGTGAATTCAAATAAGATTGAAACCATTGACATTGCAAGGTAGGAAACCTAAGTTTCCAAATGTTGGCTACACTGAAAAGAACGCGTTCTGTTCCGGTGAAAAAAACATCGCGAATATTTTAACTGCACTATTTTTCGTTTTGAAAACAACTGTTTTTTTGTAAAAATTTGCAACACAGTGACAAATAACTTGAAAAAATACCCGAAGAAAACCTGCTGAGAGATGCTTTGGTTAAAGTGACAGATCAGATTTAAAATTTGAATGAAAATTAACAGGTACACCAACTTAGCAAGTCTAAAATCACTACATAGTATGTTTGGTTGCATAGTTGCGATTTCAGTCTTTTTTGAATTCACTGAAGTAATTAATGCTTATAGACAGTCTGGCAATCTAGTATGCAGGGTGCCACCCACTTATCTCGAGAACGCGTTATCGTACATGGCCGAAATAACAAATTTTGTTACCAAAGTCAACCTAAAGAATCTACTTGCGAACTTATTTTTTTCAGGAACAACCCGGAACTATCCGGAACCGGAGGTAACTTTGATTTTTTAAATGACAACATAGGTCGATTTTGGTATGGTTTGATAGGTCTTTCAAAAACAAATAACTTTTATTAAAATATTTTTTTAATATTTTCCATAGTTTAGGATTAATTCGAAAAACAAAAAAAAGTAAATAAAAATTGTTGCATATTTTAAAGAATTTTGTTTAAATATGGACAAGTATGATATTTAAAGTTGGTAAAATATTAGAATTTTTAGAAAGAGTTTATAAATTTATAAAATTCTTCAAAATATGCAATAATTTTTATTTACTTTTATTAACAATTTTTTTTGTTTTTCGAATAAATTCTAAACTATGGAAAATATTAAAAAAATATTTTTATAAAAGTTGTTTGTTCTTAAAAGACCTATCAAACCATACTTACATTTTTCCGGATCAACCCGTAACTATCAGGAACCGGATATCACTTTGATTTTTTAAATTGCAACATAGGTCGAGTTTGGTGTGGTTTGATAGGTCTTTTCAAAATAAACAACTTTTATTAAAATATTTTTTTAATATTTTCCATACATTAGAATTTATTAGAAAAACAAAAAAAAATGTTTAAAAAAAGTAAATAATAATTATTGCATATTTTGAAGAATTTTGATGAAATATGGACAAGTACGATTTTTAAAATTGTAAAAACATTAGAATTTGTAGAAAGGGTTTATAAATTTATAAAATTCTTCAAAATATGCATTAATTTTTATTTACTTTTTTTATCAATTTTTTTTTGTTTTTCGAATAAATTCTAAACTATGGAAAATATTAAAAAAAATATTTTAATAAAATTTATTTGTTTTTGAAAGACCTATCAAACCATACCAAACTCGACCTATGTTGCCGTTTAAAAAATCAAAGTTACCTCCGGTTCCGGATAGTTCCGGAAAAAAATAAGTTCCCCAATGGATTCTTTAGGTTCACTTTGGTAATTGAGTTTTTTATTTTAGTGATGTGCGATAACGCGTTCTCGAGATAAATGGGTGGCACGGGTTGTCTGAATCACCCTGTATACTGCACTTCTAGGTTTCATACTTTTGCCATCAGAGGGCGAGCAAAATTCTAAAATTGCCAATAATGTCACATTTACATGTGTCGATTTCATTGATATAATGACGTTCTTTAACGGACTGAGGCTCATAATCGAATCATTATCGTCCTAGGCAGATACGCAACTAGAAATTTTAAATGGTGGGTGCATGGAGATGCAAAATATTTCTTTAAATTTCAACAAAAATTTTTAAATATTACTCCCTCCATCCGGAAATATATTTTGATTTATTTCTCATCCGAAAATAAGACATACATTTTTAATTTAAGTAATTAGATTGATTTTTTTCATAAAATATTATAAAAAACTGTAGTATAATAATGAATAAACAATAATAAAATACAAAAATTACCGGAAAACAACTTAACGTCCTTAATTTTCCACAATTTATCACATTAGAAGAATAAAGAATTTCCAAAAATAAAGGACAATTAACAATTTTTGGAGTATACCATTACGCAGGTTACGGGGCAAACATTTGGGAACTTCTTCTGCTGATTTCAAAACAACTTTGATTAAAATTCGACATTTTGTTTTTGTAACAAAACAACAGCGAGTATCATTAAATTTTTCAAAAATAAGCGACTTTTAAATGCATGAATAATTTTTAACCTATGGCAGAATATTTGTGCTCAATTTGTTTATTTGTTGCCTTGCAATCACATACAGTCAAACTTCCCTAACTCAAATCTACAAGCGACTTTAAAAAAAATTCGGGATACAGAAATTATTTCGCAAAGTTAAAAACGAATATTTTAACAAACACATTACAAACAAAATTAGAGTTATGGCAAAATTCGACTTATAGAAGTTCGAGTTATGGAAGTTCGACTGTATTTAAAATTAAAATATAAAAAGACTAAAACAGTAAAATATGTTTCAATGAATTTTATACTATGCATAGCTCTTAAATAACCTAATTTAATGGGCTGGTTTGTTTTTTAATTAGGGCACCAAAAGAATTTAAATTAATTCATTTAGAAATTGTGTTCAAAAAAGCGGCAATGTTGCTGGTGTGTCCTCGTGTGCAGTCGTATCTATCAACTCTACCAGCTCTGGAGTCTGTGATCGGTGACGACAGATTGCAAATGTCAAACTTATTTCCTTCTTGGAGGCCTATTCTGCAACTACGAGTGCGACCTTCTGTCTCTATCTTACACTGTACTATTGACATTCTCCCACTCTTGTTTCGTATGCGAATTTCATTTCGTGTGGTTGCAGAATAGCCCTCTTGGTTAGTTTGTGTAACCGTCATCTGTCAAAACAGAGTTTATAGAGCTTTGCGGTGGACGAAACGATAGGGAATACCAACAATGTTGCCGGACTAGAACTTTTGAACATTATGACGTCACGGATTCATAAATTCAAATTTTTAGCTCTTACACAAAAGATATCAAAAAATTGATTGGATATTATTTTTTATTTTAACTTTATCTTTAAGACTAAATAAAAATTAAAAAATCGTGGAAAGGCCCATTTCCTATCGTTAATCCCAATATATTTTTTCAAAATGTATACCATATTTTCGGACGAAGGGAATATAATGTGTACATACAGGGTGACCAGTCGGCGAATGATCAAACTTCAGGGTACTCAAATGAATCAAATTTAGTCGTCAAAAAACTAAAAAAGTAAGGGTCTATATTTTTTTAGTTCTGGAGATCCAGCGTTTTGAATTTTAGGTCAATTTTTGCTAAAAACTATCAGCATAAAACTAAAACCATCCTCTTCAATAGTAGTAATAATAATACTTAATAGAGATATCAAAAAAAATTAAAAATAACCTTTTTTCAGTTTTTCTATTATTTCTAAAAGTAATTTATCTACTTGCATACCATGATGTCACCTTTACGTGTGTCAATTTGATTGACATAATGACGTTCTTTATCGGATTGAGGGCCATAAAGGTAATCACCATGGTAACAATTTCATTATAGGCGTCAAATCATAGGACGCCCATAATGATTACTTTATGGGTTCCAAATTAATGACACTAAGCTGTCAATAAATTTTAATTTTTTCATGATTTATGCAAGCAGATAAAGTTTTGTATGTAATTCGGATCATAACCAATCATTATGGTTCACGTCGTATTATTTACGACTTGTACCATAATGATTGACGTTACGATCCTTATGACATAAATAACCATTATTATCCCTGGAAATTAAGAAAATTTTAAGTGTCTAGTTCTTTTCCTTCACTTACCAAAACATTCTCAAATTAACTGTTTTAGATATTTTTTGGATGATTTTTCAGTTAATGTCAAAATACAACAAATCTGTTTCATTTTATTATTGGCGCTTTGCTAAGTCAAAATTGTCATGATTTGTAGTGATAATATTTTGGCTTCAGATGACAAGAAATATTTCCTTAATTACCATTTTTTCAGAAATAATCGAAAACTGAAGAAATAGTACATATATTGTTTTATTAGGAGTAAAAGAAATACTTTTTGTGGCGAGCATGTAGGTTTGCGGGACGAGCTCTTTTTAAAATTGTAATATAAAAACTTATTTAAAAATTTGACATTTAATTTACATACAATACACAATAAAATGTTAGTGTATATTGGGTTGCCTAAAATACAATTTCTACTCCGCTTTTTTATTCCTTATGAATGCAAAGTATACCCGATGGTAACCGATTTTCTTCGAAAATGCACGAACATGACCATAGAATCAAGGAACATAAAATTGATTTGTTAACGCCTTTCAAGCGTCACATAAGGCTGTACTTTAATGACGTTTGAAGAAAAAAATAATTATTGTTTTCCTTTTGGATTTTTTTCAACATTTTGGTAAGGATTTCTGTATTACTGTTGTTGATTGAAGAGCTCTCTAGCACTCGAGTGCACTAATGTTCTTATTTTAAAGCAAAAATAAATAAAATGTGATCTACTTTCTAGTTACTCTAAAGTTTACTCTTTCACGATCATCTGTATATTTATTTAACTTAACATAAGCTTTACTATTTTACTATTTTATGTAAAACAATAAACAATATTCTATTTATTGAGAAATCTTGTCATGCAATGGGGTACATTATGCCCCCACGAATCCTAGCAGGACTATAACGATTTCCAAATCATAGTTTAAGACCCATATTGATTTCATTATGGGTCTTAAATCATAGTTTATCGCTTATAATGATTTCTTTTCGGGCCTAAAATCATAGTTGATTTTATTATGATCCTTAAATTGATGTCAGTAAGCTGTCAATAAATTTCAATTTCTTCTTGATTTATGTTAGCAAATAATGTTGATGAAGTTGAAAAATTGAAAAGTGGATAAAGTTTCGTATATAAACGACTTGTACCATAATGATTGACGTTACGATCCTTACGACATTGTATACATATGTATACTATGTATACTATGATGGTCTTTAGCGCAACAATATTTAAAAAAATCATACAACGTTGATTTAATTTTTTTGGTGATGCAATAATTTATGTCAAAAGTTTTGACGTCGAATTTCTTAATGAAGTGTGTTGCCTTTTTCGATGCTCACCATTATGTTTAAGAAAAATAATAAAAAAAAAATCTTAATTAAAAATTGGTACCTAAAAGTGTAATTTTTGTAGTTACTTTTATTCAGAACCGGATTAATGGATTAAAGGGTCCGGGTCTAAAGTGGAGAGACCTTTACTTGAATTAAGGGGCAGCCGGAAGCTATTTTTAACAGATACTTTTGACGAAATTACTAAGTAAAATTTATTTTCTTTGCACCCGTGATTGCTTATCCACATTATCTTTCCGAAAAATTTCAGTACATTTTTGTGGTTTTTCATTTTATTCTTGAAGTATTTTCAAAACTTATTTTGTTTTTGTTTGTTGTTTTTGGAACCGATATACTTTTGTTTTTAGAAATCTCGGCTAAAAGTGATCAAAAGCATTCAAAAGACTTCAGGCTGCTCCTTAAGAATTTCCTAGACACGTAGTGAAAAAATCGGAGTAAAGAAGGAAGATTTCATTCATCATTGATTGGATTGAATAGCGATTGACCCAATCCGCATTTTTCCGAAATAAACACGTCGGATTAAAATGATGAATCCAATCCGACAGGTCGGAAATAAATGTGGACCGAGTCAATCGTTATTCAATCCAAGCCGGATCGAGTTACGCGAGATAAACGTAAATTTTTGAAAATTTCAAGTTCTTCCATTGTTATTGCCGAAATTCAACAACAACATGCTTTTGGTAAATTAAGTATAAAAAACTTTGAATTCAATAAATATTTGACAATAATTTGGGATAGTAATTATGTATTGAAGAACAGGAAAAAAATTAAAAATTCCAACTATATAAATGTTTATAAGGGTCACTTAGGTTCCAAGCCCAAGACTAATGAAAGTTGTTACTGAAACAAAAAAATGATCAATTTAAATTTTCAAAAAATTGTTTGGCCGAGCAGCTTACTCTGGAGGAAAACTGAATATTCCATTTTCGTGCATCTTTTTTTTAAACGAATACACCAAAAGATCGAACTTTTTGAACTCCCAAAAAATGGGAGGGATCGATTTTTTAAGGGACATAGCCTTTTGCGCTTTTTCACCTAAACATTTAGTTAGTTGGGATTTTGAATATTTTACCCATTCTTCAACACATTAAAGTGCCTTTAAAAAATGCATCATAGGACTCGGACTGTTTTTCAAGATACATATTTGATAATCATGTTGCTTATCCCAATAAGAAGAAATTAAAATTGAAATGACTGAACAATTTATTGAAGTAGTACAGATCTTATCAAATCATTTAAAACCGTAAAAATCTGTAAAATCAAAAATTTTGGTTGCGTTCGGTATCAGGGAGGTAATTTTCGAATCGTTCGAAGTTGGTTCGCATACGAACTTATGGTAAAAGTTCTAATGAAACGTAAATAGTGCATTTTTGTGAATTTGAAGTTACTTAGTGTACGAACTTTTTTTTGATCGAACTACTTCGAGTGGGTATGACCCATTTGAACTTTAATTTTGTATGCTAACTTGACTTTTGAGCTACTTGAAAACTAAATAGTTTAATTATTAATGGACATGGTAATTATTTTGGTAGCAATTTATGCACTTGAGGAGGATGAAATCTTAGCAAAAGCTTTGGGTTTAAAATTTATTTATATTTGACAAGATATTTCAGACGTATTTCAAGGTTATTATTGACATTTGACATATAATTGAACATGGAAAACTTGTTTTAGTCGCCAACTAAATTATATGATCAAAATTGTACACCCATAGACATATATATTGAATTACCCTTCAATATATATGTATATCTAACTCTACAGTTGGTATTGGTAAATTACAATTTTGCCTAGTCATTGTCTAGTATAGACGTTTGAAGTTTAATATCGCATGCGAACTTAACTTCGAAGGCATCTCAAAAATACGATTTATGATTGTCATTCGAATGCAAACTCACCGAGCTGGAATGAGTCGGAAGAAAGGTCCCAAGACCCTTGTTACAACCTGCGAATAGTCATAGAGTCTTGAATGAAGAATGAAGAAAAAAACTGCTTTTAAGATGTTACAGACTAGCATAAAAAATCCTATCAAAAATATTTAATAGTAAAACATGTATATGAGTAAATAAAGACAATAAAAACAGTTTATTAACCCCTAATATCGACATTTTCATTCGCTATAAGGTGTGATTGGATGTTTGTATGGTTTTGATGTAGTTTAATTGGTTTAAAGGGAAGTGAGTAAATATCCCTTTATAAAAAACAATAAAGGCTGATTCTGTGATAGGGCTTTAAGTTAAGTTTAACTTAATAATCCTTACGTTACTATGAAAATGGCGTATGCGAGCTTTGAGCTAAGCTCCAACTTAAGCCCGTTATCATGTAATCCAATCCGAGCATACCTACATGCAATGAAAAAATGAGAAAACTTAACAACACTTTCATTACTAATTAATAATACTTTTTTTAATTACAATATCCAGTATCGAACAAAAGCACTTGTAAAGAACTAAATTTTTGGGACGGGATTACCAATTTATTCAATATTTTTGGCCGTCCAAAAATTTTGGTCTTTAGGTATGTTCGTTTAAAAAAGAAGCACGAAAAGGTGGAACATTGAGTTTTCATTCAGAACAAGCACCGCCACACCTACAAACCTACTCGAAAAAATTTGAGAACCTTAATTGACCATTTGTTTCTGTCCCTACTTTTCATTACTCTTAGCTCTACTTAATCATGGCATCTTCAGGTCTTTTGTCTTCTGTCATCAATTTTTTGTCAAAAGCCTTACAATTAATTTGTACCAATTATTGAAATAAATTTTTGTGAGGATGATGTTTTTTTGGGTGGTTTTTATGAATTTTGAGTGATTTTTCCTGTAAAATATTTAAAGGTACTCATAAATTTTGATGTTTTTTGTTGCAGTTGTTGGATTAATTTAAATGGTTGTTGATTTGTATTGTATGTAGGTGGAAAAATGCAGGTTAAAAAATCGCGAGTGTTCCTAACGAAAAGTGCGGTATGAAAAGCACGTGGGGCTAGGCGCCGCCGCGTTCTACTCCGGCGCTGTCGATTTGAATAAATTTGAATAAAATCTCGTGCTATTAATTACATTCGAGATTATTAATAGATGTGGTTATAAATATGGACAGGTAAGATTTATAGGCGTGAAGGAAAGTGATATAATTGAGAGTCGGCTTTTTTATTCCATTCTCGTCGCGTCTCCTTCGCTGAGGGCCCACACGCCTTTTATTTCCCGTTCTAATCTTCGCGACGAGGACGAGGCACCCGCGGGGCTCCACTCTCGAAGATGTCTTCATTGGATAATGGCCCTCGCGTTACCAACGACAATTACGACATATACACATAAGTCAACTCGAACTCGGCGAAAGGGTTAAACCTCCAACTCTAACAACGCTTCTCTACTTTCATAATCTTTTTCGCCTAAGGCCATAAAATAAAAACAAAATTATCTCTCAAAACGTGATATAAAATCTCGGCCTACAGTTCTTAAGATTTGTCCTTATTTCACTTTTTTTAGTCTTTTCACACGAAAACTCATTAATTCTGACGTATTTTTTTTAATACAATCCTTTTATAAACCCAGACCTTCACATATTAAACAAAAACAATTTTTACACCGAATTTATGCAGGGCATCCAATTAAATAAAAGCCACCTTCAAAAAAAATTTTTAAATTTTTTCTTTAAACACCAATAAGTACAGCCTAGTTTAAGTTCGTACATTTCCGATAGGTCACAATACTTTGTATATCCTAGGAGTAGAAATATGTACAAATTCCGCTAATTTGGCAACCCAATATACATTAGTAACATGACATGATGTATGTGAATGAAATGTATACATTTCGAGGTTTCAAAGAAAAAATCGTATGTTTTATTCGGAATAAAAGAACTTTTACTCCTTATAAAACAATATACTACTATTGCTACGCGAAATGTTGAGCATTGATTTCAATGCCTAGGCCGAAAAAGTACTTAATTCCATCCGTTAAAGACTAAGGGCCATTCGTATTATTATCCTTAATTTTCAAGTGACACGCACCATTTTATCATTTATCTATCTGAAAATATCCTAGTGAAATCTTTCAATGTACAGTTACTTGATCGGCGATTTCCGAAGAAATTTGAGGTCACCTTTAGGAAAGATTCCCAAGCTGTTTTTTTCAGATCAATAAGTTTTTCTTTAAATATTTCATCCCTCATCATTTGCATGATTTGTGGACCTACAAATATACCCTTTTTAATCTTGGAATCACCGATTTTGGGAAATTTATTATCTTTCAAGTATAAAAAACCAGCACCATCCCTATCCATGGCTTTCACAAAGTTTGTTGTAAGGTCAAGTTTTTTATGCAGAGATGGTAATAATATATCATCAGGTTGTACTACTTGAGCACTTTTAACATTTTTCTTTGGAGTAAAGAAATTCTCTTTTGGGACAATATTTCTTAAAATAGTGATTTTTCCTGTCCCTACTATCCCATTCACAAATAAAACAACAGAACTTTGTACATCAAAGCTGTAATCCTAAGAGAAGCGCAAAAACTTTTAAATCTGCACAAATTTTCCATTTATGTTCGTCATATTGAATCGTTTCCAAAAGAAATTCCATATTTTCATAGGACTCTTTCATGCTAGAAGACTGACCTATCAGTAAGGAGGGAACCTCGTTTTCGTTATGTAAAAGAACAGCCTTTAAACTTATTTTTGAAGCATCAAAAAATAAACGCCATATTCTTCTCTTTTATATTCAATACCGAACGTACTAATAACGCTAGAAACATTATTACAAAATACCAGATCAGTATCCTGCGAAAAGCAGTTCTTTAGGTCTTTTTTTTTCGATTCCGAAAGTAGCTATTTTTGTTCTTGGTTGTAACAAATTCCATAATATCTTTAATCGAGTTTCCTGCTGCTTGGACAAATTTGAATCACGAACCAAATCATTGAGATCTTCTTGAGATAGTAAATGTGACCCGTTAAATGAGGAAGCTTCTTCAAAATCAGTATCAAACATTATATCATCTTCTTCTTCTGATTCAACAGACACCTTGGAGCTTTGTGTTGGTTCAGGTAAAAAAGGTAGTAGTTCTTCCCTTTGCGGGATCGGTTTTTTAGTAGATGGATACGTATTTAATAGTTTTTATTGTAATATGTCCGTGGGTTCCATTCAAATCTTAGGAATTCCAAAATGTATAGATTTCCCCATCCAATAAGAAGTCCCACATACGAAATACAACAGATGTGAGGAACC
Source organism: Stenus bimaculatus (assembly GCA_963971135.1). NCBI lineage: Eukaryota > Metazoa > Arthropoda > Insecta > Coleoptera > Staphylinidae > Stenus > Stenus bimaculatus. The sequence continues at coordinate 48,860,806 of OZ020181.1, forward strand.
CAAACTTTGTCTTGGTGACTTACAAGTACGCCAAAATAACTTTTATATAAATGTTCTACTAATGGCGGGAAATTTCTCCGTTGAGTTTTAAAAGTAATTTCACCACAAATGCAACAAATCCTGTCATGGTAATTTTTACACTTTCTGGACATTACTCAATCACTTAACTTCTCAATCATAAGGCACAACTATTCACCAGGTATTAAATTCTTAACTGTACCAATACATCTAGGTCCTCCTCCGCTTCCTTATATTCTCACAAATAAGAAGCTTATAACACACCCCGAAGGTTCTAGAAGAATAATGGTCAAGATTCTAGATCATTCCAGCGTATTCCATTCGTACACTATAACCTTCCAGAAGGTTTAATCATAAAAACGACAACTATATACATTTTCCTACTTGTTGCTATAACAAAAAACCAGAGTTGGCATTCCGTAAAGTCTACCTCTTTACCTTTAGTATTATATGAGTAAATATCTCTCTTGGTGTTATAATCAGAAAGATTTATCTCACGTGCATGATACATTCACATTGATATGTATGTACATGCATGGAAATGTTGGAATATTCCTAAAGAATTCGGAACACTTGGTACCGTACGGTATTTGGAGTTAAATACTGATAATTCCATAGTTAACTGATACTTTGTTTCTTAAGCTACGTAAAACATATAGAGAAGTTCTTAGTTCTTAGTGTGTTAAGTAACATATCAGTATGTGATTGGTATCCAGAGGCGACATATAGTTTCTGTGTGATCGTTTTCAGGCAATTCGTCATTAATTACATTGTTCATCTACAACAAAATGATGACGTTTTGGCGAGTTCATGAAGCAAAATTTCATCTCAGGTGTAGTCCTAGAAGGCATTTACGGTTTGTATTTTGTAAGTTATTCTCTTTGAAGGTTTCATTAATTGTCATACGATTGGAAATTAACCTCAACCTTCTACTGTGCCTCATCATCAGCACAACAACCTCATCCAAGATCTCATTCCTCAACGACCATAGTAGAGGACCCTAGATAGACCTTGAGGTACCACATGTTCCATCGGGAGAAAGTCTGAAAGTACTTAGTTCCAAAATAACTGCCTGATATGTATTAGACAGTCTACAACTCCCTGGGTGTATGTTGTATGGAAGTAACTTAAGCAAAAATATTTCCTGCGACACCCTATCAAACGCCTTGCTAGGATCTCAAATAGTAGATATTAGTAGCAATCCTGGTAGAAGATTTTATCTTTCTAAACTATTTATGGCGAGACCAATAAGGAATTTATAAAATCTAGGTGTTTGATAGCTAAATAAATGTAAAGAGTTGCTTATTTTTTTTCGTCCTCTCACCATCAAACTCTTCGAATTCATCAATTCTGGAACATCAGCGTCACGAATTTCCAAGGAATTTATAGTTTTCCTACAAAATATCTCGAGGCTAAACTTTCTGGAGCCAAAACTACATGAAATTTTTGGATATTTTTCAAGTTTTTCGCTATAGCTCGGAAAAGAGCGATCCTAGTGTTATAATAATAATAGTAATATAAAGTCAAAAGCAGGTTGCTTGTTCTTCTACAGCTTTTTTCTTCTTCGAGCACCATATCATATATCATCAAACTCATTGTGTGTGTCCCAGGCGTCAGCTTCATCATCAACTTCTTTTTCTAGTAAAATAATGTCGGTAATATTTTCGTCGTTGATCCCATTTTTAGCAGGTACATGCCTTGGTGCAACCTATTTTACAGTTGCATAAAACCATATGTAGAAACGATTCAGGACCTGGTTTTTGGCTGATTTTAATGAACTGAGGGAGACCGTCAAAGCTGCGAATTGATCCCCACTTCTCAGGAGGGATGTCGTTTCCTAACCATGAACCATGGTTATTACACTTGATAGTAACATCGTAAGAAAAAAGAGATTAGGTTTGCTTTTTAAGACAGATTTTGCAAACAACTGGAACTACAATGTGTTCAACTTCTGTTGCTGCTTATGCTGTATAGTGCTATTAGGAATCCTTCTCCAACCCAATTTTTACGGGTAGCCTTTGATTAATTGTAAACTCATAATTCATAATATCTTTTCAATTATTTATTCACAGGTATTTACAATGTAAAATATCGTAAAAACGTGGTTGATGTTGGATTTTGCAATTTTTCAAAAAGTTGAAAAATCACATTCAAAGAGAATTTTATCTACGAGTAATATATAAAGTACTCATTACATATGCATTTTCTGGCATGTAATGAAATTCATTACACCACTAGTGACTTTACTTTTCCATTACACTGCAGGTTGTAGCTTGTAGCCAATCAGAAAGCTCTATTTGTAAAGGAAAGACACGGGCTGAAGTTAGATAAAGCCGACATGCATCGAAATTAAACGAAAAAAAAAACGATACTATCTTTATTCGAATCCAGCGTCGTCCACTGTCAAATTAACATTAATGATATTAGGATATTAGAGTCTACAGAAACTAGTTTAATGCAATTATTTGTTGTAGAAAGCATATTTAGGAAGTTTCAAAGGCATGCATATTGAAAATAGTAGGTGTAATTATTAAGCTTAATAAAATATCAATAAGTTAGGTTATGTTCAAAATGACGTTTACAGCTAAATCCAAATAATTTTGTTTTTAAAATAAAAGGAAAACATTTAGTCGTAGATAAAGCCATGATAAAGCATAGTATTAAACTCGCGAGTATTAACATTATACACTCGGATTAATTGCGACTTTAATCCTCGTGTGTAATAGCAACTTTACACGCTCGTTTAATGAAATACGATTATACTCTCTAAAGGTGTTTAGAATGGTCAGAACGCCAGGATCGCTAGTTTCCGAGTTTTAGTGAAAAAACTCCAAACAATTCAAAAATTTCGTGAGTTTTTGGTTCCAGAAAGTTTAGCCTCGTGATATTTTGTTGGGAAGCCATAAATAACTCTTATTAGCTCCGCCAAAAACAGTTTAAAAGTAAAAATCTTCTACCAGGATTATTGCATCTATCAGCCTATTTTTTTCTCTTCTATAAAGTCTTGAACTACTCTCACGGTAGAGGTTGATTTTGTATACCCATATTTATAGAAAAAGTTGTTGTTTTCAAAATAGATAGTTAGTTGAATTTTGATTTTGAAGTGCGGATTGGTATTTCAAAATAAGCATCTTTCTTGTTACACAATTTTGTTGACCAGTGTTATTAAAGTAGGAAAATATGTACAAAATTCAATAATGAAATGCGAGGAAACCTCACCACCGTTTTCCAGGTGCGCTCATGTCAGGATGCGAGTCACAGAAGGTTTTTTTACTTATAAAATGAGACATGTTTTTTTTTCTTTAAAAGCCAACAGAAATGTTAATTATAATAATTTTCTTCAGGCGTTATTGACTTTTTCGCCTAGGCATTAAAAGTGTATCCGATCGAAAATGTTTGATAGTACAAGTTATGGACAGCTTGTGAAGCGTCTCAAAAGACTGTACTTTATTGTCGTTTGAAGGAATTAGTAAGTGAATTGTTGAAATTGGATCAAAAGTGCATTTCTGTGGGTCGAATTCATATGTAGGACTCGCCACTTCGTTGGCTCGTCCTGCAAACGCAGCGTACTCGTCACTTTTGCTCCTAATAAAAAATATACTATTTTTTAGTTCTTTCGTCCACTAACGAATATTACAAAACCATCCAATTTCTTTGATCTTAAAATTTATCTTTCAAGTTGTTTGAAGTTTTGTAACCTTCACATGTGGGTTAAATAATGGAATGTTTTTTCTTTTGGCATTGTTGATCAGTTCCAGATCTTGAGCCGCAGTCGTTTTAATCAGTTTCTCATTAATTTACCACACTCGCTGTCTTTTCTTTTAGTTTCTGGATTTCTGCATTTATTTTTTTTTATAAAAATGATGATGGTGTTAAATTTGTGTAAGAGCATTAAAAGTAGAAATTAAATTGGCGTATGGAAATCTGTATTCTTCAATCTTAACCGCAGATCGACGCGTGAGTTATCCGCATGAAACGGCGCCCACCCCGGCGCCCGGATCCGCATGGCCGGATAAATGAGCGCCGACAAGGTCGACCCAGATCCGAAAAATATGCACCAGCAATTGGATCCGAATTATTTTCTAAACAACAGGGAAGCGAGGATGTTGTAAGTTTTTATTAGTAGTCGCAAGGCGCCTAAATTTAGTCAATTTTCCCCTTGATTTCCTCGCCAAGTCGTACGTTTCATCGCATATAATGATCAGAACGAGGCACTAAAAGCGCCGTAAAATATAAAAAGAGGGTGAGAATCGAGTGAGACGATCAGGCGCGCCACGTGCGCTTCCCAATCCTTGGAAACTACCTGTACGATTTATTGGATTCGAGAAGATTGTTTTATGTTTTGTTTAAAGTATAGCTCAAATATTTTCCCTCCCCAGCTCCTAAGGCAACCCAAAGAACTTTTTCCCTAATATTAATGCGGGACGCGATCATAAATATTGCATACTTCGAAGGAGTCACGACTTGGATTTAATACCCCCCTTTATGTAGTGTTTTTTCTTGCGCCCGCTTTATTTATTGGGCGACACTAACAACCACCGCGACTATCCCTCCATCATATATTTTCATTAAAAACATTTTATAAAAAAAATTTTAAACCACAATCCCATCAAAAAAAGTTTCACACATTATTAAACACCCTGTATAATGATATTTTCAAAACTTTACAGCGATGACAAGTCAATGATTTGTAACACCAATAAAAATTTCAAGCCTCTTTCAAACTTGTTCCAAATCGGAAAGATCTTCAAATTTTCACGATTTCTTAAATAAACAGATTTGCATTTAACCATTTCCCAAATTAAAATATTAGGTTGTTCCTCAAATCAAAATCTATGAAGCGGGTTGCTCGAAATATGTTTTTTTTTTATTTTGACTCAAGTATGCTTGATATACAGGATGTTCCGTTCATGGTTCGATGTAGTATTTTAGAAAAGATCAATTCAATTTCAAAAATAATCAATTGTAATTCATAAGCGTGAATAGTATTTCAGAAAGAATCAATTGTATTCCAAACTCATTAATTTCAGAAGGAATCATTGTGTTTCATTGAAAGTAAATTTTGCGCATAAATTTTGTATTACCAACAACCGTGTCTTCCATTGCTAAAGCACAATCACCACCAACAATTGTATTTTTGGCTTCATCAATAATTGTAATGTTATGCAAAAGGGAACCAAGAACCAACCCTTTGCAATTGATTTTCAGATATTTGATGGTAAAGTTTTACTAGACTATTTACTATATACAAGTTTTCAGAGTTCATAGGTTTGTTTGACCTTTAACGGATTGTTCCAAAGCTTGGTTTGATTTTGCAACATTTAAAATGGGTATTTGGCAATGTATAAGTATAATAAACTGAGTATCTGCCAGTTTATAGGTTGTTGGTTCCATTTTGCATAACAACGTCGAATTGTTTCTAAGTAAACCAACATTTTTGCTCCATGGTACCAGGACCCATACCAGGAGAAATCAGAAATCGTATTTTAATGATCCTGCTTTAATCCTAAAATAGAGTATTTCAATTGGGTTTAATATTGGTGAATATGGACCTAATATTGTTAGGAGTGTATCTTGCATGTCGGTTCACATGCATAATCACCGCCTTAAACTATTGGCTTTCTTATTTTTTACAATTGGTCCTTTCTGAAATTATATTGATTTTTCTGAAATACGATTGATGCTTTCTGAAATACAATTTATCCCGTCTTAAATACAACTGATGATTCTAAAATATAACTGATGCATTCTCAAATCAAAGTGATTTATTTGAAATACAATTGATGCTTTCTAAAATACAACTATACCTTTCTGAAATACAACTGATTCTTTCTAAAATTAAATTAATGTTTCTGAAAAAACAATTGATATTTTCTAAAATAAATCTGCTGATTCTGAAATACAATTGATGTTTCCTGAAATATAATTGATCCTTTATGAAATACAACTGATGATTCTAACATATAACTAATGCAACCTCAAATCAAAGTGTACTTTTTTGAAATTCAATTGAAGCATTCTAAAATACAACTGTACCTTTCTGAAATACAACTGATTCTTTCTGAAATTAAATCAATATATATGAAATACAATTGATGTTTTTTAAAGTCATAAAACTGATGATTCTGAAATACAATTAATGTTTTCTGAAATGTAATTGATCCTTTCTGAAATATAATTGATCCTTTCTGAAATATAATTGATCCTTTCTGAAATAGGAATGATGTATCTAAAAAATAACTGATGCATTTTCAAATCAAAGCGATTTATTTGAAATACAATTGATGCTTTCTAAAATTCAACTGCTCCTTTCTGAAATACGAAATACAACTGATTCTTTCTGAAATTAAATTAACACATCTGATATAATGTTTTCTAAAATAAAACTGGTAATTCTGAAATACAATTGATGTTTTCTGAAATATAATTGATCCTTTCTGAAATACAATTGATTCTTTCCGATATTTATTTGATTTATTTAGAATAATAATAAGTTTATTCATCAGAAAAGACTTACATACAATAAGAATTAGACAGGTCATGCAAAATGAACATAACTCTATTAAATACAAACTAACAAATTATACTGATGCAAAAAATAACTTATTAAGAAAGCTCATTATCATTCTGGTCTACGCACAAATTTGGTTTTTCTGTAACAGATTTTTGCCTAGTTCAGAAATACTGTGCTTTTGTTTTGTTGGGGTTCAAATATGACTGATGCAGTTTTCTTAAAGTTATTCTGTAGACTGTAGAGGTTAACGTTGAAAAGGGAGAAATCAACGATTCAGCATGCATGACCACAAAAATATCTGATAAAAATTGTGCTATATCATTTATATACAAGGAAAATAATACTGGATCTAAAACTGAGCCTTGAGGTACCCCAATAACAATTAGGTCCAACACACTGCCCTCTGTTAATGGTAGTGTATTTGACGTACGTGCTTTAGTACCTGCGTTGGTCTATTGTATTATTTCTACAAAATGAGCTATTTTGGCAAGATATGACTCCAGTTTTACTGCATTTCCACGAATACTATAAAGGTAGAGCTTATCTAAAAGCTTGTAATGAGACACGCAATCAAAAGCTCTACTTAGGTGGCATAATACTCCTATTGTATTATAGTTTCTTATCCCTGCTCATCATTATCTCTTCATAAAAACTAATTAAGGTAGATTTGTTTCATCTAAAACCATGCTGGCACTTTTCAAGAATATTATGTTTAGAAAGAAAGTCTATCAAGTTTGGCATATTCAAATATCTTAGCTGCGGGTTTATGCTCGAAGCATTCGACACACTGTCGTATACGACTTCCATCATTCTATCCTTGTGATTCAAATACAAAAATAAGAGTGTGTCTTTGCATGTGTCAGATAAGTGAAATTGGTCGATCATTTTCAATATTTGGCTTACTATACCTTTCTTGTGAATGGATATTAATGTGGAAATTTTAAGATTTTTGGAAAATGTCCAAATTGAAATGATAGGTTGATTAAAGAACTCAAAGGATTAGCTAAAACATCTCTAAACTCTCGAACTATTCTGTGGAGAAACAATGCCATAAGTGCAAAATTTGATTTTTTTCTTAAATGTTGTAAAATATTTCAAAAATAATCTTTCGAAAGGAATCATCTTATTGTAAGACGCAGGTGCGTCCTAGTTAGATTCGCAACTTTTTAAACCAGTAACAGAAACTTTGATTCTAATTTCTGAGTAACTACTAACTTTGCACTTACATCATTGTTTCTTCGGAAATGCGATATGGTATTAAAGCAATGTATTTGACAAAAGAAAACCTAAAAAGTGGGAGTCTACCTTTTTTGGTTTTGGAACTACACCGTTTCGAATTTTTGGTCACCGATTTTTCTAAAATTTCAGAAAATTGCTAATAATAATATTTCTGTATTACTGTTGTTAGAAATTGAAAGATAATGTTTTAAAAGGATACACGTTACTTTTTTGTTTTTTGTCGATTCAATTTCATAACCAAAAGCCTTAAATTGTTGCGCAAATCAAAATCTTAGGTTCGTTTAGCTCGCATAGCTCGATCCGGTTTGGATTGAATAAAAATTCCTTCATTTTGCATTTTTCCGAAATAAACACGTTTTGGATAATTGAAGTCCATCCTTAAAGTGACTCAAATCCGACGTGTTTATTTAGGAAAATATGCGAACCAAGTCAATCGCTGCTCAATCCAATCTGGATTGAGTTATGCGAGGTAATGGTGTAATTCTAAACAAAAATGTTACACGTAAGAGCGCTGTTAAATTTGACAGTCGCCGTGATGTCAAAAATAACGCTATTCTGTAACTTTACTGTAACTTAACGGTTGTAAAATAACATTTTAGGTGTTAAAATAACATCCATGAAAATAATAATATTACATTAATGCATAATGTATTTTAACACTTTTAACATTTTTCGTTCAGAATTACCCCGTAAACGTAGTCATATTATGATAACGTTTAGCATGCGTTACTCAAGCAGGCTCGAATTTGAGGACTGATTTCTCAAGCCACGTATATGATGCTTTTATGTTATTAAAGCTCAATGAAACCGATTTGAAGCAATTTTCTCTGTACATATAACTAATTAAAAATAAAAATCACAATACAGTATTATATGGGAACTTGAATTGGGGCCGGTTTAAATTTTATCCCAAGTCGCCTAAGACTTGGGATAAAATCAAATCAGTATTTTATTTAAAAATTTTATTTCTGAATTCTGCATTTCTTTTAAAACGTAAAAGATAAACTGTTCATTTGTAAAGTTATAATGTTGTAAAATTGTGTTCCAGTTTTTAAAGAAAATTTGTAATCGCATGTCGGTAGTAAAGTGCTTGTATTATGCACTAAAGTAAGGGATGTCGAGCCAAAGACTTAAAAATCTTCAGAGATTTGAAGTAAAATTCATTTTGTAATGTGTGTTGCAGTTTTTTTTCCTTTGGGTTAAAAGGAGTTGGTTGTAGAGAAGTGGCCACAAAGTTCCAGAAAAGGAGCCAATAAACCATAAATTTGAATACCCAGTGTATCTACGCGAGGACACGAGTATAGTAAAAAATTATGCTCGAATGTCTGTGGCGTGCCGATCGATCCCACTGGTGCCGGCTAGTCGGAGCAGTCTGGAATGCGTCTGCATGTGACTCCGGTACTCCGGAGTCCGGAGCTCCTGAAGGATAATGAGGGCGCGACATACGCTTTTCGGCCGAAGAAAGGCCGCATCACGCCTGGAAATTAACCTGGAATTAAAGCAATTACCGATAGTTTTGTTTACAGCCGCACTTCGTCATCGCATTCCTCCCGATCGATTTCCGTTCCAAACTTTCCCAACGAGGGAAAACTCAATGGAACAAACTTTTTCAGGGCTAAGTAGCTTACAACAGATACATCTCGCCTTTTAATCCCTCCATAAAAATATTTATTTTTACTAATTTCATGATTAATTTAATAATAAATAACAAAACTTTATTTTCACGAAATAAATAACTTTAAAGAAACTCCAAGCGAAAAACTTAACTGTTATGAACTTTCACGATTGTGTATTTCATTTTTAATATTTATGTACTTTTCCATTCAATAAAACTTGCATTTTAAACTTACTTTTCTAAAGTTCTCATTATTTCACAAAACATTTTTAATTAATCTTCTCTAACTTTTAGAAAAATCTTGGCCCAGATAAATGTTTCAATGCCTATAGTATGAACTCATTAAAACTCAAAACAAATATAAAATCCACACCGAAACTCATATTCACCTCTCAACTCTTTTACTACATTGAAAACTATTAATAATTTTTTTAGTAACGTCAAGTCGTATACACTATATTTTTTGAAATTTGCTATTTAATTTTAACTGGAAAATTATTGCAAACTTTAATGGCAAATTCATACTTATTTTCTTAAATTTATAAATAACAAAATAATATGCACTGGAAAACAGCTTAACGCATCATAACGGAAAGTAGCAAAATCAGGAAGTAGCATAACGTACTTTAGCATAACGAAGAGCAACAGAACGTAAAAGCGCAGAACGACGAATGGTCTATTCCAAATTTTGGAAAACCTACACATATTCATAAAAATACGTTGCAAATACAAACTAAAAATAAATGGACCATAATGGTTAACCTAACTAAACAGCTTCATAAAATTACATATGCCATACTCTTAGGCGTGATTTTCTAAATAGTAAAAATAGTGCCCCAACATATACGGTAGTGTAAACAATATTTTTTATAGGAGACTATAAATCAGAAAAAAATATTTGAAAATCTGTCAGAGGAAACTAGAAATATCCTTGCGCAAGTAATGTTCGATTTCATGATTTTTCACAATTTTTCATCCAAAACTCGCGCGCGCTCTAGCGATTCGCATTAATTATTGGTGATGCTCTTAAGTATAAGTTACACGTTCCTAACCTCCAAATTAGTACTTAACCGTTCAGTACACGCAGTACTGTCGCAAAATAAACTAGGCAAAATAAACACCAATTTTCCTTGATTTGTAATAGTCATCCACAAACAAATTTTAAATTAGAAATCATGACAACTCAATCAAAATGCAGTAGTTTAAATAATGGTACCATTTTTTATATAAAAATTAAATAGAAAACTAACATTTTGACCTCATTTCACACATCAGGTTTTTTATGAAAAATAGCGCGTGTACTGAAGGGTTAAGAGGATAAGGAGTCTACAAGATTATATGGGTTATTACCTGTTTTTATCTATCAAACCACGCGAATATGTATTGCGCTATACATATACAAAATAAGAATATCATATGAAAGTGGAACCTCTGCTTAAAACTTGTAAGTGACAGTTTTTTAATATTCTACATTCAAAATGGCAAAAAAAATCATTAAAATACGTAAAATTTGGCCAATTTTAAACTTATTTTTTTCGAGTAAATAATTTAATTTTTGAAAAAGTCGTCCTTTAGAAGTCTAGCCTTCGAATGCTATTTAAAGTATGAAATTATTTATCGGTCTATCGGTGGTATTCAGTCAATCACGTAAACAACGCGTTTATCTTGACAGAGTTCATTTAGCCTGGATTGAATTTTTCAATCCATGATTAATCCTATAGTTACCAACCAAAGAGAATGGAAATTCCTAAAATAGTTTTTCCGTCGACATTTAGTGGTGTGTTCACTTTAATTTTATTTCTGTTGTTTCGTATTTTATTGAAGAGGTTATGTTAATTAAAAACGTCTAAAACAAGACAAATGGAAGAAAATTACGTGTATTTTGGAATTGTTAGTCAGCAGTCATATGTGCCAACTTCGATAACATAATTTACTAGTAACTTTTGTAAAGTCAATCGCGTTTATGTCGTTACAAATTTTTATTCAATCGCGATTACAAAGTCCAATCGCATGATTTTATAAGATTGGATTATTAAACTGTATCCTGAAAGTGAATCCAATCCCACGTGTTTATATCGCAAAAAATGCGGACTGATTCAATCGCTTTTCAATTCAATCCGGATCGGTTACATGAGATAAACGTAGTCATTAAATTTGTAACTACATAAACGTGATTGACTTTACACAAGTTACTAGTATGCACTAGTATGTAATCGAAGTTGGCATATCTGACCGCTGTCAGTTGTTACTGTGCTGCATTCATAACTATTAACTGTGCACCTTGCTATAACCTAGAAGTCTTGAGTGTTTGAGAAGTTATTTTATTAAATTTAATACTCCTAAATTAAACATAATGAGTAATGTTGAGGTTAAAAAAGGAACGTCGGAATATTTGGAGGGATTTCTTTCTCGTTAGTTGTAACTAGGATTAATCATGGATTGAAAAATTCAATCAATCCAGGCCAAATGAACTCTTTCGAGATAAACGCATTGTTTAGGTGATTGACTGAATCCTGTCATAATCCTATTTTCAATCCAATCCGGATCGAGTTACACAAGATAAACGTAGTCAATAAGAATTTAAAATATATTTTTAGATTTTTAAAACGATATTTTAATTCTTTTTTTTAAATCATATTTTCCTTCAAAGATTTTCAGTTTATACAGTTTAAAACCATACCGAACCGGAATTGAACAGAAACTGTACCGGAACCGAACCGAATCTGAAATACAATCGAAACGAAATTAGAGTCCGAATTATAACTAAATAAATTTCGATTCAACTCTCTGATTTTTACATATTTTATCAATTTGATTTTTTTAAACCGGTTATTGAATGCATTGAAAAACCGGTTTTTAAAAACTTAATATTTTTGGTGTTTTATGTTTTTTAGAAAATCTCTCGGATAGGTGGATTTTATTTTAAATATGCCATCTTTTGATGTCAAAACATTATTGAAAACGTCATGAATTTTGGAATAGTGACCTTTTTTTTTAAATGACAACCTCTAGATTTTTTTATTTTCGATAGATCTTTTAAAGATTTAAACGATACCTAATATAAAAAATGGTAACCTTGAATTACATTTTTTTTTGAAAAAAATACATATTTAATTTAAAAAATTTAAATTTAATTTTTAAAAAGAAGGTGTAGAAAAGTGAATTTGTAAAACCTTTAATGTTTTGTAAAAGTGCCTAAATTGATTTTGAAATTCTTTTGATATTTGAGGTTTTGGTCATAACATTTTTTCGAGCTTTTTTAAAATTTCTTTGTTTTTGGTACACAGATGAGTTTTATGGGTACCAATTTCTTCTTTTTTTTATTTTAGCAAGTCAAACCAAATACCAAGAGTTTGCCGTCTTGTTTTTTGTTTTAAGTATACAGGGTGTCCAGAACTTTAGGAGGCGATTCTACAACTAAGTTTAAGAAAAAAACTTAAAGAAAAAAAAACTTAAAAAACTGAATAAGGAATATTAGTATAAAAACAAAAATGATTATATGTTAACCATAAAAAAGTTGCCGCTGTTTATAACCCCAATCCTCCTTAAAACTACCCTTTCAGAGCTTTCAAAAAATCTGAAAAAAATTGAGAAATTATATCTTAAACGTATTAGTCTTCACACCAAATTTCAAATCTTTATTACAAACCGTTTTCAAATAAATGACAAAAAACCTAGTTTTAGTCACAATTGTTATAGGGCTCTAGCTCCCCTACGAAGCGAAATCGGACACATGTTTATAGGAAGATTTTTTTCTTAAAATTAGTTGTAGAATCGCCTCCTAAAGTTTGGCCGTTTAATTTCTGGACACCCTGTATTTTTAAACTTTTTACAGCTCTGCAAAAATTTCTTAAAATTTTACTTAATTTTTGGAATGCTGTAAAAAGTTTAAAAATTTATTTATAACAAAATACGAAACGGAAAACTCTTCGTTTATACCTTAACTTATTGCTAACGTTGGAAAAAAATATTATTTCAAATTAGTGTTTTATTTTTGTGGAAAACACCGCTAAGCGAACGTTTTTTGTAAAGAACCCGTTTTACTGCTGCCGTATGCCGTGCCGTATGAATATTTGGTATGACTTACAAAACAAAACAAGTAGAATTTGGTAGCCACAAGACAAAAAAAAGAAATTTTAAAAAAACCTCAATGGAAAAAAAATTATTAGCAAAACCGCAAATATCAAGCGAATTTCAAAATTTACATTTGCCAACTATTCTTTAAAAATAATTGCAAAAACACTCGTAATTTGGCAAAGGAAATGAATAAATAAGCTGAATTTATTATATTTTTAAAGCCGTGGTCTTAAAAATGTAATTTTTTATTTCCTTATGCAATAGTGAATAAATTATATCCAAAATTAATGAAAATGTTCTTAGTTTAAAAATAATTGCAAAGAAGCTCGTAATTTGGCAAGGCATTGCAATAAATCTGTAATTAATTTATTTTTAAATCAGGGCTTTAAAATTGATATCTGTATATTTTTTGTTAAAATATAATTGCAAAAAAGGCTTTTAATTCATTGGCGATGTCCGATGTCACTGCATAAGTAAATCTGCAATTAATTTGTTTTTAAAGCAGGGGTGTTAAAATTGATCCTTTCCAACTTCTTTGGCTAATAGTAAACAAAATTAGTACAAAATATTTTTGATTTAAAAATAATTATAAAAATGCTCCCAATTTGGCGATGTCACCGCATAATTAAATGTGTAACTAACTTATTTTTAAAGCTAAGGCCTCAAATGTATACCTTTCTATTTGTTTAGGCAATAGTTAAAAAAATATATCCAAAATTAGTGAAAAATATTTTTTGCTTAAACATTATTGCAAAAAAGCTCTCAATCTATGTATAACTATATTTTTAAAATACGTATGGGGGCTTAAAATTTTTACCATTCCATTTATTCCTACATATGTAGGATTTTAAATTGCTTCTTCGTGTTATATAAACTACACTGAATTATACAGGAAGGTCAATTTAACCTGAATATTGGAAATATCCTCAAAAGTAAGATTTTTTGAAAAAAATGTCTCCATTAAAATCTGTTTAGTTTGAAAAGGATCACAGAGAAAGGGTATAATGCTTCAGACATTATTGTTTTTTTATATTCAGATTCTTTCAAAAAAATAACCATGTCCTCCAACTGAAAAATAACTAGGATCAGTCTGAGGCTCCTTTCAAACTAAACAATTTTTACACCATTTCTTTTTTCGAAAGCTCTTATAGGGTACAAACATGGTGCAGCACCGACTTGGACACGACTCGGATACGACTCAAGCTTATTCAGTTTATTATCAACTTACCTATGCTAGAGTGAATGGTAATAAGTATTTAATTTCATTTTTAAAATGTCGTTTGATAGTGATTCGGTCTTGTTTGAGAGAACTGGTATTAAATTAAAATTTTAAAATCAATAAAATATTATTAATATAGTATACATTATAATTCTAGTGTAATAATATATGTAATATCGGTATTTTATATTGTAAAAACTGAAATACCTACTCAGGACTTCAAGTAAAGAGAATAAACTAAACAGAACTAAGCACACGTGGTGAAACGACCAATCAGAACGCAGTTCGCTTCGAAAAACTAACGCACTTGATTCTTGGATAGGGTCGGTGATTGCGTCGGGAGTCGGTGCTGCACCATGTTCACTCATATACGAAACAATGTATTTGTTTTTAATGCTTGAGTCGGTGCTTACTTACTTTTAGAAATATTTCCACTCTTTAACCTGAATATTGGAAATATGCATCACCCTGTATAATAGAGTGTAGTCTCTATATCTATTCAATAATTGCTGGAAAATATTTTTTGAACAAAAAAGCTCGTACTTGGCGCTTTCGAAGCTTAAATGTAAAAAAAGTGAAGATGTTTTAATTTCTACTTTTTATTTTCTTTTATTCATATTTAACAAAATATACAAATTAGTTGCGACTTTTTTTTGATTAAAAATATTGAAGAAAAAAGTTGTATAATTGAAGTTTTAAAATTGGGTGTTGATGGAGATATATTTTCATCTATTCATGATTATTGAAAGTGGATTCGAAATAAAACTTTTAAAGTGCCTCAATAAATAGAAGCGTGTATGTTTTGTGGTGTGAAGGGAATTTTCCAGGAAATTTACAATGATTTGTAAAACAGGCAGTAAAACAAGAAAAAAACTTTTCAACTCTATTAGTCCCTTATTTTAATGGGTCCCTAAAACCCAATCATGATCCATTGGAAGTCCTAAATTCCCCCATAATAACAACTTTAAATAACTTTTTGAAAATGATTAATTTATTAATAAATCCAGTTTTATTCGTCTTCTTGGGAAGTTTCGAGCAAACAAGCCGCACAAGTTTTTATGCGTAAGTTTAGAAAAGTGATCTAAAATGCTAAGTATTTTAGATGTATCTATAGGAGGGTATTTGATGCAATGTGCAGGAATTGGTGGACGTCTGGCGCCCAGCCGCATTTAATTCCGAGAGCTTTATGGCCATGAAACAATACGCTAACGGGTCCATAGCTAAAGCTCTATCCGGACAGCATAAAAGTTTCAAGTTTTCTTCTTCGCGTTTATGTTAATGCGCGTTAAGAATTATATGGCGCGAACACGCGAGCTCGAAATCTGATTTATGTCTGACGCCGCTGCTCGTAAAAATCCCCAATAACAAATTGTTATACATATCTTCAATAAATCGATGGCTCTTTTGAATAAAAAAGAAATTATTACGATTTACTCATATAAATCAATTGGGCTTACTAATCCGCTGCGGATAGTTTTGTGGGAAGCGCTGCAATAACCATAACAATATGCCGAATGGCGGTTGCTATAAATTTGTTATTTTCTCCAGTCAAACAATCGCAGAATATACACACATCGGTGTTTTGCTTGTTTGACTTTTTTGTTTGCAAGAAACTGTTGAAAGCGCGTTGGTATCTAAATAGTAGAAGTATTTACAATCGTGATGGATCTGAACGTCGTCTAGTATTTCCGGCGTCCTAATTTCCTCAGCTTTGCCCTAACTCAGGTCGTATTTCCACACAATTTTATTAATCAAACCTCAAATCGATTAATTCACAATATTTTGATAAACAAAAGTTTCTAAGCAAAATTTATTGTAATACATTCTTCCATTTTTCCATTCATTTAGAATGAATAGCCAAGGGGCGAATTGTAAATCTTTTCGTTAAAGAGCGAGAGCGATCTACGTTTTGAAAGCTGAAAGTGGTATAGTGCACAGCAAAGGATTTTCCCCTCCCTCATGTTTACACCCAGCCCACTTCCCTGGAAGTGAGCAGGAAAATGAGCATGAATGTGTAAACAAAGGAGTCATATCTCATGCCGCTGCCGCTCGCGCTGCCCGACGCTCCCCAATTTGTGTGTACAGTTTACATAGTGCAATCTCGCTCAGTTACCTCTGAGTCAAATTTTCTCAAGAATGGTATACCAGTACCTTTTTGTCCAAAATAAAATACGGAACAATGTTATGAAAAAAAAATCAATTTAGTTTCTCAATAAAATTAACGATACTTTTAACCCCAAACATCCCTGAAATTACCCTTTCAAAAAGTCAAAAAAGTCATAAAATTAAAAATTACATCTGAAGTGTATTGGCTGCTTAATTTCGGAATACTCTTTATAAACTTTCCCACAATGGATTTCATTTTGTTCATCAGTAGTGGACAGTGGACAGGTTGGAGAAGCTACACAGGTCTACAGATTGGAATGGAGTCAATGCTAACAGAAGTTGTTAAGAAGTTCTAGAAAGTGCAATTCAATGGTAAAATCAATGTGGTGTCCACTTGAAGAAACCTGAAGTACTGTCGGAACTATTACTGTTGGTTATAGAAAGGTCACTGTGAAATCTCTAACATTGTTTCACGGGATATGTGTCTTAATACAGTTGAATCTTCATTCAATTCTTCAATTGCGAGAGTTGTTCACATACAAGCTGTCACTATTCACCGAAGAGGGAATAAGAAAGGGCACGAAATTCTCATAATCTTCAGCATTCCAATCTGTAAACTTAGATAAGAAGCAAGGAATAGAGATATTTGTAGTGATGTATGGAGGTCATCTACTTCATAAAGTTGTATGTTACTGCTCATTACGTCTGAATCGTGGTTGATGGATACCAAGCAGACGTTGTACAAAAAGACACGAAGAACTCTGAGAGTCTTCCCAGAGCCATCTTCGAAAATAATCTTTGATTAAAGAACCATGGTTCAGGTTTTTCAAAAGAAGGTCTTCTCAACCGACAAAAACAAATTTGGTTTCGTCAACCAAACAAAAGTTTTGCATGCGGAGGAAGATGCCGACAGGCTCATCATCACTACAATAGCTGTTACCCTTTCTTACGTTGTAGTGAAATGTGGATTCCAGCATCACGTCCTTAAAGTACACCTCAAAACCAGAGCTTTTCCTTCTCATACATAACTTTGGTGTGAGTGACTCGACATCCTGATTCTTCGATCATGGGAAGATGAAGGGTTATCTATGATCCAAAAAAACTAGGACCTTGAGAAGGAAACTGCCATATTTTTTCTATACCACCTCTTCACCTGATGAGATAGGAGCAGCACAGGAGCGGATAATAGTCGCTCTGTACTGTGGTTTGTACAGCTGAAGGAAGGAACATCAGATTGTTTTTACGTTTGAATTTCACTTCCTGGAAGTTCTAACCGACTGCTGTTAACATCGACTCCCTTCCAATTTGTAGATGGCTGTTGACTGTAGCTTCTCCAACCTGTCCACTACTGAAGGATGAAAAAAATGAAACCTACAGGGTCGGAATTTCCATAGAATAACATAATTTCGGGGCTAATTTTTTGGATTTGACAAGGTTATGCGTTCGGCACTCGAGTTTCAATTATTTCTTAGGCTAACATCATAAACTACTCAGCAAAACATCAGAACTACCTAATCCGGTGCAAGGTAACCGCTCCCCTTTTTTCAGGTGACAAGGTTTTTATTAGACCCACCACACACCCACAAATAATCACCTTAATCTTGTTTGATACATTTAGGATTTAGCAAAGTATTTTGAGGCCTCCTGTAGTTATGCATTGACCCTATCATATTCGATTTTTATACAGAACCCATTTCTCGTAACACGATACAATGCGATCAAGAAACGACTCGGTTTGGTTGCGAAGAAGATGTGGTGTCGGCAACTCAAAACGTCGATTTGCTTGGTTTTCGTTTAAATCATGAGGCAGCCATTTGTCTAGTTTTTGACCTTATCAATATTTCGAAAGTGGTTGGAAAATGTCATGTCATAAAAATCTTAATTCAGAGACAAGCTCTTGAACAGAGCGTTCGTTAGTAGTTTCTGGATCAATTGCAATGTTGATATTGCGAGCTCTACGTTCTGACTTATACCCAGATTCTGGTCAAATCATTTAAGTTTAAAAGCCTTTAAATTTAAATTTGTTATATGGGTTGTAATGGACGATTTCCATGGTTACCTTAATTGTGTATAATTAAAGGCCTTTAACTGTAACCAGAATCTGCCTATTAGTTTGAATTCGAATAAAACAAATGCCCGAATTTGCTTTTTTCATGTCATATTTAAAACTGTCAAAAGTGAATCCCAGGGGGGTTTTACTCGAATCACACTACAAAAGTTCGATTACGCCATGTCAAGGACACACTCTTATTTTTACATTTGCATTCGACAATAACAGCCCTGAATCTATCTTCTTAACATAGTCTAAAATGACATGATTTGATTGTTTCTTAAAGTGTCAAAAACATCAATAACTTTCTTTACAACCTAATAATAATAATAATAATAGACTACGTTTAGCTCGAGCAGGTTAAGCCAGCTTGAATTCGGGCTTGATTTGACCTTTTACATGTATGTACTTCAAATAGTAGAGGTCAAACCAAGCTGAATTTAAGCTGAATTTTGAGTTGCTCGAGATAAACGTAGTCATATTTATTGGTGATGTAGTCAATAGGATACAGAGGTAGTGTACTTCAAGTAGATAGCAAATGAAAGTGAATTAGTTGCCATTCATGAATTAATTTATGTTATATGCTGGGGTTTTGGTTAGATCCTGCTTCAGTGAGTTTTCAAATCCTCTTCCCTTTTTGACTTTCTATTCTTCAGGGAACAGGTTGTACGATCAAATCGTATTTCTTACAAATTTCGTGTGATCTCCTGTCTGCGACCGTTTGCTATTGAGTCAGAATATTTCATTTGTGTCCTTGATGTCTCAGTGGGTGATTGTACATCATCGTTCCTTTAGTAAGAAACTCCGATTTCGCTAGCTTAATGAGCTGGGGGTCAGTTACTATTTTAAATTGAACGAACAATGTCTTACATGTTGTGTAGGCTAGACTTTGAAATTCCTTCTTCGGAGCTAGTAGAATTTGGTCCATTTGGTTTAATTGTCCCAATATTTCCATATATGAGTAGACAACGGAAGAGGCTGAAAAACAGAGGGGAATGGGCCCCTTTTTGGAAACTTCCATCAAATCACAATTGACATTCAATTTCTTTAAAATCCCTCGACAAACATTCTGAGATTGAGTAAAAACAGTTATTAAATATTGTTTGATTTTTTTTAAATTGGTCCGTGGTAAATTACGAACTATTGCTGGTAATTACTTAAAGAAGTGAATACAATGCAAATTTACACCATTTTGATATTTTTTCTTCTGTGGGAATACATTACAAACTATGACCTTTCACTTGTATTGTAATCAAGTAAACCGAAATGAGTTGTTAGATTATTTGTGTTACATTTTGCAAACATGAGACATTCTAAAATATACAGGGTGTCCCGTAACTACACCGACAACGCTTAACTGGTGATAGTGATAGACCTGAAAATAAGTCGATTTGGCCCTATTTATCTATATCCAAAAATACAACCCTAAGAAAGTTCTGAAGTTTATTTAAAAAAAAAATTATTGCGGTAAAGTACTAAAAATTTTCTAACGAAATTTTGTATTCATGCATTTTTATGAAAAAACGCTCATTTGGTAAAAATTTTATAAATCCTCGATTACTGGAAATGGTATTAGATGGTACCAGATGACATAAAACACTTAAGAATTTGTTAGACACTTTAAAAGTATGGTAAAATATTCATTTTATAGAGGAATTCAAGAGACCATTTTTTAGATTTAAATATTAGGAAATCCAGTTGAAAAGTTGAAGATGTAGCTTATTGCCATGGATACGGTTTAATACCCTTAGTGAGACGTTGTAAGCTAATTGTCGTAGTAAGAATAATACTTTTGAAAGTTTGGCAGATAGAACATCAACGTGTTGACCCCATTGTAGCTTCGAGTTAAGTATATTCTCAAGAATCGTAGAATCTAACTGTTTCTTGGTTTTTGTAATCTAAATTTCGCAAAGAAAAATACATTATATTAAGTTGTAATGAATTGACCAAAAAGCATTTTTTTTGCTTCTAACTATACCTCGACCGATACTCTCCTTTCAAAAAGTCAGCAGTGTCGTGGCTAACAATGTTGTGTCATCAACAAATATCGTGAGCTCTGCAGATGTGTTCTGCCGGAGATAATTTACATAAATAAGGAATAGCAATGGACCTAATATTGATTCTTATGGGACCCCATTAATAATTAGGGATAAATAGGACATAACTAATTTCTCAACGCAACCGCTTAAACTCTATCTGAGAAATAAGACCCGATCATGCAATTGATCTTTCAGAAAATCATTGGTTCTCCAACAAAATAACATGCGTTGTTTTCAGTCACTTAGATGTAATTTTAATAAATGTTATAAAGGTTCACGGAACCCATAGCGTTCTCTACTTTCTTAAAGAAGATTTTATGTGACATTCGACACCATAAGCTCGGCTTAGGTCACCCATTTCTGATATTCTAGGGCGTTTTTCAAGCAACTTTTTTATTTCGTCCTCTGTTCCACGCTTACTTTTGAACCCATATCGCTCATCGCAGAAGTACCTTTATTCTTGAAAGAATTTGTTTATTCGATTCAGCAGTATTTGCTTCAAGATTTTCGAGAAGGCTGGGAGAATAGAGATCGGTGGTTCGAGCAGGAACTTGTATCGCCTTTTTTGAATACCGGAAGGATTCTTGCAATCTTAAGTTTTCTGGAAATATTCCTTGTGAAAGACATTCGTTTAAAATAAAAGATGACATGAATTCATAGTCATCCAACCAAAATGTATTTAAAAAATTAGATGTTTTCGTATAAGAGTGAACATGGTGCAGCACAGACTCCCAACTCAAGCACCGACCCTATCCAAGAAGCAAACGCGTTTGTTTTTCGGAGCGAACAGGGTAGGTAGCATAGGTAATCTGAACATAAAGTGAATAAGTCTTGAGTCGTGCCTAAGTCGATGTTTCACCATGTTCGCGCTATGTCGCGGAATGAGGAGGTGCTTGGATCGGTGCTTGAGTCTGTGCTGCACCATGTTTCTACCTTAACAGATCACTACGTAACGACAGTATTCATAATTTGCAACCTAACATGAAGTTCTGTTTTAATTGAAGACCTTGTGTGATTGTTAAAGATTATCCTTAGAACTGTAGTTTATTGGAATTATCGTGGAGTTAACTTGAATTGACGTTTATATTTAGTAAATTGGATTTGTGTGAATGAATGTAGGGGTTTTATAAATTTATTTGTGTTTTAGGTTACAGGGTGAATGGAAATCGGCTGTTGGAGTTTAGGGTGAGCGCGGAGTCGGGGCAAGCAGGACAAGAGTTTCGAGTGAGGGCGGCGACGCTTTGGCTGAAAGCAGATGTACGACATCCCAGGTCGGCCAAGTGCAGGTCCACGGAAATCTACGTCTTCAAATTTATATCAACGATAGGGAGATCAGTCAAAATTAGTTCTAGGGTAAGAATCGGTTTAAGCTTCTTTGATTTTGATATTCGATAAGACGAGTTGTACTTGTTTGAAAATGTTTTGGATTTAAAAATAAATCTCTTAAAGTAAAGTAATCTATTTTACGATTTCCAATTTGTTTTCTGTCGTAAATCCTAAATTATAGTTTATTCGAGTTTGGTTATTGGTGAATTTTCTTATTTAGAAGATTCGCAATTTTTCATTTTCCACGGTAATTATTTATTTTTATATCCTCGCGACGTTATTAAGTGTTGTTTCTTAAGCGATATATTTTCCGGATTGGATTGGTTTGGTGCTTCGGTGACGTATCAAAACTATATTCGTGAATTGATGGCGGGGACAAAAAGCTGGGGGTGGCATGAAAAGCGCTGCCCGAATGAGCGTTTCTTTGCGGCCACTTAGCCGAATTAGTAACTAGCGATGCTGTTTGTCTTGATGCGTGCAGCAAAAAGCGGGTCGCGGAATCGATAGGGGAAGGATAATAAAAGAATAGTTTGGTTTTGTATGTGTGTTGCGGATGCAGCTCGAGAAGAGGTCGTTATCCTTGCTGACTTGCTCGAGCTGCAGTGGCGCCCTCTTTTAAATGCGATTTTGCTGTTTTGTTTTTGCGCTGATTGTTTTGTGGTTTTAGGAGTTCGGAGAGCTAACGGCCGACCCGGTGGCGACGACGCTGGATGAGAATAGGTCTGGCTGGCAGAAGATAGAGCTTACAGCGACGGTACGCGACTGGCTGGAGGCCAAACCCAAGGAGAAGCTGCGGCTACTCGTCGATTGCAGCTGTTGTAGTAACTGGGACGTGCACATCTTTAACGGGGAAGGAGATAGGAGGAACGACCCCAACAGGCCGTTTTTGGTCATCCACACCGATCCCACGACGGCGAAGAGGGTGCGCCGAAGAGCACTAGACTGTGGGGTGGACTCAGGAAACCAGTGCTGCAAACAGCGCTTCTACGTCAGCTTCAAGGAGCTGGGTTGGGATGACTGGATCATAGCCCCCCAGGGTTACTACGCCAACTACTGCAGAGGTGACTGTGGCCACCACAGGACACCTGACTCTTTCGTAACATACCACACGCATGTTATAGAAGAGATCAGAAAAACCCACCACCTTAGCGGAATGCAACCTTGCTGTGCGCCCCTCAAATTCTCCTCCATGAGTCTCATCTACTTCGGTATGGACTCGAACATTATTAAAAGGGACTTACCAAAGATGGTCGTAGACGAGTGCGGGTGTCCGTAAATCTAGACAAATTTATAAACAATCATTTCCAATCTAATCCTCTCTTATCTCTTTTTACTTAAGTAACCACAAATTTTTTAGTATAAGTCAAAAGTGCTCCAATGTGTGTGCGCGCTCTGAACCATCCACACGAACTACATCAAATATATATTTGCTAACAGTAATATTTACAACTCGACTTTTAGATAGCTAATCTCATGGTTTTCTTTTTTTTTCTTTACATGTTCGTGATGAACTTAAAGGTAGGTAGATTTTCTAAAAAACTAATTTAAACAAATTGGAAGGTGGATTCATCCTTTACTTTTTTTAGCGAAAAGAGTTATTTCTAAAAAAATTGATGATTATTTCATTCCCTACTCCTTCAACCTGTATATACCAGAACCCAATATAAATGTTATTAAGTAATTTAAGGATTAAAGCACGTGTACTATAAATAAACACTAGATTATTTTCCTTGTATATAATATAATTACTTCAAAATTCTTGGTAATAATTCTTTTCGAGAATAACTCGAGGGTGATGATATTTTTGTGATGATTTTTGATAATGCAATATATTTATAAATATAAATCAAATATATATATTATATATGAGAAAATTGTCAAAAAGGGATAGTAAGATTTTTTAAATAGATAGTTTTATTCAATAAATAAATTAAATAAATACTTAAGAACAAATGGCGGATTTTGTAAAGAAGAGTCTAACGATTTGTAACGATTTAATCACGATATCTTCTGCTTTCTAGAATCAATTCAAAATAGGAATTAGAACACACGAAATTTTCTTAATCTTTATGAATCATAACATTAGATAATAGAATTCTATATATTTTTCAAAATTTCATCTCTAAATTTTATTCAAAATCATTTTTATTTACTCTATTATTGCCATTAAGTCTTAGTTGGTCACCTGTAAAATTTTTTTGCTCTAAATTTTTTTTCTAAATAAAATGTCTTAAGACTGTCAATTCCTGCTATTTTTGTGCTGTGAATATACAGGATGTTCAATTCGTGGTTCGTCAGGGTTAGAAACTAGAGAAAATTTAAACGACAAAAAATAAAAAAATCTCTAATAACAAATTAACAAATGTGTGACACTTCAGAACTAATAAATATAGAACCAGTAATCCAGAAATCTTTGATAAAATTGAAAAAAAAAAAATCGCAAAGAAAAAATAATTGAAAAATAAAATAGTTTTTTGAAAATACCCATGAAGGTTGTGATTTTTTTAAATTTTCTGGAACTTCTTTATATTCTCAATTGGCACCGTTTTTTTCCTTCACTTACTAAAGCCTTTTGAAGTTACTTCTATGAAGTCTGTCAGGGGCCCTATTCTTGATCTCACCGATTGAATTTTTTCATATCTATTAAATAATTATCACCTGTGAATTTTGATTGGCCTAGTCTATATCAAGTTAATTTTTATTCGTGGGGGAGATTTTAAGACATGAAATGAAATTTACATTCACTTGGAGGCATATTCTTGAACCACCCGGCAGAATGTCATATACGACTTACATTATTCTATCCTTGTTATTCAAATGCTAAAATAAGAGGCTGTCCTTGTCATGTCATATACAACAACATGTCGAGTTATTCAAGAATAACCCCCTTGGTGAGATATCAGGAAACGTAGGACGACCATACTTTGTCAAGTAGACTGTACAGTTTTTCAAGTAGTTTGAATAGTTTGTCAAAACGCTGTGAGTGACACTTGATGGAGTACTAAACAGCTTCATGCCTGCTCACTGGCTAATTGGTAAAAAAAACTTTAAAAAACAAAATCTTAATGAGTCTTATCTTAGAGAATATGAAAAAAAGTGAAAGAAATTTTTTTGTTTGGTTTTATATTCTTTGCAATTTTTTTCCCAACATTTTATCAGCGATATCTATTTGCCATTATTGCCATTTGAAAGTGAATGGTTTTAGCTTTCTAGTGATGTTTTTTCTAAACCTCTGCGCACATTGGTTTAATTAATACGAGCGAAAAACTGATTTTTGTCAAAAATCCGTGTCCTAAAATTTTAGTTTCAAAACTGAAAAATATGGGACCGTGCTTTTTTTTTGACCCTTACGTTTACTAAACCACGAACAGAACACTCTACATATTTCTTAATAGTTGAGCGTTTTTGTACTCTTTTACTTCTTAACAAGTTTTTTAGCGTTTTCAAATTGAATTTGAAAAACGGAATTCACTTTTATTATTAAAAATACTCTGCGCACAGATATTACTTTTCGCATTATTACGACACTTGAGTGAAAGTCTAAATTTTAATTTTTTTTTTGGGAATTTCATTTTTATTAAATTTCTCACAAAGTATTTTCGGCAGCTAGTTGAAAATATTACCGATCTAAAGATGTATTTTAAGTCGTCTTTGACAATTTTTTCTAAATAAATTTCCAAAGTTTTTGAAAATGTGAAGTATAAATCCGGCCCTGGATTGTGCACTTTTTATCCGATTGAAATTATTTGCAATTTTCCAGTGGAAAAGCTTCCCGTGCGAAGTTTAAGTTTTAAAAGGTGATATTGATTTGTTTGTTAAATTTTCAAATTTATCTATTTCAATTTCTCCCAAAAACTAAAATTTCGGCCGATAGTTCCGGAACGAAAGAAGATTTTGATACGAATTAGCAAAGAAATAAGTAAATTAAAGAGGAACTGAGTGATCAATTTTAATCAGTTTTTAAAAATCTTTCATTTTAGGGGGCTTGATTTTCTTTTGTAATTTCGTTTTTATTGATTTTCTCAAAAATAATTGACAACAGCAAGTTGAAATTTTTACCAAAGATAAAGATCCAAAATGGGAATATGTCCTGTTTGATGAAACTCGGCTAATTAGTTTTTTCGTAAAAAAAATCCAAAGTTTTTTTTCGAGTACAAATCCGAGCCGGGACCAAATAAAGGTATTTTGCAATTTTCCAGTGCAGAAGTTATCTCTACGAAGATTAAGCTCTTAAGCGTCGCGATCGGTCGAATTTTGATTTTTTTGGAGAATGTAGAATTTTATGATAAAAATTTCTGCCATTTTTTTTATTTTTTAAACGTTTGGCACATTTGTAACGAATAAAGATATCAAAATTAATCTTATTACACCTCAAACAGGACCGAATGAGGTTTTTAACGCTACATAAAGTGTTAGAATAACACTGAGCTGAAGAGGGCAACATTTCCAAAATTTTGATATTTTTGGAGTGCTGATGAAAATATAAGGAATCTGAGTAAAAACTAAGTAGTCAATTTTTATTTATCCTGTCGTTTTTGCTAAAATTCAAAAATAAAATGTTTCCATAATTCGAAGTCCGTGAATTTCTTCCGAAAAATAGTTTTTATTAAATTTCTCAAAATATATTACCGGCCACGGAAAGAAATGTTTACTTATGATTAAGGTGTCCACAATTGGAAAGTTTAAATTTATATTTGATGGATATCGGCTGTTTAGTTTTTTTAAAAAATAAAATGCAAAATTTGATAATGTTGATTTTTCTACCATAATTCATGCCAAAAAACGGAAATTTTCGGCCGTCTTGTATATTTCGACCCACTCCAAAGCAAATGAAGATATCTAACCGAATCTTTTTGCTTACCGTATACTGAGGTAACTTTGGCCCTTAAAGGTAACTTTGACCCAAATTTTAGAAATTTGATCTACTGTTAGTTATCAACTTTCATTTAACACATATTGTGTCTTAACCTTAGATAAAACTATGTTTTTTCAAAATTTGGGTCAAAGTTACCTTAATATACGGTATTTAAGAAGGCTCAGGGGGTTTTTAAATGAACTGCACAATGTTAAAATTACTAAAAATGGCCTGTTTTGAGTAGTATAATTTTTAAATTAGTATCATGTAATTTTTCATAAATAAATGAATTAAAAAATAAAACTGTTGTAAACATATCAAGTCGGATATTTAATGAATATGTAAAAAGTGCAAGGATATCGTCTCGTTACAGATCGTTACTCTTAAGTTTGGACTAAAATTAGTACATTGTAAATATTTTACCATAACCACTTAGTTAACCATAAATTTAAGTAGTTAGATTTACTTTGATTATTTAAACCAATTTTGTTATTGATATAAGGAACAAAGCCTGATTAAAGACTAATTAATTACAATATTTATTTATTTACATAGTGTAAAAGGCGTTGTTTCTTGTTATTATAGAATTAATTTAATTTAGATGTGATTGTCGACTCAGTTTACATTGTAATCAAATTTGCGATTTTGCACTGTGATTATAAGTTAATTTAATTAATTACCATTTGCGTAAAAGTCGCGACCTGTGATTTTTTTATATATTTATAAATCGCGTATGAACTTTCGGGTGGCTCATTATTTCTAAAATTATATAAAATGCGGTTAATTGGGGTGTTTTATAGGGTACAGTGCACCCCAATCAAGCGCCAGGATAATTTATTTTTTAATATTTCCACTGCCTTTAAATTAAATAGTTAAATAAATTAATAAATTAAAATAAATAAACTAAAAATCAGACAATAAAACCTACAGCTCACTAATAAATCTACAAGAAATAAACCGCAATAAACTTGTACTTAAAAAATTATGCTAGTCTTCTACTTATCTAATTATTAGTAACAAAAAGCTTCAGTTTTTTCAAAGAAAAACTACCGCTAAAAATAATTATTGCAATATATATTATATATTACTCTAAATAAACAAAAAACATTATAAAAATTAATTAATAAAAAGATTTTCCCATTTATTTGTGTCATTTTTTAATCAACCCTAGTCTTACAAAATTAATTTAGCGTGCAGAAAGGTAAGTAACTCTTGTAAGCACATCATTACCCGGCGCATTCGCCATTTTACTGCAATGCAATTGCATTTATCAAACTGCAAACGCATCACATTTTTTCAATAAGCAAACAACTAAATAAAACCAACGGATTTTAAACTAATCAAACCTATTAAAAATTTATTTCTCATTTAAATTTTACCAATTACATGTTTATTTTTTATTAAAAATACCTAATGGATTTTTAATTCACTTTTGTGCTTTAATTTGATTACCTATATAATATTAAATTTTTAATGAATAAATAAATAAAATCAATAAATGCTATAAAATGTTGATGCCAAGGTCGAAATTTATTTACTAAAACGTATTTTCCTAAAACATTGTTTTATACATTATGTAAAATTTAAATAAATTTTAATTTTAATAAATTCAGCTTTACATAATACGAAAATACCTAAAATTGATTTTATTCATAATAATTGTTATCAGTCATAAAAAAATGTACAGGGTGATGCGAAAACCTCATAAGGCCGGTCTCGCACGAGCGTGTCGTGGCAGCAAAGTGCTGGGTGACAACTACAAAACACTGTCACCCCCACTCC
Organism: Stenus bimaculatus; assembly: GCA_963971135.1. Lineage (NCBI taxonomy): Eukaryota > Metazoa > Arthropoda > Insecta > Coleoptera > Staphylinidae > Stenus > Stenus bimaculatus. The sequence goes on from OZ020181.1 coordinate 48,889,646, forward strand.
CTCATCACACTGACGCGCTCCACAGTACTCGGTTCAAAGCGTTCCAAAAATACCACCTACCCAATGCGGCCTAACGAATAACGCTACGCGAAAGTATTTGTAATAGGCGTCCAGGAGTATTATTCTCGAATCACTCGAAATAATATCGTATACGACATGGTAAGGACTTTTCTGAATTTGAATGACAAGGATGGAATGATAAATCGTGTGGTTCAAGAATATGCCCCAGGACTGAAGCGAAAATTATTGAAACGATAAGTTTTTATATTGTTTTTATGGCTGAGAAAAAATGGGTTTAATTGTGAAAGCGATTTTTTCTTGTGAATTTATGGCGAAGTGGTGGTGTTAATCAAAAAGTTGTTAAAATTTATGTCATCGTAGTTAGGTTGTATATAAAATAATGTAGTTGGGTTAGAATTTTGGACGCTAAGTGGTTTTAATTTCGGTTTTGATCTGACTGGGGCAGTAAATTGCTCGCGAGCCGCGAAAGGTCGTATATCTATTGGGGGTGGTGAAGGGGACGAATAACGAATAAAGATGGGATGCGGGGTCGGACGCTGCGTCGCCGCCGCTGTCTCGTGACGTCAGTTGGCGTCTGCCCGACACATCAGTCAAATGTATGAACTTTTATATACATTATACTCGACTCATTTCGCCTACGCCGGCCCCGGGGCACGATACACATTAACGGGGGGAAATTAGCGATGGGCTGCGAAAATGACTGCTTTGGTTGGGAAGAGGATAGACACCCCGGAGCGTGCCCTTCGTCTTAAATGGATGTCATTAAATTTAACGGCCGAATATTCAAACGCCAGTGCATTGCTTTTCGATTTATGTACGAAATATGAAAATACCAAATGGCGACCATAAACAAGATTGCCGCTTATGTATTTTTCCACTTGGCTGCTCAAATTTCCTCCAACAATACAAAGCCTCTTAATCTCAAACATTATTCTAAATAAACATGATTAATTCAATCACAACACAGATTTACTGTCACGTTATATACCTACCTACCTTAAAAAAACAATCGACAATAAACATTTGGCAATAATTTAGCTTTCTTAAAAAATGCCGGCGATTATTGACATGACGTGAGTTAACGATTGATTTATAAATATGTAAGTTCAAAAAACGCTTCGATATTGTTTTGTAATTCTTTTGATGTGAATATTTTGTTGATTTGCGGTTAGTAACGGCGGAAGTTTGATTGATTAAAGTAAAAAAAAGTGATGATAGATGGCGCCTGTGCCGACGAAGCTCTTAATGTATCAATTTATAGCATTTTATTGTTCGCATGCAAAAATGTAATGAATTATTCATAAAAGTACAAAAACAAGCGCAGTGCACTGAGTAGGTCACGTATAATTGCGAATTGAATAATTCTAATGACGCCAAAGTGGCGACGAGTAAGACAATAATAAATTCATCTTCGGGGCGGGCCAGGCAATAAAAAGATTTATTGTGAACATGGCGAGGCTCTGTACCAATAAAATTCGAAATGATGTCTTTGATTTCGAATTATGCCGCGAGTACGGTCTATAACTGCACAAATTTAATGCCCAAAAATTGCATAGTAATTGCGGCTTTCGCGAACCTCTTTATTTAAATTTTCCTAAAATTCATAGTTTCTATAAATATGGACGTTGTAAAATAAGATGCTTTAATTTATATATAAACCATGTATTATTCATTCAAATAAACTACTGGATTTTATTATTGCAGAAGAGGTTTCCTCAGTTAAATAGATGAACATATCTTAAACATTTTTAAGTTATAACAGTTTTTTACTCCAACAGCAACTTAAGAAATTAAACTTTTTCCAAGCAACCCTTCTACATCTTTTCAAATTGGATTTCAGAAATTATCAACTGTATTTCAAATAAAACAATTTAATTTCTGCATCAACGTATTTTAGAACGATCAATTGTATTTCAAAAAGAATTAATTGCATTTCAGATAAATCAATTTCATTTCAGAATGGACCAATTGTAAAATTGAGGCCAAGAGTTTTGGGTGGTGATGGTGCACGTGAACCACAACAGACACATACAATTCATCAAACATGTGCTTTGGCAATTTGATCTTACACCAGTAGCAATATTACGCTTAAGTACTTATTTAAGAATGTTAAATTCAATTGAAATAATTTGTTCTAAGATTAAAGCAGTGTTATCAAAAGACAACTTTGGATTTCTCCTGTTATGGTTTCTGGTATCAAGGAACAATTGTTGGTTTACTTAGAAACAATTATTGATGAAGCCAAAAATACAATTGTTAGTGGTGATTGTGCTCGGGCAATACATCAAACTAAAACCGATCATGCAGCTGCTATAGCAATGGAAGACCTGGCTGTTAGTGGCATAAATATAATATTTTAGTAATTTAAGACTGGGCGTGCACCAAAATGGTATGCATTAAGGTGGCAAGTGGCACCTCCAAAAGTATTTGGTTTAGAATACCAAATACAATAGCGTGAAATAAAGTCGCCACTAATAAACTGTCACCTCAATGAATTCGCCACACCAGTGAAATACAAACTAAACTAAAACCATTCGAAATTGCTAAATGTTGCGAGTGTTGCTAAAGACTCTAAGCTAAAGACAGAACTAGTTAGCGGAGGGAGAAGATTTAGGTAGGATAGGTTGGTATAAGTGTGCGCGGTCGGTAACTGTGCGCAGAGGTAAGTTTAAAGATATTCAGCAATATTTTTAAAATTTTTACATTGTTTGTAAAAGGTGTATAAAACCCTTGGCTAATACAACATACAACATACAACAGTTATCTTCTTCTTTGGGGCGTCTTACCGAATGATTTCGCTCGTAATAGGTGTTGCCCATATCCAGTCAGGTTTGCAGATGAGAGAGAAAGTCAAACAGAAAAACTATCCATCTTCGTTGATTGAAGAAGCTATAAATAGAATATTTATTGATGGTGGTGAAAGCAAAAGATAAATGGCATGACTTGGGAACAAAATTAGGAAGTAATAAATACCACCCATACAAAACAATTGGAAGATGAGGAAATCAAAACTTTCCCCCTCATGCCATTTATAACATGGATGAAACTGGGAAGTCTACGGTTCCAAAAAACCTTCAAACTTTTATTTTCTAGTTTCATAAATGCAGATATTTTCATAGACTGGCTTTCACACTTCAGGAATCATGCTAAGCATACTTATTTTAGACAAACATATATCTAATCGTTTTCTAAAAGCTCTAGACCGCAAGAATCATATCATTGCGTTAACCTTTCCTCCATACAGTAGTCACAAAATTATAAACTAAAACCGTTCATTCTTAAAAAGTTTCACGCAAATGAATGCGAAAAATGGCTCCAAAACCGTCCTAGATGAGCTATTACTCAATATCAAGTAGCGGCTATATTTAAACCAGTTTATTTTAAAGCTGTCAACACCACCAACGCTGTCAATGGATTTAGAATTACTGGCATTTTACCCTATCCTATAATCCGGATTTTCACCGAAGATGATTTCTTAGCGAGTACAATGACAGATAAACCAATTCCTGTGGAAAATTAGGCAGGAAACTCAAACCCTACTTACAACAATATAAAAATAAAAAAATGCAGTCTCCGAAGAACCAGACGCTCCAACTTTGGACACAGTAACCACTATACCAAACCGATAACACTTTTATCAAATTCGGAATTTAAGTTAGTACCTTCAACCAAAAGAATAACAGATGATGATTGTGGAACCTGTAATGCACAAACTAGTCATGTTCCAAAAAAATAGTCTGCTATTAAACTGACTGATTTGGTGCCATTTCCTAAATCAAATCTACCTAGGTCATCAAGAAAACACAAACTATCTGACATTTTAAGTAGTTCAAGATATAAAAAACAATTTCAACTTGAATCTTGAAGGCAAAGATCGTTCAGAGAAGAAACCTCGGTCGCAAATTAGAAAAATATGTAATGAAACTTATAGAGAAAACCTAAGAAGATCCCAAGTAAAATAATGTAGAGATGTCCCCTTGAGACGAAGTATTTTTTTTCAGATTAAGTTGGAGGGGGTAGGCTACTGATGCGCCTTACGGAATTGCGACCACTGTGATCTTTTGTTCAAACCCTTGCTGTAGTACAAATGTGGGATTTCTAAAACCTTATTTTCTGGGATAAAATATCCTATAGGAAAAATGGCGTGGTCAAGTAAAATACTCGTTACTTATTGGTTGTTTTAGAGCTGACTGCTTAAAAGACCTGTGTTTAATTTTCTTCGTTCCTGCTAAAGTCGAGAAGCTTCATGGCTTTCTTAGGCGAGAGTAATCAATTACAGGTAAACGTTGTTTTACGCCGGGGTTCCGTTCCGAGAGACACTGGTGTAAAAAAAAAATCGGCGTAAAATGAACACAAATATAGTCTCCAGGCGTATTATTTTTCGTGCCTTTTTCGCACAATGTTTGGATTCTGAATCACTATTGTCACCCATAATGAAACTACAAATTAAATATTCTTTTAATTTTATAATAAAAGAGAAAATATAATCACAACTTTTTATTTGTCTTAAAAACAAAATGAAAACTAACTCGGAAACTCGCCGGCACCAACCGGTGTAATTGTGAATCGTAAATCGAACCGACGCAAAACGACGTTTACGTGTAATTTCTTTGCCTGCTTTGCACCTGGAATTTGTCTCCAGTGTCTCCCTTTCCCACCGCAGTCTTGTTTAGACTACAGAACGATTCGGGACCTTTCGGTGTAAGTTTTGAGGCTGATCTTGCCAGCTCATCTCCAATTTCATTGCCATCAATACCCTGGTGCCATGGCACCCATATGAGGACGAGCTTCTTCCCTTTTGCTAGTTACTTCAGGGATTACCGGCATTCCCAAGCTAATTTTGATTCAAGGGTGGGGGCTTTTAGAGTCCTAATTGTTTCCTGGCTGTGGATCAAGATGTAAATTTGTGCTCCTTTGAGTCTTCTACGTAATCACTCTTGGGGGCAAAAATCGACAGCCAGAGTTTCTGCCTGTGTAATTTGGGGGAGATTCCCAAGGTTAAAGAAACCTTGTAATTGGGTCCATAGATGCCTATATCTCTCCCTTTAATCGATTTAGATCCGTCCATGTACCACAAAGATGCCTAGTCATCTAAGTTATTAACCTGTCTATTACCGTTTGACGATCTTCGAGCGTCACTTTAAACGGGTCTCAAAGTAAAATCCATTTGGCATTATATCCAATAGTTTATTTGAAAAATCTGGCTCTAGGACTACCAGAATCTTCGTTAGGGCGTGTAGGTTTCCACTCTTAAGGTTTTTGTTTTGGAGAATTCTTGAGTCAGCAAGCAAGTCCTCATTTCTAACCTGCAAATGCAGTGGAGGAAGGTCTACCATTGCCTCTAGGATCGCTGTGGGGATGGTACCCATGGCCCCTGTGATTCCCAAGCACGCTAACCATAGTGTATAACTAAGAGGCCATCTTTGGTTGAAATCCCCAAGTTTTTCCGAAGAGTTTTGGGCATGTCCAAGTGGCAGCCGTGGCTTTACAAATGGTTTTGTCGACGTGTGAGTGACAACTTAATTTACTATCCAGGATGACTCCGAGATATTTTGACTCCTTGGAAAAGTCGATTTTTTGTCCATTTATGTGAGGTAATTGTAGGTTTAGTTTCCTCCGCCTCGTGAATGGAACAATGATCTTGCTAGGATGAATGTTAAATTCTTCTCCCTTGGAGTTACTGATTATATTTAGAGGATTTTGCATGAGGGTCAATAAGGTACCTTCATGTTTGCCCTTTATAATAACGGTCAAGTCGTCTGCATAACCGAGTGAATCGTAGCCGCTGTTGTTCAGCCTCGCCAGAAGGGCATTCATGACGATGGATCACAGCATAGGCGACACTGCCCCCCTTCGGGGCATCCAACTGCCTAGCATCTCTTCAATCCACTGTATGGTGAAAGGGCCGATACCTTTCCGTGTGGCAACTCTTCTTATGAACCCGAATGAGGTGTTGTCAAATCCACAAATAGTCCAAGCGCCACTTCCCTGGAGGAAAGTGCATTTTCTACCCATATTACCAGGTAGTGCAAGGCATCGATACTGGATTTGCCAGGTTAGTAGGCAAACTGTTTCACATGAAGGACTTTGTCACTTCTGGGGCCGACTCGGGTATAAAGACTACCATTGTGAATTGTGACGAAGTATACAGAGAACCTATTACAGAAGACTTGATGAACAGTGCCACAGGCAAAGAATTGTGGCATGAAAAATGTACCGATAATTTTATCATTGGAAAATTTATCACAAATTGTTAAATAATAAACACAGGGTTTCAAAATAAATACAGTTTGATGAATTTTATGTTTTCTTTTTCTAGAATATTACTAAATCTTTTAAAAATGGTCTTATTGGATATTGAACTTATTTCGTGTACTTCCGACATGATAGTACATTTGGTTTCGGATAAAACTTTGATGATCCAAATTTTCTCTTTAACAAAAATAAAAAGGGGATTTAAAAAGATTTGATGTTGTGTTGATGGTAATAAAAGAGTGGTTGAGTGAATTGAGTAGAAATTTGCAGTGATCTTTATGTAAAGATAAAAATTTAAATGCGGTCGTAAAGTGGGTGTGTATTTTTGATGTTGGGTCCGGCTGGATTTTGTATGTATGTATATGAATACATTCGGTGATAACACTTGAGTCTAATTTATTGTAAACACCCCGTAAAATAAATCACGGGCCGGGACGAACTGAAAAATCGAATAAAGAATACTCCGGCGGGCCGAGGGCGGAATGAGGGTTGTAAAGAGAGCTCGGAAACACTCTGTGTTGTCGCGTGCGGGGCGAGGGGCGGCTTTTGCAAAAACTTTTGGCAGTGCACAATTTTGGCTTAGTTCCTCCATTTATAGCGACTCTGATCGCGGTACTCTGTCTCGCTTCTAACAGCCGCGATCTTGCGAAAAAGGGGAGCAGTGGGCGGCGGCGTCGAAAGAGACGGCACTATCCAGAGCTTCTTCCATATAGGAAGATTTGTGTACAATAATTTATTCCCTCTGTATGTCTAAATTTTGGCAATGGTTCAAAAAATCGAGATAGTTGATTAAGAAGAGCGACCCGAGCGTCACGATGCTCCCTACAAGCTCAGGAGTGACCGGCACTTATCTCTTATCACAACTACTTCAAATTATCCTAAAAAACAATTTTGATTAAAATAACTGAATTTAACTTGCTTTAACTGAAGGATTGCAGTGTAAGCAAAAATTATCAGTGATAACAAGATTTTTTTCGTATAAAGATTTAATCTTACCACTTACTGCTGTAGGTGCAGTAGTTAAAGTTTTACATGACACTTTGATTCGTGTCTGAAAAGACGTTTTCTTATCTAAAATCTATACTTAACTATAATTTTTTTGTGAAAAAAAGTTCATTAAACTTTATCAAGTTAAAATAAATCATGTTTTGTAAACGTTAAGATGCTAGCAGAAAATTTTCCAAAACATCATAGTGCATCGCGTGCATTGCACGACTTTTCGACGACTGTGTGGCTCCAAAAGTCAATTCGTGTCCTAATAATAACAGCTATTATTGCGTTCTATAAATAAAATCGACATTTGCACCCTTAATTGGACAGCCGACGATGCACATTGGGCGCCACTTTAAATTTTAATGTTTGCCTTTTCCTACAATCACGCAAAGACTACATTATCGATTATAAATTGCTAAAAAAAACGTAAATCGCTTGCATTCATTCAAATTCCAACTTTTAAAATGAGCATCATAAAACGCTAAGAATTATTTTAATGCAGCGGAAAAACCATTTGACTAATTGAAAAAACGAAAATAAACCAACTCTCAACTATCGATTTAATTTTATTACACCAATTATAGGAGTTTGAGTTTTGAGAAGGTGAAACAAGTGGAGATTTTTAAAGATGTCGATTTTATTGGAAGCGCGTGGTCGCCGAAAATTATCATCCAGGCGCGAAAAACACCGAGCCCATAACAGTTTGCCAACTTTTTTCCTCCAAGCGTCGCTGTTATTGTCATAATAAATTTTTAAGATAAGAGCTACGAACAAAAAACTTGCAATAGTTTTTCTTTTTGCTTAATAAAATTTGCGCAAAAAATATATGAAGAGCGGAAAAATTCAAATTGATTTAATTTATCTCAACCCAATAAAAATAATTCCCATTCAAAAAAAAGGGAATATCTTTCGCTTCATCCAAAGCTACGAGGGTTATCTACTAATGTCTTTGTTTGTTTATAATCTACTCTAACAGTTTTTTTATTCTTCAAAGCAATTTGCATCTACGTTTTTTTTGGACTTAACATGGGGGACTTCAAATTTTGAGAGACAAGATTTGGTCACTATACAAATTTATTAATTTAGCGAGTTACTACACTTCAAAAAACTGAGATGTATAAGTTTGCATATAAAATAATAAATCTTTGTAAATAGTTTAAACTGTAAAAAGTGTTACTTTCACAAAAATATACAATTTAATAATGTCTCACAAAAATCTACATCAGTAAATTAATTTTAGTACTTAATAATTTTTATTGTTTATAATATGATAATCTTGAAATTTTTTATGTTTATCACAATTTCTCACAAAGTGCAAGAAATACAGCGTGTTACGAAAATTAACAAAACTGAAATCACAGAAAGTTTTTAGGTCTTTAAACCTCAATATAAAGTCAAAAAATTGTTATCATATAAAACAACCTAAAATATTATTAATAGAATTAATAACTAAATGAAACTATTTTTGATTTACAATACAGGGTGTCCCGTTCCTGGTTCACCAAAGGTCGGAGTCACATATGGATGTAATTTTGATTACGAGAGTGAACCCAGAGAATCATTGGAAGTACCCAGAACCTGAAGGAACTTTAAAATATTTCTTTTCAAAACAAACAACTTGTGAAAGTGAAGAATTTTGTACGAGTGGGAAAATAGCCGAACGAGGATATCACACGAGCACGAAAGTCGCTTTCTTGCGAGTTGCATACGCTATTTTTCCGACGACTACAAAGATACCCATCTACGACCATAAAATATTTTGCAGTAACCATAGATGTACTAACAACTCAAAAGTCCTATGGGTTAATCGAATATTTTTAGTTAAATGTGCCTAATTGTAGGTGGCGCTGTTTTGACGGTAGCAACTGATCGAATCGAATAAAAATTGTTTTTCTATAGTTTTTCTAAACTGCTTATATGAATGACCTATACGATTTTCTCATATGGAAAAAATGATTATTTGGGTTCACATTTTTATTTCATCCACATGTGACAAAAGGTTTTCGAATTAAAGTGGTAGTATTAGTGATCTGTAACACCCGGTATCACTATAAATTATAAGTACAGGTAAACGTCGTTTTGCGCCGGTTTGCTTTACGCCGATTCACAATTACGCCGGTTGGCGCCAGCGTGGGATATTCCGAGTTTCCGAGTTAGTTTTCGTTTTGTTTTTAAGAAAAATAAAAAGATATGATTATATTTTTTATTTTATTATAAAATTAGAAGAATATTCAATTTGTAGTTTCATTATGGTCGACAATAGTGATTCAGAACCCAAACATTTTGCGAAAAATGCACGAAAAATGTCTCTTGGAACGGAACCCCGGCGTAAAACGACGTCTACCTGAATTGCCTAGAAGTAATTTTTTTCTATATTTTGCTCCAGGGAGTTTTAATGCCCAACAGTAGTCTGCCAGCATACTTGGGCTCTACTTACCCTGGTATCATTTTTCTATTGTAGAAATATCCTGGTGATCATCAGTTTTTTTTAGGAAAGAAGTCCAAATAAGAATGTTGAAAATGTATTTTTAAGAAGATGTTAGAACCTGAACGAAGTTGCAGACCGGATTTTGAGTTATTTATTTCATTTTGATATCTTAAAATAGCGATGGGTTTGGATGAGCAAGCTGACGTTTCCTCTAATGCGTACTTGACTTGACTAGTATCAATTAATTTTGATAAGATCTTCGAAGTTCTGTACTTCGTGAGGTTTCCTAAGTGACTTGCAGATGTTGTTTGGAGCAACTGGGCACTACGTCTGATGCGCTCAAGTAGTTATGAATTTTGAGATCCTTGAAGTCCTGTGCCTCCTGCGGGTTCTTCTGTGTCAGTGACTTCAAGATGTTATTTATAGCAACTTTGCGCTACGTCTGATGCGTGCTTGACATCATTGGTGCAGTGAAGAACATCGTTTCTCTTTTCGATAAATTGTTTTCGATATTCGAAGTCCTGTACCTCGTGAGGGTTTTTCAGTGACTTCAAGATGTCGTTTATTACTGAGTCTCATTTTCTTGGGATGATTCTGGCCACCAATGGTCCCCAGGCTCAGAAGTAGATACTAAATTTTTTATACCTTCCAGACATTCTATGGTGATGTCGTTCACATGATTAATTTTCTTGGCTGACTCTTATTGAATTATAGCTAGATCAAGAATTCAATCTACCTACTTGAAAATAATCAAGCTTTTATTTTCGTACCTCTTTTGATGTAGGTTCCACGCTGCTAAGAAATTATCTTTTGTGAAGATGTCGTATCAATCGGCTTATTATTATTATTATAGTTATAATAGAAATCAAAGGCGATTTGATTTCTATTCTGTACTGCAACTTCTCAACTTTTGTTATAAAATTGTTTTGTACAATAACTTTTGGAAAAATGTCTTGAAAGTTCCTTTATCCTTTATAATCGGTCTAGAAGATTGGAATTTGAATTTTTCGGAAGTGCATTAATGGTTTTGGCCGATGAGGCTTTCACAGTGTTCTTGTCGTTTGTTCGAAGAACCGGGAAGGAACTGTTTTCACAAGACTGTTGTTTTTTCTCTTTTGTTCGAAGTTCTATGCATGCAGTGGCAGACCTGATTTTGTGTTTTTCTTTTGGTTGACAATGCAGTTACTTAGAGTTTAAATGTTTGCGGGGTAGACCCAAGTAATGCAGAATCTTCGAAGGAACTTGGGCACTTAGGCAAGAGTGCGTGGCTAACCCAAGTAGTGGTGACGTTTTATATACTACCCAGTATAAATAAGAGAACGAGTAGGAAGAATATTTCTAAAAAAAGAGCCTTTAGTCTTATTTTTGAAGCATCAATAAATAAACGTCGTTCTTCTGTTTTGTATTCTATACCCAACCCATTCATAACTCTAGAAACATTATTACAAAATACCAGATCATTATCCTATGAAAAGGGGACTCATACAACTCGGGATCGGACGACTTGGCAATTCCAAGTCGGCACCGGGACATTAATAAAATCAGTTAAACTAACCTAACCTAACCTACCCAGTGGCGAGATATCCCGGTGCCGAGATGTCCCGATCCCGAGATGTCCAGTGCCGACTTATCCGGTGCCGAGATATCCGGTGCCGACTTATCCAGTGCCGAGTTACCCGGTGCCGAGACGTCCGGGGCCGACTCGGAATTGCCGAGTTGTCATGTACCCATGAAAAGAAGATTTGTAGCTTTTTGTATCGATGCCGAAAGTAACATATTTTTGTTCTTGGTTGTAACAAATTCCCTCCTTTTAATTAAGATCCCAAAAGTTCTGTATGCTATTTGGACAAATTGAAATCACGAATCAAATCATTGAGATCTTCTTGAGATAGTAGATATGACCCGTTACATGAGGGATCTTCTTGAACACCAGGATCATCTTCTTCTTCCTAGTCAACAGATACATTGGTGCTTTGAGTTGGTCCAGGTATAGGTAGTAGTTCTTCGCTGCGTGGGATGGTTTTTTTTATCAAATGGCACGTTAGGATACTTTTTAGTTTTTATTGTAATAGCTTTTGTACCAGTAAGGCAAAAATAACAATTTGATGAATGGTCCATCCAAATCATATTTATTCTGAAAGATCTTTTAGCCCATCCAGTAGGAAACCCCACACACGTAATACAATAGATTTAAGGAAACTACACTTTATCTTGGTGCCTTACAATAACTAAACCTTCCATAATAATTTTAACACTTTTTGAATATTAATCAAGAATCAGTTAATCATAAGATACAACCATTCACTCAGTATTCAACTTCTTCACTGAACAAATCTAGCTCTTGCTCCGCTTCCTTAAATATTTACAAATTAGATCAATCTGGAATAAGAATAACTACACGCCCAAGCTCACAATGCACTACCGAAGATTCTAGAATAGGATTAGTCTAGATTCTAGAACATTCTAGTGAATTCCATTCGTATACAATATACCTTTCAGAAGGTTTAATTTAAAAAAAACGAAAAACACATTTTTACTGGTAGTTGTTGTAACAAAAAACCCAGACCTGATCGATTCAGAATAATTATGGTTTTATAATGAGGGTAGATAGATAATTCAAAATTAGTAATTTATTAGTATTGTTGACCAATGAAATTTATGGCTTAATTTTTCTTTTTTTAAGATTAATGCCTATAATAATTCTTGATAAAATTTAAAAGTAATTGCTTTTAAAAATTTCTAAGCTGTTTTTTCCAGATCTCTAAGTTTTTCTTTAAATATTTCATCCTTCATCAGTTGCCTGATTTGTGGACCTACAATAAATATACCCCCTTTAATCTTGGCATCACTGATTTTGGGAAATGAATTATCTTTCAAGTATAAAAACCCAGCATCATCCCTATAAATTGATTTCACAATGTTTTTCATAAGGCCAAGTTTTATATGTAGAGGTGGTATCATCAGGTTGTACTAATCGAGTATTTAGAGCCAGTATTTCTTAACATTCTAATTTTTCCTGTTCCTACAGTCCTATTCACAAATAAAACAACAGAATTTTGTATATCCATGCTATAATCCTAAGAGAAGCGCAATAGCTTTTAAGTATCCACACATTTTCCATTTGTCCATTTGTATTGGTCCTAATGAATCTTTTCTAAACGACTTTTATAGTTTCATAGGACTCATGTTAGCAGAATGATCTATCGGTAAGTTCATTTCCGTTATGTAAAAGTATAGCCTTTAAACTTATTTTTGCACTAACAACTAAAAGCCACATACACACAAAAAACAACAAACTTTGTCTTGTTGTTTTACCGGAAAGCCAAACTAATATTCAAATAAATGTTTTACTAATGGCGTGAAATTTACTCGTCCAGTTTTGAAAGTAATAAAACTTGTCATTTTTACACTTTCTGCACATTGCTCAAGATTCACTTAACTTGTCAATCATAAGACAAAACCATTCACGAGGTATTATCTGAATAATTCTAGGTCTTGCTCCGATTCCTTAAACTTAAACTACGAAAAAGTCATTACTCGACTTCCTCCATTTTGTTAAAAAATTTAGGTCAAAATAACGCCATCTATATGATGTCTATACGTAATCGAAGTTCCCAATACATATAAATGTTGTAAATTTTAATCTTTTACATTTATCTGAGACTTTCTTTTTGGTTTTATACATCACGTGACTGAAATAAGACTATCAAGTTTATAATTTTCTGAATTCAACGATACCCTCTAAGTGATATTTTTACATAAATTTATCACATAAAATGCACTTTAGTAAACACAATGTTTTGTAAAAAATGTCACTTATGAGTTATCTTTAGATCCAGAAAACTATGTACATTCCAAATTTAAAAAAAAAGATAGGCAAAAATAAAGTCACAGATAAATGTCAACTTTTAAATTTTACAACATTTTTTGATCAATCCAATATTAAAAAGTTATAGTCACAATGAACGACTTATTCCGTTCTCTGTATATTATTATTAAAATTGGGAACTTCGGTTATTTGGGTTGATTTTATGTTTTTTCAAATTAAATAAACTTTCCTTCACTTCGCCAGTTTTTAAAAACTTGCTTCTAAATTCTGGAGTTATTGTACCCAGCGTCATCTGGAAAGGAATTCAAGAACAATTCTAGTATATTGAGTTGTCTAACCTCATTTTCATTTCATAAAAGCACTTTTAGATAATAAAAAGATCTATTAAAAGTTAAATGAAAAAAATATTTATAAAAAAGTAGTTGTCAATTTTATATTTTAAGAATTTTTATAAACAAAATTAATTTTATTTGATCATGATTATTTTGATAATAATTATAATTATAAAAATAGTATACTAAAAATAAGAACATCAAATTGAAATAACCTAACTTCCAAGTAAACTTGATTTTGTTTAAAAAGCTGCGCCATCTCAAAGAGCTTTCTAGGCAGAGAGCTTTTCAGTATTGGAGTATTCAAAGTTGCCTACAACTAATTTAGTTTAAAAGTGAATAGAAAGCCTTAAATATATTTTCTTTAAAATTTAATTAATTTAAAAAAATATAAGAATAATTTTTTTCCCAAGAAAAAAATAATTACTATAAAATTTGTTCTAGTTTTCTAGATTTTTATTTTTCAATAAAAAGTAAAGTCATCACCTTTTCATCAAAAAACCAGAAAAATCGCCAAATAAATTTATAAATTAAATTTAAAATAATTTTCGTGTATTTTAGAATCAATTTTGTAGTAAAATAGTTAGCAGTACGCCACTGATTAGATTTTATTGGTCTATGTGACAAAAGAAGAGGGGGGAGAACAGATGCGAGATCTATAGAACTAGTGGGTAGTGGGTAGACAAACAGGCGCCAGTTTAGAAAATAAATGATTGAAATTAAAATCAATATTAACAGAAATTTATAAAAATTACATAATTATTTTTTTACAATTTAATTATTCAATTTTAAAAGTATTTACATGTTGTATAAATTAATTATTAAACACATTACATAAAATTCTTATAAATTTAAATAAGTAAATGAACTGGAAGCAAACATTTTTTTTAATTATTGCTAATTATATGTTTTTAATTATAAATACTTTATTCCACCGATAATACTTTACTGAACTCAGCTTTAATTATAATTTAAAAAAAAAAATAAGTGGGTGTAGTTATTTTATCAAAATTCTACTATTTTAAAACGTGATAAAGCACGTTATTGTCTCTAACATTTACAATTCTAAGAATTAAATGCGATATAACATTCCTTTTATAAGTTTTATTAAGGCTTATATCGATTTAACAAAGTTTCCATGCAGTTAAAGCGCAAATTGTTTCTAGGTAACAATTTTTAATATAGTAATAATAAATTACACAATTTTTTAACTTTATAACATTTTACAAATAAATAAATTTTTCGAAATATAAGGTTAATATTTAAAAATTTTTAGAAAATCAATTTAGTTACGCCCATTAATTCATGAAAAAATTTAGCATTAACCTGATTATTCAATTTTGAACTTTCAAAAAATTGTAAAATTTTATAAAAATATAGGTCGAATAGTCAAAACAACCTTAAAATTTCCTCCTTTTCTTGTTTGATTTTTTATTTATAAAATGGTATGTTCGTATTGGAAATTTCCAAAAAAATTCTTAAAACCAATTTTATTTTTCAAAAGCAAAAAAAATAAAATTGCATGAATTTATGATAAAATTAATAGCATTTTAATTAAAAAAGATGATAGATGATGTAATTATTGAGGATGTTATTAAATCAATCAATATGTACTGATATTAAAAAGATTAAAACTGGAAATGATACTTGAGAATGACTCTGAATATTCATCAAGCAATTATTAATAAAAATTATCAAAAATAACCCGATAAATGAAAACTTACTAGAACATTATGAATCATTCATAAAAACAAGTGCAATGCTTTGATTAAACAATCTAGAAAACAATTCATAGATAAAAAATTTGAAAAATGTGATGGTGATAAGAATATGGAATATTATTACAGGTTTGATAAGTGGAAATCCCAAAAACGTGAATAGAATTATTTGTTTAAACAATATTCATTAAAATATACAGGTTGTCCCAATTTGAGTTGCATTGCATTGGCATCTTTGTTATTAATAAAGTTGCAGATTCGGTTAAATGGGCAATGTTTTGCAGTTTTTTGTTCTCATATAGATAGCATCTAAAATTATCAAAAATTCCGAGCCATACCGGAGATAAGCGAAAAAACCGAAAAATGCAAATTTTGAAAAAGTCGTTTATTTCAATAATTAGAAAAGTTACAAAAAATGTTTCGGATAAAAGTTACTTTTTTCCTAAGGACTAATCTAAATATGTTTTTTACAAACTCGGTTTTCAAGATATCAATAGCAACTTTCTTATTTTAAATGGACATCATATTGGATTTTGCCACAAATAAATTGCATTTTATTTCTGCTTTCAACAATGTATTACAATCCATATTTGAAGTAACAGACCATGAAATATATGACATTAATTGAATTAAATTAAGCAAGCCATGCCTTTTTGACAGGTCTTCTTTAAACAAATGACGAGTCAAGCTGTCACTTTAGATTATTATATCGGTTTATTGTACATCAAGTTAGAATTTATAAGTTTTAGTGATTGATTAATCATTTACAAATGGCAACCTTTCCACTAATTAAATGAACAATATGACAAGTTTTGGGCTTATATCCTATATAATAATCTAATCTGTTTAAAGAAATCCTCTCAAAAAGTCAAAGCTTTCTTAATTTAATTCAAATAATATAAAGTAATCTGTAGTGTATTACTTTGAACATGGATTATAATACACCGTTGTAATCAGAAAAAAAAAACAATTTAACTGTTGAAAAATTCAATATGCCGTCCATTTGAAATAAGAGAGTTGCTATTTATATCTTGAAAACCGAGTTTGTGATATTTTTGTAATAAACATATTTACATCTGTCTATACGAATCGAATAACTTTTATTCGAAACATTTTTGTAACTATTATAGTTAACGAAATAATCGACTTTTAAAAAAATTGCATTTTTCGTTTATTTTCGGAATGGCTTGAAATTTTTATTTTTTTAAACGGCATCTGTATAAGTATCAAAAACTCCAAAACATTTCCTATTTAACAGAATCTGTAACTTTATTAATAACAAAGATACCCATGTAATGCAACTGAAATTGGGACACCTTGTATACTTCCTCCGTCCGGAAATATCGTATACATTTTGCGTTATTTTGTTGTCCAAAAATAAGGCATACATTTTTAATTTTGGTAATTAGACTTTTTTTTATGAAATATAATAATATATCTGTATTACAACAAAGAATAATACAAAAAATACTGAAAACAACTTAAAGTCCTAAATTTTTAATTTTCCACAATTTGTCACAGTAGGAGAATAAAAAAAAACAAAAAAAGAAAGACTTTAAGAGCATCTTCCTAGACACCTGCGATAAATTTTCCGATGGAGATAATAACAAGGAATAGAAAATCCATCCCACTTTTCTGGAGCTTCTTTGCCAATTATGACCAAATAACTGATAATTAATGCGAATTCCTAGAGGGCGCGCGAGTTTGGGAGGAAAAATTGTGAAAAATCATGAAATTGAGCAATAGTTCTGCAGTCATAACTCAAGTTTCTCTCGTTAGATTTTCAATTTTTTTTCAGATTTATAATCTAAATTGATTAGGCTACATCCTGCCTGTAACCTAACACAAAATTAATTAGAGGGGTCCAAAGTTAAGATACTTTTAGATCATTATATTATTTTTTGTACATTCTCCATTTTTTTCCTTCTGGCAAAAATTATAGAAATGACTTCTAAATCATCTACAAAAAAAATTATACAAAAATGTTGTTCGTACTAGCTTTTATGACTGCAGAACTAAACCCCTATATTTTCCGTTTAGGAAATTGCTCTTAAGTTGTTTTCCAGTAATTATTACCAGATTATTATGGATTAATTTCTTCGATTTGGAACTTCTTCTGTTCATTTCAACACACCATAATTCAAAATTCGGCATTTTCTAACAACGGGTGTCTATTATATTTTCCATCAATAAGCGACTTTGAAATCTATGAGTAATTTTTATCATATTGCAGAATATTTTTATTCAATTTGTTTATTTTTTTCCTCACAATAATAAAATTTAAAAAAAAGGCCAAAATTATTAAGTTTCGTGATTCCCAATCGATTTTTAAAAATGAATACCTATTTTCAGAGGGAGGGTGTATAATTTTTATTGATGTAATGAGAATTTTTTAAACAAATGATTGCAAATAAAAAAATTAATCCTTTTTCTATTTTTGAATAAACTCATCTCGCTTTACATGCGGAACTATTATGGACCCCACGCAAAATCGTCTTCAACGTTTTTTTATTTGCCCCCCCCCCCCATTTTTTCAAAAAGCCCCCCCGGACATTTTTGTCTGGAATAAAGCCTGGTTACGTAGCGATTTTATTTTTGTTGTGATTACTGGAGGAGCAGCAGAAGATTTTGTTGCATCGCTGTGGATCCAAAAGTCATGGAATATCGCTATGTAACAAAAGTGTTTTAAATTCGGTCCCAGATTTAAACTGCTACTTCTAAATTCTTCTAAAAATTAGGATATACATCATGAAAAGAAGTTAATAATAATATAGCTTTTGTTATTATCTTCTTTGGATGAACTACATCCTAATTTTTAGAAGAATTTAGAAGTAGTATTTTAAAAATCTGGGACTGAATTACAAACACTGCTATTACGTAGTACGTAGCGATGTTCGTTATGATTACTGGAAGGGGTAAATCATTTGGAGAAGCGTCAGATGATTTTGTTGCATCGCACTGGATTTACCCCTTCCAAAGGTCATGGAATGTCGCTACGTAACGAAAGTGTTTAAAATTCGTTTCCAGACTTTAAAAACTGCTACTTCTAAATTCTTCTAAGAATAAGGATATAGGTCATCCAAAGAAGTTAATAACAAAAATATTATGCGTTTCGTTCTGATGTAGCTTACAATATTTATGAATTTTGAGTGATCAGCGTTTTGTCGGTCGTTAACATTTTGGAGTGAAACTGTGTCAAGGTGTTCAAAACGAGCCCCAATGTTCCGCCTATGTCTGCGCCGAATAGTGAACATGAACAGTAACAGCTGATCCTGAGAAAGCCTGCCAAAGCAGCCCAATGCGATGCGCAAAACAGTTCCTCGCTCAACTTACACCGTAAAGTGCAATTGCCATAGGCAGGTGCTAAAAAAAGAATTTTACCTGAAATATAAGAAATCATTTAAAATAAACCTAGTCAAAACCTGAAAAATATAGGAAAATCGTGCCTCTAAAATTTTTTGATTTTAATTATATTGATTTTATATTCAATAGCTTTCGTTTCGAAGAGGAATAGGAGTAAGTATTTTAAATTAATTTTTTTTTTAATATAATTTAACACATATTTTAACTCACATTATTACATAAAAAAAAATTTAATATTTTTTTTTATAAATTACTAAAGTTATTTTTTTTTATTTTGGTTTTTAATTTTTTTTTTTACTATTATTAACCTTGAATTTAATTTTTTTAATCATTACCATATTTTTTTTTAATTTAAATTTTTCGTAATCTTTTATCATTGTGTAAGATTTAAAATCTTTTAAATTATGAAAGAAATTAATATTTTTGTATTTAAACTTTAAGTGCCAGTCAAACATTCTTTTTATCGACTTACATGAAAATTTTATTTAATTACTTTTGTAATTCAATTGTATTCAATTCATTTGTTTTTACTACATTTAAATTGATAAAAGCTTTTTCTAGGCGTGAATAACCTTGGAAATTCTAGTAAATTATTTTATTTAATATATACAACAAAAAACAATCCAAACTTCTAATTTTGAAAACCAGTGATTAAAAGCAAATATATAATTATTAATTTACCAAGGCACATTCTTAATTATTGTCAAAAATTATATGACTTTTATTTATAATTAATATATTTCATCATTATTTTTTTGATTATTTTTGTCAGCGTCTAGTGGAAAATTTCCTTCTACAAATTATCAATTTTTTAAATTTATGAGCAATATTTATATATAAATTCAAGTTCTAAGAATCTAAATTGAACACAATTATAAGGTATTAAATTTGAATAAAGCATTTGCATCAATTTGAATATCAGTTTTAAATGAACAATGTACAAATTTTGTAAAGGTTTTCTAAATCCTGAAAAAACAGAATAGTAAAATTTATATAAATACAAAGAGTTCTTACATAAAATCAATATTTTTCAGTAAAATTTATGTTAATAAATCTATTTTCTTCAAAATTTAATGTATTGGGAATTTTAACTACGTATAGATGGCGCTATAAATGGAGGATATTCGGTACTTGTCAGTGTCAAAAATTGTGTTTAAAATGTATTCTTGTACCTTATAACTACATATTCAACAAAACACAAATAGATTTATTATTTAAAGCTTCAGCAAATCTCAAAAAACATGTACGAATGCGTTAAATAAAAAATTGAAGTACCGAATATCGAAGTTCATATTTTGCCACCAGAGAGCTAGCGGAATCTAAAAATTCCCAATAACATATGACATAGGATACACAAGGTGTCTCACTTTTTTTCCAGCAAATTTTTTTTTTAGATAGTGGTCATTCTGAAAAAAAAAATTCCTCTGAACTAATATTTTTTTTCGTCTCCTTAAGAAGGAACAGCAATTTTAATATTAGTAAATTTTCATAATTTCTGGGGAACACCCTGTATAATTTTTCTTTGTCTTTATCTATGTTAACTTGCATATTTGAGCATTACTTGCTATTTTTACTAATTTCTCTCGATGCAATTAAACTATATGATTTACATATACAGGGTGTCTAAAAATCAATAAAATTTTGACATTTTAAAATTGTTGTAATTTTTTAAGGAGGCAAAAAAAGTTTCCTTATTTTTATCCGATTTAAAGAAGTGATATGCTAATTTTAAATTTTATGTAGACCGTTTTAAACATGAGACATATAACATAAGATTTTTATGAAAAAATTTATGCACTGGGTTTTTAGAATTTAACATTTAACTGTACAAATCAGACAGTGCGCATGTCATTTGATATTTTGTCACCTTCATTTTTATCCATGCGCACTCAAAGCAAGTTTTTGGAAATAAGGCATAAGATATAAATTTAAGGCCTATTTATGCAGACAGGTTTTTAAGCATAAGATTTTAGGTATAAAACAAGTGGTTTTAAATTGGAGTATTTAATATCTATTTATGCACACAGTTTTTTTAGCATAAGACATAAAGGCATATGCCTTTAACATAATATTTAAAATATAAATATGTGGTTTTAAATCGGATCATTTATGCAGAAATTTCAACACATAAGCGTAAGACATTAGAACATTAGAGTTGGTTATATGTATTTATACCTTATGTCTATTTCTTCAAACTTGTGCGTGGAGATGAACTTGTACTAAGTAGCATAAGCATAACAATGTCTATACTATCGTCATTTATTTGAAATAATATAAATACATCATCAAACTACGAAACTTTCAGTATAAGCATTGTTGTGTATTTATTTTGTTATAAACACAACCATCGGCACTCCAACCCACATTTGCAAATAATTGTATGTATATTTCTTAGCATTAGTTTTAAATTTTTAAACCTTTCCTAATTTCTGGAATTCCCCAAGATTATATTTATTGGGACCAGGCAAATATTATGCATTTAAAGAAGTCAAGTTGGTTAAGAGGATTGGGAGTCTAAGTAGAACCGCGCCCCGATACTACATAAACGTATTATTTGAGCTTTTTCTTGAATTTGTGGAAGAAATCTTGACCCACAGTACATCCCACATAATTAGGCTGAAAGTACCAATAAAAATCTTCATTTCTGTTACATTTTAAAATTTGTATTACCTTAACTACGCAGGTATTAGCTGCTTTTACAGTTAAAAGGCGCGTTCAAAATTTACGAAATATGCCTTGCAATTATTTCAAACTACAACCATATTTTGTAAATAACATTAAGTTTTATAATTGCATAGTTTAAATAACATTCATGGCTAGACTTCTATACGACGACTTTTTCAAAAATTAAATTATTAAGTCCAAAAAATAAGTTTAAAATATGCCAAATTTTACGTATTTTTAATGATTTTTTTTTGGCCATTTTGGATATAAAATATTAAAAAACTGTCCCATACAAGTCTTAAGCAGATGTTCCACTTTCATATGATGATGATGATATGATTATTTTGTACATAGCTCAATCCATATTCGTATAGTTTGATACATAAAAACAGGAAAAAACCCATATAATTTTGTATACTCCATATCCTCCTTAAAAAACCATAACCAACAACTTTAACACCACACACATCAAAATATTAAGATTTAATTTAAGTAGAGGCTATAACCGCATAATATGTTATGTAAGGTAATAAAAACGAGTGCATTAATTTTACATTTTCTTATGCATAAATAGACCTTTAGGCTCGAATTTTAAGACAAGCATATTTGGACATTAAAGTTGGTTATATTTATATCTTATGTCTTATTCATTAAAACTTGCTTCAACTACGCATGCGTGAAAATTAATACAGCCAAATATCAAATCACCTATACCTAGTTAATCATTTGTTTAATTTCAAAAACCAACTGCATAAATCCTACATTTTCTTAAAACTTATTTCTTATGTTTTCAGTCGATATTCGTTATGACTTATACTTAAAACCGTCTGCATAAATAGACTTTTAACCATCTTTAGTGTCCTAATGTCATATGCTTGTCTTAAAATATGTGCATAAACTATATGTTTTATATCTTAAATCTTATGTTAAAACTTAAAACCTTACGGCATTGTGTCTTAAATTACGTAAATTAAGATATTAAGAACCGTCTGCATAAATAGACATTAAATGTTTCAGATATTAAAGGATTTTTTTTTAAAATAACCGAAAGTAATTGTCAACATTTCTTTTTCAGATGGTAACATCAAAATAAAAAAATAATTCCAAAAGTAATCTCAGCCAACAATACAAATAAGAACTAAATTAGTGCATTTTTATTATTTTTTGGTGTTTTGATAGGAATAATAATACTTTTTTAGTTTTGTGAATTATTTTCGTTGTTTGTAATACTACAAAGTTCAGAAACAAGTAAAATATACAAAAAGAAGTAAAAGTAACATTAAAAATGTATTATTATATTTGTGCTTAAAAAATAGTAAAAAACAATTAAAAAATATATTTGTATTTTTGGCTGAGATTATTCTTAGAATTATTTTTTTGTACTCATGTTGACAAACTATGTTTTTTCGGATATTTTTGGAAATATTTTTAATTAATCACCAACAGCCTTAGGAGACCAAAACGGTAACATATAACATATAACATACAATATTAAATATTTACATAAAATAAAATTAATTTAATAATTATTTTAATAATATTATTAATATTTGTAATATTTTATAATTTATTTACATCGATTAAAAAATAACGAAGCTACTTCGTTGGCCTGCTGCATTAAAACATTACTGTCTTGCAAGAAATTGAAAATATATCATCCAAAATTTTTGATTTTCCCTTAAAGGAATCACTGATAATAATTAATGCCAAACGCTAGAGGGCGCATGAATTTGGGAGGAAAAAGCGTGAGAAATCATGAAATCGAGCATTACTGGAGACAAAATATCTCAAGTTTCCTTAGTTAGATTTTCAATTTTTTTCAGATTTATATGCTAAATTATTTAGGCTACAATCTAATGTATATTTATCTTCTGCAACCTTACACTGACTTAATTAGAGAGGTCTTTTTACATCATATTTTTTGTACATTCTCGATTTTTTTATACATTAGAATTTAGTTCAATGAATTAAAAATTTTCTTCAAAAAAATATTTTTTACTCTAGCGTATCTATTGGCGCCCGTAAACCACTATATTTTTCTTCTAGGAAACGATTCTTAAATTTTGAACTTATCTGCTATGAGTAATGTTTATTGATAAAGAAATAAATACCTGTAATCATCAAATATTTATTGTCTGTGAAAATTTAGATGTGTGTTTTCTGAACAATCCGAAATGTTTGCTAAAAAAATGTTATCATAAATCGTTGATTCATAAAATTGAGCAACAAAAACTTTGCATTTTATTACAAAGTAAGTACCTTAAACATTCAGCCTTTATCTCAGATCCGCCCAAGCAAATCGCAGGGTTTTTTTGATACATCACCACTCTTCAGAAAAAGACCATTTTTCAGATTTAATTTTTTTTGTACTTTGGCATCGTCCAATTCGTGGTTTGATTTTCGTACTTTTTCGACGCCGACTTTGAAAAATCGTAATTTTCGTTTGGAGCCTCCTTTTATGATGAAATATTTTTTGTTTATCTTCTTATTTGGTTTTTCAATCACCAAAAAATCAGCATATCTTATCAGGACAAAAAAATCACGAGTAAAATGCTCAAAAAATCGGACTAACCCCGCACGGTTGATGAGTACCATCGGCACTCACAGTTTTTACATTTTTCCGAATTTTACAACAGATTATTAAATAAGAATAATTTTGGGATATTTTTAAATTTAACGGGGTTAAAAAGTTATGTCGAAATAATATCGAAATTTTCATTTTGTTTATTAACGGATTTTCAATTTTAAAAGCGTTACCGAATGGTATTTTTGAACGTTAAGGCTCCACGCGTAGCATTTTTTGAATTTCACAAAAACAACGAAAAAAACTTTTTTTTAAGAAAAAAAGGGATTTTTTTCGCTTTCAGGCAAAATCACTTCAATTAGATTTCACCTCCACGAGTTGCACTTTCCCAAAGTTGTTTTAAGCACTTCTTTACAACACTTTGATATCTTTATTCGTTTTCGATTTATGACTGAAAATGCAGCTCAACTACGCCAAATTTTTGCTCAGAAATTTTCCACTTTTTAGAAAATTATTAATATCTTCAAAATTGTTAAACCTAGCGGGGTGTTTGATAGTTTAAAATTCGTAACGTCAACTCCTCCACATAAATCCGCTAAAAAAAATTTTTCAGTTAAATATTGTGCCGCTCAAAATTTGATTTCAAAAATGTAATTAACTGATTTTAATCAAATATTTTTTTAAAAGGCGCCAGTCCATTGGTATTTACCTTCAGTGAAAATTTGAAACTGAAACTTAGTTTTCGAGAAAAAATAACAAAAAACGATTCGCGAGAAAAATCCGCAGTATCCGATTACAACCCCATATTATTTTGGAAATTTGTGGTGTATTAAAAAAATATTATTTTCACATTAATCAGGACTAAATAAGTAACCAAATTTACTTATGTAACACTTTATTTCTTCTAAGCAACGTTTCGGGCAACAATTTTACCCTTCTTCAGGCTTTCAGAATTATATCATATAAATTTGGTTACAGTCGTGTTTTGTTGCCCGATACGTTGCTTAGATGAAATAAAGTGTTACATAAGTAAATTTGAGTACTTATTGTGAGCCGATAACGACCTAATAATTGACTTTTTACTCTTAACACAATATTTCTAAATAAATAACTTCCAAATTGTAAATTTGAAACACACTGCATACTTGTTTTAGTGCCAATTTTATTCAATATGGAAAGAATCAATCAACATTTTTTTTACATTCCTACCTCATTAAAACCTATGAATAAATTAGATAAGGCTTGGAGTTGAAAAATGTAAACATTTCCTCCGATTTTTTTAAATTCTTACAAACTTTTGCATATCTACAATGTAAAAAAATAAAATTTCTTAGCTCAACTGACCGTAAAATTGTGAAAATATATAAATAACACGTGAACATTTAAAATAAACAATACTTCATCAGTAGTTGCAATATAAACAAGCAAATAAAATACCCGTTTGTTTATTTAAGGTAATTTAAACGCAGTAAATTCTTCCTTCAATAATCATGGTTTGTTTAAAAAAAAATAAACAAACGAAAATTCATTTGCATATTTTTGGCAATACTCAATTTAAACAAAAAACATCAGTAGTGAACTCGATTTTATAAATAGACAACCTTGTAAATTTTGTTTATTAATAGTAACCAGTACTGTTTGTAATTTCTAGTCATCGCATTTTCCTAATTTTCCAACCCCATATCAATATCGATCGTTACCTTAAATACCATAAATTATATTTCCATTGGTGTCACATTTTTGCACCAAGACCTTGTCTAATAAAAATGCACTTGACAATTTCAACTCACAAGGCTGAACGATTAATTCATGCTAACATTGAAAATTAAGTGTTCATTGCGTAATTTTTAGATTATATTATAATCTAAACTTGTTTGAATAAAAATTTTGATAATAATATATTTTTAAGCGTAAAAATAACGCACATTGAGTTGGTAAGTGTTAATAAACATTTAAGTATGAAGTTATTATCAATTTTCCAAGTTGTTATAAATTGGAAACATCACCATTGGCTAGTAAATAAGACTGTAGTCCCACTTTTTTCAGGATTTTTTTTAGATAAGGAGGAAATAATATCAGAACAAAAATTACCCATCAATAAATAGTATATAGTATTTTTTCTTCAAACGACGAAATTTTTAAAATAGTTATATAATAAATAATTTTAAAATGTGACATTTAATTTACATACAACACACAATACAATGTTAGTGTATATTGGGTTGCCTAAAATTCATTTCTACTCCGCCCTTTTTTTTGCACATTAGTAATTTCTACTCCTAGGCAGTACAAAGTGACCATAGAATCGACGAACATAAAAAGTGACATTTTAAAGCCTGTCAAACGTCACAGAAGACTGTACTTTAATGACGTTTGAAGAAAAAAGATATTTCAAAATTTAAAATTATTTTTTGGGACACCCTGCATAATTTTTCTTATAGTATAATTTTTTGATTCAAAATAGCAAGTGGATAAAGATAAAATCTAAAATATACTTTACTTAATAAATTGATAAAAAAACGAAATTATACAGGGTGTTCTCAAATTTGCCCTCAAGCTCTCCGCAACGTTTTTGGGGTCCCTTCCAAGGGCGTACCAAAGATCTAATATAGAGGGGGCAGCTCATTATATTGTATTTCAGGAAGTAGGCCAGGCGTTATTTTAAGGAAAATCTAGAACTACAGAAATATGAGTTTTTGATGTTGGGGGTGCAGGGGAGTTAGGGGGGCTTTCAGGCGAAATTTTTAGGAATTGCCAAGGTCAAGCATCTTCCTGACACTTTAGAACACAACTCGGTATTGTTTTTTTGAAAGAAATACCGGGTACTGGATGGTCTTGGAAAATATGCAAAAGTTAAAACAAAAATAATTTCTTTTGTAAAAATACTGAAATTACTTAAGGTCTATTTATACTCAAAGATTTAAGATTTATGATTTACGATTTAAGACCCAAGATTTATAATTTCTTAAGTTCTATTTGTGCTCAAAGAATTAAGACTTAGGCCCGGTTGCACCATTGAAGCTTAAACTAAAAAAATGTCGCTTGAAACTTTTAAGCTTCAACTGTGCAACCGGCCATAAGGATTTATGATTTTAAATAAAATCTCTGAGCATAAATAGACTTTAAAGGCCATTTTAAACTAGCACATTTTGGTAAGCAAATTGTGTTGCAAATCGACTCGGAACTTGTTTGCGCAATGTGCAGTAGAATCTGAAGGTCTATTTATGCTCGAAGATTCAAGACTTAAGATTTATGATTTAAGAATTTGGAAAATTATAGGATTTATACACCTGGTATTAAGAAATGGTGAATCATAAAATTTAAATTAAAAAATCTTAGGTCTTAAATCTCTTAGCATAAATAGACCTTAAGAGTCTATTTCTAAAATCATAAATCTTAAGTCTTAAATCTTTGAGCATAGACCTTGAGTCAATCTTGTACAAGATTTTGTAACCAAAATGTGCTAAGATTTGAGATTTAAATTTTAATATTTACCATTTCTTAAAAACGGGCTCATAAATCTTATAATTTTCTAAATTCTAAATTCTAAAATCATAAATCTTAAGTCTTAAATCTTTGTGCATAAATAGACCTTTAAAACCGGGTGCATAAATCGTATAATTCTCTATAATCTTGAGTCTTAAATCTTTGAGCTTAAATAGACCTTTATTTGATAATGCACAAAATTAAATTTAGCTAAAGCTGCACAATAAAATGGCAGAGGGATACGGGGGGACTTAAAGTTAACCATGATTCCTTAGATAATAAAACTCAAAACTATTGAAAAACTGCGGGATGCGAAGATCATAGCCTTTATTTTTTCTAATTATTAAATTGGTGTTATAAGTTAGGTCATCCTCAGTGTGCATGTCATAAGATTTCTTTATTTTTTCTTTTGGGGAATCGTCAGGGGTATTCTAGGGGTGGTGGGCAGCGGCCCCCTCCCTGCCCCTCGCTTGGTACGCCCTTGGGACCTTCCTACAGTATTGAAAAAAAGTAATAAAAATATTTTTTCCACGACTATTGAATAAACGATTCATTACGTTTGAATTTTTTGATTAGTAAAGAAATTCATTACTAAATTTTTGACAACGCCAATTTGGGGACAACCTGTATATTTATATACAGGGTGGCCCAGATTTTACTTCCCAGGAAATATCTCGGTTATTTGAAGAGATAAAAATATATATCAAACAGTGGTTTGAATGGCAGCACTTATACCTCATAATTTCATTCTAAAAAAATTATTTTTATTTACCACTCTTAAGACGCCATCATCAACTTTTTTTTCTTTAATGGGTCACCCTATTTTTTATAATTGATATTGCGTCTACAATTTATTCTAGAAACAGTGATATGCTACACTTAGTATTTTAAGTACATTTTGTGAATAAAAAAAATTAAAATATTAATCGAAGTAGTATGCAAAATTATTTATTTAGTTTTTTTAGGAAAAATTTTTAAATCTAAACTAACTTGACTTAACCTAATTTAACTGAACCTAACTGTAAATTACAAATTTTGTTAAAAAAACTAAATAAATAATTTTCCATAATACATACTTCGATCAATATTTTAATTTTTTTATTCATAAAATGTACTTAAAATACTAAGTGTAGCATATCACTGATGCTAGAATAAATTGTAGATGCAATATCAATTATAAAAAATAGGGTGTCCCATTATAGAAAAAAAAATGATGATGGCATCTTAAGAGTGGTAAATACCAATAATTTTTTTAGAATGAAATTATGAAGTATGAGTGCTGCCATTCAAAGCACTTTTTGATTTATATTTTTATCTCTTCAAATAACTGAGATATTTCCTGGGAAGTAAAATCTGGGCCACCCTGTATATACAGTCGGACTTCCATAACTCGAACTTCTATAAGTCGGATTTTTACATAACTCGAATTTTGTTTGTAATGTGTTTGTAAAAATATTCGTTTTTAACTTTCAGAAATAATTTCTATATTTCGAATTTTTTTAAAGTCCCTTGAAGATTTGAGTTAGGGAAGTTTGACTGTATTTTGAAATTTTTAAATTTCTGTAAGATTTTTAGGCATGGAAAATACTACACACATATGTAGGTCATCAAATTATTTTATTCAGAATTACATTTACTATCTAAATATCTAAAAAAGAATTATGTTGAAATAAAAATGGGACACCCTGTATAAATACAGTCAAACTTCCCAAACTCAAATCTTCAAGGGAAAAAAAATTCGAGATATAGAAATTATTTCGCATGGTTAAAAACGAATATTTTTACAAACACATTACAAACAAAATTCGAGTTATGGAAAAAATCGACTTATAGAAGTTCGAGTTATGGAAGTTCGACTGTATTTGTAACAATTAACAATTTTATTTGTTAATCCCAAAAATCAAGGTTAAAATACTAAATATTTCAAAAGATTATAATTTTTAAGGTTTTGTTCTGAATTTAAGCAAGTACGTATGTTATTAAGTATTCTAATTTTTGACAATTCTAGTGAGCTAATTAAAGTTTTATCAATGTTTTTTCACAAATTTATATATTGGTACTTTCATAGTAATTGCGGTGTTTTTCCGATCATTAGCCAAACTGCTGATATTAAATTGTGCAATGATTGATTGATACTATGATTAAAATACCAGACGATTTGTCGGGAAAATATTTTGTAAATTATTGGTCTCGTACTAATGAAAATAAACAATTTCCTCTCTGATGTGAGTAAGTATCGACCGCAATCCACAATTATCTATTTCATAAACATTCGACTCACGCAATCTGCTTTTATTTATGCACTAAATTTATGTTACAGCCACAAGTGTTTGCGGATGTTAACATACCAAACAGAAATGGAGAAAATCAGGTAAAAACAGATAAGCGAAAAAAAAAAACTAAATAATAATAATAATAACTTTTTAGCTCAAGCTGCTATAGTTTACAGTAAGTATTATTAAAAATTCTAATGCGTCATATATTTGCGGAAGAAATGTGCATCACGATTTATTGCAAAATCGCGAAGATTTCCTTGCGGTTTCCCAAGAATAGGCTTGTCCTCAATTCGCTTGATGTTTACGGATTTACGACACTTCTGGTATCCCTCGAGGCACTATAATAAAACTAATAAAAATGCAAATTTTATTGTTTTTAAATTAATTAACATTCTAGCATTGAAGACAATACGCGTGGAAAGTATGAAGATCAGAAACCTGATGAGCAATTTAGCGAAATTATAGTGAGCTGCAGATCTTTAAGTAGTTATGAAAGCAAGGATTACAGATCTTTAATACCACAGGTGAAAAATCGTTTAAGTTCTATTACACAAATCTAATTATTGTTTTGTAGGTTATTGCAACTGCAATTTCAGCCTCCTTTCATATAGTTGTTGGAATTGCTTTGGCTTACTCAGCTATCCTAATCCCACAACTCGAAGATGATGCTAGTGATTTGAAATTTAGTACTACTGAAACTTCATGGATTGGTTAGTTTTATGGTACACATTGAAATAATTATTGCAATTACTTAATTTTAGCCAGCATAATTGTAATTGTTGTTCCCATTGGTGCAATCCTAGGCGGTTTCATCATGGATGCAATTGGGAGATTAAATACCATAAAGCTTTGCACTATTCCCGTCATTGTTGGTTGGATTTTAATATCAATGGCTCACAATATTTCCATGATATTGGCAGGAAGAGTATTAACAGGCCTCGTTGCAGGTAATAAAATCAAACAAATCTTTTATAAAAATCCTTAATCCTTCTTTAATTTAGCTTGGGGAACAAGTCCCGCCATTGTATACATCACCGAAATTGCAAGACCCGATATGAGAGGATCCTTTATATCATGTGCCCCTGCATATGCCTCACTTGGTAAAAATAAAAATAATAATATCAAAAACCAGATTTTATTCCCAAAATTTTAGGAATGGTTCTGACGTACCTCATGGGTTGGTTCTTGAGTTGGAGAACAGTTTCCTGGATATCAACAATTTTCACGTTAATCCCAGCGATTTTAATCATGTTCATCCCTGAAAGTCCAGCCTGGCTTGTTTCTAAAGGTCGAATTGACGAAGCCAAATCATCACTCGAATGGATTTACAAGTATAACCCAAAACCTGCAGAAAAAGTATGTTCATTTACCAAAATTTCGCAATATTTTATTTTTTTCCTTTTAAGCAACAAAGTTTTGCAGAAATGCAATTGGAATTTTTGATCAAAGATAAACAACAAAAAGAGGATTCGAGGTTGCATAAAAAAGATAATGGGACTAAAAGGGTTGTAAGGGCGCTATTGCAACCTACAGGGTTTAAACCAACATTGGTTTTGATTGGGCTTTTCTTCTTTCAGCAATTTTCAGGAATTTACGTGACGCTGTTTTTCTCAGTTACATTTTTTATTGTAAGTAATTTGATTCTTACAATATTACGGTTTTAACCAGAAATTTTATAGCAAATGGGAAGTGATATTAATCCCTACTTCAGTTCTGTACTGATTGGTGTTGTAAGGCTCGTTATGTCTATAATAAACACATTTATGTTAAAACGTTTTAATAGACGACCTTTGGTGATGATAAGCTCAGCAGGAATGGCTTTATGTATGTTAATATCAGGATTTTATACGCTTTGGATTAAAGAAGGTAACGGTTTAAATTCAATAAATTGATCTACTAACTCTATCAATTTTAGGAAAAACTGATCAAACTTGGGTACCTGTTTTA
Source organism: Stenus bimaculatus (assembly GCA_963971135.1). Taxonomy (NCBI): domain Eukaryota; kingdom Metazoa; phylum Arthropoda; class Insecta; order Coleoptera; family Staphylinidae; genus Stenus; species Stenus bimaculatus. Next base: position 48,921,482 of record OZ020181.1, read on the forward strand.
CTACTCCTATTATACGTGGTTACATCAATGATAGGGATGTTACCAATACCGTGGACCATGACGGCTGAATTATACCCTCTGGAAATTAGAGGAATAGGCCACAGTATTTCCTACAGCTTTGCAAATGTACTTATGTTCGCCTCTCTACAAAGCTATAGGCCACTCAACGAATTTTTGGGTGGTGCCCATGCAACTCAATGGTTCTTCGCATCAGTATCACTAGTTGGAGTGGTTTACGTTTTCATCTTCTTACCAGAAACGCACAAGAAGAAATTATCAGAAATTGAAGACTATTTCAAAAATAACACTATTTACTTAGGTGAGAAGAAGACCTCGAAGGTGGTGATTGAAAATAGGCCTATCATTAAAAACCGCTCCACTATTAAAGATATTATAAAATCAGATCCTGGACAAAACCAGAATTTAATAGCTTAACGATTTTATAAGAGGATTAAACTCTCAACGATGCCTTGTGGGTATTCTATGCCAATCCGCCCAAAAGGAGCCTTAGATCGCGCAATTTTTGGTAGAATTTAGAAATACACAGTACTTATTGAGCGACTTTCATGATCTGTAATATTATTTTGTGATAAGACATTGTATTTAAGGTATACACTAACTTAACAGTATTTTTAATAAAAACTTTAAATTGTTTCCTACTTTATTTTATAACCTTGTTTTCTTCAAAATAAATAACGCATTTTGACTTTTGAAATTAAAAAAAAAACTGTCAAAAAATTGCATTACATCACAATGGATTTATCTGAGGAAAGTTTAGGTGATGATGCTTCAATTTTAAGTTTTGAAGAATTTTGGCAAAGCGAGGTTTCGCGTCAAAATGAAGAATTAAGTAAATGGTTAGATGATTTTCTAGCATCAAAAGAGTTTAATGATAACTTGATGAAAAAAAAGCGACCAAATGATGATTTTGCTGATGAAAATACTCAGACCATCAATTTATCAGAGGAAGTTGTACAAGAACGTATCTCACCACAATACATGTTATTTAATAAGATACAAGGAGTGCTAAAAACGAAAGAAGTGCAGAACACCATTCGAAACCAAGAAATAGGAATTTCAATCATAAAGGATAAAATTGCAAGTACTAAAGTTGAGCATCAAGCGAGGAAAGTTACGCGTATACAAGAAACACACCATAATCGTGAAGAACTACTACAAACGCTTAGAAATGAGTATGCTATTGTTTTTCCAAAAAATTCCAGAGGTGGTAATTTGGCTTTTGAGAAAATTGAAGGAATAAAGCAAAGAAAGCGTTTGGCTCAAGCAAGAAAACGTAAAAATACCATAAACATCGTGCAGAAAATTTTGACTGAAATAAAAAGGGATGAAGCTGATAAAAAAGTAAAGAAGACTGAAAGGATTGTATCTAAACTTGAAATAGTAGGAACCAAAATTAAGCTTGAAGAATCAGATCAAAATACTACACAAGAAGAATCAGAAATTCTAGATGATTTTGAAGATCAAAGTGATTACTCAAATATTACTGAAAAAGTAAAGAAGGTGAAGCAAAAAGAAAAAGGCAATCAAAAAGAAATTAAAAAAACAAAAGAGAAAACTAAAAAAGTTTCAATAAGTACAAAAAGCAAGTCAAAAAAATCTGTTAAGGAGAAGGAAAGTAAAGAAAAAAAGAAGAAGGTAAATTTACATGATATTGAATGTATATCATGACTATTAAATTATTTTAGGGTAGTACAGATTGTGAAATACCAATCGCTCCAAAAGTTAATAGCCAGGTAAAAATATCGTTGGAGCAAATGGAAAGTTTGGATGTACTACTCCAAAATTTAATCGATTTAGAAAAATTTTTAAAAGAAAAACAAGCTTATCAATTAGAGCAAGAAATAGCAAATCAAAACCCATATTCTGAAGATAAAAAGATCCAAATTGATCCACCAAATATAATTTTTGAGGTATTTTAATTTATACCACCATTTCTTAATTAAACATATTTTTATTTAAAGAATGTCTTAAATGGATGCAATTATAAGAAAAAAGTGATTTTTAAAAATATTGACAGATTTTTAAAAAAAGTACGGTTTAATAAAATCATTTGGAATGCAGATATTGAAGATCCACTAGTTAATGTAAGATTTGTACTTATGTTTCCACTATTTGGAATAAAAATATTTTAGGTCGAACCTTTGGGTGCCCAAAAAATTTTACCAGGACTATCCTGTGAGATGATCATTACCTTCAGCCCAGAAAACATTGATAAATCCCTTGAAGCAAGCATACGCTTTTTGAGCTACTCGGTGAAATCTAAAACATATCAAGAATGTATTTTGAATTTTTTTTGTACAGCATTTTCTAGTAAAATTATAATTAACCCAAAAATCATCTTTTTTAAAGAAGTTCCAATTTGGGAGGCCCGAAACAAGAAAAAGTTTAAAATATTTAATGTATAATGAATTAACACTCGTGATTTTAAATTACTTTTCTTAATTTTAGATAAAAAATGAAGGTGCGAAGGAGTGTAAAGTGGTTATTTCCAAAGTATTTACTAAAAATATGTCACAAAATGTTGATGGTGAAGAAGAAAACGAAGAAGAAATATCTGGAGGTGAAGAAATTGCAAGCTATTTACTGCAAGAGTGTATTGAAAATGTTTTTAACAATTTTCAATTTTCGCATAATGTTTTTAATCTACAAGGGGGAGCTGAGATTAAAGTGAAAGTGTGGATTAATATGGTTGAAAATAGTAGCTTTTGTGTAGAAACGTATTCTGTAAAAGTTTTTGAAATATTTCATGATAATTTATATTTGGTTGGAAATGAAGTGAATTTATAATTTTTGTTTAACCAAATTTTTGAGTAAAATATAATTTTAGGATATTACGATTAAAGCTGAAACTTTTGGTAATTTTTTGCTGGTGGAACCTGAAGTATTGGATTTTAAAGTTTGCGCTTATGGATCTGCTTATCAGTTATTCTTTAACGTAATAAATCCCACAAAAGCCACTCATACATTTAAAATTCGATTTCCGGCGTCTTTGCGTTCTTATTTCTCATGTAATTACAAGGAGGTTGTAATTCAACCTAAAAGCTCTTATAAGGTCTTCATTAAATTTACACCAATGTAATTATATGAGTTATTTTAGTTACAAAATAATCTTTAGATTTGTAGATTAGGAATTATTGAAGATAATCGCAATTTTTTTGATGAGGAAATTGAGTTATTTGAGTTTCCATTTTTGATCTACTTAGCTACTCGTGGATGGGAGGAAGCACCACCTGTAAAAATATCAGTATTTGTAGCAGTGACTGAATCTTCGGGTTTAATCTTGCGTCCATTGAATATTACAGAATATCAAAAACATAATGGTGATTATCTAATGGATCTTGGAGTTTGTTCTTTCACGGAAACTCCATGGAAAGATTTTGAAATTTTCAACACCTCCCTACTAACTCAACATTATGGATTTTTAGATTTACCATCAGTACTTAAATAATCATACTTTTATAAATAACTAAAAATAAATTTGTAGGAAATTATGATCATGCCTAATTATGGTTTTGGTTCCCTGCTTCCTAAAGAAACTGCAGTATTGCGAGTGTTTTTTTCTCCCAAATTTGAGGATTTCAAAAATTATACACTGAATGACGGTTCTGATTTTAGAGTATTTTTAAAAAAGATTACTGTAACTTCTGTTAGGGAATTGGCCAGTTTTAAAAAGGTAACCAAAATTTTCGAAAATTACAAAAAATATAATAGAATAATAGCCTGTAGATTTAAAATTTGTTAATAAAAGATTAAGCCAATTGGAGGCTATTATAAAAAAACCACCTAAAGAAAATGAAGCTCTATTATCAGATATAAAGGAACTTCAAAATTTAATCGTTAACAGTATTAAAACTGATACAACTTTGGGTCATAAATTTTCTTCATTGGTGAAAAATCCTGATATTCAAGTTGAACCTGTTGAAAAATCATTAAGTGCAGTGGTATTGGAGGAAAAACAAGTTAATGTTTCTCAGAAAGAAAAAACTTCACCATTCGTTGTGAGTCCACTAACAAATGCTATTTGGATACAAGCCTATGTACTTAAAAATTATTGCGCATTTTCTGAGCAGCATATTAATTTCCCTGAAACACCTTGTGGTTCCTTCAGCTTAACTTCAATAACATTAGAAGCTTTTAATAAAAAAGTTGATAATAGTCCGCATGCTAAGAAAAATTACAAGGATTTTAGGGCGTGTTTCGAAATTTTTGGTGATAATAACGAAATTATTGTTGAACCAAATATTGGTGTACTTAAACCAGGACAGGTATTATCTTCAATTATTATATGTATAACTTTTATGCATTAAAGATATTTTAGAAAATTGAAATTAATTTTATTGCAAGACCTCAGGTGCCTCAAAATATCATAGATGAAAAAGCGAAAATTATGAAGATGGAAGCTATGATTGAAGAAGAAAAACAAAAATTGTTAAAATTGGAGGAGGAAGAAGTTTCTAAAAAGTCTAAGAAACGTAACCTTACACCATCAAAAAAGACTAGTGATAAAAGTGGGATGAAATCAAAGAAATCCAAAGAAGATAAAAATGAAACGAAATCAAATAAATCTGAAGAAGATACAAGTGCGACGAAATCAAAGAAATCTAAAGAAGTTAAAAAGAAAGGTAGATTTTTTGAATGTTCATTAGTTTAAATAATTACTTGTAATTTAAGGTAGTGATAAAAATAATGCCGAAGGAAAAAATGCGGACGATAAAATTATTACTGGATATTTTGATTTTTATCCTGCAGAAATGCAAATTTGGCGTAAGCTTGAACCGTACTTAATTTATGGTAAATTTAATTGCAGGATTAAATACCAACGTTGTGCCTTGTGAGTATTACAGAAAAAATATGCTTTTACTCTAATATTATTTTCCAGACGAACTACTGATGATACTTTTCACATCAGCGCTACATGTCGTGTGATTCAACCCGATTTCATCCATAATCTTAATCTACAATGCATCGATTTTGGTATTGTGCCTTTGGGTGTTTCCTGCACTAAATCATTAAAAATACAAAACATACAAGGTAAATAATATAAAAAAATTGCCCAAAAATTAATTTAAATAATTTTTAGCTAAACCAATTTCTCCACAAATTAGTTGTTTAAACCCCATTGGACCTTTCAGTACTATTCAACTGGTGCAAAATAAAATACCTCCAGAATTCCATTTGGACCTACCCATAACATTCTCCCCAACTGACGAAAAAAAGGTTTACAAATTTATTTAATTTACAATATACTAAGATCTACAGCTTTGTATTCAGGACGTTGAGTTTTTGAAAGGAAAACACTTGTACCACGTGGTTTTTTCATACGACATTTACGTTCTTTAATATGGTACCTCCCGGGACCAGGGAAAATAGTCCATTTCAACCCATGTAAATCTTCAGGACTCGTTAAACCGAAGGGATATTTAGATTCGTCAAGTTTTTTTATACTAAAAATATCAAATGAAATACCTTATATAACTTTGGCCCAAATTTTGGAAAAAGGTCTACTGTTTGTTTTTAAGTGTGTTTAATAACAAACTGTAGATGAAACTATTTTTTCCAAAATTTGTGCCAAATTGAAGGCAACAGTTACCTCAGTTTACTGTAATTAATTATTGGTACCTACCAGAAATTATCCATGTTATAATGAGCTGGGCTTGGTTCCCGTGCATTTCTATAGCATAGGCTTAGATCATTCAACATCATTCTCACTGTAGGTTTTTGGGGAAATCTAGGGGCTTGAAGAAATTTACCGCAACTAAAAATTTTTTTGAGCAAATGGTGGTTTTATAGAACAATACTTACTTTTGTTTAGTTTTATTGTGAAGAAGGTAATCAAAATCGGTAGTATAAGTATAGTATTTATCAGGCGTACATTTACGACCCATTGAAAATTTGTTGTACATATTTTTATCTTCTCGTGATCCTGTGAATAAATCGTAAGGACCACGTAATGAAACAACTTTATTTATCAACGCCTTTAAGGAACCCGTATCATTAACTTCGTATCTATTAGATGGTAGGGACCAGGATTTTTTGTCATCTTTAAATCTTGGGACTGTAGATAAAGCTGAACTGTTGTTCTTGTAAAAAATGGGGGTTTTAACATGATAAGTGCCTATTAATATTAAAATATTAGTATTTTTTTTTAGTGGGAGTAAATTTTTATTACCAGGTCCTGGAATATTTTGATCAAATTCAAAAAATTTCCTTTGTGTACCAAAGCTGGTGTTTTTAACATCAAATTTGGCTTCGGTACAATCAATTTCATGCGATCCTGGTCCTAGATGTTTAGCCATAAATTGCCTTTCCGCTAATTTATCACCCATCCTAAAACCTAAATGTTTCGAAAATTCTTCTGAATCCAATTGGCGCGTCCATCTGGAATGAAAATAATTAATAGGTAATGAGGTAGGAATTAAGGTTATTTACGGGGGCATTTGTTGATTGTTCTTGTAAACGCATGGTATTCCAATTTTTGGTACATATTGCCCAGGACCTAAAGTGTAATTTTTTTTATAGACTCCAGTTTTATCTAAACTTGGATGAAAACCGATAGCGGTAAACCGCGGCGCGTTTGTGAAAAATGCGACTTGGGTTTTCTCCATGATTATGATATTAGTTCTATCGTATAAATATCTTCGAGTATTTGCAAAATTTCAAAATGTTTTGTATGCTCCATGACTGACAACTGACAATCAAAGTAAAGTGACAATATATTTTTTTTAGTTTACCGAAACTTTTGAAGTCACATCAAGTAGAACAATTATTCCTTTTGTACTACGAGGGGAAGGTGTGAATCCTGCGTTGGTATTTAAGCCTGATTTCTTAGTTGGTAGATTGGATGCCAGTAAAAATGGTTCTAGTGATTGCAAAATTGAAGTAGGTTCGTTTACAAATTCGAATAAAATTATAAAAATTAATTTAAGGTAATTAATCACTCCAAGGCGATTATAGTACTGCGTTTAGAAAAACTTTGTGAATGCAAAGGTCAATTCAAATCAAAAAATGTAGATTCGTCAATAAAATCAAAAGGGAAGAAGCCAAATAAAGACGAATCAACTTCAAAAAAGAGTGATATGAAGGTTCAAAAATTTTCTAATCAACTCTCTGAGGAAGAAATTATTTCATTAGAAAATTCTTTTACGAAATCATATGATTCCATGTTTAATTTAGTTGATAATGAGATTGAAGTAAAACCAAATGGAAAAGCTAGTATTGTTGTAAAATTTGGGAAAGTTTCAAAAAAATTGGATGGTAAAAAAGGTAAAAGCGAGGATTCGACTGTTAAAAGCAAGGATGAAAAAGGAAAAGTTGGTGCCAATTCATATGTAGCAAAGTACAATATTTTTCTAGGAACATCTAAATTTATTAGAGATTTAATTTTTATTGGAACTTTTAAATAGAATAAGTTTGTAATTAAAAATAAATGTGTGACTATACGTGCAGTAAATTTGATTGCCTATCGTAGTTTTATATATCCTTGTTTTTATTTTTGGTAGCACAACATTAAATTTGGCCTTGCAATACTTGGGCGTAGTTTATTTGTTCTCTGCTCTTCAAACTGTGTTCATCTATTATTGTGATTCGTAAATTAAAAAGTAAATTTTACGTTTGGTAAGAAAATCAATATATAATTTTATAAAATATCTAAATTTATATTCTAAAATTAATTTTTATGTTTGAATGAGATTGCACAACTTCGCTAAATTTTCTACAATCTCCGAATGATTCATATACCTAATGTGATATATTGATTAGTGACTCATTTTTTATTTTGCTGATGTAATTTTATATTTATTCCTTAAATTTGATCATTTTTTTTCTAAAATTATGAATTTTCTTAGAAAAATGGAAGGACTGGTTGAAAATTTTAAAAACCTTGGTGGAACTACTATTGGTGAGCATAAAAGGAATTTCAATGGTTTCTACAAAAAACTAGATGGCCTTTCTGAAGCTGAAATAAATCTCCTATTATCAAAAATTGAGCCACAGCATTTGCAAGAAAAAATTTTCTATGTACACCTCTTGGGACGTTTTAAAAAAATTGAGGAGCTCTACAACATTTTTTACCAAAATAATGTGGTTTTAAATAAAATTATTTTAAAAAACTACTCACGTGATTTTCTGCAAGATTTGGAAGGTACAAGATTCGTAAACGAAGTTTGTCTAAAAATAAGTTTTTCAATGCGAATGAAGATCATCAATAAATTATCGCACCAAATTTCCGACACCAAAAAAGCTGATGATTTTTTTAATGCAATTTTTGAAAAATATGGTATTAAATGCGCGGAAAAGATATTAATTGCCTGCAGCTTAGAATTGATCCAAAAAACGTTTGAGGTCTACAAAATTCAGTTTAAAAGTAAAGAATTGATAAAACTATATCGGAAATCTTTGGATACGCTACTGAGTTATCTTCAAAAACGTTCTGGTGATATTCCTGTAAATTATATGGAATTATTTTTGCGTTATCTTGCTGTTAATGATGTGGATACTTTTTATAAAATATTAAAGGAACATAACAACTTTTTGAGGTCTTGCAGATTAAACCTGAAGGGATATATTAATTTTATCGAAAAATATCGCGAGTTTTACATAAAAGAAGCCAAACAATTTTCAGAATTAATAAAAAAACGAAATTGGGTAAAGAAGTACTTAACTAAAGAAGAGTTTGTGATATTTTTAAAAAATGCAGTAGATGAAAATAATTTATATGTTTACTACATCATTCCATGGATTGAAATAATACCAATTAAAGATCGTGCAAGTATAATATTTAAAAATTATAAAGAAATTAACAATAAGGATATATGGGAAAAGAAGGAAGTACCTGAATATTATTTAAATCAACTCTTGCCATTACTTCCACTGGAGGATCGATTAAAATTTCCAATCACCTTGGAACACAACTATAAATATTTCGATACAAAACAAGCGTTTACATACGTCCAACAAAAAATCAATTTAACTCAAGATATTTACGCCAGGCAAACCTTATTAACCGATTTAATCGAAAATTGTAAAATTAATAATGATCATGACGCATTATTGGAAGTGCTGAAATATTTTTGCAAACGCCATAAAAATGAAATTCTTCAAGTACGTGAAACCTTTTTGAGAAATGTATTGGATACTTTTAAAAACAATTTAAAAAAAGACCATTGGAATTACCTAAATGAGATAGTTTTAAACATTAAAATTAAAGAAGGGAACTTCAATTGCGAATGTGATTACTTAGTGGCTTACATTCATTACAAAATATCTAATAATATTGATTTTACGGACGAATTAAAAAATTTTATGCAAGAAAAAGGATTTAATTCATGGAGAATTTTAGAGAAATTTTCGCGGATGGAAAAGGCGTGTATAATTAAAATGAGAGGTTTAATTGAAGAAACTTTTAAGGACAAGGATATAATTGAAGCCAAAACGACGTTTTTAAAAACTTTAATTGAATGGAATGAATCACATCCTAGGGCTATTTTTGATTTGTACGATTATCCTGATTGTATTGAGGCTTTAATGACTTCCGTCCAAAAATGTGATGTTTATTGTCCCGATAACTATTTGCTTAAAGTATTTACAATGAAAAATCCTAGTCATTACCATGAAAGAGATAACTTGTTGGAAAATTATATTAAGAATTCGAAAAAGTTTATTCCTCAGGATTTATTGTCGTGGTTAATCCAACACAAACCTGCGTTGATTCATAAAAATTTCGATATACTCCTAGAAAATTCTGTTTCAATATTTTCGTTTTATGAAGTTTTTAAAATGCACTGGAATGGGTTAGCTGATTTATTTAAAATGAAAGCCATTAAAATTTTTAATAACGAAAATTTGGAAACCTACAAACGTAAACAAGTTTTAAATTATTTATGCTACGAGGATGATTTCCTGGAATACATCAAAGGGTATGATAATTTTCCTATAAAAACCGGTAATAATTTTTGTTTTATTTTAGCTACATCATTTCTGAAGATAACTGCGTGATAGATTGCACCAAAAAGGAAACGAAAGACGTACTTCAAATTCAACGCGAAATTCTGCAAGTTTTCAAAAAAACCCTTATACCTAATAAAATCTTGGAAACTATTCTAAAATTCTGCGCTAGTGATTATCTGCAATACGCGCTTGAAACACTTTACTATATGCTCAACAATACTCCAGAAAAAGATTTAGAAGACCCATTACGTGTTTTAAGTAATCGCTCGGTATCAGTACGAAAACATGCAGTTTTTTTGGCAGTGAAATTATCACCAACAGCTTTTATGCACGAATTATTATCAACCATGTGTGGTTCTGAAAAAAATGCATCTGCACGCAAGTATTTATTGAAAACCATACACAAGTATTTTATCCAGAATCAAAGCGATGACATGTATGCTCTTTTTAAGTCTCAAGTTTCTTTCGTCCCCCAAGAAGATAGTGAAACTTTGAGCTTAGTTTTGGTTTGGAGTCACATTCCTGCAAAATTTTTGGTTGACTACGTTATATTAATTTGGAATCACATAAAAGGATTTAAGAACACGACGAAATTTTACCTTCTAGATGCTTTTGATGAAAAAGTTTTTAAAGTGATTAGTGATGATTTCTGTAAGGAAATAATCAATGAATGCCTTTTTAACTCAGATAATCAGTATATTACTACCGCAGAAAAATTCGTGTATAATTATATTAAATTTGGACATGGAAGTATTGATGAACGTGTCGGTTTTATTACTGAAAAAATTTTGAATTATAAAGCCAGCATTGTTGGAAATGTAGATTACTGTGAAGTACATCAGAGAATTCATTCTTTAATTAGTGAATTGTGTTCACTTTTGATGGGAGAACAAGACAAGTGTGAAATACAAATAATTCCTGGGACTTTAGTGAAGGTGTTTGATGAAAAAATATTTAATGACGTCGTTATTGTTGAGGATAAAATTTTGCTTCACCTAACCAATTCTTATATGCAACTTCCTGAAAAAAATAACGAGTTATTAGCTAAACTTATCCTTGAAGTGCACAAAAATATAATAAGTGAATTTGGTTTTCAGATTTCTCATTTGTTTTGCAATACTGTTGAAACTTTTCTAAGAAATGTCACACAGAATGAAGAAAAAGGTTATTGTGATGAATTTATTTTGAATTTACTCGAGGTTTTGGTTCAGGCTGATAAAACGACTGATACGAAGATGCTTTGTTTGAGATTGTTACCGAAATGGGAACAGGTAAAAAAGGCAGATGAAAATATGTTGTTCAAAATCATTGACGAGATTAGATTAAATGCCGATCCAGTTTTTCAAGTAAATTTACACCTATATCTTGTTAAACGTTTTTAAAGTTAATTAATTTTTTATAAATTATGTTCTTTTGAAAGTATTATTTTATAATTTATAAATGATGATTTTTATAAATTTTGCCTTTATAAGTATTAATAAAAAATATAAAAAATTGTTTTATTTTTTCAAAACCTTAATTTGTAACCTTATGTAAAAAAATATGTATGCAAACTTTATAAAAACAAGTAAAATCATGAAATTTCTTAGAAAAATGAAAGAACTGGACGAAAACCTTTGGTGAGCATAAAATGCATTTCAATGGTTCCTATAAGAATCCAGTTGGCCTTTCAGAAATGAAGTAAATCTACTTTTATCAGAAATTATGCCGCAAAATTTGCCAGAAATTTGTACAAAAATAAGTTCTTCAATGCGAATGAAGATCATCAATAAATTATCGCACCAAATTTCCGACCCTAAAAAAGCTTTTTAATGCAATTTTTGAAAAATATCTTATATCACCTGCAACTTAGATCCAAAAAACTTTTGAGGTCTAAAAAATTCAGTTTAAAAGTAAATAATTGATAAAAATATATCAGAAATCGTTGGATACGCTACTGAGTTACATTTAGTACAGCATTTCAAGGATTAAAATAATAGCAATGAAAGATCGTGCAAGTATAATTTTTGAAACTTTTAATTTAACAGTAAAGAAATATGGGAAAATAAGGAAGTACCTCAAAATTATTTAAATTAACTCGTGCCATTATTACCATTGAAATTAAAATTTCGTATCACCTTGGAACACAGTTATAAAGTTTTCGATACAAAACAAGCATTTGAATTTGTCCAATAAAACATCAGCTTAACCCAGGGCATTTACAAAATTGCCTTATTAACAAATTTAATTGAAAATTGTAAAATATGATTAGCACCTAGCGCTATTTTTTTTTGTTGGGCTATCCTCATTGCATTGAAGCTTTAATGACTTCCGTCTAAAAAGACGATGTGTATGTTTGAATACCGTTTCATCGACAATACACATTCATCGACATAGCCTTTTCATTGAATTCAATATCATTGCCACAGATATTTCATCAACACGACCAATTCATTGACATTACCTTTTCATCAACAATACCTTTTCAGCGACAATACCTTTTCATCAACAAACTTTTTCTTCGACAAGGACGTTTCATCGATACTACTTTTTCATCGACATAGACGTTTCATCGACATTATCTGTTCATCGACAACCATTTCATCGACCGTAACTTCACATCGACAAACCATTTCTTCGACAAGTACGTTTCATCGACACTTATTTTTTATCCACACAACCATTTCATCAGCTTTTTCATTTCATCGACAAATCGACAACGTCTGTGTTGATGAAAAAGTGGTGTCGATGAAACGTCTTCGTCGATGAAAAGGTAATGTCGATGAATTGGTCATGTCGATGAAACGGTCGCAAGGATTTTACTGAAAGTATTTTCCTGTCCTAAATTTCCTTTAAAAATCCGTTAATAACTTATATTGTATTTCAGTTACATCATTTCTAAACAAAACTGTTTGATAAATTGTACCAAAAAGGAAACCAAAAAAGTGTTTATTCATATTCGAAGCGAAATTCTGATTGTGATGCGATTAAAAAAATAGAATATCCCAATAAAATAGAGAAACTTCTTAAATTTCTTGGTATTATCAAAATTCTAGGAAAATTTCTTCCAAAAGCTTCTGACTTAACTGCAGCTCTTCGAGAATTAACCAAAGGAAACACAGTTTGGCATTGGTATGTGCAGCATTCTAAAGAGATTGCGAATTTAGTTACTATAATTAATTCGTTTTTAATTCAATGTAATTAATAATTTGTGTTAAATAATATAATATACTTTCAGAAAATGGAAACTTAAATAGGTAATAATTACAATGTCAGGACAGTATTGCCAGTCAGAACATACTACAGGAAATTCCATTGGATCTTGGATCTGCTGAATAAATGTATTTTAAATTATTAAACACTTTAATTTTTTCCCGAATTATTTATTAGTATAAATATAACCACAATATTTGCATCACAACATTAGCACAATATACAGTAATGGAAAAAATTAGAGCAATATTTCCTTTTTTTTAATAAAATTATTAAAAATAGTGAAAATTATGTTTAATTTTAACACTCAGTATTTAGTATCGAATTTATAAAGTTTATTTTAAAATAAATTTCTTGAAAATTTAAATATTTCTAAAGAATTTTTATCATTCACGGTTTATTGTTGGAAAAAAGTACAGAAACATTTTGTTATAATACACAAAATAGTGAAAAATTTTATTTCACATTTTACTGAAATACTTAGTTTATGCCTATCCATAATGCCGCGAGGAATAAAAATTTCATAAGAAATAAAAAATTTGATAATTATTAGTGATTTTAATAAAAAAAGTGTCACAAGCTGATATTTCCAGAAAGTATTCACTGCATAGATGCATTATATCCAGAATTATAAAAAGGTATAATGAAAGTGGAACAGTAGATTTCAAAAAAAGTCTGGACGGCCACGAAAAACAACATTACGTAAAGATAGAGTGCTTATAAATATTTCAAAATAAAACCCATTTTTATCTTCAAACCAAATTTAGGCCCAATTTGATAACAATCAGTTTTCAAATATTACATCACGCACTGTCAGAAATAGACTAAGTGAGAATAATCCTATACCTAGAAGACCAGCAGAAAAACCTCTACTTTCAAAGAAAAACAGACGTGCCCGAATTAAATTTGCTCAAGACCACATTAATTGGACTTTGGAAGATTGGAATAGGGTAATATTCAGTGACGAATCAAAGTTTAGTTTGATAAGTAGTGATGGAATCCAATATGTGAGACGTCCTGAGGGTAAAAGATTACATCCCAAATATGTTCGACATACAGTAAAACATGGTGGTGGATCTGTAATGATTTGGCGGCGTTTCTCTGGTTTCGGACTGGGCCCCATTCATCGTATAAATAGCATAATGGATCGTTTTGTATATAAAAATATTTTAGAGAAGGCTATGGTCCCATATGCTGATAGCACTCTCCCATTACGTAACTTTTTTCAGCAGGATAATGATCCGAAGCATACATCACAGTTTGTAAAACAATGGTTTGCGAAAGAAAAAATTAATTTATTGAACTGGCCTTCACAATCTCAGGATTTAAATCCAATTGAAAACCTTTGGAGTATTTTGGATAACAAAATTCGCTTTAAAACTTACAAAAATTTGGACGAACTCTTTTCAGCCCTTCAAAATGCTTGGGATGAAGTAGATCCAATTTTAATTAATAATCTTTTAAAATCAATGCCCAGAAGATATTAGTTTACACTTTAATTTTTGTATTTTTATATGAATAAATAATAAGTTTCTAATTGTTGCTCTACTTTTTTCCAACCTTATTACTAAATTATTTTATAATTTTTTTTTTAATAAAAAATTTATGAAATAATGTAGATTTAAAGCATTCTTATTTTGAAATATTAAAGTTATTTAATACAGAATATTATAACCTATATATTAAGAAAATGTAAATGTTGCTCTACTTTTTTTCCAATACTGTATGTACGATGTTGTCACAACGTTTCCACAATATTGTCACTATATTAAAAAGACATACTCACAATATTGTCACAAAACTATTTGGGTCAACATTTTAACATGTTCAAATATTGTGACACAACGTTTACACAATATCATAATATTATGTACGATATTATCACAACATTGTCGCAATATCGTGTTTCTACTCAGGTTAGAAATTGTGAAAAAATGATTTTTCCAAAATTAATGAAGTGCTGGGTCAAGTATAAAAATTGATTCAAAAATATTTCGATAAGTTCTTGAATAAAGATATATGACTTTGTATTCGTATTACGAAATTTATAAAATGCATATAATTTTTATTAGGTGTAAGAATTTTTTTACAATTATTAACGCCTCATTTTACTCTGACGTTGTATAAATTAAATATTAATATTAATCATGGATCAATATTAATGCATTAATAATAATATCGTTTAAAAATTCAAATAAAGCGATTTTTTATTTTAAAAATACTTCATTGTATTTTTTGGTACATTCCTAAGGAAAATTGTGCGATCAACGTCAACGAATTACGTGAAGTATGCTATTGAGTCCTTATACTTCGTCCTCAACCACACACCAGAAAAAAAAATTAGCTCGTCCATTACAAATATTAAGTACACGTGAAGTTGCAATGCGAAAACATTAAGCTTTTTTGGCAGCCAAACTACCCTCAAAACAATTTGAACATCAATTTTTCATAGACCTGACTGGTTCCGAAACGAAATCTTTTCTTCGTAAATTTTTGTTGCATTCCTTGAAAATACGTGCCACAATACATGGCGTTAATTTGGAACCACCTACGGGCGTTCCAAAATATTTTAATATTTGGATTTTGCTGGTAGCATTTGAAGAAAGCGTTTTTAAAATTTTTACCGATGATGAAAAATATTATTGATGTTAGTTTTTTTAATCCAGACAATGCGTATAAACTTTTCGCGAAGAAATTTATTATTATTGCGAATTTGGTAATGGGAATATTAAAGATCGGGTAGAATTCATTATTGATAAAATCATGCAGTAATGACCATGCGACTATTCAACGAGGTGAAGATTATAGAGATTTAATTAAAGAAAAAGACGATGAGAAGAATATTGTATTTTCTAGTGCCTTATTCAAAGTTTTTAATAATAAATTTTATTCTGATGTAAGACTTTTGGAGAATAAGACGTTTTTACTTCTCACTGAAAAATATTTGCATTTACGAGAAGAAGATATGAGGGGCTTAAGCAAATTTTTCTTAGACATCCAAGAAGATCTAAAAAATCAGTTTGGGGTGGAAGTTTTAAATTTCTATCACATTTTGATCAAAAGTTTTATTGATACGATTTGGAAATATAGGGAAGATGAGGTTTAGAATGATTTGATTTTAGACTTAGCTTGGATGTTGATTAATTTTAGTGGTACCCTTAATAGTACCCATGTAAGGTTGTTGTGAATTTCAATTGTGCCTAACTATATAGCTTGAGTTATTAGGAGCAAAGAAGAGTGATTAAGATTTTAAATTTGATTGAATGGATTAATGTTTCTGTTGTGAACGTGTATTTACATATGTATCGTGTTAATTACGTCCAATCATTTGGGGATTAATTTCTGTTTCCCAATTATATAAGAATAAATTTTGTATTTTGTATATTTTTTTTTATTTTCCTAAAGATCTCGGTACGCCATACACCAGAGGTTACTTTGGTGATAACTGATAACACATGTTTCTAGCAATAGATGTCCTTTATTTGGCTCTTTTATCAGCATCGATAAGCTAATTTTGGACTTCTTTATCCAATTAAATGTTTGGCTTTGAAATCGTAGATTATCAGAACAACAATATGTTGTATATGATAATTAATTTGCAAAAGCAAATAAAACATATTATTTGTGACAAATCAGCATAAATTTCTGGAATCGGTCTGAATCCAAAGATGATGAATATCAAAATTTTATCAACTATTTATGTAACAAAAATCAAAATTCTTGCAAACTTTTTTTGTTTATCAACCTATTTTGATTATTCTTGTTTTATTTTGTATTTAAAACCATTTAAGTTGTGACAAATTAAAGAAATAATTTACAATTTTTGTTGCAATTTCATTTTTTTGAATTTCAAGATAAAAGAAAAATAAAAATAAATAGAAAAGTAAAAACAGAAACAAATTCACTATTTCATTGTAAACGTATTACGTATTAGATATTTAATGTATATTAAAAAAAAGTAAATAGTCTTAAAAATGGAGGTGTTAATAAAATTTATCGTAGAATTTTGAAATTGACAATTTTTAAACTAAATTATAGTTTTTAAACCACCTTTTTGATAAAAATAAAAGGATTTCTATCCTAAAAATCGAAATTCTGCTAAACTTTTTGTGCATTTTAATTATTCTTCTGTAAGTTTGTGCTTTCTCAGATTATAAGCCAAAAAAATATCATTTTTGATTGTAGCTTTTAATATTTTGAAATTTTGTTGGTTCTAAAAAAATAAAAATCTAAGATATTTTAAACAAAACTTAGTATAACATTTCATGAAAAAGTCAACAGGTTTTTAATGTGTGATTAAAATCAACAATTGGTTAAAAATGTCGTTTTTATCGTTTTAATTAATATCGATTTTTTGGTTAAATCGGAATTTATTCTAAAATTAAAAGGCATACTGTTTCAACTATAATATGAATAATTCCAATTTTCTTTAATTATATTTTGATTTTGAACCATATTTTAGATGAATGAATTTTTTAGTATAATTTTTAATTTTTTCTAATTTTGCTGGTTCTTAGAAAGTCAGCAATAAAATCGAAAATATTAAACGAAGCAACAAGTTTATGATTCCAATGCAAAATTAGCAACTTGTTTGTGATAAGTATAGATAGAAATATTATTAATAACAAATGTTTGTAACTTATTAACGCATTCGGACCGGATGAGAATTTCTTAAGAAAAAACAGGATTACTCGAATTATACGAATCTTTTGAATTTCTTACCTAAAAATGGTTTTGTACATCTTTATTTATCGGTGGTGATTTATTTGAGAAATGTAAATTTAAAATTCGAGTTCACGCGGTGATATGGATTGACTTTGCAATTCAATGTTTCATAAAGTTATTTAGGCTGGTAATATTTATGGTTATTGGTTTATAAATCTATTGATTAAAGCGATTTTTAAGAAAAGAATGAGTAAAGATCTATTCATGCATTTTTATATTTTTCAGATAGCACTAACATATCTTAAATTTTAATTATTATAAAAATCGCATTTTCTTGTTTTTTCAAGACAGCGTTGGAACGAGGCGATATTCAAATTTTTTGTAAAAGAATTGTTAATATTCGAAAAAATCTCTACTACTTTGTCCATTTAACCGACTTTCTATCTCCAATAATAACAAAGATATCCATAGAGTCCAACGTCAAATGGGACACCCTGTATAACAAGTTTATGAGTGATGTTAATTTTGCAGATCAATATCTTGCATATAATAATCCAATCATTAGAGAAACTTTTAAGTAGTACCAGCAGAGATTCTATCTTCTTCACTGAGGTGTTTATTAGTTATGTACGAACTTCAAAAGTTTGATCTTAAAAATAAAAATAGTTCAAAACGTTCAAATATTAAGCAAAAGTTTGAAAAAAGTTCGACTTCACAAAAAGTACGGGTTCGAAAAAGTTCGGGTTCATATAAAGTTCTGGTTCCGAAAAAAGTTCCATCTTCATTACTGTGATGTATATTAGTGCTGTAGTAACTTCAAAAGTTTGATCTTAAAAACAGTTCGAACTTTTCATTCAAAAATTTGAACTTCAAAATACCTTGAATAGTTCAAAAATTAAGGGAAACTTTAAGTTCCAAAGAAGTTTAAGTTAAAAAATAGTTAGAATTCGAAAGAAGTTAATTTTAAAAAATAGGGTTCGAAACATGGCAAGGTATTAAATTCAATTTTAGTACGTTTTGACATTATGATAATTTATACCGGGTGTCCACGAAACCAGGGCCACTCCTCTATATTTTTTTATGAAAATTAAACCTTGAAATTTTAGTATGTTACATGGCATAAAAAAACGAGTTTATTGAACTAAAAAAATTTTCAATCTCACTTCCGGCTTTACTGGAAATGACATTGGCTTTCCTATTTTAAATGTAACACCCTATTTTTTGTACTTATTATTAAACATTGGTAATTTCGAAGTATGTTTGGGACAAAAAGCTTCTTTTTTCTGAACTTAAAAAAATTTAGATTTGTTCTTGGTAATTTTTTTAATATATAATTTAAATAGGTAAAATCGATTGTAAATTATGAAATTCGTTCGGTCGTTTTTGTGAAATTAATATTTATAATTTAAAAAAATGCGTTTTTTTCCAAATATTTTCATTTTTTCAAATTCCAATTCCACGCGGGTGGTACTGTGGGAATCGCCACCTTAGCAGACCCACTAAAACCCTTTCCTCTCTTCCCTGGTAGGGACCGGAATCATGGACCGGAATCACCTTGCGGTATAGGTATAATCTTCAACTCCCACCATCCCATAATTGTCCAACACACTCTTGTCCTACATCTTACACTCCTCACCGCTCGTCCTTCCGTGCGCAAAGTCAGAACTACTACCCTCTACTACGGTCGTTCCTGTTCACTGAGTTTATACAAGCCCGCACTATTACTTCTTACTAATTACTATGCTAAACGATACCCTCGAAGTACTAATTATCTTATTCCTTATTCTACCCTTCTAAACCTATCCTACCATGCCCTTCTCCTACACCACGGTCTCGGAGTTTGCCCTACTGAGTACTGAGCGCCCCCGCCCCGCGATGTTGCGTTTGAGCCACCTCCGATAAATCTTATGAATTTTTAGGGCCATAAGGATGACCACTATCCCGAACATCGCGTAGAACATTATCCGCATGTCCATTGGGATCACCGGGTTCTGCACAATGACGCTGGAGTTGACCACTCACGTGTCGGTCACTTCAGCCATTTTTGAGCTATTCTTACCCATCTTACTGCTTTAACAATTCAACTAGGACTGGCCTTCTTATGCTTTTGTTGCAATTTACTCAATTATGAATAAAAGGGATTTCACACGTTTTGCATGTTTGGTGCTTGATTGAATTTTTGCTTTTGAATTATACAGGGTGTCTCTAAAAGGTTTCTGCAAAATGATACCACAAATTTCAAAGACCAAACTAAGACGATTTAACTACAAATATTTCTTTCCAAAAGTGCTACAAACCATTAAAGTTCTTGAAAATTTCAAACGGACTAGTCGAGTTTCAGTTTTGTTTCTAAATTTTGCAACACGGAAAACAAAAACAAAACACACATATAAATTTAAATCTCTATTTCCACTGAGCGTATAGAATATTGTTTCAGTTTTGTTTTTGTTTCCAGTCACTTTCAATTGAGTCGTAGCCGAGAAACTATGTTTCGGGAGGAAGATATTTTGTTTCTAGGTCCATTAGGTGCCCAAATTTTTTAATCTCAGAAGACATCTATCAAAGTACCGATATCTTCAGTGGTTCACTTTATTTTTTCTTCAGACCTAAACTACAAAAATAATGAAACAAAACACCAACTTGCTGTTTCCACAGAGCCGACTCGGACACGAATTTTGAAACCTTTTGAAGTTACCGCTTCCAAACGGGAAACGAAAAACACCACTGAAATAGTTGCAAAACACGTAAGTCTCCAAAAAGTTTGTAAAAAGTTGCAGTATTGTTTTTTCGGCACGAGTTGCAGTTTTGTTTCCGCTTTGTCTGTTTGGTGGAAAACCGGCATTAGAGACACCATGTACACAAAGTTTACGCAATTTTGTAAATTGGTCTTTCTTTCAAGCTCAGAAAGAATTATTTTAAAGTATTTATTTATAAAGGTTTCAGCAAAAATATACCAAGCCTAAAAATGGTCTTTGTTTTCTTTAACTTTTTTGATTCAAATTTCCTCAAGCTAGAACTTTGTCACTTTCAAACTTCCCTAAGTTAACTCAATTCATCAAGTTTGTGCTTAGTAGGTTTAACTTTCGTAAGTATAAAGAATAAGCTTGGACAGTTCGAGCTTTATATTCGAATTTTAAGTTCAAATTTCACTAGTGTGTACAAAAATGTCTAGTTTTTCAAAGATCTAATTCGGCATCGAAAATTAATTTATGATGAATTTTGCAAAGACATGGTTGGAAGAAGATCCCAATTTATCAGATGCTGAAGAAGAACTGTCATCAATGAGAATTAAGAATCCACTTCTTAAGCAACGATATCTGGAACAACATCTCAAAGAGCTCCCAGTTTTGATCCACCATTGACGCTGAATGGAAAATGCAATAAAAAATTTAAGCAACAATGCAAACGTGAGAAGTAAGTGCCGCGTTTGCTACTCACACAGGTACTTATTATATGAGCAAAAACTATGAACGGTTTATAATTTATCAAAAATTTGGTTTATTATAAATATGGATTTTCCAAAAGACGACAATGTTTTACTAAGTGTCTCTGTAATGAAGGTGTTTGAAAATTGTGTATATTTGGTAACTAAATAATGGGATAAAAGTTTGTGGATTTTGGAGTAATTTAAAACCATCCACTGATGAATGCATGGACAACAAAATGTTCGCAGCTTATAAATATGGGTTAAAATTGATTTTATTGTATACTACGAGTAACTATGGAAGCAATATTTATTATTAAAGAGCGCGCCCGATACTATCTCCCACAGCACATGTTGTCATTTCAACTCGTGAGGTCCTTGTTGTCAGTAAACTGCAGAACTATAGTTGCAGTGATGGGAACACGGTACCAAAATTTTGGTTGAAATGTGCTTGGTGTCGAATTTTTGTTTCAAAACTTTTAGTGATAACAACGACTTATGATAGTTTTTACCATTAGCGGACTAATGAGCAAATTAAATAATTCTGAGACTGGCTCAGATAGCAAGGGCAGCAACAACAATATCAACAATATCTTCTTGGAACACGAACGTGATAAATCAGGAAGTAAGAATATTTCCAAAATATTACGGCTAAAATTTGCTAAATTTTTAATATAAGTACACTTATACTATAAACTATAACTTATGTAAAGTATACAAACTTTTGTTTCAATATTAACAATAATTGATCCACATTTTACTATCAGTAATTACATATTTTGTTTGTAAAGTAATATTTTAATGCTACCTGTAGATATATATACAAATTTACATACATTACGACTTCATTTAATGGTTGATATGTGTTATCGATTTAAAAATCATTAGAAATCCAAATACTTTACATAAAAGGTTTTATTAAAAATTCATAAACTTTTATTTAAAAAATTCTCAAAGAAAAACCAAAAAAATACATATACTAAAAAAAATTAATGTTTCAACTTTCGAAATATCAGCAATTAAATCAGGAAATCAACAGGTTTAAATTGTAATAATATGAGTAGCTAACCTTAAGTACTTATTTCAATATTGTCAATATTATTGTTAATTCGTATATTCTAAATTAATTAATTACCACTCGCGGTAATTAACGCAGGTGTATCTATTATTCATTGTGATATATTCGGCTTAATGTTAATCCTTAAATAATTTCATGACCTCACTAAATACCATTAAATTAATAGCACGGTAAAAATTATCATTGAACACGTAACTTTATTATTAACTTAAAAATTCTGATAAAAATCAACAAATAATAATATTTAATGACACAAGCCTTATAAAAATACCACAATCGATTTAAATAATACTTTTCGCATTATTACTATTAAATTGCAGGTTCTTCAAGAAGGTATAGCGATGAAAGTACTGAAAGTTTACGTTTACCCTTTGAAAGTACCCAACAATTGACTACAATTACTGGAAGTCTCTTAAAACCTCGATCCCAATCATTAGCCAATGTTAATGTCAAAAAATACACCTGGGAACATCAAGATGCCCACTTAAATGGCATAGAGGAAAGCCCTAGGCCTTGCAGCAAGTCTGAGGAACGAAGAGGATCACTACAACCTGTAAATAATTCCTGAGATTTTATTATACATTTGCTCCAATTAATTCTTTCATTTTTAAAACATTAAGCAGCAATTCGTTTTTATAAAGAAACAAATAAGCAATATAAAAATTGATTAACACAAACACGATTCTAATACCCACCTTAGTTGGATATTCATTGTATTTAAAAATTTAAACAGGTTACGGCTCGGAAATGACGTGCGCTTACTGGAATAGCTTTTTCTTTAACTTCAGGAAGCTTTAAACTGCAATAAAATTAATTGAAATAATTTTAAATTACACTAAAATTTCCCCCAAAAAATATCTTCATATTTTAACTGCACCGAAATCATTTTTATCAAATTAAAATAATTAGGACTTTTCCTCCCAAAGATTCTTCAAAAATGAACCTTATTAAAGGTTTAAAGCGTCTAAGCTTCTATGAAAGCTTTGGAGGAAGTAATAAGATATTGATAAATTTTTGTCATATAATTTTTATAGGATAAAAAGATGATAAGACCAAAACATCCAACTTTATCAAATTAAAATATCTAGGACTTTTCCTCCGAATGGTTATACAAAAATGAACCTTATTGAAGGTTTAACGTATCTAAGCTTTTATTACACCTTTGGAGGAAGTAACGAGATGTATTTTTTATAGGATAAAAAGATGTTAAGACCAAGTCATCCTACATTAGCAAGAGAGGCTTTTGGGCCTCAATTAAGTACTGAAAATTTGCCCACCCTTCCTGGGACGCCACTTCCTTCACTGGTGCAAGACAATGACGAGCTTAATTACACCAATGTTCCTCCAACGCCACCAGACTTTTTTAAGGAAGAGGTAAAAAGTTTAACTTTGTTAGTGTTTGTTTACTTCCAGTATTTGTTTTGAAACTTTCTGGGAAGTGGGAAATGAAAGGTCAACATGTCTCGTCTTGATAACAGTTTATTTTTCATAGCTAAAATTAATATTTAATGCATCTTTGAGTGTTTATGTACATTAGTAACTTGTTGAATTACAACTCATACTTAAAAATTGATTTGTTCAAAATTCATAATAATGCTTCAACATTTTTTAACTTCACAAATGGATTTTAGGTAATTTTGTTGGAAAACTTACTATTCTACACTTTTTCTAGTTGTATTTCGGAAAAGGTCAATTCAATTTCAGAAACCATCCACTAAAACTGAGAAACGTGAATTGTATTACAGAAAAACCAATTTCAATTTCAAAAAGCATTATTTCAAAATCAGAATTTGTCAATTTAACTTCAAAAAGTATGATTTATAAAAATTCTAAAAGTGCAGAACTTTGATTTGACTCTAAATTGGGATTTTGCACATTTTTGTTCAGAACTCAAAAATGATAAGTTATAACAAAATCATTCTTTTTTTTTTTGGGAAATTAAGTTTTTCTGATAAATCTTAAATTTCTGAACTACATTTGACACGAAAGTGAGATTTTAGATATTTTTGTTCAGAACTGAAAAACTGACATTCATAAAAAAATTATTATTTTTTGGCTGAAAACTTATATAAAGCCCTTTCCAAAAATATATAAAACTTTGATTTAATTAGTCAATTTAAAGTTTTTTTTTAAGATTAGATCATTTGAATATTGTCCAAATTTCAGATTTTAATAATTTTTTTGAAAACTACGAAGGCTATAAACGCCAAAATCTTTTACCAGAAACATGTAGCACCTAGATGTATTTTAAAAATATTAGCGTAAATCGGTCGATTAGTTTTCTCCTCAAAAATGGCAATATATTTGCTAAGATTTGGGCACAAATCCGGTCATTTGAAGATTTTCAAACATTTTATTAGATTATTCGGAATAACAATTAATTCCTTAAATTTTGAGAACTTAACCATTTTTGAACCACGTATAGTTTTCGAGGAAATAACTTTTTTCTGAATAATCTAAAATGCCTGGACTAAATTTGACTCGACTGTGAGATTTTACACATTTTTGTTTAGAACTCAAAACCAAAATTATTCTTTTTTAGCTGAAAACTCATCTAAAACCCCTTTTTGATGAAAACTTAGTTAAGCATCTTTTCAAAAAAATTAATTTAATTAGTAAGTTTTTTTTTAAGATTTCATTAATAAACATTTTCCAAGTTTTAGATTTTAGTAATATTCTTGAAAACTAAAAAAGTTGTCATCACAAAAATTTTGAATTTTAATTTATTTCCCATATTACTAAATTTATGGATGATGAACATCTTTTTGATCTATCCAATACACCCAGCTGATGGAAAATCCTAGAATCTCCGCTAAACACATTTTGGATGACTTGTATGTGTCTGTTGTCTGCTTCCTCATTTCTGAAATTATATTGGTTTTTCTGAAATATAATTGATAGTTTCTGAAAAACAATTAATCCTATCTGAAATACAATTGATTTATCTGAAATACACTTGATGCTTTCTAAAATAAAATTGGAAAAGGTGTAGTAAAATAAAAAACTAAATATAGGTCAACTATTTTATAACCATAAGAATATGATTTTCTGAAATTTTTAATGATTTTTCATGAAAATCTTATTTTTCTTAGAACTTTACCGAAAAAAATTGTGTAGTCTACTTGGTTAGGAAAATTTCCACATAAAACTAAAATATTTCCAAAGAAAACTCGTTATTTTTGTTAAAGTTGTTAACCCCTTGAATTGATGAGGGTATTGGTCAAGCTTTAAGACTTTCAGACTTAAAAAAACCTATTGATTCATTAAATATTAAATAAATTTGTGTGCATTGAGTTAACTAAAAAAATTCTATTTACTTAAGGTATTGACCTTTCTGACACCTGCTACCTACACCTTAATTGGAAATTTAATTGGGTCTAAAAAAATTTATTAATGATTACATGTAATGAGGTCTGTCGATTTCTGGTGATTAATAATCCACCAACGTTTTAACTGAGTTTTCTTATTAGGAGTAATTTTAGATATTGGCTTTGTTATGAGCTGTGATGACACTTAATTTATTGATTGTGTTTATAAATAAGGCTGCACCCGACATGGAATTATCAATTGTCGTTGACACAGGTGGAAATTTATCGCACGCCATTTATCGCACATTGAAAGCAAACATTTTATTTTATTACTTGGACTTATAAAAATTTCATAGAACATTGAATAATTTTAAATTTTCCCTTAAAATTTTTCATGCAATAATTTAAATTAAAAAAAATAAGTAGCTCAAACACCTGGACATCAATTAATAAATAATTTCCAACACTTTTACTACTTAGCAACATTCTGGTGATAGTACAATAATGTAGTAATAATTAAAGTACATACGTGTACATGAAACTATTTTTAGCTTTAAATAAAAGTAACCCTTTGATTTAATAACTCTTTTATTTTAAGTATGACATGCAACCCCCCGATCCCGATTCGTTATATTTTCGGGATGGAAGGCGACAAATCGACATGGTCCTTGTGTATGAGGAGGAAGAACTAGGAGTAATGACGGAAGCGGAAGCAAAACGCCGAGACAACCGTCGAATTTTCCAGGTATTGTTCAAATATTTGGTGTTTCTATAGAAAGTAGGGCAAAGGAAAGTTTGGATTGCGTCGTTGAGGGGTGAAGTTTTCCAGCACATCCGTGACATTTGAAATTTTTCGACACGAGTTTCTTCGGACAAATTACTGTAATGTCTCAACTTGTAGAATAAATAAATCATCAGTATTGACGTTTAAATAATAGACCGCCAGGCTCGTCCTCATTAAAAATTTATTAATTATTCATTCCTCTATTAGGCTTTTATAAATAAAATGGTATAATATGGGAAATCATTAATAAAACAAATTTTTCTTGAATTTTACATGTTTAAACCTACAATTTAATGCTTGAGGAGCTTAATTTTTACAAAATTTTAATAAATTTTGAATAACTAAAATTAAAAATATGATACATGAAAACCTACAAAATTAAAAAGACTTGAAAAGTGTTAAAAGATTAGTCTTTATATTAAAAAATACGTAATAAGAATCTCACGAATAAATCTGTGTTTAAGGAAAATTTATTGAAGGAAGGTTTGGAAATAGAATTGGAACACAAAGATCTCTCTTTTGATGGAAAGACATGGTTTATAAAAATCCACTTACCCTGGAAAACGAAAAGTAGATACGCTGCACTCATTGGTCTAAAACTTCCTATCAAGAGGTTTATAACGATATCAGTAAAAGCCTGGGTAATTATAATAATTCATGAGTAGCATATTGTTTTAAGTAAAAAAATACTTTAGGATGATGAAAAAAATGATACCAAAAACAAATCATTTTACGCGAAATGGAAAAAACGATGGAGAGAAATTTTTGAGTATAATTGGGATTTGATTGAAAAAGAACCTTCGTTTTATGATGCCACTGATGGAGCTGATAGAGAGGAACAGTAAGTTGTAATAGTAGTCCAAACCTATTTTTTGAAGAGTTTATTTTGATGAACTTTTTGTATATAATATAATTCTAATTATTTTTATTTTTAGATTTGTTGTCAAAGATAGAGTGACTTCATTTTCCAGCGCTCAAAGAAGTATGATTGTAATGCAAATTTTGTTGAGAGCAAAATTCGATGATACTGATAAGGTAAGTCAATTTATCTCCAATTTGGTTATAATTTAAAAAATGTTACCATATATTTCTTTGCAATTCAATACCTACTGGAAAAGTATATGACAATATTTGTCCTATTTTATATGGTGCTTGCTGATGCGCATTGCAGTGTAACTTTTTTCGTCGTTTAGTAGCAAAACTCCAGATTTAATTGACTTTTGTGTAACAAAGGGTATTCCTAAAGAATCTCAAAATGCAAAATCCTGCTTCGATATGACTCTGATCACTGATCACTCACCAGTACTAATCGAAATGACTACACATGTCTAATGGAAAACTAGGTAACAAACACACAAATTGGTATAACTTTAGGAAAATATTTGATCTCAAATTGAACCTAGAGCTGCCACGAAAAACAAGTACTGACATAGAGGAAACAGTGGAAATATTTATAAAATTATACAAGAAGCTGTGTGGTAAACAACACCTACTACCTCAAGTGGGTAAATAAGGTAATCAAAAAATACGAACTTATTACAGGAAAAATACTCAAAGAATTGCCAAGAAACGGAATACTCTACCTAACACAGATATTCAATGCAATCTTGAAGACAGCACATTTTACCCTGGTGTGGAAAGTAGCCACAATTATTCTAATCCCAAAACTGGGCAAAAGGCTGAAGAAGTAATATTCTACCATCCAATCAACCTACTTCCAATATTGTCAAAGGTTAAAGAAAAGAGAAAAGTTTAGTATCCAGCTCTTGGGTTGGGTGGGTGCTTGTCCTAAATAGCAATTTTTTGGGTGAGGTGCTACTTGGCGCTTATGCTAGGTGCGTGCTTGTCCTAAGTAGTAATAGGAATTTCCAACTGCATCAGAAGTAGCTCTACGAGATTTCTATGTAGATGACTTCCTGTCGGTTGCCCCAACCGAAATTGATGCAAAAGGAAACATAAGTGAGTCAACTCATAGAGATAGGGGAAGTTAAACTTCGGAAGTGGCTTAGCAATAAATAGCACGTTCTGCAGCCTAGCCCAGATGAGCTCAAAGACAAATCTCTCATGGAGATCAACGACGAAGGAATAAGAAAATCCTTAGGTGTATACTGGTCTCCAACTCAAGACGCATTCAAATTTCGTGAACAGCAGAATCAAATACAGATAGCAACGAAAAGGGTCATCTTATTTGAAGTGGCAAAACTGTTCGACCCATTAAGATGACTATCTCCGATCATCATCAAGGGCAATCTAATCATCCAAACATTATGGTGCTAGCAAAATAGACAACAATGCAAACTCAAATTAAGGACATAGAAGATATAAGAATCTCAAGAAGGAATCATTATGAAGACCGACGAGAAGAGACAATTGAAATTCATGGATTCTGTGACCCCTCAGAAAAGGGATATGGAGCAGTTCTCTACAGCAGAATAATAAACAGGGATGGTCGATTAACAATATCAATGTTAACTGTTAACATCTAAATCTAAGGTAGCTCCAGCAAGATCAAAGCATTCATTACCACGCCTAGAGTTATGTGTCGCTCTCTTACTAGCTAAATTGATGAGAAGATCCTTAAAAGTTTTGGAGATGGCCACCACGGAGATCTACGCTTGGACAGATTCCATGATAACGTTGTGATGGATTAAGAGCGATCCAATCAGATGCAAGACCTTTGTCGGCAACCGAGTTTCGGAAATTCAATATTCAACGGTTAGTTCCAAGTAAACATTGGTATCACGTCAGCATCAAAGAAAATCCGACTCGAAGGACCATGTACAGCTGCTGTAAGGTTGCCTGAAATTGCGTGAAGTATTAAAACAAAGGGGGTTGACTACTTGGCGCTTAGGCTGGGTGCGTGCTTGACCCAAATGAGTCAGGATAGGCATACTAGTGTCCTACACAAATTGAGAAGATCCCTACCCTTACTTAAATTACTTCCTAATCCTAAAATCTTACCTCCAAGATCGCCTTTTCCTTCAAAATGAGCATACCTCACTATTTCAAATAAACTCAGGTCATCGGGTATGCCTCAAGGGAACGTCCTTGAACCAGTATTATACCTAATTTATACCACAGACCGTGTGACCTTCTCCAATCGAAAAGGTAACTGCCGAAAAACTATACTGGCTTATTGGACAAAAATCACAGCATCAAATAAATTCCTAGGGTACAAAACCATATTGAAATCAATTTGGAGTTATGGGGTCCAAATGTGGTGAACGACATCAGTCTCTAACATCGAGATTCTCCAAAGGTTTCAATCCAAAGTCCTCTGTATGAATAAAATCACCGTGGTGTGTTTCAAATAAGATCATCAGACACTACCACCGAATACCGACTGTTAAGGAAGAAACAGTTAAACACCCTTACTTACAACATGGGATAAATTCAACGATTCTAGAGTGACAACAATTTCTGCAAAATTTGTGACGCTTTTCCTATGTATTATTTTATGAGGTAATCGGAAAATTGCCGCATCAGTTTTGTTTTTCTTATGTTTTTATTTCTTTGTTTATTCTTTATAGGTGCATCATTCTTTAAATTATTTTAATCATTTTATACATCTTCTCTGTAGGTTGGGATACGAAGATTATTGAATGATAATACTTACATCGCTTGCTTTCCTCTTCACGAAGGAAGCTATGATAAAGATGAACCTGATGGTAGCATGTTAGATAGAAGGGTTAGTACTAAAAATAATCTACTTCTTTATTTTATTTTTTGATATTGTAGTTGTTATATTTGGAATGGGCTAGACCAGGAAGATGGTATAAAAGACAACCGTTACGACACGTTCGTAATTATTTTGGTGATAAAATTGGACTTTACTTCTGCTGGCTTGGGTTTTATACTAAAATGCTGTACGCTCCTGCCATTGTAGGCACCCTTTGTTTCTTCTACGGTTTAATTTCAATGGATAGTGATGACAATATACCTAGGTACTTAACAAATTGCTGGGATAAACTCATTTAAAAAAATTAACTTTTAGTAAAGAAATTTGTGATTCAAACGGCCCTGGAAATATAACTCTATGTCCGTTATGTGATAAGGCATGTAGATACCAAAAGTTAATAGAAAGTTGTAAATTCGCAAGGCTGACCTATCTTTTCGATAATCCAGCGACGGTCTTCTTCGCTATTTTTATGAGCCTCTGGGGTAAACTTAACAAAAAATCCCCAAAATAAATTTTTAATCACTAATTTCAGCTACTTTATTTCTTGAACTTTGGAGGAGGAAACAAAGTGTAATACAATGGGAATGGGATCTTCAACAAACTGAGGAGGATGAAGAACCTAGACCTGGTAATATAATTTACTAAAATCAAATTTTGCTCTAATTAAATTTTTAGAATTTGAAACTAGTGTTAAAACGTTTAGAACTAACCCAGTGACGAGGGAAAAAGAACCTTACTTACCGCAATGGTCTAAAGCGTTACGATTTTTCGCAACTGGATCTGCAGTAACCTTTATGGTATTCATTAAAATTGTTTTTAGTAATTTATTGACGAATCAATTTTTAGTTGGTTGTTGTTCTTTGTGCTGTATTGGGTACTATAATTTATCGACTGTCTTTGGTTTCTGTTATTTATGGGGGTGGAGGATTTTTCCTGAAGAAACATGCCAAAATTTTCACTTCAATCTCAGCTGCCTTAATTAATCTTATAATTATTATGTTCTTAACAAGGGTGAGTAAATTAAACGTATAAATACCTAATAAACATGAAGCCTTTTACAGTTTTATCACAATATAGCAATTTCTTTGACAAACTTGGAGAACCCAAGGACGCAGACTGAATATGAGGATTCATACACCTTTAAAATATTTGTCTTCGAATTTATGAATTTTTATTCATCTTTAATTTACATAGCATTTTTTAAGGTACTTATTTATTAGATTAAATTTAATTTACTCACTCGTAATTTTAGGGTAGGTTCTTTGATTATCCTGGAGATACGATAAGTCGACGATCAGAATTTCTTCGGGTGAAAGGTGATGTATGTGACCCTGCAGGGTGTTTAAGCGAGCTTTGCATCCAACTGGCCATAATTATGATAGGAAAACAAGTTTTCAATAATTTCGTAGAATTATTTAATCCGTAAGTTCTATTTTTAACCTTAATTCATAAATCAATGGAATATTTCAATATTTAGAAAATTCCATAATTGGTGGCGTTGGAGGTCACATAGATCAAACACAAAAGACTTAAGTAGAAAACATACTAGATGGGAGGAAGATTATCATCTTCAAGATGCTGGAAGATTAGCACTTTTTGATGAATACTTGGAAATGAGTATGTTCTTCAAACAATTTAGTACCAATTTTTGAAACGTTTTTTTAGTTCTTCAATACGGATTTGTTACCTTATTTGTGGCAGCTTTTCCTTTAGCACCTCTTTGTGCTTTACTCAACAACATTGCTGAAATAAGACTCGATGCTTACAAAATGGTGACTCAAGCAAGAAGACCTTTAGCTGAACGTGTGGAGGACATCGGTGCATGGTATGGGATTCTTAGAGTGATTACTTATGCAGCAGTTGTATCCAACGTGAGATTTTTTTAATTTTGATCAAATTTTCGGTTAATCTCTTAATTTCAGGCGTTTGTCATTGCATACACCAGTGATTTTATCCCAAGAATGGTTTATAAATATAAATACTCACCAGATGAAACATTAATTGGGTACATTGATGCTTCATTATCAGGTAAGTTAAGTGTATAACATAAAAACCTAAATAGGTCAAATGATGAAGATATTTGCTGAAATATTTTCCTCTTAGTTTTTAATACTTCTCATTACGATGCTGATATGGGTGCTGATGATTTGGAAACACCACCCGAAACCTGTCAATACCGAGGCTATCGAAACGCACCAAATGAAACTGATCCATACGGGTTAAGCCCCCAATACTGGCATGTTTTTGCGGCTAGATTGGCTTTTGTTGTGATTTTTGAGGTAGCTTATGATGCACCTAATATTTCTTTTAAAGCACTTATTACCTACACGCAAAATTTGTTTTTCTAATTAAATCTTCAATATTTTAGCATATCGTGTTCGCTTTAACCGGAATAATGCAATACGTAATTCCTGATGTACCTTCAGAGGTAATTTTTAAATTTTTCAACACCAATCACACTCATGCATTGATTTTTTTAGCTTCGAACTCAAATTCAGCGTGAAACTTTACTGGCGAAGGAAGCTAAATATGAGCATGGTTTGAAGAAAACTGATTTCGATTGGGATGAATTGATCAACAGCTCTAAAGATACTAACGTGTTGCCTCGGAATGATAAAACACCAGGTACTCTAGTCAAACACGTTACAGTAGAACAGCACTCAATTCTGGGCTTTTCCTAAGCTCAATCTCGTTTTCAGCTCTTCGTGGCTCTTGGGCCAGGAGGTTGAGCAAAATTTCGGATGGCTTAGACGCCCACGTTGAAGTGACTTCAAAGAAGAGAAATTCTACAGGTTCAACAGTATGGGAAGTCACATAGGAGGAGGAATAAAATTTTATATTTCATTCGCTTTTTAATTGTTAATATTTTAAACACACCTCAATATTAATAAAATATTTTTTGAAAAGGTTTATGATTTATTTGATAAACCATGAGAGAACGTTACAGGTCGTTTAATTGTTTGGTCACTTAAACCCGTTGCAGTGTTTGAAAAATCCATGTTTGACGTGAAGTACTCTGGTAATAAACTTGGTTGAAGATGTTCATTCCTGAGATTTTGTTGAACAAAATGTACCTCGTTTAATACTACGCCTTTTATTCTTGGGAAATTTTCTTTGATTTTCTTTTTGTCAGTTTCTGGCACTTGACTTGCAACATTTCTATTCAATACCTACAAAAAAATATTGTATAAATATTGTATAAATATTTTTTCGTAAATTAAGCTTACTTTTCGTAATAAAGAACGTAAAATTTGTGGCTTAAACATCACTGAAGACATTTTTAGAGATCTTTTTTAGATCTCTACACAAAAAAATTTCACAATACAATACGAACATCTATTGAAACACAAATTGAAATAAATATGTAACTATGGTTTTATTTTATATCATAGGTTACTTCGTTGTGAGTTTATCGAAAATTAAGTTTTTTTTCATAAAAAACTACTGGTTAATAAAGACTATCAGATTATTTTTTCTACTCTAGGTTTAAGTTCTCAAAAATTTTCATTGCCAAAAAATACTTGGCTTAATCCCAAAAATTTTTATTGATGAGAACTTATGAAGGACTTCATCAGTTGTATTTCAGACAAGTTCCATTCGATTTCAGAAATCATCAGTTGTATTTCAGAAAAACCAATATAATTTTAGAAAGTACATATGATTTGTACTTCAAAAGTAATCAATTGTATTTCAGAAAGAATCATCGTCTTTCGTTCAAAGTAAATTGTGCCGCAGAAATTTTGGATTACCTAAATATGTATAATATTTTAGCCATTAAAAGCCATGTCTTCTATTTCTGAACCAGCTTTATGATCGATTGAAGTGTGTTGTGTTTCACGAGCACAATCAACAGCAACAATTGTATTTCGGGCATTATAAATAATTGTTCCTGAGTATAAACATTTGGTCAATGATACCAGGAGCCATAACAGGAAAAATCTTAGCGTCATGTTAAATTGCCTAAGTATTATTTTGATTAATTGTATGTGCCTGTTGTGGTTCACTTCCACAATCACCCCCAAAAACTCTTCGCTTCCTTCCTTTCTGAAATACAAGTGAAGCTTTCTGAAATACAATTGATGATTTCGGAAATACCATTGTAAAAGGTGTAGATTAAAGATTCAGTTTTTGAACTGGTAATATTTTTAAAATATTTGGATCAAAGTGGGTTAACAACCATAACAACCGTCATTATTTTATTTTTCAAATAGTCTGTCATAAAATTCAAAGTGCAACAAACCAAAAAATTTGATCATGGCTCTAAAACAGGCCATCAAAATTAACCGTATAATTCTTAACAACGTAAGTTTTGACTGATTCATCTCTATGAATGGGGGATAAATTTATGATATTTTTAGATATTTCGACAACCTACCTCGAGTCGAAATTACAGCAAACCTGGTGATGATGAATGTAAACTTACGACAAAAACAGGAAAGAAATGCCCAAAGTTTGATATTTGCAATTGTGACCAAGCTGAAGATACAGACTGCAATGCAGTCACTTATGTGGTTCGTATAAATAATATTTACTTATCTACAATGTGCACAACAAAGACCTGCTTTAATTTTAAATTTTAATCCAATAATTATTTTGGAAAATTCTTGGGTGTTATTATAGTTTGTTCTTTTCTTCACAGTTTAAAGAATGCACCAAAAGAGAAGCCCCATACCCAAGTTTCAGTGAAGCCTGTTACGATGATCCTTACCAAAAACCATCGGAATGCAAAATATGCCCTTATAAACCAGAAGATCATCCAACTTTTAAGCCCCAAAAGAAATACATGCACACTACAAGCACTCATTTCTCCTCTAAAAAATCGAAAGGTGGAAAGGATACGGAAGTTAAGGTAAATAATTAATTCCTAGTCAACCGAGCTCACCGTGCATTATTATCAGTAAATTATTAGGTGATCAAAATTAATTTAAGTAAATCTCTCTCCAAATCCTCGCATAAAAACTCATCAATAACTTTACCTGGAATTTCGCAAATATTAGAAAATGAACCTTTAATGATGAAAGGTGTAAGAAGAAATAAATGCGACGAGAATGATGATGATGAACCATGCACGAAGGTATTAAATAACCCCCAATTCAACCCCAAAATTAAATTAAAATTATTTAGTTTCCATTTAAACCACTCGAAGAATATAGTTACGAACGTAAGCCCGTCAAAAAAGAGAAAAAGGGTGATCCTTGCGCCAAAAAACAGAAAAAACCTATCATTGATTGTCCTCCAACAGTAGAAGGGCCGAAATGTGAGGCCAGTGCGATTTTTGATCCGTTAGCAATGGTTTTGAGTGATCATCCAACTCGGAATGTAAATAACACTTGCAGTGTACAACCTGCTTTACGATAAACTGGTACACAAAAGTACTGTTAACGCCAATCAGAAGCTTTCGTGCGGCTTGAATATCCCTTAGTCTCGAGCACCGCTATTCAGTAGTTAAGTACTAATGGCCGACAATCCCTGGTTGTGCGTTTCCAACTTGTATCACATTGTGAGTAAAGTGACTGGTTAATCTTACCACAGACTAAAGGTGGGGCGAGATTAAAGCAGCACGAAAGTGTGCTTATTGGCAGCTTTGGCATTTCTTTTGTGTACCAGTTTATCGTGAAGCAGGTTGTACGTTATGGTACTAAATATTGTCTAGAAATAATACCGATTTATTTTTAGGACGAACAAACTGTTTGCTCCAGAAAATCTCAGCAACATCCCACTGAATTGATGGGGGATTTGAAAATGGAAAAAGCAACTACGGAAATTTTATTACTTAAAAATTTTGAAAAACTTACTAAAACTGATTCATCTAAGATTAACTGATATTAGCACGTGTGAGCTCTTGGTTTTAGTTTAGTAGTTTTGTAATTTTTTTATTTTGTAGAAGATGACTAAAGCGGACTGCGATACGACGGAAAAAAGATCAAAAACTTGTCCCAAAGATTTGTTGGATAAAAAAGATGTATTTTGCGAAAAGGCTAAGTTGTATCACGCGAAAGTTAAGGAAGCCACACCAGGAAAAAAGAAGTAACTTCATTATAAAAAGCAATATTGTAAAAATAATTTATTTTGTATAAAAAATAAGAAAACGTTACAATATTAAAAAATATTTTTTTAAAAAACTAAACGATTATAATTTAATAATACTTAAATTATGGTAACTTACTAGTAAATGTGATGTGTTAATTAAATAAATCACATCCAAGCAATAATATTTCTAATTGATAAACTATTTTTATCACCGTTCATTTTCTACTATTTAGTAGATGTACTTAATGCATCAAAACTTAATCTATTCTTATATAAAAATATCACAAGATTTTTTACCCTGTTTCTGGTATTTTGTTACAAAAAGCTTCTCTAGATCATAGGTAATACTTTAATCAACCAACAATTTTGATGGTATAAATTAAACCTTTAGGTTCCTTTTCCTCTTTCGTTTCACATTTTTTTAACCCACTACTTCTGAAGTAATCCTCAATATCTTCAAGGCTCTTATTTTTAGTTTCAGGCAAGCAATATTTAGAAAACAGCAGTGCTATAAACGAAGCCATGCTAAAAACTGTAAGCGTGCCACTAAAAGATAAGTAATTAATCATATTGGGGTAAATTTTAACACAAATAAAAATAAAGCATTGAGCTATGCAGATTACAATTCCAGACATTATAGATCGGACTTGTAACGGGAATAATTCACCTACTAAAATCCAAGGAATTGGTAACATCCCTACCATTGAGAATAAAACGTTTAATAAAATACAAAATAGTGGTAATAAACCAAACATTTTAACTTCCGCAGGATGAAATTCGTAATACTTAATGTACGCTACTATAATTACTAGACTCAAACTCATTCCTCCGCTAGAAAACATGCAAAGCGTTCGTCTTGCAAATTTATTTATCAAAAAAGCCGCTATAATCGACATTATAAATCTAATCACTCCAACGATAATCGAAGAAATATATTCGTTTACTTTAACTTCAGCTTCTTTAAAGAAGTTAACAGCGTAAAACAACACCGAGTAAATTCCTGAAAGCTCTTGAAGAAAGAAAAATGTCACTAGTATAAAAAATGGTTTAGCTGTTTCTGGCCGTAAATATTTAGAAAAACCAGTATCTTGATCTGACACTGAATTTTTGGCATATTTTTGGTATTCATCTAAAGCTACAGCATTGCTCCTCCTAAACCATAGGAGACTATTAAAAGCTTCTTTTTTTAGATTGAGTTTTAGAAGGTAACCAGGGCTTTCAGGAAAAAAATGGATGCTTGCGAAGGAAAAAAGTGCGAAAGTTATTGAAACTAACGCTACCATTTCCCAGCGGATGAAATAACCTAAAGTGTAGGTTAGGAGAATTCCGAAGGAAGCTGAGACTGGTCCTAAAGCTTGTAAAATCCCGCGATGTTCTGGAGTTGATATTTCTGAAACGTAGGTGTAGCAAGCTGATGACATTCCTATAAAATTTCTTAGTTAAATTTGGTTAATTTGGAGATTATGTTTAATTTACCTGCGGCTATTCCTGTAATTAATCTTCCTGCATAAAGCCATGTTATGTTGTAAGCAAAAGCTATACATAACCAACCTATGAAGAAGGGTAACGTGCTTATTTGTATAGCCTTTCTTCGTCCAAACCATTCGGCTAGTAATCCTGATAAAACTGAACCCAATGGATTAGTTATAGCACCGAGACTTGCTAAAATTTAAGAAATTTAGATATGAAAGCTATGAAATTGCTAAACTTACCCAACCAGGAACCTTGTTCGTAGTTAATATTAAAATCTAGAGATTCATTGAGTTGAGGTATCAAAATTGCGCTGTAACCCTGGCAAATTCCAATCGAGATTGAAAGTGAATGTGCACAAGCAGCAGCTAGAGCCTAAAAATAAAAATATTCAGTACTAAATTTTTCTTCGTTATAATTTTTGGACAAAAATTAGGTTAAACGTGAAAATATAAAATATAGAAAGTATACAAAACGTTTGAAAACAATGATTAAACTAAAATCAGCGTTAAAATAAAAACAACTTATTTTCAAATCAAGTGTAAATGTTTATTATTAGAAAGTAGATCAAAGTGCGCTTGTTCATCTTGAATAAACAAGATTTTCACGCGTTGTTTATTTAGAAACAGCCAAAACTTGCGGTAAGATTAGCTACAGCTTCTTAATTTATTTTAATTGCCATATTCATTACTTTAAATTTAATAATGTGACTATAATTTCTGGAGACATGCTAAAAACGAGCACGCGGATGTAGTTAGAAACGTTAAACAACACCAATTAAACTGCAATTGGCGTTTTCGTAGCGAATTACGCGAACACGACTCACCGATTATGAAAAGTATTCGATTGTTATTTAATTTTACTTTTATTTTTTCAATTATCCATGATTAATAATATCGATAAAGTATTGTTTTATTGAGTCACATTTATTATTAAAAATCAAATAATGACCATTGTAAATCAAGATTAATAATTAAGATTGTATTCAATTCTACGACTATTGTTTTGGAGTCATTCTTTTTTAAAACATATATTTTGAGTATAAATAATGCAGCTGAATAATGCAATAACAATCTTGCAATAAAATAAAATGAGTAGTTATAAAGTTGTCTTTTTCAATTTATTAAACCAAATTCTCTCGTATGGAAAAAATCGAGAATGTAAAGTTGCTTCCAGTTGGAAGTAGGACAAGGAATACGCGATCGTGATTACTTTTGTCCTGCTTCTAACTGGAACCAACTGTACAACCACGCGCAAAGATATCGAGGAAACAAAAGAAAGCCGCATCTTCATCGTATTCATTTCTTTCAAATTTCGTGAAATCTCTTGTCTGCGAATGCTTACTATTGGGTTAGAATATTTCTTTTGTGTCCTCGATATCTTTGCGCGTGATTGTACAAAAAAATATAATGACCCAGAAGAACCTTAACTTTGGACGCTTCTTATTAGGTCAGCGCAAGGTTGCAGAAGGTAAATATACGATAGATAGTAGTCTAAAGAATTTAGCTTAAAAAATAGGAAAAAAATCAAAAATGTAATTGTAAATTGTAACAACTTATGATTATTTGACTGCGACCTCTAGCGGTCTGCATTATTTCAATTAATCAGTGATTCACTGATAATTTAGAACGAAGCTTCAGAAATTAACTTTCTGTTCCCTGTTCTTCGATGTAAAATTCATCGCGGCCATGTACGAAATCACTCTCTGTACCAGACAGAGACAAAAAAAATTCTTCTCGGACCTTCCATCTCGGTGCTATGGTCTCTCCTTGATAGGTCTGCCCGAAAATCAATCCAGACCTAACGAAATGTCTGAAAATATGGAGTTTGGTTCTTTTAATCTCAAGGGATGTAGTTCTGGTGTGAATTGGCGTTTTATTGACATTTGACATTACTTTTTCATTGAAACTACCTTTTCGACAATGACTATTTCTTGAACAAGGATACACTAGCACAATTAATTGACACACAACCTTCCATCGGCAGTCATTTTATCGAAACCTTTTCATCGCTATCGATGAAACAACTCTATAGTTGTACTTCTACAAAGGCGTTTATCGACACTACTTTTTCATCGAAAGGTTATTTTTTCCACAAAGGCGTTCTATCGACATCCTTTCTACCAAAAGAGTATTTACTTTATTCATTATTCATCGACGCTTCGGCACAATCAATTCATCGACACAGACATTTCATCACCGAAAGTGGTTTTTATCGATGGACTTTTCTCCGACAAGAGCGACACAATTTTTTCATTGAATACTATTTTTTCGACAAGAACGTTTCATCTAAAACCGTTCCATAGACAAACTTTTCTTCGATATGACCTATTTATAAACACCAGTGGCGCGATACCATGTAGGTAATTGCCTAAGGCCACAAACAAGGGAGGTGCAAATTCAAAAATATGATTTTCCTCAATTCTTAATACAGTTGAATACGGATATAACCAGAATTTTAAATTTCAATTCAAAAATTCACGGTTATTAAGACTCTTTTCACGGATATACCGAGTAAATATTTTTGCGGGGAATTTCGTTAATTCCTTTTTAATGGAGTTTTCCATTAATAAAATTTATATTCGAAAATGTCAATTAGGATGTTCCCAAAAAAGGTTCATGTTGAAATTTGTTTTGAATATTTATATTTAATCTAAAAACTACTGTCCAAACCTTTGGTTAAAATTTGAGCAAAATACCATTAAAAATGTACATGTAAAAACAAATTTTAAAAAATTCGTAAATACCCTGCATTTCGAAAATGAAGCTTATTAACAAATACATGTACAGTTGATCCCAGCTGGAAGTAGGGAAAAGTAATCACGATCGCGTATTCTTTGTCCTACTTCCAGCTGGTAGCAACTTTACATATTCTTGTTTTTTCTCTTGAAATTTGACAAAGTTAAGAATCAAATTCCAGAGTTACCCA
Organism: Stenus bimaculatus; assembly: GCA_963971135.1. Taxonomy (NCBI): domain Eukaryota; kingdom Metazoa; phylum Arthropoda; class Insecta; order Coleoptera; family Staphylinidae; genus Stenus; species Stenus bimaculatus. The sequence continues at coordinate 48,962,006 of OZ020181.1, forward strand.
CTCTTGGATTGAAACACCCTGCATATTTCGAATTAGAATAATAGCAAGTCAATAACTTTTCACGGTTATAACGATTAACAGTTATAACGAGTAAAAATCACCGTCACGTCATGCTCGTTATAACCGAGTTCGACTGAAATTTCAAAATCCTTCGTAACAATATCAATATTTTAGGGCCTCAAAATTCAAAATTGCCTAAGTCCTCATAAAGGCATAATGCGCCACTGATTAACACCCCGACACAATCAGTTCATGGATACAGACATTTCAATGTGAAGATCTTTTAATCGACTGATTTATTCTTCGACAAGGAAGTTTGTTCCATACTGCATTTTCATCAAAAACTATTTTTTCGACAAGGACATTTTATCGACAACCTACTTCTTCGGAAATGACGTTTCATCGATAAACGTATTCTCCGAGATAACCTATTCATCGACACACTGCCACAATCTATTTATCGACACACACAATTCATCGACACCAGTCTTTTATAGACATTTTCTTCAACAAGGGCATTTTATAAACACCACTATTTCATCGAAAAATATTTCTTCAACAACCGATTTATCGGCAGTCGTTTCATCGACAAACTTTTTTCGACAAACCAACATAATCAATCGTCGACAACCGTTTCTTGCAATAAAATAAAAGAAGTATAAAGTTGTTTCGATTTTGTACTAAAATAATTTCTGTAACCACTTCATCGGAAGTTCGATGTTGTAGTTTGGTGATTTCTATGCCGCAAAAATTCACAAATTTTGCGAAGTAAGGGTTCTAGGAGTTTTTGGACACATAGCCGCTATCTCCGCTTGGTATTCTACAGCTTTCAAAGTTCCGTGCAGTAAAACCAGAGATAGTAACTTAAATTCCAGTAGTGGCTCGCCAGATATTACAGTCATTCATACTTTGAGAGTGTCTGTGACAATACCCAGTACATCAATTAAGGTCTTATGGGCAGTTGAAGCCTAAAATACTTTACATTTCATCGTCAGACTTTTTCTTCCATCATCGACAAACCGGCACAATTAATATCATCAATACTACCTTTTCATCGACAGACTGTTTCTTCGACAAAGGCATTTCATCGATACTACTTTTCATCGAAATACTACATCTTTGACAAGACCAATTCATCGATAACCGTTTTATCTATAGACTTGTTCTTCGACAGGGCCTATTCATTGACAAACCGACACAATACTTTTACCGATTACAGAACTTTTTCTTTGACAAGGGCGTTTCATGGACACAACGACACAATCAATTCATTTTATAGAAACAACCTTTCCATCGACAAACTTTTTCTTTGACAAGGGCGTTTCATTGAAACTACCTTTTCATCGAAAGACCGCGTCTTCGAATAGGAGCATTCTTTGATAGACTTGTCCTTCAACATATTCATCTACATACCGAGATAATCAATCCATCGATATACTCGTTTTATCGACAATTTTATCGTCAATAGTTTTTCATACACAGACTTTTTCTTTGACAAGGGCGTTTCATCGACATTCTTCTTTACTGACACTTCCTTTTTACCAAATGATTATTATTTTCTTCGACAAAGGTGTTTTACCGACAACCTTTCGAAAGTGTATTACTTCGAAAAGGGCAAAGCATCGACTACTTTTTCGACGGACATTTCCTTCAATAAAGGCGATTTATCCTTTGGAATTTTTTTTACAAGATGATCCATCGTCAAGCGTTTCATTGACAGACTTATTCTTCGACAAGGGTGTATCATCGACACTACTTTTTCATCGACATTGCCTTTTTATAAAAAGATTATTTCTTCCACAAAGACGTATTATCGACAACCTTTCTATCGAAAAAATATTTTTTTCGACAAGGTCAATCCATCGGCAACCGCTGCATCGACAAATTTTTCCTTCGACAGGGTCAATCTATCGGTAACCGTTTCATCGACAAATTTTTCTTTCGACAAGGTCAATCTATCGGCAACTGTTTCATCGAAACTATTATTTCATCGACATTACCTTTTTATCAAAAGATTATTTCTTCCACAAAGACGAATTATCGACAACCTTTCTATCGAAAAAGTATTTTTTCAACAAGATCAATCCATCGAAAACCGTTTCATCCACAAACTTTTCTTCGATAAGGTCAATCCAACGACAACCGTTTCATCGACAAACTTTTCCTTCTACAAGGTCCATCTATCGGCAACCGTTTCATCGACAAACTTTTTCTTCGACAAGGTCAATCGAACGACAACCGTTTCATCGACAAACTTTTCCTTCGACAGGGTCAATCTATCGGCAACCGTTTCATCGACAAACTTTTTCTTCGACAAGGTCAATCCAACGACAACCGTTTCATCGACAAATTTTTCCTTCGACAAGGTCAATCTATCAGCAACCGTTTCATCGACAAACTTTTCCTTCGACAAGGTCAATCTATCGGTAAGCGTATCATCGATAGACTTTTCTTCAAAAAGGATGAACCATCGACAACCGTTTCTTCGACTGACTTTTTCTTCGACAAGGGCGTTAAATCGACAACCGAAAAACCTTCACTGCCTTTCATCGATGACTACTTTAGGTACAATTTGAGTTTCAGGAATTTTATGTTTGCTTTTATTTGTAATAAAAATAATATGATGAAAGATGATATTGTTTTAAGAAAAACTCTTGTTATTTTTGTGTGTTTTTCGCGCTCTAGAGAAGCGCGCGTGTGCCTCGTGTGGTTTTTTTTTACAGCCATCAACATATTGTTTAAATAATTTACTCTACCATAACGATATTAAATGAAACTCAACAAAATTCTATATTAAATTTAATAATTACCTCATATTTATAGTTTCAACGGTGTTTCACCATAATTTAGTTTAAAATTCAATGAAATATTTTTAAAAATAACTTACTGGAGATAAATTTAGTATACATCATATTTATACGCGATTAATTTATATAAATGTAAATATAACCTTCGGTCAGTTCACTGACAGTGCATAATAATAATAATTGTTATTGCAATTCAAGATCTCCCAAACGTGTCTATTTAAATATCTAAAAAGCTAGTTGGTTTTGCATAAAAATTACAGTGACCCAGAAAATGTTAGGTAAATAAGCTAATTAGTCAATGTTATGAAAATCACGAATTAATTTCAATTAAAAAAAATAATCAAATAGCATCACAATGTATTCTTGTATTGTTTATTGGGTTTTTATTATTATTGGCACGTTGCAGTTCGCGTGTATGTACTATGATTGAGATAATTTATAGTAAGCTACCTTGCATTTTCATTATCACTGCCAAGGTCGCAAGTGGTGCATGAATTGCGGTTAACTGAAATTGCCCTTTTAAAATCCAATAAATTTGTTAACAATCAAAATTTGCTGACATTTTTACAGGATTACCAATCTCTGATTAAGAGTTGCACATAAATCACTCAACTGACCTGACATACAGTTAGTCATCGTCTACAAGTTATTAGATTGTTCTTTCTAATAAAATCATAACAACTTAATGAAATAAACTTTTATTTCCTGAAGTCTTGTGAAAAGTTAGTTACGAGAAGTCTCAGAAATCTAAGAGCACATTTAGCCTGCAACCTCGCTGCTTGCATATTGCCAAAGAATTTATGCTGCAGCTGCGATGTTCCATAGGACGTTTGCTTCTCAAACTGTAAAATTGCTCCCAGCTGGAAGTAGGACAAAGAATACGCGATCGTGATTACTTTTGTCCTACTTCCAGCTGGGACCAACTGTACAATATGATGCAGAGAGTGAGAGCAAGATTCAAGGAAACAATTTGAAAAAGTTTAGCGATAATCGATGTGGCGCAGGTTGAAACGCAAAGTCTGGCGAGAAGCCGGGCTGCAGCATAAATGCACCTTTACAAATTAATAGGTTTGTGTCATTCTAGGTGGTTTTAACCCTTTCATTTACAGTGCTCATTAAATTTGTATGACTTTTTATGATCAGAAGTCAAAAAACTGTTTAAACAAGAATTCTGAAAGGGTTAAATAAAAATACGAAAATAAAATTCATAAAAAAATGTACTTACCGTGCGTCCCCATCCGTACTCCCAAATTTTTTTCATTCGCTGAGGCACTAACTTCATTTTTAAAGCTATGGAATAATTCCTGAAAATAAATCAGAAAAAGCGGATAATTTAATTATTTTGTCTAGTTACATTATTTTATTATAATATACAAATTTTGTTTAAATTTTTAGATATGAGTTGTTTAAAAATTGATTATAAATTATTTCCTGGAAGTAAATTCATCTGTGCCCTTGTATCTTGTATTTACATTAAATTATTTAAATCAGCTCAAACAATTAGCATGCAATTATTTAAATAAAATGAAAAATAATAACAACGAGAATAAATCCTTGCACCGAATTGTAATAAACCATTATAAACAAAAATGCTCTTTAATCATAACTTAATAGAGCAACTTCCTGTTCCGGAATAAATTTTCTTCATTGCTCGACCAATGTCGAAAGTAGAAAGATACTCAACCGAGAAGAAAAGCGTCCTTCTAATTTTTTAGGCGACAAAAAAACGCGTTGGCTAAAATTTGCACAATTGGGTTGTCATTACGTTGGTGTAAGCACTGATTTCTTTTTTCCTACCCAATAAATTTCGTAAATTATATTTCGACAAAACTATTGTTTTTTTTGTTACGCAAATGAAGAATAGAGAAAATCTAAATAAATTAAAATTTTAATTTTAACAACAATCACTTTCCTATGCACACTTTCCAAAAAAACATGCTAGATTAATCAAAATTTCATTTTGCTTTTTCAAAAAAAAATTTGGGCTTTGATTTTACCTGATTTAAAAAATGTGGTTGGAAATCCCTATAGAAATTCAATCACCATGCTCCTTATAAAACTTTAACCTAAAACAAAAATCTATCAAAGTTTTGAATCTTCAATAAAATTAATTTTATTTGGTAGATTTAAAAATTGGTTTTTGTAAATGATAAGAAAACGCGATAAATTTGGCGAGATTTATTATTTACTTCTCATAATATAAACAAAATTGCTCATTACGAAATTAAATTGTAACTGTTGTTTTCAATTTTAACACACAAATCTATTTATAATAGTTTTTCATTCCTGATATTTTGTAGAAAGCAAAGGTATGAGAATTTTTTGCAACGAGGTTTTTCCAAAAATCAAAATACTATTAAATGAAAAAAATTACAACATTTTATATAAATCACTAAAAAATAATTTATAATGTAAGTTGGGGTTTCGCGTACAAAAATTCTTTTAGGTATTGTCATTCTTTTACTATTTTATCATTAATAATTCCAAAGGTATTACGAAAAGCGTGCAATTTTTGAAATTCATGATTTTTATATAATTTAAAAATTATTAAATAATTTACTAGAATGTTTATGGTTATGTAAAAGCAATATTTTGTTATTTAATAAATTCTGTAATGATAATAAATCAATAATTCATAAGGTGCAAATATAAACTGGAAAGGCATGCGAGGTATAAAAATTTCGTGCAGAATTTATTTTCGGTGCGACCTTTTGGTGTGGTAATTTGTTAAAATCCAAGAAAGGACATGTAAAATTACTTAAGAATCACTTTCTATTCGATGAAATAAGCCACCAACGAAGCTTACCTTATAAATCACAGTTCACAAAAAAAATTTTCTTACAAGCGCATCTTCTCAGGGTTTTTAAGTGACTTAAGTCATAGACGCGCGGGAAATTCACGGACACAATTGTGGCGATCCATGGCAGCCAATCATGACCCGCTGTCCGTAGAAACTAGAGACTGACCGATTGCGCCGAAACAAGATGTATGATAAAAATCGCGCGAGTGCTTAAGTCTCAAGTACGCGAACCTCCTCCACTTTATAAGCTCGAATGTTGAAGTCGACGCTTTTTCCGCCCAAATGGGCCTTCTAATTGCCCCCATAATCACTATTATTTTAATTTCTCGAAAAGTGCATTTCCGAACGCAAGCGCGCTCTCACCGTCACGTTGTGTTATTATTTTTAAATTAGAATGCGCAGTACCAAATCGTAGGTGTCTTGGAATGCTTCACTAATTTTGGCATCAACATCCAAATTTTACATCGACCTAATTTTTTGTTGGAATTTTCCATATAAAAAATTCTATAAATCTAGGGCCACTTTGTTACTCACGCCGCGCTGGCACCGATATAAAAATTAAGTTTTATGCAAAAGTGACCCAATTTAAACGCAGCAACAAAAACAACAACAAAAAAACAAAAAACAAAAACATGGGCAATGTGCCTATGCACCGATTTTGCAAATTTTTTTTTCAGAGATGCCTTATTAACTAACATTAAGTTTCTTTGAATTTTGGCTTCGAAATGTACATGGTCTTCTTTAAAAAAATAATATTGATTTTTGAAAAAAATAATTTTCTCGGTAATAGTTGTTGGAAATTTTCCTAGAATGAAATATATTATAGAGATGCTAAATACTTATAAGTGGTATTTTTTACGATTTTTGGTTTACATAAAAATAAAAAAAAAATAAAAAAAAAAATTATACTAGGGGGACAATCACCATTTTTTTGTCAAATATTCCCATATGTACTTCTATGGTATGTATTAATCTCAAAATTGTCCGTTGGGTATAACATAATAATATTTATAAAAGTTTGGTCTTGAAAATTTTCTGAATTAAAATTATTTATACAGGGTGTCCCTGAATAACTGTGACAATTTTTTTATGGTGATAGAAGAAGTGAAACTAAGCATTTTTGACTTATAAAGTATTGTCCGGAAATGCTTCCTTAAAAAGTTATACCACCTCAAAATTTTTCAAAAAAAATATTGTTTTTTAAATAAAATAAATATTATAAAAGATATTAATTTGAAATTTTGGCCACAGTTTTTTCACATAAGGATACACATTTTCGGCCAATAGAAATTTAAAAAAATATTTTCAGGGGCATTACATGTGGCCGGGTCATCAACTTTTTTTGATCATATCTTTTGTTTCTTTACGTTTTTGATAATTTTAAAAGTACTAAAATAATCCTTGAGCAATATTCTACCGAAAAGGTACTCTTATTGTATGTCGCTCCGGTGCTTCATTTCGGAGTGAAAGTAGATTTTATAATTTTTACCTAAAAATTTGAATTTAAAACACATAATCAAATTAGGATTTTTAATGAAAATTACGTGATTTATCTGAAAACATACAAATATCAAAGTAGGCGAATTACCATAATATTTTGTTAATTCTGAGTTCTATGCAGCCTTTAATATTTTCTAATTAGTGTTTGATAGTTAGTCGTATTATTATAATATTAAAAATGCACAGATTTTCAAATGCGGAATCAGCAGACATGCATCTTGCATATGGAGCAGCCCACATATTTAGTACATTATATTTTAGGTAAATTAGACCTTCTTTGAAGTTTTTTTATTAAATTCATATTTTCAGCTAAAAATTATAAAATCTACTTTTACTCCGAAATTTTGCACCGGGCGACATGCAATAAGAGTACCTTTTTTGTAAAACATTGATCAAGGATTATTTTAGTACTTTTAAAATTATCAAAAACGTAAAGAAACAAAAGATACTATCAAAAAAGGTGATGACCCCCCCCCACATGTAACGGCCCTGAAAATATTTTTTAAACTTTTATTGGCCGAAAATGTTTATCCTTATGTGTAAAAACTCTGGCCAAAATTTCAAATTAATATCTCTTATAATATTTATTTTATTTACAAAAAAATATTTTTTTTTGAAAATTTTTGAAGTAGTATAACTTTTTAAGGAAGCATTTCCGGACAATACTTTATAAGTCAAAAATGCTTAGTTTCACTTCCTCTATCACTATAAAAAACTGTCACAGTTATTCCGGGACACCCTGTATAAATGACTTTAATTCAGAAAATTTTCAAGACCAAACTTTTCTAAAAATTAATATGTTATACCCAATCGACAATTTTAAGATTCATACAAGTTATAGATCTAGATTTGGGGAATATTTGACAAAAAAATGGTGATTGTCCCCCTAGTATAAAATATATTTTTTTATTTATGAATTTTTATTTTTTTTTATTTTTTTATTTTCCTGTAAACCAAAAATCGTAAAAAAATACCACTTATTAGTATCTCTATAATATATTTCATTCCAGGAAAATTTCTAACAACTAATTACACAGAAAATTAATTTTTTCAAAAAATTAAAATTATTTTTTTTAAAGAAGACCATGTACATTTCGAAGCCAAAATTTGAGGAAACTTAATGTTAGTTAATAAGGCATCTCTGAAAAAAAAATAGCAAAATCGGTGCATAGGCACATTGCCCATGTTTTTGTTTTTTGTTGTTTTTTTTGTTTCTGCGTTTAAATTGGGTCACTTTTGCATAAAACAACGTTTCGTAGTACCATACTAACTGGTCAGATAAATTTTTGATTATCATGTTTATGGTACCAATTTTATGACTTACCTAAATATGGTAACTTCATTCTTTGATTTGATTAATTTTAGAATTATTGTACTATAAAGGCCTTAAAAATGCACTTACTATTATTCTTTTTCGTTAATTTGGTCCGTATAAATAATTCTAAATGGCACCAAAATTTGGTATAAAAATATGACGTGGTTTATGGGTTACAGCTGACCCCGTAACACCCTATTTTGCATACTTCAAAAGTGACTCTTAAACCCTATTCAGTTGAGTGAAAAGTAATTTAAACCTTTTTGAACGAATCGATTTAAAGGTCATGATTATATTGCACTTTTAAACTTCGCTTTTTTTATTCTTCGACATTTTTCAATGACATGCCGGCGTGTATTACCTTACACGACCTTTTACCTACCGACAAGTCGAGCCCCAAGTGAGCAATTTACTGAAAGGATAACCCCATTGCCCTAGTTTTATGCATGGGATTTTCGATTTCTACCGCAAATTAGGATATTAAAGTCTTAAATCACCAACCACAGGCCTTGTGCAGAAAATTAGCTTCGCTCCATTTTAGTTTCCAGATCTTTCTTCAAGCGACAAGAAGTCTGCGCGCTTCCGGAGCGATCTGTGTTAAGGTCAAGATCTTGTATTGTATAATTTTATAATTATAATTACATCGTTTCCGTTTTTACGCCGCAAAGGTTGAAGTAGGCGAAAGCAATTTGAATTTTTTATAACAAAACGTTTATAACTCCATCAAAAGTTTTGTCGCAAGGAACTGAAGTGGCGAGTTGCTCGATTCAGCTTCCTCTAGTAAAATTTGGAGTTCCACATTGTTCCACACTGTTTAATAGGTTTCATACAATTGAATTCAGTAATGAACGAAAATTGTTCCAAATTATGTAATTGAAATGTTTAACACGTTTATAATTTTATTTTAATTGAAAAATTAATATAATAATACAGTTATACCTACTTTTAAGATGTGGCATGTGGCAAAATTTTTTTTGAAACTTAAAATTATGTCCTTGAAGCATTTATTTTCAACAAAATCGGGTTATAATTTTTGTTTCAGTTAAAAAAATACTTTTCCCTGGTGTAGGTCAGCAGGTATTGTTGGTTAATTGCTCTTCCGATTTTTTCCCGCCTTTCTTCCGAGTGCGCTTAATTGATCCGGCGTGAGCGACCTTCGAGGAGGAAAACGTATTCTTTTCATTTATCGCCTTCCTACACTTATTCATATTTCTTGCAATTTTTCAAAAACCCGAGTAATAAAAACCGCTGATTGAGTATACATTACAAATTTCAGTTTTTATCGAATTACACGGATATGAAATACTGGAATACTCATTATAGTAATAATTATTTGTGCATCAGTTGAAAAATAGACTTATGTATTTATTTTTGACCACAACTGCCGTCTGTGGTTTTAAGATGATTATGTATTAAAAAAATTGCTTATCTCCTAAAGGTTTTACTTAATTATAATTAAAATACGTTTAAAAAACAAATTGATTGTAATTGCGTGACGCAGTGAAGGCTAAAAAACCATAAAATTACGAGAATATACTTTTAAAATATTGAAATTGGTTTATTTAATTATCTCTTAGATAACAACCAATAAATCACATTTTATTGTACATATTATTTTTTTTGGCCGTAAAACGGGGTGAATTGAAACACATTTATACATGGCGTAATAAATTCTATATTTTCTGTGGTACCCCAAGCCTCTATTCTGGGGCCTGTTCACTATCTACACGAATAACCTAATGTTAGTACTGAATCACCTATGCATCTAAAACTCACGCTATCGTATTAGGCTCCAAAATCAAAACAAATGCAGTTTAAAATGGTTTCCGTCAGCATCACAATTGTCTCGTATAATTGGACAACATTACAGTCTTCTATGCAAGTCATCTGCAATCAGTTCATGAACCAGGTGAAATTTGATGCACTGAACTTTTGGCAATTTCATGTGACCGCGTTTGATAGGGAACTTTGAGGATCTTCAATAAAAGACAAAAGAACTTCTTCAGGTTTTTATGGACCCGTTACAGAATTTGGTCTACCAGTTCTTGTTCTCTATCTTTCACTGAGTCCTCTTCTAGGAATCTACGAAAAGTTTTTCGATAGTTGGTTTTAAAATTGGAGGTCGTTGATGAAAACATGTCGTACTCAAGTACGATAAACGGGCGTTCCCGAACTTTTTGTACACCCTGTATAAACGACGCCCTGTATTCCCAGGATAGCAGCATAACTAAAAACGCGTGTACAAATTGAAAATTTACAAATATGCACAGTGTGATAGAAACTATATTTTGTGAAATTTCGGGATTTTTTTTTCAGTTAAGAGGTGGCCTGGATGGATTAAATTGCACCCATTGAAGTTTGGTCTCATATTAAAGGCTATAAAAAAAAGAAATGTATTTCTGGAAGCCAGAAGTCAATATCATAACATTTTCAAGAATTATAAGCATTTAAAGTAACAAATGGGAGATTGAATGTGTTGGAATGATTCATTTCTTTTGTAAAGAAACAATGTTTTAAAATAAAATGATGGTCGTCTACAAATTTAAATAAAATACTTTTTAGCCTTTTTAGAGTTTAGCATCGTATTTGTTTTAATATGTAATTGCCACGTTTTCCTATTTTTAAACAAATTTTGCCAGGTAAAGCCGATTGTTATATTTTCATAGAAACGCTTCCAATCGTTCTTTTATTACAATTTTAGTGTTTTTTTAGTGAGATCATTACGACTTACTATTTTCTAAAAAAATGCAGTTAGTACACACAATAAAGTGAAATGGCGCAAATAATTACTGAAAGGAAAACAATCACTCTTTTGATGATTCGTGGTTTTGGAGACAGAGAAATGTCCTATTGCCACGTGTTTCCTATTTTTAAACAAATTTTGGCAGTTAAAGCCAATTGTTATATTTTCAAGAAACGCTTCCAATCGTTCTTTTATTACAATTTTAGTGTTTGTTTAGTGAGATCATTACGACTTACTATTTTTTTTTTAAAAATGCAGTTAGTACACACAATAAAGTGAAATGGCGCAAATAATTACTGAAAGGGAAACAATCACTCTTTTGATGATTCGTGGTTTTGGAGACAGAGAAAGGTCCTATTGCCACGTGTTTCCTATTTTTAAACAAATTTTGCCAGGTAAAGGCAATTGTTATATTTTCAAGAAACGCTTCCAATCGTTATTTTATTACAATTTTAGTATTTGTTTAGTGAGATCATTACAACTTACTATTTTCTAAAAAATTGCAGTTAGTACACACGATAAAATGGCCTTTCTCTGTCTCCAAATGTCTCCTATGATCAATCTTAGGACCTTTCTCTGTCTCCAAAATCACGAATCATCAAAAGAGTGATTGTTTCCCTTTCAGTAATTATTTGCGCCATTTCATTTTATCGTGTGTACTAACTGCAATTTTTTAGAAAATAGTAAGTCGTAATGATCCCGAAATTTCACAAAATATAGTTTTTATCACACTGTGCATATTTGTAAATTTTTAATCACTTAACTCTTTTTTAAATAGGGGCAACCCATTTTGGTTGCAAATTGTACGATTCTTAGTGACGCACTTTTTAGAAATACTGCGATGACCTTGGACAGCAAGTTGAAGGTTAGGCCATAATCACTTAACTTTTTTTAAATAGCAACCACCGATTTTTAGCGTATTATTAAAATTTGCTTTCACAGGTTTATGGAGCATTTTTTTTCATTTTACTAAAGTAAATAGTTTACAAGTTACAAGAGTTTAAAGTTTCACTAGACAAGTTCGGCAACGCCGCGCCAAATTTTTTTTAATAACCACAAGCTGTACAACTTTTATTTGAAATATTTTTCTCAAGAATGCTTACTTTCAAAATAAGTCGGCGCGGCGTTGCCGAAATTACCTATTAAAAGTATAAACTCTTGTAACTTCCATACTATTTACTTTAAAAAAATTAAAAAAATATGCTCCATAAACCTCTGAAATCAAGCTTTAATAATACGCAATAAAAATTGGTGTATGATCTTTAAAAAACTTAGGTGATTATCGCCTGAACTTCAACTTGCTGTTCAAGGTCATTGCAATATTTCTAAAAAGTGCGTGCGACTAAGAATCGTACAACTTTTATTTAAAACATGTTCCTGTAAAATGCCTAATTTCCAAAATAAAGCAGCGTTGCCGAACTTTATGTATTGAAAATTTTGTAACTTTTAAACTATTTACTTTAGAAAAATAAGAAAATATGTTCCGTAAACCTCTAAAAGCAAGCTACAATAATATGCAATCAAAATGAGTTGCCCCTGTTTAAAAAAGGTTAAGTGATTCTCGCCTGACCTTCATCTTGCTGTTCAAGGTCATGGGCAATATTTCCAGATAGTGCTTTACTAAGAATTGTCTCTCAAAAATGCTTCATTCCAAAAATTAACGGGCGTTGCCGAACTTTTTATACACCCTGTATAAACGATCTAATACATATTTTAAGTTGAGTACATTTTACAAATATTCTGAATGACTGAAAATATGGGTATAGGTTCATTTTTAGATTTTATTGTCAGAATAAAACACGTTCTATCAATTGGAAATAATAAACCTTTTACTATTTCTGTTCATTTGCATGCGGAATATAAAACACCTTTTAAAGTAGATGGTTATTTTTATTTTATCTTTTTAAGAGGAAAAGTAAACATCGAAACTTTTGTGAGTGGTTTTTAATAAAATAGTAAATTCTAATGAGTTTTTAAAATTGATAAACTGTTAAAAAAAGGCAGAGACGGAAGCCGCCTACCCCTAAATTCAAAATTTCGACTTTATTTAGACATAATCTCCAAACCCCTTCGAAAATAAAAAATCACTACGCGCTACCGGATGTAGAAATTATTCCTTTATAAGATAGTGTAGAAAAATTTAATCATTTTTGTAAACTGTGGGCCTCGGTGGTACAAACGTCTGGCCGCGTTAAGCCCAATTTTTGGATTTGGCGATTTTTTTAGAAGTCCAGGCTTAAAATTGAAACGTGGTAATTTTTCTGTACATAAAGAACAAAGTAGGGATGCAAATAAAAAATATTTAACGTTTGTAAGTGATCCCGATGAAAAGTTGTAAGTTTTCAAAGTCGGCGTCGAAAAAGCACGAAAAACGAAGCACGACTTTGAAGGCGCCATAAGTATGGAATAAAAATGAGATATCAAAAAAGCCGCTCGTTTCGGTAAACTAATTTTATTTTATTCGTGATTTTCTTGCAGTTTTCGATTTTCTTATCGAATCCCCATGTTTGGAGCACTTTTGTTGGCAAAAAATGCGCTAAAATTGTAGCATTCGTGTCTAGAAGCCGTGACGCCGCACCGCTCCAGAAGACTGAAAAATTGTTCAAGAATTCTCTGGAAGTAAGAATGAAGGGGGCCACATTTTGTCGCTTTACTTTAAAACTCGACGAACCACTTAAAATAAATATTTCCCTTTACTATGAAACTTAATTTTTTAAAATCGAACGAAAAAAACTCCCTTTTGGCGGCTTGGCGCAAAATTTCTGGGTAAGTATACAAAAGGGGTTGTATATCAGTCCCTTTAAAATATAGGTCAAAACCACGGTTTTCTGAATTTGGCCCCCCACAACATACTAAAATTTGGTGCGATTCGGGGGAATTTCGGACATTTATTAGCCCCGGTTGCACTGTTGAAGCTTAAGCTTCAGGTGACACTTTAACTAAAAAAATGACAGAATACATTGGAAAATCGGTCAATTTCTTAGTTTTTCAGTAAATCGAGTGAATCGAGATAGACCTATAAAAGGTTATAAAAGTATGATTATTTTTTCAATAGGAATCTAGAAATATCACAATATACTGGGTGTTCCATTTAATAAATACGTAACTTTGGGCCGCCATCTTGGAATGGACACCAAGTATATTATTAAAATATGTTTACATGAATCACCCGTCCACATTAAGAAAAATTCTAACTAACCTAACCTTACTTTCAAAATTATAGATAATTGAACAATTATTGAATTGTGAATATATAGATCCTATTGGTCACATAGAAATAATGCATAATTAAACAACTTACCTACCAAGATTTAGACCTAAATTTTCGATAAACTTTGTAAGGTGACTATAGTACATCTACCGAATAAATTCCTTTTCTAACCTAACATGACATGTAACAAATGCCTCACTGGATTGGTAATGTCTGCCACCTCAACCGAGCGCGTATTGTTTTTATTAGCCCAACATCCGTATACAAAAAAGTTTTCCTTTTGTTTTGGTAGTCCATATCACATCCATTTATTCGGTGGATAAACTCTACTAAGGGTGAGCACGCACCAGTGTGGTCTCCCCGTTCCACTAACTCAAAACATCACTATTCAACAAACAACCACATAAATCCACGAATAAATACGGTCGATGTGAGCTTCTTGCGGTCGCCATCGATGCACGAAAGAATCGCGGTCTTATGTAGAACGACTTTGCGGTCGTCGTGGGCTTTAGTGTTCCTTACTGGAACGCGCCCTTTGTTGTGCGCTCGGCCTAAAAGCAATGTTACCAATTCAGAATAATGTCATTTCACATCTTTCGATCCTCAACAATTTATTATTAACTTTTCAAGCTAAGCTATCTCCCTCTTGCGGTCAAATATGAAACTAATGAGATAACGTCAAAATGAGTTTTCATCACATTGTCATGATTGCCACATGACTTTCAGTTGTCACCGGTCACCGTGGTTATGCCGCTTTGGTCTGACCTACTTCTGACGTAATTTTTTCATAAATTTGAATCGCCAATAGTTCAAGTTTTGTTTCTATTCTCTCCGATTTACGGTACTGTAAGCTGTAGGTATTTATTGAATTAGACAATTTTCAAAATATGGTATTTATTTTTCTTAAAATACAAGAGGTGAAATCACAAGAAATCACAAAGAGGTGCAGTTTTTGATTATGTGCAATCACATTTAGTCGATACGTTTAATAGCAAATAAAAAACAAAAACAGCAATTGAAGAAAAGTGTTTAGTTTAGATTAGTCAATTTATTGGCTAAGTCAAAAATAAAAAAATGGATGGACTAATTTTTTCATTGACTAATCTTCGTGTGCAATTTTTCTATTTCAAAGGCATAAAATATTTATTATCAAATAAAAAATATTTTGGTGATTTTCGTAAAATACATGACTTTTTATGCCTATGAAAGAATCTATGTTCTAGTAAAGCTCGTAACAATTATTAAAACATTCAAACTTGAACAATATTGATGAAAATAAATTTCAATTTACACTTTTTACAACTTTAATAAATATAATATAGTATACTTTAAAATATCAAGTAAATAAATATGGCTGCTTTTATTTACTTGTTGTTTTTAAAAAGGTACATAAGTTTAAGATCACAATTAAATTTGGCAAAATGCCGGCGCCTCGTTGGCACCACTACTCTAAAAATTTGTTCCCATAAAAATAATGCAATATAAATCATTAATACTTAAATATAATATTTGTATAATGTATTATAAAATAGATTATTTAAAATTATACCCTGAATTAAATTTCTTTTGTAATAAAAAATTAAATTTCTTTTTTTACTTATTTTGTTTAGGTCGCTAAAAATGCTTCATGATTGTTTGGTAAAAAGCAAATTTTAGTAATTTGGAATTGCAAACTGTGGTCAACAATGATTTTTGATTTTTAGTAATTATGTTCTTTTAAAATTGCTGGTGTTTGCGTTGAATTTATTGACTTTTCGCAATAGAACATGCTTTTTCCATGGCTGCATGTGTCAATTTCTTCAAAATCGAAGCAGAGAAGTATACTACCCATTGTAGCTACAGTGACTCCAAATAACGCCAGAAGCAAACTTGGTAATTTCTGTTTCGAAAATATAGAACCATTCTCTAATTGCAGATAAATTATTGCAGGGAGAACGTAAGCTAAAGGTACTGCAGCTAAAACGCCCTAAAAATAATGTAATTATAATTTGAAAAAATCAATAGGGTTGTAGTTTACATTTAATTCCATTACGATCCCTAAACAATCAGTCATCATTGATATACAATAGGCTAATGCTATAATTATTAAGGTTAAAGCGTAATGCAATTTTTCCGAAATTGGAACGTGGGGATCATTTTGTAATATTGAAGTTGTAAAAACTTCACGCGACACAAAACATTCGATTGGAAATGTCAGTAAAATTTGTACGCTGAAGAGTAATCGGCAGAAGTTCATCAGGTCATCGTCCCAACAGTAATTTTCCAATAAATCACCTAGAATAAAATATATATTTTTTTTAAATTATTCGATCTAATTTACACAATTTTGTAGTAGTATTGATGAGATTATAAATTATCTTACCTTGGGAATACGCCCCAAACGTAGCATATCCAGCAATTCCAAATAAGAACGAAACTATCAACGATGTTGTAATTGAAATGTGTGTAATTGTATCCCATCGCTTCTGACTAGCTTGTTGTAATGACGCGTATAACAAGAACGTGTTGTGATGGCACATGAAAGCTTAAAATTTCATTAAGTACAAAATTACACAAATCCAAGTACTTACCAAAAGCCATTATCCCAATTGCAGGTATAACATCCCAATTAGCAAACTGCCAGGACTTCTCATGACTTGGACTAAACAAAATAATCAAATCAACTCTGAAATTGGAACAATTTAAGTCACTTACACCATCTGCCTCATCTTCCCAATCCTAATGAAAATGGAAATTAACATGAATCCGATGCAGACAAGACTGATGAAGGAGATTTTGGCCAAACGTGAAATGTCGCGATAAAGACATAATGGGATCGTGATTAATAAGGTCGCCACTAAAACAATAACTTCCCTCGTTGCTAAAAGGGAATCGTGCTCACAGCCGGAAAGTCTCACGATCACCTTTGTAACCGTATCTCCCACAACCACATTGTAAGATACCATAGCTGAAAAGGAACATGTGTTCAATTAATCAACAGAAATTAAACAGATTTTACGCTTGAATCCATTGAAATTCACTCCAATTATACAGGGTGGTCATTTGAAACCTAAATAACTTCAGTTTGATGCGATGTATAAAAATTGAAATTCTGGGGCATTTTTAAATAGATCCTAATAACGGAATTAGAAAAGTATTAAAGACAGTAAATATTTCAAATCTCTCAGTTTAAAAAGTACTAAAAATAAACAAATGTCAACCCTATAAAAGATGCATCTAGTTCATGAACATGATGAAGACGATTTCGATAGAGGGATTTAATTTTGTGAACGAAATCCCGTATTTGTTCGCAATATTTGCTTTAGTGATGAATGTACATTTTATTTAAACGGTTTTGTCAACAGGCATTACACTCATTATTTACTAAAATTCAGGCGCAGTTTTCTCAAAAAATCAATGTTGGGCTGGAATTTTCGGAGGTGCTATAATAGGACTAATATTTATGGAAGAAAATTTAAATGGAGAACAATATTTAGACATCCTTGATCCTCTTATAACAGAAAATGTAGAAAATCACCATAATGAGGAAGAAAACTTGTTACTTGACGAAGAAAATTTATATTTTGAACAAGACGAAACACCACTGCACTATGCTTTATTACCGGTAAATAACCGATTTGGAGGAAGATGAATCGGACGAAGAGGTCTTATTGAATGGCCAGCACAGTCTCCCGATCTGTCGCCATTGGATTTTTTCTTTGGGGACACTTACAAAACAATTGTATTCAAAACACTACCTGAAAGTATTCAAGACATGAGAAATAGGATAAATGATGGCGGTCGAAACATCTCGAAAAACATTTGCACAAGTTTGAAAATAGACCATAATGTGCAAAAAAGTGATGTAAATTTTGAACATTTAATACAATTTCAATAATAATGTATAATTATTTATTTTTTATTAATAAAATTGATTAAATAAAATTAATCTTTGAAATAAATTTAAAAAAATATATATTCTTTTTAAAATATTTAATGAGCCAAAACGTTTTTTGCAATAAAAAATCAATCTTTTTAGAAAATATTTAATGAGCCAGAACGTTTTATCTTAATGTCAAGATTATCTTGACGGAAACGTTCTGGCTCATTAAATATTTTTTAAATAGAGTGATTTGATTTTTTTATTTTTAAAACCCAATATTAAAAAAATACTTTCTAAAGTTATTTTTTTGAATTTTTGATTTTACTACGTTAATAAAACTTATTGAGTCAATTTGTTTAAGACGCCTCAAGCCTCAATACCAAATGCGTTTTTCTCATATAAACAAACCGTTCTTTTCTTTATATTTTTTATATTAGCAAACAATTTACAAAAAAAGGACCGTCCGTAGCGAACTAATATTATCAGTAATGTGCTATTATAAAAAATTGTTTATATTTTTTTATACAAATCACAAAAAACATGTTTTATATTTTTTATACAAATCACCAAAAAACATGTTTTGTACCAAAAAATATAAACAATTTTTTATAATGACACATTACTTATAATATTAGTTATGTAAAGACGCTCCTTTTTTGTAAATATTTGCTTATATACATAATATATTTACTTATATACATAAATATTATAATGTAAAGAACGGTTTGTTTACATTGAAAAAACGCATTAGGTGTTGAAGAGTCTTTAATTTTTTATTATCTTCTTTGAAAAGCTAAAATTTGATTAATTTCTCTAATAACAAATTTTTGATTATAAGTTGTCATCAAGCAGGACAATTTAAGACTTTTTGGCGGCCTGATCTAAAAAAATATGAGGCCCTACTGTAAAAATAAAATGGTACTACATTGCACCAATAAATTATCGCACCACCTGGTAATGTTGTCGTTATAATTTCCAAAAAAAATTTTTATAATAAGAATAAATGTAAATTCAACTAAATGGTTTTAATATCGCGAATTTCCACTCCTACATTGAGTAACACTCCTACATCGACTCTGCGTTATCTTATAAGTGACGCTATATCATTTTTGATCGATATTAGACCAAATTTATCGAAACCTTTTCCTAGATCTACTAAATTAGCTGGTTGGTGATTTAGAGCTCCTAAACGTCTGCCCAACATTTTGACGTACAAGAACCTTATTTTCGCTCTGTTTATACATATACCAAACATCGGGGTTAGAAACTGGACCAAATTTAATCGACAAAAAAACCAAAAAAGTATGTTCCAGATTTTTTAGTTTTAGAGCTATAGCCTTTTGAAGTTTAGGTCACGGATTTTTATCACAAATCACAAAATCGCTAATTACATCTTAACCAATGTGTGTAGGGATAAAAAAATTATCAATTAAAAACTAAAACCATCCTCTTTCAATAGGCAATAACAGTCGAAAAAAATTAATTACTAAAATGTTGAAAAAAAAAATCAAAAAGTGAAAAAAAAAACTTAATATTTTTTCAGTATTCTTAAATTTTCTCCTAGATAAGACCGATTACGGTTGTGTTTCTTTAATTTTCTAAAACTTGTTCATATTCTCAACACACCAGAGAAAATTTTGAAATCGTAGCTCTTTTCTTTCACTTAGTAAAGCCTTCTGAAGTTACTTCTATCAGAAGTAGTTCTGAGCATAGTTTGTAAAATAGGCTAAAAGCGGTATATCATGAGGGGTGCATAGTTTGCCAATTAGGCAATAAGGGATACCTGATAGAATTCTAATATTTTTTAATAGTTTCACGTCAGTCCACCTGCCGATGCGATGGTAACAGACTGTCCTCATAATACTTCTTCTAGGAGTATCTTCAGAAGGCTGTAGTAAGAGAAGAAAAAGAGCATTTTCCTTGACTTGTTGTAGAACTTTCAGAAAGTTAAAAAAAATAGAACCTTAATGGGTCTTATCTTAAAAAAATTTCAAAAACTGAAAAAAAATATTTATTTTATCTTGTTTTTTCTTTGCGATTTTTTATTCAACATTATATCAACCATTTCTGTATTACTGTTGTTAACAATTGAAAGAGGATGGTTTCAGCTATCTAGTAATGATTTTCTTTTACTTCTACATATATTTGTTAAAAATAAATTAGCGAGTTAGTGATTTTTGACGAAAATTGGTGACCTAAAGTTGCTGTAGCTCCATAACTAAAAAAGATAGACCCTTAATTTTTTCGTTTTTTGTCGACTAAATTTTCTCTAGTTTCTAACCCTGACGTTTGGTGAACCACGAACGGAACACCCTGTAGATACTATGTGGGTATCCAATCATATAATTTAAAAAAATATTCTTAAAAATAAAAAAAATTAAAAGATTAAAAAATATTTTTTTTGAAAATACAGGGTGTCCCAAAAAGAAGTACTCAGAAGAAAATCCTATAAAGTAGACGAGATTTCATCCACAAAAAACCCAATAGTCAGGGTCGGAACAGCCCAGTTTTTTTGACGGGGCTTGTTCCCACAGAAAATGTTGTTAAGTCGAAATTCTGTAATAGGTCATAAACTTATTTAATTTAAATGACTAAAAATGTAAAGTAAAGCTAATTAATTACTCTTTGGCTTGAGGTTATAATAACATCACCAACAAATTTTGATAGAATTAGTATTCAAAGATATGGGCGATGAAAAAAAATGAATTTTCATTATTTTTTTGAAAAAAGCTTTTTTGACTTTAAATGATTTTTTTTAACTTCAAGTCAAAGCGGCATTAATTAGCTTTTTACTTTACAATTTTTTTCATTTAAATTGACCAAGTAAATTAAGAACTATACCAGAATTTCGAATTAACGACATTTTCTGTGAGCACAAAATTTAAAGACCCGTAAAAAAAACTTGGCTGTTTCGACCCTGATTATTGGGTTTTTTGTCCAAAAATCGCCTTTACTTTCAAGGATTTTCTTCTGAGCACTTCATTTTAGAACACCCTGTATAGCTAAATGAACATCTAGATAGAATAGTATAACATGGATTTCACTTTTTTATTTGATCATTTTTGCAAATTTGATCATATAAAAATATCATTTTTTTTTTCTTTTTGAAATTTATATAATTCGATACCCACCTAATATCTAAAAACAGGGTCAGTAATAAAATTTTTATAAGTCAAAATTTTCCTATCGAAACACTTTTCATAAACTAAATTTTTTTTTCGCATTCCCGGCTCTAAGTCAAAGACGTACCGCCCCACACTATCACCAATGGGCCTTCTCCAGGTGAAACGGATTTTAATAATTTATTCGTCACGGATAGGCCTTTTGGAAATAATTACATGGGCAAATTATTTTTTCAATTGGATCAATATATTTTTATTTTATTTTAAATTTTGGATTCGTGACGTCACAACTTCTATTTTGCCCGGCAGCATTGTAATATTTTACGAGCATTCAGGATCGGCACCGCAGCTTATTTGCGACGTCATTTTAAACACAATAAAAACTCGATTCGTAATAGTTAATAAAACCGACGGAGCCGACATCACCCGGCGAAACCTACCACAGAATACCAATACTATAGACAACCTGCAGCGCTGTCAGATGTAAAAAGAGAAGTTGTCAGAGAAATTAAATTTTTTTACTTTTATAAAAAAGATATCAAAAAACTGATTGAATATAAGTGTTCAGTTAGGCTTGATCTTTATAATAAAACTAAAATTAAAAAAAAACGGGGAAAGGCCCATTCTCCTCCAAATAAATAAAATAAGCAGAGCGTTCATTTGGATGTCTGAATACTCTTAGGCGAGGATCACAGTTATTTAGGCAAAATCTAGACTTGTCCGTTAATAAAACTTGCTCCCAGTCTATTCCTCCATTCAGCGTAATCAGTAGCAAAAGTAGGCTTAGCTTCACGATGAGTTAGGGTCAAAACTGCACCTGTTGCAGGAATCCGAGGTCTTATATTTTGCTCATAAAATCTTTTTGTCACTGTTTCAATGCTTACATGGACATTGTGGTCATTTAAAAGCTGTCGCTATACGCTTCTATTGTGGTGGTGAACGATCTCTCAATGTTCTCAAACACAAAAACTGTGTAGGGGTTGTAGCATGATGTCTATTTTTCCCAAGGCGTCTGGTAAAATTATTTCTTTCAGTAAAACGTTGGACAACTCTGGATAACGTTGAATGAGCAATTCCTTGTCGAAGAGCTGTTAAAGCGCGTTAAAACGTCTGGTTTCTCCACCATGTCTTGAGACCAAACGAAATCTTAAGCTGCATCTCAAGACCCAGTTTACTTGGTTGCACCACGCCGAAATCTCGTAGTATTCGCGTCAAGCAGAGCTTATACATAATTTTAAATTAAACGATAATCACAAGTTACAATTACAAAATGTTTACTATTTACAAATCGAAGGTATTGTTATATTAGACCTAGTAACTAGTTGAACGTTGAACACCTGATTTTAGAAACAGAGGCTGAGAGTGTAGCATTCGCGGCGGTGTTGCCAAATCTATTCGGACTTTAGCCAAGACGTCGTGAATAAAGCCATGGCGCACGCTCGATGTAAGCTGAGCTTGAATCTGAGCTGAGCTTGGTGAACCTGCGTCTAAAGGTATGTTGGAGAAACTGGGCGTTAGTCTCTGCTTAAGATATTAACAAAATATTAAATACTCTTATTTCTTGGAGGAGTGTAGCATTTTGGCAAATCTTAAATATACATATATTACCTAAGAAGCCAAAAAGGGAGCCTGGTACCCAGGGGCTGTATCCCTCTCAGATAAATAGTTAAAAGATTTTAAAATTAAATATATCACTGTATTTTGCTCTGAAAATCCTTTACAAGTGTGGTGGTGCAATTTAAAGTTTTTAAGTGGCAAAATGAATGACAATTGGGGCAAACTTTTGTACGCCATTAAGATCCCCTCTCCTAAAGAAAACTAACCTATTTTACCAAATTCTTGTACATCTCATTAAACTAAAGTTATTTAAGATGGAACGTTTTCAAATGATAAATGATAATCCTGTATAAAGTGGGATTAAAAATAATATATGTAGTCTTGCAATAATATAGAAGTAAAAAGATAGTAATGATTATAAAACGAATAAAAATAATTGCCTGAATTCTCGTAGATAAAGCTCAAACGTGTCTTTAAGCCTCTAAAATCGTTCTCTCTAGGGCCACTTCGTGGCAGGATTTGCCAATACGAATAGTCCTCCTTTTTTTAATGATCCAGTAGAGAATTGTTTTTGGAAATAAAGATAAAAGTTATTCACGTAAAACGAGTTTATTTTGCAATAAACACACTTTTCCTTACGAGGAGAAACATTCTATCAACGGAAATACGAGTACATGCATATTTTATAGCAGGAAATCCATGAATTTTTAAAAATCATCTTATAAATTCAACGCTGAAATGTGCACAAACCAACTGAGTTATTTATATTATTCCCAGTATAACAATTCATTTTTTGTCGAAATAATAAAATAAATCACTCCACTTTAATAGGAAAATTTTTATGATGTTTTCTTGAAAATAAAACGCCAATTTTATAAAACGGATCCAAGAAGTTATAATAGGAATTCAAATTGTATTTTGGAAAAGTTAAAATAAAGCTACTCCTACTATAATACGATTTTTTTGGTGTAAATATTATATTTGTTCAAATCTCGGCAATTTTTCTCCAACATAACGATGTAAGTTACCCAACTTTAATGTATTTGAACTTCCAAAAGTTGTAAATAAACCTGGTTGACATGACTTTGAGGTTTTGTTTAAAACTTTCCAAGTTGCTTACACAATTTTCTTTAACGTTTATGGGATAAGGAAACTAATTTTCTTAAATAAGCTTCAAAAATAAACCTGTTAGTGTTCATAAAATTTTACCACTTTTTTATTACCTGTTTAATCTATTAAATAAATCAATTACTGTTTCTACATTCAATTATCATCCGTTAGTGAAGTAAATGTACATGTAATTATCCAAAATTTCATTTTAAAAAGTGTTGAAAAGTTTTAAACAATTTTTCCGTTTAATTCAATTATTCTGGATGAAGTCCCCATGGAGGAAAATTTGAAACAAGAATGATAATAAAAAAGGAATTACGGCTGTAAAAGCTTTTATCGTTTTCGCCGGAATTATTTCGCAATAAAAAATGATAATAAAATATGATGAAAATTTAAATTTTACATTTGGGATGATTTGAGAGATAACAAGGATTTTAACAATGAGTATCTCTAAAAAAGAAAAATCTGCACATTATCAGATTTTCCTTACTTATTTTTTTCTCCCAAATATAAAATTAGTACTCAATGAGATTTACCGTTAAATCGTTGATTATTTATAAGCAATTTTTTTTAAATTTTCTATTTTTTTTATTTATTACTTACCTAAAAAAGGATAAATGAATTGAAGAAGACTTAAAAAAATATACCCAGGTCTGCCAAAAGCAGCTTCCATTATTCCTTGGTAGGTAAATTTTCCTGATAAATGTGCGCTTCTCACCATTAAAATTAGGGAATAATCAGTGAGGTATGCCACCACCACCAATAAAACTAAACCAACCCCAATACCAGCTTCATGTAAAGCCAATGGAATCCCTAAAAATTAAAAAAATCTCAACTAGATTTTTTTATATAATAAAAGGTATTATTAAATTATTAGTCATGAAAAAGTAGCTTTTTATTTCGTGATTAATTTTCTTATAAATTATAAAAAAATACAAAATTATATAGATTAAAGGCTGATAATGGATTACCGTTTAATTAACACGGTGTTAGAAAGTATCTTCGCAGGATTAACACATTTGAATGGAATTTTAAATAGGGATTGGAAAAATCGCGTATGACTGATCAGGATATTGGTACTCGGAATCTACTCATCATTCCGGATTATGCAGGTCTCTGTGAACTTTTTCATCCTACCTTTATCATTACTAATCACTTTACAAATTCCATTATTAATTAGTAAAATAAAAAATAATAATGTGTAAGCTGGATTTATTGGAAAAATCCTCAAATAGAGTTTTTAAAACAAAAATTTAAAAAGTCAGTTTTAATTTAATTTTGTTACCTATAACTCCGCTCCCTAGGACGGAATTAATGAAATTAAAGCTGGCGTATGGCAGGGTTGATGTATTATCTGTTTCATCCTAGAAAAAATATAAATATAAACAAAAAAATATTTCAAATAAGTTAAATAAGCCCACAATATTCGTTTACTTTAAATTATCAGAGGTCACCAAAAATCTATCTTTTTTGTGTACCATGAAAACTTTTAACTAATTAAGTTAGTACAGTATACTTGATATCAAAATATTTTGGATACGAATTTTATTGTAATTAATATGATTTTTTATTAGCTTTTACAAAAATGCAGTTTTTATAAATGAAAATGAAAAATTAAATATTGCCACGCCCGCGCAAATAACTCATAAATGGCTTAACATTTTTATACCAAATTTTAGTAGCACTTAAAAATATTTATAATAATGATCTTCATTTTGACGGAATAAAGAAATATTAACAGTAAGTGTATTTTTTAAAGCCCTTAAAGTACTCCCACTCTACATTAAAGTTATTCAATAACCAATTAAAGTATGATGTTGATGCAAAATGAAGATCTGAAGGCATTAAATATGAATCGATTGGTACCATAAACATGTCAAAGAAAAATTTCTTTAATTAGTTATTCGTGCGGTACGAAACGTTGTTTTGGAACAAAAGTTGCCCAATTTAAACGTAGCAACAAAAAAAATCATAAACATAAATAATATGTACAATAGTTTTCAATTACTATGTAAAACTGTGTATATTGTTGTTATTATTTATTTAAATTGGCTATTTAGTTTATAAATCGGTACGTGGCGCGAGTAACATAAATGACCCTTAAGATTCTCTTCAGTATTTTGCTTCAGGGACATCCCATTTTCGGCTTTGGGCTCCACTTACGCTGGTATCGTTTTTCTATTGTAGAAAGATCCTGGAATAATCTTTCAGCATGCTTATCACTAACGGCGCCAAAATCTTTAGGAAGTCCAATTGAGAATGAAGGAAATGTATTTTTAAGGACATATTACAAAGTAAAACCTTATAAGTGGTTAAAAGCTTCTGGATAATACTTTTATCGTTAGTTCATCGGTGATTTCCGAGAAAATTTGAGGTCACTTCCATGAAAGATTCCCAAGCTGGTTTTTCCAGATCACCAAGTTTTTCATCCCTCATCAATTACCTGATTTGTGCACCAACAAATATTCCCTCATTAATCTTGGCATCACTGGTTTTGGGAAATTTATTATCTTTCAAGTATAAAAATTCAATACGATCCCTATCCATAAGGTCAAATTTTATATGTAGATGAGGTGGTTAGAATATATCTTCTCGTTGTACTAGTGTGGAGCATTTTTTAAATTTTCTGTCCTGAAGTAAGAGATTCTCTTTTGGGCCAATATTTCTTAACATGATGATTTTTACTGTCCCTTGCTGTCCCATTCACAAATAAAACAACATCATTTTGTATATCCAAGCTGTAATTCTAAGAGAAGCGCAATAACTTAAAAATCACTACAAATTTCCCATTTGTATTCATCATATTCATCAATCTTTTCCAAAAGAAATTTTATATTTTCATATTAGCAGAATGAGGGAAGTTCAATTCCGTTATCTAAAAGAACAGCATATACTGTTTTGTATTCTATATCCAACGCATTTATAATGCTAGAAACATTATTACAAAACACCAGATTACTTGAAATGGTTATCGACCAAAAATTGATAGTATGTAGGAGTTATTGGCTATTACGACACATTGAAAAACTGTTTAAATTTAAACTATATTCTTCCAGCAACGTTTCGGTCATCTTAGTGACCTTTTCAAGCCTAAAAACCCGTTTTAATGTTTACATAAATCTCTTTGTCATAATACAAACTCGGAATTATTAACCAGGTAAATCCAGAGAACTTTTTATGCACCAAAAAAGAAGCAATAAGTATTCCCAACAATTGCAAAATTGCAGCAGAATTTTCCAATAAAAGAAAAAAGTTCCTAAAAAACACTTTGAAGAATTTTCTGAGGATTTTAGATATAATGACTATTATGAACATTATTTTAAGATAAATGTGTTTTTGAAGGTTCTTGGTAGTATTTGCAATAAATTACAACACCGATATGAAGACATGAACAACATCTGTAATTATTTTGATTTCTTAAATCCCTCCAAACTACTTTATCAGAAAATACATTGTTGTCTTATAGTACCAACATTTACAAAAAATGAATATTTATTTATTTAGTTCAACGGGAGTGTCTTAATTACAAAAACAGAATACTAATACTATTATTAACATATAATAATAAGTAAATAATCAAGAACAAAGTAAAGCATTTAGAAATGATAGTAAACAAACAAAAACACTGAAATTGCCTATAATATAGGCACCACCAACAGAGCAACTAAAGTTTACTTTGTAATATTTTTTTAAAAGGACTGGGTGTTTCTAAAATATACGTCAATACTAAAGCGTTAATTCGTGTTATTAGCCAATTTCATTATTCTAGATATGGTGCTATTAGAGCCGTAGTTTGTTATGTGTAAAGGTAATCTAAAAAATGAAGAAGTTCTTGCCATTGGAGGAAATCAAAACATTAACTTTTCTATATCTACAGGGTGTCCAGAAATTAAGCGGCCAAACTTTAGGAGGCGATTCTACAACCTACAACTAATTTTAAGAAAAAACTTCCTATAAACATGTGTCCGATTTCGCTTCCTAAGGGAGCTACAGCCCTTTAACTATTGAAAAATTTCAAAAAATTTCAGAGCTTTCAAAAAATATGAAAAAAATGGAATTTTCCGGCGAAAACTGTACCGCTGATAAATGATAGTCCTAAACACGATTGAACAAAGTTTTGTAAAAATATTTATAAAAATAAAAAAGTTATTAAGTTTCTTCGAACTAAAGTCCCAAAAAAGCTGAAAAAAATACAAAATAATTCAAGAAATCTACGATTTTCTCAAGTTTTTCTTGGAATTTTCCGGCAAAAATCGTACCAGTGATAAATAATAGTACAACACACGATTGTACAAAATTTTGGAAAAATATTTATAAAAATAAAAAAGTAAGTAAGTGCGGAAAGAATATTTTCGAAATTAATTTTTTTTTAAATTATGATTTAAGAAATGTGCAAACAGAAGAGAGACTGAGTAATTTAGCCCTTTTGGCAATTGAAGCCGAAGAGGCATCGAAATTACATTTAAAAGAATAAGCAATTCTCGATTTTAGGAAAGAGCTCTCCCTCTGTCGGCGAATTTGTGAAACTGTCACGCTAGTATAAAACGTCAGTAGTAACTTTGCTCATTTTCAATAAATATCTTTATCCTTTATTTGCACATAGAAACATGTAGAATCAATACTGACTTCGATAGTTCATTAATTTGCCACAGAGGGCCAACAGCGCCATCTATTGGTAGTTAAAAATTCCCAATAGGTTTATTTGCTAATTTGAAAGCTAGGAGGAAATGTTTTTAGATTGTTACGTTTTACCTTTTACCATAGGTATATTTTGCATTTATATTTGTCCGTATTTTTGTTATATCTACTAATATTATTTTTTTTTATTTTGGCTGTTGTATTTTTATCATGAACATCACATTAAATCTTTGTGCTCTTCAATATTTTTGGTATTTACCAAGTGAATTATTAACCATTATTAAAAACGTTTGCATTTGAGTTGTGTTATACCAGTGTATACTTAAAAATTATTGAAAATTTGAAAGATTTGCCTTACGTGTACTTCCAAATATAGCAGCCCAATATAGGCGGGGGTCCATCAATATATTTCAAAGTGAAAGTTTCCCAACGATTGGTAATCCATTATGGAGTGTAGAAACGACTTAATAAAACACCAAACTTTATTTTGTTACAAATCTTTAATTAGTCTAATGCATTTCGAGGATTTTTTGTGCTTCAACTTCAGAGTTCTTAAATAAAAATTTGAACTCATTGAGTTTTTGAAAAATTTTTATAAGAATTTTGGAAGAAGCAGTTTCATTCTCCGAAAACCATGGTCGCAAAATTATGGTGAAAATTAAGATTGATCTTCCATTTCCATGAAGATGGCGGACTAAGCAGTACCCACTTTACAATACGCAAAAACATGTGGTTTCAAATGTGGTTTAACATCTTTCAAAGATGTTAAAAATCGGGTTTTAAATGGTTTCAAATCAGTGGCGGATTATCGCACAGGCGCAGGAGGCGCTCACCTAATTGAACCTGCCTCAAAAAAAACTAAAGAAAAATATGCAGTCACATTAACCATAAACCCAATCAACGAATTATAAAATTCGGCTTTCCTTTCTACACCTTTTCCAATTTTATTTCAGAAAGCATCAATTGTATTTCAGATTAATCAATTTAATTTCACAAAGTATCAATTATATTTCAGAATAGTCAATTCAATTTCAGAAATCATCAATTGTAATTAAGAAAAGATCAATTGTATTTCAGAAAGCATCAACTGTATTTCAGAAAAATTATTTAATTTTAGAAAAGGCCTTTTGTAAAATATTGAGGTAGATTGGCAGATTATTTCAGTTGGATTTAATATTGATGAATAAGGACCTAAGCCTGGTGTTACATGTGTAATGTTAATTTCCAAAACACATTTTTGTGTGTTGTTGTGGTTCACGTGCACAATCACCGCCTAAAACTCTTGACTTCCTCATTTTATTTATAATTGGTTATCTCCGAAATTAAATTGATTTTTCTGAAATACAGTTGATGCTTTCTGAAATGCAATTGATCTTTTCTGAAATATAATTGACTTTTCTGAAATATAATTGATACTTTCTGAAATTGAATAGATTATTCTGAAATACAATTGATGCTTTCTTAAATACCATTGACTATTCTGAAATCTAATTAAAAACAGATTCTCTTTCTTTAAATTTTTGAGACTGGCCTTCTAAAAATTTCTCGGTTTGAACGAACCAGTTCTACATATAGAGGGTGTTCCAAAAAGAAGTGCTCAGAAGAAAATCTTAGAAAATATACCATATTTCAAGGAAAAGAAAACTATTAGTCAGGGTGGTTCCAACCCAGTCCAGTTTATTTAATAAATATGACCGAAAATATAAAAAAAATTCTCATTAATTTTTTTAAAGAAGAACCAAATAGTTTATGAGCTATATCAGAATTTTAAATTAACAACATTTTCTGTAGAAACAAAATTCAAACATCCGTCAAAAAACGGGGCTTTTACAACCCTGATTATTGGGTGCTTTTTCCGCAAAATCTCGTCTACTTTCTAGGATTTACTTCTGATGAGCACTTCTTTTTGGGACACCCTGTAGAATTTTGTTTCTTCTTTATTTTTAACTATTGGGTATTTTTCTTAAACGTTCATTTAATACCATGATATTTTTTGAAAAAGGGAATACAGAGTTGTGTTTCCAAGATGTCTGGAAATTCTTCACCTTGCCATTTTGTTTTTAAATTTCGCCTACTGCAATATATCAGGAGCTTCCTTCACAATAATGTCTAACGTCACAAACTCAAATTTTGCATCTTTAAGTAAGTTTTCCTTAAACTAACCCCTGAAATGTCTGAAACTGATATCAACTGAAAAGGTCATCTTATTTTATTTCTAAAAAATAGCGGCCTCAAGATGGCTTAATCCGCCACTGTTTCAAATGTTGTTTATTGTTTAAAATGTAAAAGGTTTTATTAAGTCGTTTCTACACTCCATATGATCCATCAATATTGGGAATTTTCAGATTCCGCTCGCCCTCTGGTGTCAAAATATGAACTTCGATATTCGATACTTACGTTTTTGATTTAACGGATCGGTACATGTTTTTGAGATTTACTGAAGCTTTAAATGATAAATCTATTTGTGTTTTTTTGAATACGTATTTATAAGGTACAAGAATGTATTTTAAACACAATTTTTGACAATGACAAGTACCGAATATCCTCCACTTATAGCGCCATCTATACGTAGTTAAAATTCCCAATAGTTTTGGGTACGGGTCCAAAAATGGTCCAAAATTTGAAGATACGCCACTGATCAAGTCAACAAATTTCACCTCTCATTTTGGATGTTCAAAATTGATGATTATAATTTAAAATTTCACCTCTCCTGTTGGATAACAAAACATTGTTTTACGAAGTTGTTCCACATATTATTGAGGAATAAAGTCTAAATACTAAACTGTTTTTCAATGTGTCCTAATAGCCAATAACTCCTACATAAAATACCAGATTAAGAATCTTTTTAGCTGTTTGTATCGTTGCGGAAAGTAACATATTTTTATTCTTGGTTGTAACAAATTCCTTATCCCCATCCCAAAAGTTCTCCCTGCTACTTGGACAAATTTAAATCACGAACCAAATTATTGAGCTCTTTTTGAGATAGTAGATGTGGCCCGTTAGATGAGGAATCTTCTTGAAAATCAGGATCAAACATTATTTCATCTTCTTCTTCTCATTCAACAGACACATTAGAGCTTTGAGTTGGTTCTGGTTTAAGTAGTATAATTCCTCGCTGCGCGGAATAAGATTTTTATCAAATCAGGATACTTAACTTTTTTTTAGTTTTTATTGTAATACCTTTTGTAAGGCAAAAATAGCAATAATGAATGGTCTGTGGGTTCTATCCAACCCATAGGAATTCCGAAATGTATAGATCTAGATCTTTTTGCCCATCCATTAAGAAACCTCACACAAGTAATAAAACAGATTTGAGGAACCCACACTTTTTCTTGGTGCCTCACAGTTACAAAACCTGCCATGATAATTTTAACACTTTCTGGACATTACTCAAGAATTACTTAACTGGTCAATCATAATAAACAACCATTCACTATAAATATTAAAAACTTTTTCACTGAACAAATCTACGACTTGCTCCGCTTTCTTAGGAAGATAGCCGGTGTATTCGGTAGAATCTTGTATTTTGGATCATAAAAAGAATCTTTCGAAAGATTTTTTTAATTTTATTTTTGGGGTGCAATGTACAATATTCAGGCTATAATTTTTTGCAATTTTTTGCGCGTATTTTACTATTTTCTTTAAAAAGAAACCCTAAGAAAACTACAACTTATTTTCGATTTAGAACATTCTGGAATATCTACACGCCCAAAAGCTCTCACAACACACTACCGAAGGTATCGTATTCGATTCGTACACAATAAACCTTCCAGAAAGTTTAATTTAAAAAAAAACAAACACAATTTTACTGTAAGTTGTTGTAACAAAAAAACTCGACCCGATTGATTCAAAATAAATATGGTTTTATAATGAGGGTAGATTGATAATTCAAAATTAGTAAGCGCCTTTCTTGTTATAAAATTTTGTTGACCAGTGGAATGTGAAATTCATGGTTTAATTTTCTTCTTTTTTAAGATTATAATGTCTATAATTTATCTTGATGAAATTTAAAAGTAATTGCTTTTAAAAATTTCAAAACAAATTCTGATAAACCATTAATTTTGGTTAATGAAAAGTCATTTTTGTATAGAATTAACCTTTCAAAATAAAATTCAAAGCAAAATTTCTCCTTTATAATCAAGAACCTATTTAAATGCGCGTTTTTTAATCAAAAAATGTAGGAATAAAGCTACGCACTTCAACAATTGCAAAAAACAATTTGAATTTAAATAATGAACTTCGTTACCATTTTTCCTATTTCATTGTTGAAAACAACTCTGTAAAAATAAAGCAGGAAAAATCCAATCAGCATTTACTTACATTAATGAGTTGTTTCATGTCATCAAAAGCGTTTTCATTAGAGTCCACACTGCTACCCTGGAATAATAAGGAATACACGTTAATTAAATTAGAAGTGAGATGGCTGACTGACGTGGGTGGATTTATGAAACGAGTGCCGAGTGTGGGTATAATAATAATTTAATGGCCAACCCTTGCTGAGCGAATTATACCATAATTCATGTTTTAAATTGAACGAGATTTGCGAATGATGAATGACAAACAACTCCAGGGGTTCATTTCAAATACATTAGGTATTAAAAAAATCATAATCAAATAAAAAATTTGGGCAATTTTTTTTATAATTTTTTGGTAAAATAATTCCCATTTTTTGATCATATTTCTAATTATAAGAAAAAATCAGGTGAGTTTAAAACTTTTTTAAGTTTGAAATTTCCATATTATTAAAAAAATCTTTTATGTTCCCTGGAGGGTTAAAGCAATTTAGCACAACAGGTGTGATTCGTCGTGAAAAGCGCGGAAGTGATGAAGGCATGAATGGGCAACCTGTGAATGTGATTGCTTGTTAAGGGTCAAAGGGCCTACTCACCCTCTCATCAGCAAAACGGCCCCTATTTTCGAGGATGTAACTTTTTTCGCCGGCGACCGCTGCCATGGTGGTATGAAAGGACAAGCCGCACTGGATTCTAGAGCTGCTTTGGCCACCTCGTGCATGAATCTTGTGCAATGCGTCGGCACGCGCGGCGCTTTGGTGATGGGATGTTTCTATCCCTTATCCCTTCAGGAAAGACTAGCGACGCCTCCAAAGAGAAGGGCACACATATTATCGATTCGTGCGTGCGTCGAAAATACAAAAAAAAAAACGAAAAAGTCAGAAATTGCAGTTTAAATGTCAAAAATATCAAAGGTTACAGTTGGAGCTAAAATTATTTAAGTAGATGCAAATTCAATTTTCTAAAATCAATTCTTCTTTTTCACCAAAATAACCAATTTTAAATAATAAATTATAACTATCTCCAGTTTGCCGAATTTATTGATTAGGTATTTCCGCTCATAAATTCTTTTTTACGGTAAATTCTAAGTGGTAAAGGTTTATTAAATAAAAAACGAAATAATCTGAAATCTTTACTTTTTCACCCACAAAATTTCGTTGAAATTTGTATTCACGAATTACAATGGTTGTAAAAATTAAAATATTCGTGATATCTTTTTGCACCTAATACACTTATAAAATATGTGAAATTATTAAAATATTCTTAAATCTAATTAATAAAACTAGTGCAAAAAGATTTTTATTACAAGATTAAATATTTCATATTACAAGTACGAATAATTAAATCAATAAGCTAATTTGTGACCACTTTTAACTTGTAACTAAGCTAACTAAGTATTTATACACCTTGAATTATATATTTGGTCCACGAAAAGGGTTAATAACATAATAGCTGGTGATTTGCGATTATTACGTTCATTTAACGTATTACAAGTCTTTTATCCTTTCTTCTTCGGCTGATGACTAGGCTTCATTAAATAAATATTTAAGAAGAAATTAGTTTATTTAAATTTGTGTGTGAAAAACATTTTGAGGCAAATTCTTCTTAAATAAAAGGCATTTTGTAATAGTTGGTGTTTCTTTGTTAAATTATTTTAAAGAAGGGGTAAATAATTATGCTTAAATTTGAAAACAAATTTAGTCTTATTGCAATACCAGCCCGATTTTCTTCGGTTGCATACTGGGACAACGCCAGTTGT
This sequence comes from Stenus bimaculatus, assembly GCA_963971135.1. NCBI lineage: Eukaryota > Metazoa > Arthropoda > Insecta > Coleoptera > Staphylinidae > Stenus > Stenus bimaculatus. The sequence goes on from OZ020181.1 coordinate 48,996,722, forward strand.
ACAAGTAGTACTGCAAATTCCCATCTCCAACACCAAACTTCAAAGGCTCCAAAAATTGTTCGTTATCCATCAAATCAAGTGCATTAAATACATCAAATCGCAATTGCTTGGCTGATATCAGGGCATCAGTCATTAGAGGCAGCCAAGCAGTTTTCGAAGAAACGTTATAAAATGAATACGCAGCTTTTAGATTTTTATGGACAGGGTGATGCATCACAGTAGATGGCAAAGTGTAGTAACTCACGAAATCAGTTATTTTATTTTCAACCTCCACCACAAAACTGTCTACTATATTTGGACGAGGAATAAACCAATGCCCAAATTCTTCCACAGTAAACTTTGGTGCCAACTCAAATTTTTTTAAATACTGAAACAAATTTATTATTACATTCAAATTACTTTCATTAACTAATTAATTCAAATTACCTCACTGAGAAGTTTATGAGCAGCAGGCACATCTTTTGCAGTCATTTTGCGAAATCCTGGTGTCTTTGGTTCATCTGGTAACTTGTACAATTTTAGTGTTCTTTGCATAGTCATATTTTTTGAGAGGTGCGAAAAATTCACTTCAATCAATTTTTTAGGATTTAATGAACGATGCCAGTACCTTAAAAAATCATTAAAATTAATAATTTGCCAATTTCATCATTAGATATAAATAAAATTACTATTTGAAAGTTATTATTGTTGTTGTATAGGCAAAGTTTCTTTGAAAATTTATGTCTTTTTAAGTAACATTTTATTTTTGAAAATTTATATTTTACTTATTTGAATTGTTTTTTATAACTTTTATAAACGCCGCAAAGCGAATGTTTTTTGTAAAGGCGCGTCCACATCTGAGCACGTATGCGAACGAGGCAATGCTTTTTTCCTATCTGTTTTTGCGTCGCAACAGATAGGAGAAAATGCCTCGGTTGGCCGCGTTCGCCTACGTGCTCAAATATGGACGCGCCTTAAAGCGCCTGTTTTACTGCTGGCGTATGACTATTTGGTTTGACTTACAAAAACAAAAAAAAAGAAATTAGTAGCCAGAAGTTTCTTCTGTATACCAAAAAAAGAAATTCTAAAAAAGTTCCATTGGAAAAAAAATTATGACCAAAACCGCAAATAATAAACGAATTTCAAAATCAAGCGCTCAAATTTGCCGGCTATCGTGTTAAACATTTTGAACATTTTTTGAAGGTAGCCAAAAAAACTTTGGGGTGTAAGGGGTGAATGACTGTCCAAACTTCATCCAGTCTTAATTATTTTTCATTTTCAGAATCTATCTTTAAAATAATTCGAAAACAACTTATAATTTTTTTAAGCAGCTTGAAATTTTTGTCGCGAAACGGTTTTGATTTTTATTTATCAAAAAACTTACATAAGAGATAAGAAGATGAACACTCTGGGATGAAAATGAATTATGGGAGTTGATTTCACCAAAACGCGTCAAAAATAACGCTTTTTTAAAAGCGATTTAAAATAGTATATTAAATAAAAAACGAGTTTCATAAGTCGCATATTGTAGCACGCGTTCACTTTTAAAATACGAGTCGCGTAGCGACGAGTATTTTAATGAACAAGTGCTACTATCGACTTATGAAACGAGTTTTTTATACTATTTTTTCTATTTTGCGCCTTTTTATCTATTTAAAATAAAATATTATAGTTTTCAATTTTAGTAACTTTTTTGGTAGTTGGCAACTCTGTCAGGTTTGTCAAAGCATCAAATAACCTGTAAATCGCTTGGCAACTGCCACATTAAAATCAATAAACTTCAGTGCTACCAACTTGGAAAAATAAAATTTACTACTCAGTAACGCATCGATAGCAGTGCGGTACTGGCTAGTAACGCACTGCTGTCAGTGTGTTACTAGCGACTAGTAACGCACCAAAATAGAAAAAAACTGTTTTCGTATTTTACGAAATTCAAAAAATCCTGCGCGAGACATCTTAGAATTTTAAAAACTTCTTCAACCTTTAATTTGAAAATTTCTAGATATTAATTTCTCAACCCCTTCAAATAGAAAATGAGTGAACGTTAAACGCTGTAAAATGTATTTATTTTTTAGAGTTGTGAAGCAAAATTGAAAATTGTAGGCCACATCCACTGCATATCCTAACTCCTACCGGAGGACTAGCGCGTGGGACGCATGAGGCGGCAAGCACGTGGGCGGATAAAATTTACAAAAAATGCATAATTTATAATTTAAAACATGTGCTTCTAATAATTATTTTATATTTTCAAAAGAAATCTATGTATATGAAAAGGTACTACTTGAAAAAAGAAAACCTTTATTATTGGAAATTGATTCTTTTTCAAAATTTCGAGGCGAGTTTAAACATCACGCTAGGCGCTAGGGGGTATTCTTTAACTTCAAAATTGAAGGTTCCAGTAGTTTGGTGATTCAGGATATCCAATATCCAAAGATTAAAGGGCCTTAATTACCAAACGAATACAATTATTATTATTATATTCAGCATCCACTGAGTAGAGAACCTAAGGAATCTTCTCCTCAATCGTTTATTATTATTTAATAACGGTCTGCATCTTTGATTGCATTTCTATCAATGCCTTTAAAATTGGTGATTTTGGTTTATACGGTCAAAATGATATCTTCTTCTCCAGAAAAATAATTTATGAGTAACATGTTTTAAATACGAGTCATTTTAGTGGTACTTTATAGGAACAGAATTTTGGATTCTTTAAGTCGTATTTTTCAAAGAATCAAATTGCCTTATTCGTTGTGTTCTTTTTACCAAAATTTGACTAGTTTGCTCAAGCAAATCACTTTCTTCCCTTTATAGTTCTATAGGAGGAAATGAGACAGAATATATGATTTGCTCGACCAAAGTTGGTAAAAAGAACACAACCAAAATACTCGTCCTTCTGCCCTGATTAATCTCGTTTTAGTTCTTTCGAAACAAAAAAAAATTTGAATTTTGAAAAAAAAATCATCATAAACAATTCGCAATTTCGACAATTGTAGGGGGCGCCATTATCGCGTAATCAGCTGATTATTGGTGAGTACTTGTCACTGTTATTATTTAATTAAAATTTCACTAGTTAAAGTCATAAAATACTATAAATCCTTTTATTTGAAACGATAACTGCGAAAATACGTACAATCAGTGTACAACGTTAATGTAATATTACTGACAAGCACTAACCGATTTAGTTCAAAACTCTTCATGATCCAGAGGGAGCATGGAATTCCGAAACTGAGAATAGGCCAGTTCGTTTTGACTCATGTGGCGTCAAATTTTAAAATATGGATACGTTGTTTTGATTATTAATGTCTCATGACATTAGTGCTTGTGCCCACGTATTCGCGATTTCGGAGATCAGGTACGACCTCTGGTGGTCATCTGTAAAGCTAGAAGGAGTGTAATAAATAAAAACCTATTTAGGGCGCGTTCCAGTAATGAACACTAAAGCCCACGACCACGACCGCAAAATTTTCCCGTTCCACTAGCTCAAAAGGTCACCATTCAACAAACAACCACGGAAACCCACGAATAAATACGGTCGTTGTGAGCTTCTTGCGGTCGCCATCGATGCACGAAAGAAAAAATCGCGGGCTTATGTAGAACGATTTTGCGGTCGTCGTGGGCTTTAGTGTTCATTACTGGAACGCGCCCTTATGTGTGTTAACTTATAAATCAATTTTTTAGTTACAAAAACACACGGACTAACTATGTGTAACATACGCTCGGATTCGTAATTTAATTATCTTTCAGATGGAGTTAATAACTTTTATATGCAAGTCCGAAAACTTGTTTTATGACCCCTTTAATTAAAGAGTAACGCTCCGCCAAGTCATATTTTAAATTCAAATTTCATCATTCAAACCGTACGGACTAACTATCAGTAAGATACCGTCCTATTCGTATTTTAACTGTCTTTCAGTCGATGTTGATAACATTTTTATGCAATTTCGAACTCTTTTTATGACGTTTTTAATTAAAGCGTGAGAAAGAGTAACGCAGTTTTCAAGTCAAAGGACCTTATCGGGTTTTGGGAGCATTTTGTACAAGAATGAAACTTATGCCACATATAAATAAGAAATAAATATACAATAGTGTAAAATATTTCGCTCGTTAAAAGACCGCTTTCGCCAAAAAACGCAATTGAAATTAATTAATTTTTGCACAATTAGACAACGATGCTGGTGTTTTCCTCGGTGTTTCTAACAAACAAAGTAGTTTGGTTGCCTATGCCATTTATTTACTATGACTTATTGACTTTAATAGTATAAAAATTATACAAATAAATACATATTTGTTATGACTTGAATAGAAATTAATTTTTAAGTATTTATTTTATTCAAATAAACCTACAATTTAAGAATATATTTTTTATAATTAAACGATTTTTACACAGTTGTCGTTTTTTTGCAATTTTTAAAATATTTGATAAAAAATGACTTTTCCAGTTCCCTGGAGCTCTGAAACTTTTACTGTAAATTCAATGGCTATAGTTTTAATAGTTGTAATAAGATTTGTAATATTACGGAGTCAATTAAATATAAAATATCTTTTACAGGTAAGACTTTATTGCACAATCAGGCAACATTGAAATTATTACCTCTCAAACGAAACGTCCAAATTAAATGCACAATAATTATTAGTAAAAAGTAGAACCGATAAGGGACCTCGGTGGCGGCAAAGGGCTTGTAAATTCCTTCTATTTTTGTAGGACACATCCTCTGGCACTTCTAAGCACCTCCTATCAAGTAAGCAAGATACTATTTACGACATTCGGCAAGTTATTTCTCCTTTGCTAGAATGTTTCATTCCAGTATGTTACATGAGCGCGTACCGAATTTCTTTTTATGTGTACGCGCCGGTTTTAGCTGTTTTTATAAATAAACGTATGAACGCAAGCAATGTGTGCGCATGACAATAACACCCAATGTGGGAAACATTTCAATCCAGTGTGAGTCACAGTGAGTCAGTCGCCAGATACCTTTGTAAAGCGCGTACGAATTTGTTAGCCCGGGCATTACTTCTTGTTTGTAACAGTAACCATTGTCCTAAAGTGCCTTATAATAAAGGTCATTTATATCTACCATCAGGTTAATCCTTTTGACGATTGTATTCGATTATTAACATAGGTTCCACAAGGAAAACACTATTAGTTTTAACTGTCATTTGCTTTCAATTTAAACGTAAATGAAATGAAATTTATCTGACAGTACTTGTCAAAATTTGAATTTTAAAATCCGCTGTTGTCGTCTTAATAAATATTTTTTTAAATAATGTAAAATCTCATAAATGTATTTATAATTCATATTTATTGAAGAAATTGGAAATATAATTAATATTGGGGGTATTTTAGTTAATTTTTGTAGGTTTAACTTATTTTTCATGTTTGCCCAAAAACCCCTAGGAAAACGATAAGGTCCTTTTAATTGCAAATTTCATCATTAAAATAGCACGAACTAACTATGAGTTACATACACACTGATTCGTATTTTAATTGTCTTTCAGACGGTGCTATTAACTTTTTTATGCATTAGGGAAAAATGAGTTTTTGTGTAAATTATTAATACATTTTTTAGTTTACATCAAAAGAGAGCATTTTCTGTGTTATATGCCGTTTTATTTGTCATTAAGTACAATAGTACAATTTAGTGGTATAGTTTTTACTTTGTAATGTTTTTAAAATCCGTCTTAAAATAAGTTCCAAGGGAAGCAGTTTTGATGTTACTTTATTATGAATTTCTCCATAATTATAGTGGGACTAACTATGAATTTAATACCGTTGTATCACTCTTGAAATGATCTTTGCGAAGATACCATTTTCAATTGATTTGGATTTAATTTGAGAGAAAAATGAGCGATAAAACTTATTGCCGGAAAGTTATTGCTACCCTATTCCTCCATTTTTTTACAAAATTTATGTCAAAATAGCACCATCTATACGTAGTCGAAATTCCCAATAGCAATTTTCAAGATTATTTGCGACTTCGGAGGAGTATGTCAATTTATGAGTCCGCGAAATAATCGTACTGTTTGGTATGGCCCTGAACCCGTCCCTGAAAGAAACTAAAAAAATATACATATATTGGTTTCAGCTTCTTCTTTTATTATTGTATATAATTCAAAATTTAAAATTTAAAATATACTGGAAGACAGTTGTGTTTCTTTTTTTAATTAGTTAATTAAAAAAAGCAACATGAAAATCGGTGCTCCCCGTTCCCGTTTTAAAGAAGATAAAAAAACTTTTTTCTGCAACACCTTGTATAACTACATTTGTAAATTTTTACGTACAAAAAATTTCAAAAATAAACTTTTCGAGTCAGTAACCCCTTATCTATGGCAACATCCCGGCAAAATGTCAACCCCCTAAGCTCACCACAAAAAAATTGTCTGTGTAAGGGTGCCGCCTTAAATTTGCACGGGGGTGGTCAAGAGTATACAGGGTGTACAAAAAGATCGGCAACCCCCGTTTATTTTTGAAATGAAACATTTTTGAAAAATAATGTTTTAAATAAAAGTTGTACGATTCTTAGTGACGCAATGTCATGTTAGTGGAAATATTGCACATGACCTTGAACAGCAAGATGGAGGTCAGGCGATAATCACCTAAATTTTTTTAAATAGGGGTAACCCATATTTTATTATTATAGCTTACTTTCAGAGGTTTACAGAACATATTTTTTTATTTTTCTAAAGTAAATAGTTTGAAAGTTACAAGGGATTAAAGTTTCAATACATAAAGTTCGGCAAAGCCGCTTTATTTTGGAAATTAAGCATTTTACAGAAAAACGCTTTTTTGTAAACTTTGCTGTAACTTAACGCCGATGTAAAATAACATTTTCGGTGTTAAAATACATTGTACATCATTGTAATGTTATTATTTTGATTGATTATACATTAATGTGATATTATAATTTTGATTGATGTTATTTTAACACCGAAAATGTTATTTTACATAGCTGTTAAGATACAGTAAAGTTTAGAGTTTAGAGAATAACTTTTTTTGTCATCAGGGCGACTGTCAAATTTAACAGCGCTGTTACGGCTAACATTTTTTGTTCAGAATTACCCCATAAAAGTAGAAAATGAACGAGGGGTACCACACCATAAAAATACTTGTAAAAGACTTCCTTTTGTACTTCCGGGGATTTCCACGAACTTCCGCGTTATTTATGATACACGTGCTTGTTTCGTAAAAGTTCGGAAATTTTTTAAAACACGTGTATTTTTCGTAAGAAATCAATATCTCCCGAAATTTACTTGGGATTTCCTCGAACTTCCTGAAGACTTACAAACTGAGAGACCCCCTGTATGGGGTACGCGGTAAAATCGTTGAAAGTAAAAATGTCGAACGCAAAAGTGTCGAAACCCAAACGTGTCGAATCGAAAATCCGTAAAAACGTCGAACGCAAAAATGTCAAAACGCAAAAATGTCGAAACGGAAAAATGTCGAATCGGCGATCCGTAAACTCGCAGAACGTAAAATTGTCGAAACGTAAAAATGTCGAAACGCAAAAACGTCGACTGCAAAAATGTCGAATCTGTGATACGTAAACTCGCAGGACGCAAGATTGTCGAAACGTAAAAATTAATATATATTCATATTTTTAGTAATGTAGATACTAAACTAGGGGTCGGTTGCTCAGTTAGATTAAACTTTCTTATGTTTAAATTTCTCCTTAAATATGTAAATAATCAGTGGAACCAGAAACTAAAAATTTGGATTACTGTTTTTTATTATTAATAATTAAAGATTCCATAATCTTAAATATTGATCAACATTTTTGGGATTTTTTTAAATTCATATTCCGATAAGTATTCCTGGTTTCCAAATAATTTTTGTTGTTGCTTTAAATAATTAAAAATAGTAGCTTCTTCGGCAATATTTATTTAAAAAAACTATTAAAATGCCAATGTTTCAAAGTTATTTTATTAATATCTTCTATTTTTTTCGAAACATCGCACTTCTGTTTCCACAAAATTAAGTACAAAGGAATTGTCACACTTTCTGAAGTGTTTTAAAAATTTTAAGTATGTAACGCACGAAGCTTAAACTTCTTGCGTTTCGACGTTTTTGCATTCGACGATTTTACGTTTCGACAATTTTGCGTTCTGCGAGTTTACGGATCACCGATTCGACATTTTTGCGTTTCGACGTTTTTACGGATTTGCGATTCGGCAATTTAGCCGTTCGACACGTTTACGTTTCGACACTTTTATGTTCGACAATTTAGTGCGTCACCCCTGGAATTTTCTTAATTACTCAATTAATTGGCCCAGACAAGCAAAGTGACCAATACCATCGTTATTCAAATTAAAAATGCTGTCTCTGGACGTATAAATCGTTTCTCTGCGTTAATGATTAAAAAGTGTTTTCTTTGATTGACTTTCGCCGCATATTGGTTTGGAATTTGGCGTTCTAAAAGTTATTGCTGGCTAAAAGCGAATTAATTATGGACGGACAAGCAAAGTGTGACATACCATCGTAATCACAATTAAATTTCTGATCTTTTGGTGTAATTAACTTTTTTATGCAACAATACTGCGTTAATAAATTAGCGTTCAAACTTCATAAATATCGAAAAAAATATGTTTTTTGTTAATGACTCACTTAATTGGCCCGGACAAGCAAAGTGACCAATATCATCGTCATCTACATGAAAAATGCTATCCATAGACATATCAATTGTCTTTGTAGGTTAATATTTAAAAATTTGAAAATACGTGGTAGAGGTTTGATTGGGGTGCTATAAAACACTTAATCGGGACGGACAAGCAAAGTGGGTACCACCACTCTGTAGGGATTTAATTGTGCTTTAATTTGGTGTATTTATTTTTTTTTGTGAATTGATAAGGAAGGAAGTTATTTAGAAAAAACCTCTTATGGAGAATTACATGTAAAATACTTATTGCTAATATTTTCGGCGTGGTCTTATCAAAAAGGTGTTCTCAGACTTTTATCTTGGAATTTTCTCATCCATCATCCTACAAAATTTCAACATTCTGCGCAAAAAACCTTTGCCTTCCTTTTGGGTTTAGTTTTGATGACCATAGAGATTTGCAAAAAGTTTAGATTGTAAATTGTAAAAACATGATAAAAGACAATTAAAAGATTGTAAAACTTGGTACAAAGTCTTTCTATACAAAAGCATTGATAAAAATAATTTATTATTGTAAACAAAAAAGTCCAAACTGCATTTTTAAAAGCATTATAACGAAATTAAAATTGATCAAAATAAAACAATGATTATCTCCGTAAATTAGTAATAAATTATTCACATAATTAAGATAAACTATTTTTATTGCATCTCAGCCTTTGACTGATAATAAACTGCAAATAAAAATAGAAAGATTGGCTAATCCCTAAATAAAAATTAAGCTTTACATTGTATCTTACCTACAAGTTCCTACAGGTTTTGGTAAAACGACCCCAGCCGTATAAACGGCTTGAAAACATCCTGTAAGATGCACCCGTCTAGTAATCTCCCTAATAAGCACAGGAGCGACACGTTTCGACCTCAATTTTTTATGTACGCACAGAAAATTAATTTCAACCATGTGCTGGGTTTTCTTGTAAATATTTAAAGTCGCTGGTATTGCTGAAATAAATCCGACTAGCCTTCCACTCTTAACAACTCGAACCCCACAATGCCACTCCTTTTTCCACCCAGGAGGCTGCAAAGCCCACTTCAAAAATTCCGGTTGATAGTCAAAACGAAACATGCAGTCATCATCTTCAACGTAATTCTCATTTAATAGCGTATAAAGTTCTTTTAGCACTAAAGGCTCGTCGAGATTAAGGGTATCCCATTGAAACCCTTCGGGTAAACTGTAAGGTTCAGCACGAATTTCAGATATTGGTTTGTCAGCTTCGATAGGTTCGTTAACAGATATTTTTTCGTCTAAAATTATTAAATTGTATAAAAATATTAAAACTAATTTATAAACGAACCCATTTTAGGTACAGGTTGTGTATTCCAGAATTGATACGACTTGCTTAAAGCCTCTTCTGGAGTTTTTGCAGGTCTCTGATTTAACGAAAACATCTCCATTGCAGCTCGTAAATCCTTAATCGAAATATTACTAATGGAATTTAGCTCGGTTGAGCCTTCCTCGACGTCATTTTTCTCTACCACCGGTTCATTCTCGTTCTTCTCTTCATGCTTTTTATTCTTATTCCTCTTTTTTCCCCTAATCAAACACGAAGATATTTAATAAATGCATTAATAAAAGTTATATTTTTATTGATTGAAAGTTTTGAACTCTCACCCCACCTTTAAATAGGGTTAGAATTTAAAAATATTTTTAAGGGTTGAAAATTTGGAAATAATTTATTATTCTTACTTTTTTGATTTAGCTTGCACTGCAGCATTTCCATCCACATGAATATTTTCTTCGGGCAAAGTTTTTTCTTCGGACATTGCGAAAAACAACTTACAATATCACAGAAGTAACAATTTAAAGAGTGAAAAAATCCGACGATGATTTGTAGAAAGTTGAACTTTATTGATCTTGATTGCTAGTTTCACACTTGCTGCTTACTTCACTTAATATAGTTGGTTATATACAGAGTGATTCAAAATTGAAGCCAATATGAAGTAATAATAATTTCTTTGTATTTGAGCTCAATTTAGAGTTTTACTACATTATATTACTGTATTATAAGCGGAAGTTATAAGCAGGAAGCAATGGAAGGTATTTTTTTTCATATTGAGTTGAGATTTTGCAAGTTTAATTGTCGCTTTTCGATTGGACAACCCCGAAATAAGTAATTGCGCCCCGAACGAAAAATCGAATTCATCCCCCCAGTGTCCGAAATTCACCCCGAATCGCATCAAATTTTAGTATGTTAAGAAGAACCCGATTCTGAATATGGTGGTTTTGACCTGTCGGAACCTATCTATTAAGGGGGCGGAGATACCACCCCTTTTGTATTTTTACCCCAAATTAGGACGTTTTTTGCGCCAAGCCGCGAAAAGGACAGTTTTCTTGGTCAGATTTTAAAAATTCCAGTTGCATCGTGAAGAGGGATGCGGATTCTATATGGGGTTCGAATTTCAAATTTTTAAAAGGACTCTAACACTCTAAAAGAATTCTCGGAAATGGTCGATTTTTTTTGCTTTTTTTCGGTTTTCGTCGGCGTCAACTTTGAAAAATCGCACCCCCGTCCAGTTTTAAAGGGGAGCGACAAAATTTGGTCTCTTTTATTATCACATCCTTAAGATTAACCCTGGCCATTTTTAAGTCTCCAGGCGCAACCGTGTGGCGCCACGGCGCGGAGACGCAAAGTGTAAAGATTTAGCGTTTTTTCGGGCTGCAAAAGTACCACATCTATACGAGTCTCACCTCGAAATCCACCGATGCGAAAAAATCGCGGTTTTTTGATTCGTGATCAGCATTCCATTTGTTGTTGCATAGGCGGATGCCCGTTTTCATATCTCATATTTTTATGTACTTTTGGCGTTCTCCAAATCACGCATCTTTTTCATGCTTTTTCGAGGCGGACTTTGAAAATTCGTAACTTTTGATAGGGGTCGGCTATTAAGGTCGAATATTTTTTATAATATTTTGCTTATTAATTTATATTTATTAGCAAAAAAATCAACACCCCAAAATTTTCACCCTTTGCTACCTAAAAAGATCGAACCTAAAATGTTCAAAAAATATCGCCAAACGCGGCCGATTGGTTCTACCACTGTAGCCCACAGTTACCAAAAATCATTAAATTTTTCTACACTGCCTTATAAAAGAATAATTTTTACAACCGGTAGCGCGTAAGAAATTTTTATTTTCGAAGGCGTTCGGAAGTTATGCCTAAATAAACTCGAAATTTTGAATTTTGGGGTGAGTGGGTCCCGTCGGCCCATTTTATAACCGATTTTTAATTTTAAAGGTTCAGTCGAATCTACTTCCGGAACTAAAATCGCCCACGCATAGGATTTTTTGAATTTCGAAAAAATAACGAAAAAGTAATTTTTTTAAGATCGCATTTAAAAAAGTCGTAATTTTTGACGCGTTTCGTTCTAATCAACCCCTCAAATTTTATTTTGACTCAACGTAATGTACATTTTCTGAAAACTTTCAATGTCTACATTACGACAAAAAAGAATCACTTCGCTATCTCTTTTTGTTATCCAGTTATGGCCGAAATTGTAGCAAAAACGTGCAAAATCTCTGTTTGGAGTTGGTTTTGCGATCTGAAATTTTTTACTTTTCGCAAAATAATTAATATCTTCGAAACTATAAGAACCACCAGGACGATTAATAGCTTACAATTCGCAAAATCATCTCCCCCACCAAATTCCGTGAAAATTTTAATTTTCGGTTTAAAATTGCGTCGCCCAGGGCCGTCTTTGTACCAAAATTTTGCCAAAACTTAGCGAATTTTTTCCAAAATAACTGTTTAGCCGATTTTAACCAAATATTTTTTAAAACGCGTCTATCCATGGTGTTTACCTTTGGTAAAAATTTGAAATCGCTTACTTTTATAGTTTTCGAGAAAAACAATAAACATCGATTTCCGTGAAAAATTTCAAGCCGTATATACCGGGTGGAAATGAAAACCGGGTCACCTCTATAACTTTTTTATTTATGAATAGAAAAATTTGAAATTTGGCTATGTTCTATGGTTCAAAAAACAAATTTTATGTGCATTTTTTATTTTCGAAATCACTTCCGGTTTCACCGGAAACACCATGAACTTTGTTTTTTTAAATGTAACATCCCATATTTTTATTCATGGCTTAAAATACTTTTAAAATAGAAGTATTTTTGAGATATTAGTTTTTATTTTTGCGAAAAAAAATTTTTTTCAAAAAAAAAACAGGTTTTCGAAGTCGGTGAAAATTACAAAAACTAATTCTAAATAATTCAAATACCTAAATAAAATTGTAATTTGAAAAAAAAATTAAGTGGTTTTTGAACTATTAATTTTTAAACTTAGTTAATGAAGATTTTATCAAATATCTCACTTTTTTTAAACGCAATGATGCCGGGTCATTCGACTTTTTAAAAAGAGGATTTTATAACGATTATTTTGGTACCCCATATGTAGGGGTATTATTTTGCATGTGCCTGTAAAATTATTTGTTTCTTAAGTTGGAAAATACTAGCTATTAAGTATCTTTATTACAGGCACATGCAAAATAATACCCCAAATATGGTGTACCAAAATAATCGATATAAAATCCTCTTTTTAAAAAGTCGAATGACTCGGCATCATTGCATTTAAAAAAAGTGAGATATTTGATAAAATCTTCATTAACTAAGTTTAAAAATTAATAGTTCAAAAACCACTTAAATTTTTTTTCAAATTACAATTTTATTTAGGTATTTGAATTATTTAGAATTAGTTTTGGTACTTTTCACCGACTTCGAAAACCTTTTTTTTTTTTTTTGAAAAAAAAATAAAAACTAATATCTCAAAAATACTTCTTTTTTAAAAGTATTTTAAGCCATGAATAAAAATATGGGATGTTACATTTAAAAAAACAAAGTTCATGGTGTTTCCGGCGAAACCGGAAGTGATTTCGAAAATAAAAAATGCACATAAAATTTGTTTTTTTGAACCATAGAACATAGCCAAATTTCAAAATTTTTTATTCATAAATAAAAGTTATCGAGGTGACCCGGTTTTCATTTCCACCCGGTATACGTATATCTCAAAAAAAAAATTTTCGAATTTTTTCAAAATCGACCCTGTAAATGAAAGATAATAGAAAATGGATGAAATGTAGGGGGTCACTTGCTCTCTTTTTTATTTTTACACCCCAAAATCTCAAAAAATTTTTTAGGTAATATTCCCTAAAAAATAATTAAATTTTAAAAAAATTAATAAGATAATAACGATTTTTTAGAAACTTATCTGAACAAATTATTGTTTCTTAATTTTAGTTATTAAGTGGCAGCCGGAAGCTATTTTTGATGATATTACTAAGTAGATTTGATATTTTTTGTTTCCGTGATTGCTTATCCACAATATCTTTCCATTAAAATATTTATTAAACTGGTCAAGGCTATGGTATTCATTAATACCTCAATGAAAAATCTAAGAATTTCAGGTATATTTTTGCGTTTTTTCATTTTATTCTTAGTAGTATCTTCAAAATTTAATTTACTTTTAGTAGATTATGTCAAGGATGCGAAATATGAATTTTTAACCATACACATTTACTCATTTATCAGAATGCCATATTTTACATAAAAATTCATTACTTTTCAACAAAAAGTCGTAGAGCCTTGAATTTTTGTTATTTCTTTATACTGCAACCTAAAATTATTAACTTTCAAATTTTTAATTTGAAACGCTACACCCTTCTCAGAAATTAATATTAATTGCGAATTTAAAGAAATTTTGGCTTGAGTTAATTATTTTGCCACCCTAGGGCGAATTGTGTTCTAAAATAACAAATGAAAGGGAATAAGGTTGCAATATTTGTTATATAGTAATTAGTAAATATAATTCATAATTTGTGTTCATAATTTTATTTAGAAATTACAAAAATAGTTTTTTTAAAATAAATTAAGTGATGTTTGATATTCTTCATCGCAAGTCTTTGAAAACGTTTCAAAAATTTCTATATCAGATTTAAATAAAATTGGTTTAATGTAGTAGATCATATGAATAATTTTCTTTTTATCATAACTACTATTGTTACTGGACGTAATTTCAATACGATTAAAATTATCTAAAAAAAAAAGTGGTTTTAGTTTAATATGTAAGTAAAATTAATTATTTGTTTACTTAATATTATTTTCAGTTTGCTTCTTACACTGTGCATAAATAAAGAATGTTGTTGTTGACATAAAAGAAGTAATTGATCCAATGTAATTACACTAATTTCACTTTGTGTTAATAAATTTGGTAAATTAATAATCCATTTGCGATAATTGGGTAGCCTAAAAATATTCAAAAATAATTACAAAAAAAACTACTCCTCTAAAATAGTACCTTTCAATTTCCGGATGTTTACCAGCTTCAATTAAAACCTGAATAATTTTATTATAGTTCTTGAATTTTTGTCCAGAAACTTTAATATAATTCAAAAATGTTGAGATGAAACTTTCCAAATTAAAATCATTGGAAACGAAATTCTTCTTTAAAAAAGTATTAATTAATTCAAGTAATATTTCTGTATGTTTTTCCGAAAATTGATTTTTGCTATCCAAACCATCTATTAAAAACATCAAATTGTTAGAAAATTAATTAAATCTTAAGTGGATAGGAAAACTTAAGAGCTTGATTTCGAAATTCTCTCGAGATTTTCTAGAATTTCTTTCTTTCGTACAGAAAATAGGCATCAATTTCTTCATATTTCGTTTCTTGATCGTTTTTATGTGTCACCCCGTATAAATACAAGAAATAAGTGTATGATTTTTTATTCAAGTCACTTCTTAAGTAGTTAAGAGCAATAATCCCGGTGCATTTTTAGACGTTAGCTTGGGGACCCTTGGAGGCGTTACTACTCAATATTTTTTCATTTTCTTTTTTTTATAGTAAAGTACATTCATCAACCTTTTGAACGGACAGACTAAATTTTTAAATATGTTAAAATTATGTTAGATATGTTCCATCAAAAAGTGTTAATTTTACACACAATTAAAGAGTGAATTAAGAGACTATAAATCAAAATATCAAAAAAGGAGTCTGTCCGTTCGAAGGAGCATATATTTATCTTTGTATGTGCAAAATTTCAATTTTTTTTGTTTAATAATAACAAAGTTACAGGGGACTTTTTGA
This sequence comes from Stenus bimaculatus, assembly GCA_963971135.1. Classification (NCBI taxonomy): domain Eukaryota; kingdom Metazoa; phylum Arthropoda; class Insecta; order Coleoptera; family Staphylinidae; genus Stenus; species Stenus bimaculatus. The sequence goes on from OZ020181.1 coordinate 49,012,428, forward strand.
AGGTAAATTTTGCTTAAGCATGGAAGCTGTAAGCGCTCCTGCACAGAGTGGGGGGTGTGCCTTAGTGGATTAGTGCCCAATACAGTCCCAAATTCATATGAATGATTTTTACTACCAAAATATTGAAATTTGAGTGCAAATAATCAGTTTTCGCTATTTGCGATTTCTATGATGTCACGAAAGGAGAATTGGTCTTAAGGTTGTACAAGGACTTTTTTGAGTGTCGTACCCTTCACGATAACCTCATCTCAGTGCAAGTAGCAAAGGTGAAGTGATTAAATACAGGGTGAGCTAAAATGATTGTGGTTTGATATTTAGGCAACCAAATAAACAGGTTGGTACCACTGAAATCTTAAAAAAAAATCTCCTAGAAATCCACGTTTGATTTTCGCTTTACTTTTAATAAAGCTCTATTGAAAAAAAATTATGATAAAAACCCTCGCCCAATATCAAGCGAATTTAAAAATGAAGCGCTTAAATTTCGTGAATATCCTCTTAATCATCTTACCTTGAATGTAATTGACGACTTTATTCACTTTTTGAGAATTTATGAATTTGTTGTTGTATTGAAATGAGCTGCAATAAAACTCACATATTGTTAAATTCTCGTTTGTGCAATTCTCATCAATGGTGCAGTTTAGAATTCTTTGTAAATTCGTTGTTTCTTTTGATCTTCCACCACTTGATGTAAATGGAAAGAATTCAAGTAAATTTTCAAGTATTTTATTGAATTCTTTGTTGAAAAATAGCTAAAAATTAAAGAAATTAAAAATCATTTACGCAGATTTATTATTAATTTAATACCTGAAGGGTTATATTTCTATGCTGGGATCGTGATAGAACATAATTATAAAGCGATTTGATTATTTTTAACATACAAGTTAATATATTTGCTGCTTCTGGTTTAATATTCGTATCAGCTACAAATTACAAATAAAAATTATTTTTATAAAATTACGATATACAGGGTGTCCAGAAATTAAGTGGCCAAACTACAACTAATTTTAAGAAAAAAACTTCCTATAAAAATGTGTCCGATTTTGCTTCCTAAGGGAGCTACAGTCCTTTAACTAATGTGACTAAAACTAGGTTTTTTGTCATTTATTTGAAAACGGTTTGTAATAAAGATTTGAAATTTGGTGTGAAGACTAATACGTTTAAGATATAATTTCGAAAAATTTTTTCAGATTTTTTGAAAGCTAAAAAAAAAAGTAAAAAAGTAAAGCGAAATCGGACACCTGTTTATACGAAGTTTTTTTCTTAAAATTTTAAAATTAGTTGTAGAATCGCCTCCTAAAGTTTGGCCGCTTAATTTCTAGACACCATATATAAATTTCAAATATTTACATGAAAAATTATCATTTTTTGTAGGTGCAACTTCCATCCAAATATAATACATAAGATCCAAAATCGTGGCTATATTAGCAATAATTTCGTCTGTTTCACCATCAACAATTTCATTACTTTTATGAATAGTTACAAAAGTATATTGATTTCTATTCATATTGTAAAAAGCCTCACTTACTTCTGCATTTGAAGCATTTTCATGAAATTGACAATTGATTCTAAAATAAATACATAAATTATGTTATAAAAAATACAATAATCATTATTACCGATTAGAAACATTTTTTCCTCGAAACTCATTTAAAATAACGTCCAAAAATTTTCCAAATCTTGCCAAGACTTGAATTCTCCATTTCGACGTTGTAAGTTTGCTTTGTAGATTTATTGTTAACGTCCTTCCTAATGTTGCATCTCGATTTAATTTCGAAATCAAAGCAAATAAACTAGGCAAAATTTTATTACAATTTTTAGCAATAAGGGACGGAACGTGTGTTATTAGCACATCAAAGTATAGTAACGCATCTTCCTGAATACTAAAGTTAATATTGGTCATTGCACATTTTAAATGTTTTGATAATATTTCAAAAAATGGACCTATTCTCTCTTTTTCTGTCTAAAAAAATAAATAAATATTTAACCAATGTGACTGTAGATTTACAAAAATTATCACCAGAAAGCTAAAACCATCCTCTTTTAATTGGTAACAACAGTAATACTGAAATCGTTGATGAAATGTTAAAAAAAATTGCAAAGAAAAAAAATTTAAAAGACCTTTTATCAACAGTTTCTGTATTAATATTCTTACCAATTGAAAGAGGGTAGTTTTAGCTTTCTAGTGATAATTTTTTTTAAGTCGCTATGCAGATCGGTTAAATTATAATTAGCTGATTTTTTAAAACAATTGATGAACTGAAGATATTTCTCAATTTTGTTTATTAAATTTGCTCGTTTCTAGCGCTCATCTTTGGTAAATCAAAATCAGGACACCCTACATAGATTTATTGACACTTACACCATTAAGAACCACTCCTATACATTTGATAGCTTCTTGCCGAACATTTTTTTCTGGATCTAAAACAAGTGGCGCCAATCCACGAAATAACACCCATAAATTTCTTTCAATAAAATCACCAAAATGCTCAATTAATTGCCGTAAATCCTTACAACATTCAGCTTTTACGGCAGCATTGTGGTGCTTCAACTTAGATAATAACTCTTTGATATTATGACCTCGTTGGCTCAAAATATCAGTTTTATTTCGTTCCTTGAGCTGCTCCACAATTTGTAAAGGCTTAATTTTAAATGTAGTATCTGTTACATTCTGACCTTTTGGGAGAAATTTAGTCTTTTCATTCTTAACTCGGAGTTTAACTTTTGCTTTTTCAGCTTTTAGACGTTGCTTGTATTTTCCCATTTTTTTAAAAGTTCACGTGACTAATAAACACGTTTATAGATTTTATTTTATTTTTCTTAAATATTATTTATCCAACACAAACAGTTTTAATAATTATTTTAAAAAAATATACAAACAACACGTGTCAGAATGTGAGGTTATGTTTTTAAATTTATGTCAAATGTCTTTCATAAATAAGTTCTGTGGTCGAGGGTACGTTCAGCTATTCATTCTGTATATACAGGGTGAGTCGAAATAAATTAACGCATAAAATATTTATATTAGTAATTTTAACTACCGGCTAGAGGCCGCTTCAAGTCAAATCAAATCATTCTTTATTTAATTGGCCACTGTTAAAAGTTACATATACAAATTTACAATGAGTAAATGAATACATATTTCTTGGACTGGATTTGATCCGTAAATCAAAAACTTATATTAAAATATCTACATTTATTTTGTATATTATAATTTACACATTACGAGGGTCTGAACATTGCACAATATAAATACAAAGTACTTGGTACACATAATGATAAATTTAATCATTTTCCAGGCCTTCATAAAATTGTTGAATGGAATGGTAAAGTGGTTCTTGGAGGTAATCCAGCGAATTTGTCTGGCGAATCAATTTTTCCGTACGTACGTACACGTTCTACAAATTAAGATTTTGGCAATTTCTTATGGTTCTGTTTAGTACAGTTTTTTTCTATTACTGACTCTCGGACTAATAGTTCCTTATCTGAGTGCTTTTAAGACTTTCTCGAATTCCTTTGGAAATGCGATTAGCACAGAGATGGGCCTGTAATTTTGTAAGCTATCTACATTCCCTTTTTTCAAGACAGGGACCACTCTAGCTAACCTTAGTGCAGCGGGAAATACTCCTGTACTGATTTACTAGATACGTATAAGCGGATAACAAATGCCATCTGATAATTTTTCAATGTGTATGTGGATATTTCATCGTATCCAGAACTTTTCTTATTTTTTAATCCAGAAATTAGAGTCATCGGGACATCTTGTTAACACCAAATACATCAAGTCTTTGGTGTTAACAGGATGCAGGAGCATAGATTGCTTGCCTATATGCCTATATCAGAGATAGTACCACAGTATAAATAACTACCAGTAGCGACACTCTCCCGTGTCTAACCTAGTACCATTTCTATGGTGCGTATCTGGTACCATTGAGTTTAGAACTGCAAATTACAAATGGTGACATTTCTCTATGATCAAAATAATTTTAAAGGCGTCGCCATTTGAATTTAAATACCGTAATTAGTGAAATAATTGATGAAAACTGTATATTATTACATTTAAGCTTGTCAAAATTATTAAAAACTTCAATTTTAATCAAAACTTTGCAAATGTATGTTACATTTTTATGGTTAGAAAAAGTGACGTAAATTTAAATTTGCCGCGTGCGTATCTGAGTATACATATATATATCGTCAAGGTCACCAAAAATAGTCCCTTCAAATAACATGTAATTTGCATGAAGTGTCGCTACTGGTAGTTGCCTATACTGTGGTAGTACAGTCAGTTGGAATCCCCAAAGTGTTCTATCATCTTCTTAGGATTGTTGTCTGCTTTATTTATGATGTTGTTAATTTTTTGGCTGATGTTATTTTTTTGGCATGATTTCTTTTCTTGTTTATAGGTTTCCTTTGCCTCATCTGTCCCAGTTAGTTTCATCATATCATAAAGTTTTTTTGAGGTTTTTGCTGCATTCTCTAATTTCATTTGTTACCCAATTTAGGTATCAGCCATAGATAATAGTATCAGCACAAAATCCCCCGGACATGTACCCTTCCGACAAAAACTCCCTGGATATTTACCCCCCTTGCAAAGAAACCCCGACAAAAACCCCCCCGTCAAAAACCCCCTGGGGGTTATTTTCGTAGCCCTCGAATTGCATTCGCATACGAACTTACGTCAAATTTTCGAATGTAATGTCAAATGTGTATTTTCGTGAACTCGAAGTTGATTCGTGTGCAAATTTTTTTTATCGAAGTATTTCGGTGGGTAGGAACCATTCGAATTTCAAATTCGTTTACGAAATTGAGCTTTGAGCATGCGCAAGGCGATCACGGATACAATTTTGACGTTTCTTTTTTTGATTGGATGAATATTGTTTTTGGTTGTGTGTTTTTGATCGGTTTATTTTAATAATTGTATAAATAATTATAAAAATAAATGATGCAATTATTTATTTAGCGGCCATTGAAACACTGAAACTGGGAAGAACTTAGTTGAACATAGTCGTGTGTTCAACCAGTAATCCGACCGTTTCCAAACTCTAAGGTCGGGCGCGTACGGGGTTGATGTGGTGGAGTGGCAATTTTTGACAGCTTTATACTTGTACTGTGGCACTCGTTGGGGTGGTACGGCAGTAGGGTAGCATTTTTTAATGGTACCCCACTGCCCACTACTCGCCACAAGCCACAACTGGCATCTTTGCAACGCTTTATAGCGGGAACTGTGGCGCTCGTTTGGGTGGTAAGGCAGTGGTGTGGCAACCGAAAACACAGTTTTATATCACCATATTATAATGGGAAACCTTGCTTTTATGCTCCGGATGATTTGTAACGAAGTTTTATTTACTTTTTATTGCAGGGTTATTTGAACTACTGCCTAAATTTCGACGTTGTCAAGTATGACCCTTCGAATTTGAATTCCGCATACGAACATAACTTCGACGACGTCACAAAAATACGATCAGGCTATATCCATCGAATTTACTCACTTGAATTTATTCGCATGCGAAAATAGGCCACCTGGATATAAACCCCCCTTGCAAAAAACAAAGAACCCCAAACATATAAAACACCTCTGGACATTTACAACATGCAAAAAAAACATAAAACACTCCTAAACATTACTCCCATCCAAAAAATCAACAACTGACAGATAACCTTCATAAAAAAACCCCACACACTCACCTTCAATGTCTTTCGTCTTTCTTTCTCTGTCGGAAATTCTTTTGAATTAATTGTTTTTAATTTATACTCTGAAGAATAGTACCTATTATATTTTTAGGTAAAGCCTCACTATACAGCTAAGTCAGGTCCGTTATTAGGTTAGTTTAGGTTTAAATATCTAGGGCTGGGAGGCTTTTTGCACGGGAGGTTTAAGTCTAGGGGGGTTTTGTCGGGGAGTTTTTTGTCGGGGGTTTTTGAACGGGGGGTACATGTCCAGGAGGTTTTTGTCGAGGGGTAAATGTCCGGGAGGTTTTTGACCAGGGGGGTTTTGTCCTAGAACCCCCAATTTGAAGTAGAGGTTTGACTTTGCTTTCTTTGAGGGACTAGCTAAGTTATAATAATAATTTACATCTTCAGTGAATTTTGAGAAGGTACTGACAATTTAACCAGTTTGTATGTGGGACCTTAGTAAATTTTTCTTCAGGGATGTTTGAAACAATGCAGTCAATTTCTGTTTTGGATATGTGCCAGATATTGTTTCCTGTACTCTATTATTAGTAGGTTGGTTTAGCTTGTTTACCAAATTGAAGCTACTAAACAGATAATTTATGGTTTTGGTGTTTTCAGTTATATTTATTTCGAGACATAGTATCAGATACGTTGTTTTCATTTCAAGATCTGCTAGTATATCCGTTAGAGATTCAATGAAGGTATATCGGTATATGTCATTCTATAAATAGAGAATAGCGGGTATTTGTCAATGTAAAATATGAATTTTTGTACCTAATTTATTTTTAAGCCCGTAAAATAAATACTATGGTGCAATTCTGGATAAATCTGTAAGTCCTTACAGGAAAAATTTGTAAGGTTTGTTATATGGGTTGTAATGGACGGTTTCCTTGGTTACCTTGCAGATATTTACTGTAAATGGGCTTACAAATTTGCTCAGAATTACACCACTAATGTTCTTTAAAGATGAAATTTTCATTGCATACGGAGGCACATCTCTAATTATTATATACTAATGTTCTTATTACTTTCAACACCAGAGGAAGAAGAATTCTAAAATCACTTAAAAAACAAGCCCGTATAATACCTTATACAGGGTGTTCCGTTAGTGGTTCAATGTCAGGATTAGAAACTAAAGTAAATTTATCAACAAAAATCGGAAAAAGTAGGGGTCTATATCTTTTTTAGTTATGGAGCTTAAGAATTTTTGAACTTTAGGTCACCAAATTTGCCAAAAATCACAAAATCACTTATTTCTTTTTAACCAAAATATAAGTAGAATTAAAAAAAATTATCACTAGGAATCTGAAACCATCTTCTGTCAATTGGTAACAACAGTAATACAGAAATGGTTAATATAATGTTTAATAAAAAATCGCAAAGAAAAAAGAAGGTAAAATAAATATTTTTTTTTATTTTGAATTTTTTTTTTAAGATAAGGTCCATTATGGTTGTATTTTTTTTAATTTTCTGAAAGTTCTTGATATTTACAACAAATCAAGGAAAAATTTGAAGCCATTGCTTTTTCCCTTCTCTTACTACAGCCTGAAGTCACTCCTAGAAGAAGTATTCTGAGCACAGTCTGTTACCATCGGCAGGTGGACTGACTTGAAACTATTATAAAATATTTGGAATTCCATCAGGTATCCCTTATAACCTAATTGCCAAACTATGATATACCGTATACAGAGTCTATTTGACAAAATATGCTCAGGACTGCTTCTGATAAAAGTAACTTCAGATGGCTTTACTAAGTGAAGGAAAGAGCTACGGTTTCAAAATTTTCCCTGGTATGTTGAGAATATGACTAAGTTTCAGAAAATTAAAAAAAAAACAAAACCGTAATGGGTCTTATCTAGGAGAAATTTAAAAAAACTGAAAAAATACGTTTTTTAATTTTTTTTTCGCTTTTTTGCGATTTTTTGCGATTTTTTTCAACATTTTTACAATTGTTTTTTTTTTCGACTGTTATTACCTATTGAAAGAGGATGGTTTTTGCTTTTTATTCATTTTTTTATCTCCACGCACTTTGGTTAAGATGTAATTAGAGATTTTATGATTTGTGATAAAAATCGGTGACCTAAAATTGAAAACGCTACAGTTCTAAATCTAAAAAAGCTAGACCCCCACTTTTTTGTTTTTTTTTTGTCGATTAAGTTTGGTTTAGTTTCTAACCCCGATGTTTGGTTAACCGTGAACGGAACACCCTGTATACTGTATACCTTCATATTTTGGTATTAAAAATTAAATAAATAAAAATTAAACTTTATTTTAATTAAAATTATTAAACTTACAATAAATATTATTAAACAAATTTTAATTGAACTTATTAATACATCAACATTTTAAATAAATAGATAGAATATTTTAATAAATAATAGGATAACATTTAATTTGTATGGCGGACAAGTTATTAAAATGTTATTAATATGAACTTACTAAAGTTAAACAAGCTAAAATACGTTAACTGCTTAAAAATAAAAATTTTTTAAAGTTTAATGAAAATTTTAAAGTTTTTTGTTAGGTGAAATTTAAATTCTTGGATCAGGAACACCCCCAGGTAACATACTGCCACATCTTTGCTGTGTGTAAAATAGTTTAAAACCCCGACCATTGCGGTAGACGTTGGTACGTACAGGAATTATTATAGGCCCAGCACTCAAATCTACAAAAAAAAACTATTAAAATGTACATCGAAATAGTTTAAATTTTACCTGTAACTGGAGCACTTTTTGAAAAATCAGCAGAAACCGAGCCATCATTCAATTTATCACCACATAATCTAATACCATTAATTACGATGTAATCATCAGGACAATTGATTACGCCTACTCCAGCTTGACCACTAGCAACAGTTAAATGTCCATCTAAAATTGTTATTAAATTAGTATTTCCTTCATAAAAATTGAAAGGTTCGTACCATCATCATAATTTCTTAATTGGAATGGGTATTGTACTCCATTGGGTCCTGTTACCGAATAAGTGATTGTACAATATCCAGGTTCACGACGAATGCAAATAGCGTAATTCAAGTTATTCTACAAAAAACAAAACGGAAAGTTAATTAAAATTAATATAAAAATTTGGGTTTTACCAAATATCCAGGTGTGCTTCTACTAAAGGCAGCAGCTTGTTCATAGTTAAAACTTGTAATCATCCCTGTAACTCCTGTAAAATATTGGAGACAATTAAGTAAACCACTACAACCGTCAGCAAATTGGCAAATTTTTAGCTTGAAACGCTTTCTTTCGATGTTCGTTGAGTACACTGCTATTTGTAGAGGTCCTGATAATGTTCCAACATCCACGTAGACTAAAAATATAATTTATAAGAATACTACACTAAAATATTGCATTCTTACTGTGTTGTCCAGTATTATAACCGCATAATTCAGGAACAGTGGTGCTTAAACCAACCCCAGAGACAACCAAACGTTCATCAACGCATTGACCATTAACCGGGCCTTTTAACTAATCAAGTAAAGTAAATTAAATAACCAAATGATTTATCGTAGTAAAATTATACCTCAAAATCAACAAAATCGATCCTGATTTGCCTTACACCAGCAGTTTGCTTGTAAACTTTAAAAACACATGATAAAGCATTGGCTAATTCGTTAGCATCAGCCCTTCCCTGTCTAAATAAAAGCTGAAATCGCGGATCTGGAGTATTCGGTCGTATTGTGGTGGATGTTGGACCTTCAGGAGCTGGTGGTAAAACTCCTGAACCTCCCGGGTAGTAATTTGGATATCCAGGACTTTCAAAATAGGTGCAATTATGAGTTCCAATTCCTCCACAAGTACCTCTAACTACACAAATTTAATTAATATGAAAATATAAAATTTTGGTACTTACAAACGCAGCAAACACCATGACCATCAGCACAATTCCCCATGGCAATTCCATGTAAACTAGCACACTCTGACGCTAGATAACAAGTACCTTCATAATCACTCAACGCGCTAGTAGCTTGACATTTAAAATTTGGAAATTGTATCACAGTGAATAGGCTCAAAAATTTATTGGCGAGTTTTAAAGTTTTGTTTTTTATACTCTGCAACGGTTGCACCAAAAACTTCTCTTTCGTTTCATCATTTGTGGCCACTGTAGTTTCAACTTCGTTGATCTTATCATCAAACAGTTTTCCAATTGTTTGCATCGCGGTTAATGCATGGTCTTTAAAAATCTCCTTTTTATCTGACCTATTTGATATTGTACCATTTTTTCTTTGATGCATTTTCACTAGGTATTTTCGCAAAATATTGGTGATTTTTTCGCGTTGTGCACTATCAACTGGTTTAATTGCTAGATTAATGCTTGTGGTCTCTTCCACGGGTTCATCAATTGGTTTTGGTCTTTTTATGCTATTACTTTCTGGTCGATTAACCGCTGTGATTATTCCTGGTTTAACTTTGTTTGGTTTACTCAGTAGCGTAACTTCACCAAAATCGCTTTGAACTTCATTGCTATCTACCACATCATCAAAACCTGCGTTTTGGACATTTTGGAAGAATTCTGCTAATTTATTATTGGTATTAAAATTGAATTGGTCTGATAAATTTTTGGTTTGAAATGTAGGACGGTTATCGAAACTTGACATGTAGGTGTTGAGGTGAACTTTATAGTCATCCGGTTTTTCTTGATGATTATAAGGTTTGTAATTATCGTAATTTTGATGGTAAGTGTATTTATCGTCGTATTTATGAGGATCGCGATGTGATTGATCGAAAGTTCCATATTCAGACTCTAAAAAATCGTTATCTTCTAGATTATAATTGCGTCTATTATTGTAGTATCGACTATCACGATAAGGCGGAATATATCTGTCATAATAATTATAATCGTAGTAACCTCTTGGGGTTAAGTCTTCCCTCCTGGTTTCTTCTAAAGTTTTGTATTTTTTTAAAATTTCATCAGTGTTAGGGTAGTTTGTGAATATATCTATTACATTTATTCCATTTTTTGAAGGATTATCATAGGCGTAGGTTTGATAGGTGATTAATAAAATTAAAGTTGTTAACATTTTAAAAAATAACTGAGGTATGGTGGTGTATAATCGAGGCGATATATTTTCAACTTACTATTAATTATCAAAAATTCACTTTTATTTGCTTGAACTACGCACTGCGCGAGTTTTTGAATGAAACTGAGAAAATTTAGGAGCACTTGTAGCAACAAACGAATGTTTCTAGAAGAAAAAATGTGATGAATAGCGTTTTGAGCTTCTGCAAGTATTTTTCTCGTCAGTGCATTTTTAACAGAGCGTAAAATTCGTCAAATGTGTCCTATAAACATAGAAAAGCCTACGATGGAATTGCATGTTTTTTTAATGGCGTTGATTAATTGCCAAAACGAAAATTAGCAGCTAATAACGAAATTTAGTTTCAAATTCGTTGCTTCCATTAATTGTTCAGAAAATGGTGATGGTGGATTTATTAGGCGAGACTTATTTATCATTTTGGTAATAAAGAAAGAATTAGAGTTTTGCAAATTAAAGGAGATTAATTAAGTCGTTATTTATTATTATGGGAGATCGAAACCGTTACAAATTGTTCCGGAGGATGGCTTCGGAGACAATTTAAATTTTATTCTTCCCGTTGCAGTTAATATGCAAAGCGTGACTGCAGATTGGCGCACTGCGAATTTATGTTCATTGATTTTATAATTTATGAGTTTTCTATAGATACTTAGTTTTAAAAAATTGAATTTTTATATGTATATTTCAGAATATGGAAAAGAACGTAAGTTTTCTATAAATACAGAAGAGTTGGGTCAAACATTTTTTATCAAGGTGAAACTTTTGATTGCTTTAAAATAGGTGTAATTTTATTTAGTTTAGAGGTCAAATATTTTAAAACAATAAGCTTAATTTATTTGAAGAAGAAGTAAAATGTTTTTATCTACAATTGTTTGTGGATTTTTCTCTTCAAAAACAGTTGAGGAACTTCGCGGAGCGAATAAACGCTTATAGTGGTTTATAATTTCTAAATTGTAAAAAGTACTAATTGGTTACGACCCCTTTAATCTCACCGAGGAATTATGATTTTAACGCTTCAAGTTTATAATCTGAACAACGAGTTTGAATAATAATTGTTTAATAAAACAAAAAATAAACAGACTTTTGGTTTTAGTCTTATTTTATATAATATGTGTATTTGAAATTACACAGTGATTTTATTATTTAATCCATTTTTTGTAATTTGAGAATGTACTAAATACTACCCCTCGTTATTTGATGTGACCAATCGTAGCGTCACGACGCCTTAACCTGGGAATGGTCACACATTATTTTGCACATTTTAAACATTGACCAGAGGGGAAAATTTGTAATCCCGTGGGCTTGATGTCAGTTTGGAGTTGAGAGTTGGCTCGTTAGATATTTTCTATCTACAAAAATTCAACAATTTTATGGCTTGGAAAATTTTATTAGTGAACGTGGTGCTAAGTTGATCCCTAGAGGAATTGGGTGTAACAATAATCTTTTTTAGATAAGACCAAATCCTTCAATTGTCCAAGTCCACGAGGAAGCACGTTCAATTAAGAAAATCCGCACACACCTCCAATTGCAAGATATCCAGAAGCAAGTTGGTCTCCAAATGCGCCAAGCTGGATGTATAAAAGATTTGCCTCGAGAAGACCAATCTAAAGTAAATGAAGGAACGAAGTTAAATATTTTACTGGAAGTTCAAGATAATCCCAATATTAGTTCTATTAGGGACCTTGTTAGAAATTTGAAATTTCAATGTGGGTCATATAAATTTCAGGTGATACTTGATCTAAACGAGGATGATCCGGGCCATCGTCTGCAGTTTTTTTAAGAATTCACGACACATTCTGAACAATATCCAAATTTTTTAAACCCATCATTAAACTTAATGGAATAGTAAATCGGTATTACTGCAGAGGAAAATCGAAGGCAAATTAAATAATGTGTCGAATTGGGAGACGTTTAATGGGACCCTATTTTTTTAATTAGAACCTCACTGCTGCTCAATATTTAATTTTTTTTTCCGTACTCCTTGAAGGAAACTCTTGCACTTCTTTTTCCAAATGATGGAAATGGCGAGATCTTTAATTTCAAGAAGATCTCTCCGTGAATAATCTGATACCACATTTCCAGAAAAATTGATTGGCCACGAAATCTCATGATTTTACTCGTTTGGATTTTTTCCTGTGGAGATACTTAAAGTAAAAATCTATGTCAATATAGACCAAATAATTTACAAGGCTTAGAAGACTTTAAATTGAACTGAAATATAACAAAATTCGCCAGATAATATTGAAAGAACTGTGAAAAGTGTTTAAAAAGTGGAGGTTTTCACATTTTGATGGTATGTTAAAATCTAAAATTGTCAAACATCGCAATCCCATCTTTTATACCCATTCAGCCAGGATCTACATTTTCTTCCCTCTGTTGTACAGTTGCTCCCAGCTGGAAGTAGGACAAAAGTAATCACGATCGCGTATTCTTTGTCCTACTTCCAGCTGGGAGCAACTTTACGTTGTACATATTGTTCATTTCTCATATACCAGTAACTCCTCGAGTATACATACTTCACTCTACGCTGACGACACTGATGCCTTTTGGAAGAATGCCACACCGCAACCTTAAGAGGAAATGGCGAGCCCTACTAAACCCAAGTAAAACGCAGAAAATAATTTTCTCACCAGAAGTCCTTCACACCTACAGAACTTACGCCAAATCCATTCTCCAATACCGAGCTCTCGTTTACTCGACCCTGAATTCCTCCTGGAAAAATAAGCTAACTTCTATGAACGCTATGCTGAGGATAATCGCTTGTCATAGTTTACCACACCACTATAACAAGGGAAATTCTGTCAAGGTTTAAAATTCATCAACGGGAAAAATACGCACTTCGTGTCTTGGGTTCCGAGAACGAGATATTAAAAACGTCTAATCTGCTCCACAAGATAAAGAAGATGCCAAAACAATCCAAATAGAAGCTACCACTCCCTGGATCCTGGACCCAGGTTTCTGGAAACCGCAAACCATCTGCAATGTATCAGCCAACTTAGTGAAATACAGGGACACCATTCCTTTTGCTATCAAATAACTGAGGTATTTAATACCGTAACTTGGATATTCGTTGGAAAATCCATATATTACACGGCAAGAAAAATTACAGAGAAGATTTAATATATGGGCAGGCATTTTTAATAATTTTTTAATTTGATTTTAGCAAATTGCTAATCGCCTCAATGGAAATTTATATCTTATAATAATAATAATAACTTTATTTTCGGGATACCCCAATACATTAAAAAATTTAGTACAAAAAAATAAGGCATGACATAAAAGATATCAAATTACAGCAAAGTGAAGATAAATAAAAATTAAATATTAAATAGCATCAATAATCAAGTAATATTACCTAAAATTAATAAATAAATAGCATTACAAAAAATCGGAGCTATAAAATACAAGTTTAAATAAAAGTTTGAAACGTAAATTGACATTCAGAACACAAAAATTTATTTTCACAAGTAACTCAAGGCAAGTTACTATTCCATTGACTAATTTAAAAAAGAAACAAAGATCTAATTGAATTCTACGGATAACCAATGACTAAAGGTCAAGAGAAACTAAAATTTCTGTATAGTCATGATTGGAAATCTTGAATTTCATTATGTAGGAACAAAATCTGAGCCATTTATTTTGGACCTTTTCCAATTTCCAATTGATACTTATGGCATGCATATTAAGGTAACCAGATAACCGATCAACCGATGAATATTCCATAATTGACCTCACCAAACAAGTGAATGCGCACCGGACTGAATCCAGAGATAAATCTCAGAAGTTTCTATGAACAAAACCTAACATGTTAGAAGCTTTCAAAGATATCTCATTAGTGTCATTAACAACACCAGGTCTCGAATAGAAGTCGCATTTTTAAAAAAATTGCCGTCAATTTGGTAGCTGTTCACATGACTTATATTACCTCTGAAAAAATGAAGTTGAACAACACTTGTCAATATCCAGGTTGAGGGTATTATATTAAGACCATTTAAACAATTTATCCAGATTTGACTGTAATATTGAAGCAGATTTAATTTCTCTAAATAATTTATGATCATCAGAAAACATAAGGACTTTACAATCTGCAATATTATCAAGGATGTCATTCACAAAAAGATTGGAGAGCAAAGGTGCACAATGTGACCCTTGAGGTTTGAGGTACACCCGAATGTACAGTTATCATTTTAGAAATATGATACCCAATTTTAACTTTTTGTGTTCGACCGGTCAGAAAACTATTGAATTATTGTATTAGTTTGGTACGGAAACCCCACTTATCGAATTTTCACAATAATAACTCATGATAGACCCTGTCAAACGCCTTATAGAAATCCGTGTAAATTGAGTCGACTTGCGGTCGATTCTTCAAAGCACAAGGTAATCATTATATTACACTAGCAGGTTTATGGTAGTAATTTGCCCATAACAAACCCATGCTGTTCCCTAATTGTTAATTCCTTACATTTCCAGTTGATGTGATCTGAAACTATTAAAAAGCTTTGCAAAAGATGACTGCACACACTTCTATAATTGATGATGTTCTATTTAGAACCTGACTTATAAATTAGAACAACAAAGCTATCTTTCCAGAAAGAAGGAAAGGTGCCAGTATTCATAGATAAGTTATAAAACAAAGTTAATGGAGTGGTTAGTGCGTGAAATAAAGATTTTAAAAATAAATTAGTAATACCATCAGAGGCATTATTTGGCAATTCTGTTGTCTGGAATAGTATTAGTATCAACTGGCGCAGAAATATTACAGTTAAAAATGTTGTAGACTGAAGAGAAATGGTCATCAAATAGGTTAAATATTTATTGTCCATTAGAGCAAGTCTTATCATTAAGAAACATACTATTTGGCAAGATATTACGAGATTTCCGATCACTAATAAATTTCCAGAACTTGTTGGGATCCATTCTCAGAACTTGATCTACATTATTTATGCAATTTTTATAACATTTCTCAATCTGGCATTCTCTTCTAAAATTACTAAATATCCACATTATTATGAGATTGGTTTTAATATCACAGACCAATTATAATTGAGCAAGTAATCATTGAGCCCCTGGAAGTTGGCTTTACCAAAATCATAAAAATACTCTCTGAGCTTTAATGATTTGTTACTATTGTTAAATTGACATATTTCAAAACTATAAGCAATATGATGAATATTAGAAAGATTCGGCAGCCTCAATACCCTTTAAAGAATGTATAGAAGTAAATACAAGGTCTAGAAAAGTGCGCTTTTATTATTAGGAATCATGATCACCTGACTCAAATTTAAAAATGCTAGGTTATCAGCTAATATTTTGGTCGCAGAGTTGCCAGAGCAAACAACTATAATCACCAAATATAACTATTTCATGTTGCATATATTTTTGCACAATCAATTCCACCCATTCACAATGATTCAGATATAAACTATCATCCATATTTGGGGGGATGTAAACACCACCAATTATATAATTTCAAATACCAATTTTTACTGATACGAACAATTGTTCTACATTTTGAACCATCGGTGATAATTATGACTGGAACACCATTACGATATTTTATGATTAGATTGCTTTCCCCTGCAGCTTCACGCTCCTTCAGATTATTTTTTATTTCACTAAAATATCTTGAATATCTAGAAAATAGCATGCTTTAAATGCTGGATATTCCAATAAACATTCGGCGGCAAAGTTTCAATAAGATAGACGGCAAGTTACCGATTGGATAAATTATTACTTTAATAATCGATTTATTAGTCGATTTGGTCCGATTATATGACCTCCGAGGAGTCCCGACCTGAGCCCGTTAGATTTTTTCTTGTGAGGGTCATCTGCAAGAAAAATTTTACTCCGCACATATAAATACAATAGAACAGTTAACAGCTACATGAAAGAATTTTTAATGCAAAAGTTCAATCTTTAATTCAGAGATGTATCGTTGCATTCAAAATCATGGAGGTAATTTTGAGCAATTGCTTTAGTATTACTGTTTTCAATTTTTAAAATATCTGTTTAGTACTCCTAATAAATTAAATAAACTTTCTTTAAAAATGTTTATTAGTTTTTCATGGTGTTTGGTTATGCTTATAAATTTTGTCAGTGTCTGACTGGTTCATTGGGGGCAAACATGTGCTTGGGACCACCAAACTTTTGGAAATCTCGCCCTATCTGGACCTATTAATCAAGCTGATGAATATCGTGAAAACTAAGTGATTTCTTTAAAAATGGGAACGTTTTTATGGGGTTTTATTGAGTATTTCTGGAAAATGCTGAAACCATTTTAAGTATTAATCCATAATTTTTATAACTTTACATAGTAACAAAGTTTTTCCAAATTAATTTAAAATTAAAACGATTTTTTATGAATTTCCATGCAAAAACAACATGGTACGCCACTGAGTACATAACTACAAAAAATTGAAAAATGTGATTTTAATTACCTATTAAATTGCAGTCATGATGCATAAAGAATTTTTGAATAATCTTACATCGTTCTAAAGTTGTAAAAGTTTTCCAAAATAATTTAAGATTAAAATGGATTTTTTTGAGATTCATTGCAAAAAACGACATAGTACGCCAATAAGTAACTACAAAATATAAAAAAAAAATATGATTTTAATTACTTATGGAATTGCAGTTCATGATGCATAAAGAATTTTTGTAAAACTTTACACCGTTCTAAAGTTATTAAAGTTTTTCCAAAATATTTTAAGATTAAAATTGATTTTTTATGAGTTTCGGTGCAAAAAAAACTAAGTAGTACGCCAATGAGTCACTACAAAGTATGTAAAAAAATGTGATTTAAATTACCTATTAAATTGGAGTTCATGATGCACAAACAATTTTTGAAAAATCGTGTAATTTTCTAAAGTTATTAAATTTTTTCCTAAATAATTTGGATTAAAATGTGGCTCTACTATCAATGAGGATGGACTTCATGGATTAAGCTGTAGATTTAGTGCAGGAAGATTTTCTCGACACCATGAAGTAAATGATATTATTAAAAGAGCATTATCTTCCGCAAATATTCCTTCCATTTTGGAGCCTTTAGGAATAAGCAGAGACGATGGAAAAAAGGCTGATGGAATGAGTGTGATTCCTTAGAGTTGCGGGAAACCTGTAGTTTGGGATTTTACTTGTGTCGATACCATGGCTCCTTCTCATTTATCGGGTACTTGAATTTCTTCTAAAGCTGCATCATTATCTGGAGAAAAGATTAAAATTTCTAAATACAGAAATCTTGAAAAAAATTTCATTTTTTTCTCAGTTAGGAAATAGGAAAACTATTAGCAACTGTTACCAAGGAACCAATATCCACATCTTTTCTAATACAGTGCATTAGTATTGCTATTCAGAGGGGTAATGCTGCCTCTGTCTTGGGTGCGCTTCCTAAAAGAAAATCATTTGATGAACTTTTTTCAATTCCATATTCCGTTGTTCAGAATAATTTTCCTTCCTATGGCTTGTCCTCTTCGAAGAAAGAAGATGTTTGTAACTTGTTATTTGATGGCTCCTTTGTTCCCTTAATAGATCCAGTTATGGGTTCATCGGAGATATCAAAGGATAAATCAGTCTTTAAGTCTGCCAATCAAGAACATAATAAAGAAAAAGTTTCTGCTAATCAACATCAAATGAACATCGCTACTGCTACAACATCACCTACAGGAATAAAAAGACATAAAGCCGTATTATTTACACGCAAAGCTGAAGCTGTAAAAAAAAACAAACGATGATAAAGATGATAAAGAACCCATCCCAGTATAGGATGAAACTAAATCTTCGAAAAAGAAATTAAAATCGAAACAACAAATCTAACTAACTTCTAAATCGAATAAAAATGAAGACGTACCGTAGAGAGCTGGTCTTCAAAGCTCAACTGAAGAACATAGTGATAGTGGTAGCAGCCAATGTGCCATTCTCACGAATTATCTGAAATTGATGATTCTAACGATGACTCGGATAGTAATCAAACTATGGGAGAAATCAGCACCCGAGAACTGCAGAAAATACCAGTGATAAGGATGAGTTGAAACCCATGCAAATGGGTTGGGCTAAATGTCGGGGCTATCCATGGTAAGCCTTAATTATAGATCCAGAAATGCCCAAACATTTTGTATATCGTGGAGTGTCCATTTCTTTTCCACCACCTGAAGTTATGTCGTTAAAAGCTAATCAAATCGCGCCTTTTAATGCAATAATTTTTAATGGAACCACTTTTGGTTAAACCTTCCTATTTTTAGAACTATGCCAGCATTTGTACAGTCGAATATTTAATTTTAAAAAATTAAGAAAAAATTGAAATAGAAAATATAACTAATATTCAAACATCTCTGTTATACATTGCAAAATTTTAAATGTAAAGTAAAACAATTGTTAAATTCAAGAACGTTAGATTTTTCTTTGGAGTCACTCAGAGGCAAATATTAGGGGCCACCACAAGCAATCGGGAAGGCCCACCGGGCATTTCCTCGGTTTTCCGGTGGGCCAGTCCCACACTGAATTTTGTTTTCCACGGTTATTATTTACTATTAAAATAAGTTTTCTTTTAAACCTTAAAGCGGTGGTCAAATTTATTTATTTTTGAGTAACTTCGTTTTGTTCCAAACATTATGTAGAAATGTGATCGATTTTTTACACCCTATTATCACCCTGTATAATTTAATAACCCAGGGGCTCAAATAGAGCTATGCCGTAAAAGCTGTTCCCAATGGATTGTACTTACTTTTTTTATTATTGTAAACTAAAATTGACACCTGTCCAATTTTCTCAAAAAAATTATTACGTTATTAGTTTCTCCTATTAATTTTGCTGCAAACTTTATCATCACCCATTATATTGCAAAATTGTAAGTATTTAAAAATAATGTTCAATAACATCCAATCATAATAAAAAAAATTATTATTCCCAATTTGATTTTGTTTTTTTTTAAATTTAATTTATGACTTGTACAAAGCTAAAAAGTAAGTGTTTTTGTATTTTACAAAGCTCTTTGAAAATAATAATTTACTTTTACTGGTTAACTTTTTTTGTGAAATTAAATAAATTTTCCTAATCCCTTGAGTGCACTTTAGGCGTTTTGGTTTTCCTTTTTAACATCTTAAATTAGAGAAAGTATTTCTTTAACTTTCGCTTTGAACATGGGCATAATTTTCCTTTATCGCATTTGATAAAAAATAAAATATTCACAAAAGTAGGGACCTAATTATATTTAAGGAGGACAAAGAAACAAGGCAAAAAATAAATAATCAAATTTTATTACAAAAAAATAATTTAATACACATGGATTTGACAGAAATATTAGGCGAGTTAATTTTATAAATAATTGTATCAAACATTAGCGAAAAATAAAATACATCAATTCCAATAATAGTGTATGTAATAAATAGTCAAAAACCGCATTTGATCAATCGAGAGCCTCTTGCAAATCGTAAACCTAAATACTAAATCGGCATATCACATGTAGAAATTATAATTAATAATTACAACTAATAAGATTAATTTGTTAAACGTGACATCTATTTACACAATAATAATTTATTATATCACAAAATGCGCACCAAATCGTATACCTTAAATAGTAATTAAGTACAAACACTCATTATTTATCCTTAAACATTTTTGGGATACTAACGGTACAAGTAATTAATTTCTTTTCAATTTTAAGTGATGAGCTTTCAAGTACTTAAATATTTCTTGAATTTTCATCACATTTTTTAAATATACACACACATTGGCACAATTAATTTAATAAATGGGTTATAAAATAGTTATTCTCAAATATTTTGAATTTGTCATCTGCAATTTTAGGTCATTTTATTTTAATTTAATTAATCAGTCTTAAATGAAAATTTAAATTCAAAAATATTTTATAATTTTGTATTTAAAAAATTTTGATCGTAATTGAAAATTTATTCTTCAGTTGATATTTGTGTGCTGGCACTAGAGAATGATCCACGTGCGTCTAGACACCCATCAGGGACATTGATAAAACTACACTTTTTATAATTGGACCAATTTTTGCTGCAGACTCGTTTGAGGATGCTTTTTTTCTCAGTCTCTGTTTTACAATCGGTAACATCGGGGACAAGGAAAGGCTCAGTGGCAACATTAACGCATTCCGTAGATTTGTTTAGATCAGTCTCAATATGATTGATTACAATTCTTGGCCTGGTGTTAACAAAGTCCTCGCGTCTAACCAAATATTGCGCGAAGAATTTCTTAAGCTCCCTCTGAACCCGTCGATTTCGATAGGCAAAAAGTACTGGTGAGATTAGGTTGGAGCTTATGAGGAGGATTAACGCGGCATAATTTAAATGTTCCAAAATTTCGCTCCTGATATACAAGGCGTCGATTATGAAAATGGCCCCGTAAGGTACATAACAAACCAAAACCATAAATATCACAATAATACTAATTTTTGCCGTTCTACTCTCTTCGCGGTACCTAAAAACGGTTGCATTCGAAAATTTTGTACGTAAAGACGTTATTATATTCCTATGCGTTCTTTCGCTATGTGTCCGTTTTACACTAAGCACCCTTTTGGGTGGATTTACAAACTCGCATAACTCATTATGTTTGCTGAGTTCGCAAAAATTTGGCGCGCTATGAACTTTGGGTAAACCAAAACTGGGCTCGGGTATTAAGCTAGTTTCAACTCTATTCAAAACGCTCGCTTCAGAGCTTTCAGCAATTTCCTCCGCGGGAATTGCGGTGAAAATCGCACTTCTAGTATTAAACAAATTGGTATTAGTTCGCTTCCTGATACGCGAACTGTTTTTATGAGCGGCCCTGTATATAAGTAAATAAATTATAAAAATAATAGTAATTGGCGTTAAAATTATCACAGCGAAATAAACGAGGGCGAAAATTAAATGCGTAGTGCGAAATTTTGAAGTCGGACACATCCTTGGGAAGAAATCAGCATTCGCGTTAATCATTACAGTCACAAAAGCAAAAATAAATGATAAGAACCATGATGTTAGTATCATCAATAATGATTTAGTTTTATCCACATACGAGTGACACCTCAACGGGTGTAATACCGCAAAATATTGGTCAATACCGATTAATAAGATGCTCAAAATTGAAGCGGTGCATACAAAATTTAGACAAAATTGCGATACTCCGCAAAAAAAAGCGCTGACATCTTCATGGGAAGTAACATCGCTCTCAATTATCTCCAAATCGCTGCTGTTATCTATCACCAATTGTTTCCTTTCGAAAATCGTGCCGTTAATCACTTGCTTCTCGTAGAGTAGAGTCTCTTCCATATTTGGACCAATCGTGGCCACAATTTCGGATATATTAAAGCTGACTCCATTTTGAAGCGCTTCCTGTTCTGCAATTAGGAATGGCACTAGCAGTAAGCTACTCAACAGGTTTATGAAGAGAAGATTTATCACAAATCTGAAAAAAAAAACAATTTAATTTTCGTTTAGAAATTTAATTGCGACTTTATAAAACCGTGCTGAAGTTACATTTAAATGCATTCATTTTTACATTCATATTTTTTTATTAGAAAAAAAATGTAAGGGCTCAATTATTTTATATTTTTTTACAAAAACTTTTGTTAGTAAAACTACATAACAAGACCATGAGTCAAAATATTTAAAAAAGAATGAAAATAATCAGTCACATTTTCACATTTAATTTTTTTAATCGAAAACAAAAAAATGTAAGGGCTCAATTTTTTTATATTTTGTTACAGATACAGTATTTAGTAAAACTACATAAAAAGTTTTTTCAAACTCAGACCAGGAGTGAAGAAATTAAAAAAAAATTTAAAAAAATAGTCACTTTTTCAGATTTGATTTTTTTTTATCGAAAACAAAAAATGTAAGGGCTAAATTTTTTTTATATTTTGTTACAGATAGAATCTTTAGTAAAACTGCATAAAAAGTTGTTTTTAAATCAGACCAGGAGTCAAAATATTTAAAAAAGAATGAAAATAATTAGTCACTTTTTCACATTTTATTTTTTTAATGGAAAACGAAACAATGTAAGAACTCAATTTTTTTATATTTTGTTACACATACAGTCCTTAGTAAAACTGCATAAAAAGTTTTTTCAAAATCAGACCAGGAGTCATGAAATTAAAAAAAAATTTAAAAAATAGTCACCTTTTCAGATTCTACTTTTTTTTATCGAAAACAAAAAAAAGTAAGGGCTCAATTTTTTTATATTTTGTTACAGATACAGTCTTTAGTAAAACTGCATAAAAAGTTTTTTTTTAAATCAGACCAGGAGTCAAAATATTTAAAAAAGAATGAAAATAATCAGTAACTTTTTCACATTTTATTTTTTTAATGGAAAACAAAACAATATAAGGGCTCAAATTTTTTATATTTTGTTACACATACAGACCTTAGTAAAAGTGCATAAAAAGTTTTTTCAAAATCAGACCAGGAGTCAAGAAATTAAAAAAAATAAAAAAATAGTCACTTTTTCAGATTCTATTTTTTTTATCGAAAACCAAAAACGTAAGGGCTCAATTTTTTTATATTTTGTTACAGATACAGTCTTTAGTAAAACTGTATAAAAAGTTTTTTTAAATCAGACCAGAAGTCAAAATATTTAAAAAAGAATGAAAATAATCAGTCACTTTTTCACATTTTTTTTTAATGGAAAACAAAACAATGTAAGGGGTCAATTTTTTTATATTTTGTTACACATACAGTCCTTAGTAAAACTGCATAAAAAGTATTTTTCAAAATCAGACCAGGAGTCAAGAAATTTAAAAAAAAATTTAAAAAAATAGTCACTTTTTCAGATTCTACTTTTTTTTATCGAAAACACAAAAATGTAAGGGCTCAATTTTTTTATATTTTGTTACAGATACAGTCTTTAGTAAAACTGCATAAAAAGTATTTTCAAAATCAGAGGATGAGTCAAAAAATTTAAAAAAGAATGTAAATATCAGTCACTTTTTCTGATTTTATTTATTTAATCAAGAACAAAAAAATTAAGTGGGCAATTTTTTTATATTTTGTTAGACATACAGTCCAAAGTATCAACATAAAATTTGTTTTCAAAATCAGTCCAGGAGTCAAAAAATTTGAAAAAAATATGAAAATATTCAGTCACTTTTTTACATTTTTTTATTAAAAAATAAAAAATATATGGGCTCAATTTTGTTTCACATACAATCCTAAGTAAAACTACATAAAAAGTGTTTTTAAAATCAGAACAGGATTTAAAAAATGTAAAAAAAATAGTCACTTTCTCAGATTTCTTCAGTGCTATGTTTCCTGTGTAAGTACTGGTCTGATTAAAAAAAACCTTTTTATGCAGTTTTAGTAAGGACTGTATGTGTTACAAAACATAAAAAAATGAGCCCTTACATTTTTTTGTTTTTGAATAAAAAAATAAAATGTGAAAACTTGACTTTTTTTCATATTTATTTAACTTGTTGACTCCTGGTCTGATTTGTATAAAACTTTTTATGCAGTTTTACTAGGAACTGTATGTATAATAAAATATACAAAAATCGAACCCTTACATTTTTTGTTTTTGATTAAATAGATAAAATGTGAAAAGGTGACTAATTTTTTTCATTTTTATTTAATGTCTTGGCTCCTGGTTTGATTAGTAAAAAAAAATCATACTAAGGACTGTATGTGTAACAAAATATAAAAAAATTGAGCCCTTACATTTTTTGTTTTCGATTAAAAAATAAAATCAGTGACTGATTTTTTAAATTTTTTTCTCTAAGTTTTTGACTTCTGGTCTGATTTTGAAAAAAATTTTTTTTATACAGTTTTACTATGGACTGTATGTGTATCAAAATATAAAAAAATTGAGCCCTTACATTTTTTGTTTTAGAATAAAAAAATATGGATGTAAAAATGAATGCAGCCCAGGCTGAAGTTACATTTAAATGCATTAATTTTTTACATTCATTCTAGTTCATTCATTTTAGTTCTCAGTAAAAATATACAAAAAGTTCATGGAAAATCATACCCTGAG
The DNA here is from genome assembly GCA_963971135.1 of Stenus bimaculatus. Lineage (NCBI taxonomy): Eukaryota > Metazoa > Arthropoda > Insecta > Coleoptera > Staphylinidae > Stenus > Stenus bimaculatus. The sequence continues at coordinate 49,037,101 of OZ020181.1, forward strand.
TCAATACATTAGGAAAAAATGAAAATAATAACTCACTTTTTCAGATTTGATTTTTTTAATATAAATTAAAAAAAATGTAAGGGCGTCATTTTTTTATAATTATTTACAGATACAATCCTAAGAGGCGCTACATCAAAAGTTTTTTTCACAATCAGACCCGGAGTCAAAAAATTGAAAATAAAGAGTCAGTATTTAAGATTTTATTTTCAATCGAAAATAAAAAATATAAGGGCGTATATTTTTATATTTTATTAAGCATACAGTCTTAAGTTAAACTACATCAAACATTTATTCAAAATCAAACCTACAGCAAAAAAAATATAATAAATAAATTAATTTATTTTCAATTTTTTTTTTCTTATTTTTTGACTCCATTTTGAAAGACTTTTTATGTAGTTTTACTTGGGACCGGGACTAAAGGCCGACGAGGGCAAAAAGCCGAAAGAAAAAAGGCCGACGTGATCAAAGCGCCGAAAGAAAAAAAGCTGAACGATAAAAGGCCAAATTGGACAAATAACCAAAGGGAAAAGGCCAAATGACCGATATAGACAAAAAGCCGATAGAAAAAAAAACAGCAATAAAAAATAAAAAAAAAGTTTACTTAATTTCAAATTTTTTTTTTCAAATTAAATGGTAGTATTTGGTGACTTAGTACTGATAAAGAGGTTAACTATAATTAATTCTTTAACTATTCACTACACAACTGGAATTTTTCCTTTTAAAATTAGGTTAAGTATATATTTTTTTCCAAAAATGGCATAATTTTTTAACAGATGGAAATTTCATACAATCTTTAGTTTCGGTAATATTTTTGTCCAAGTCGTTCTTTTATCGTTCAGCCATTTTTCTTTCAGCTTTTTGTTTTTGTTGGCCTTTTCTACTTCGGCCTTTTGTACTAGTCGGCCAGACTATGACCGCATTTTGTCTATGTTGGTCATTTGTACCTTTAGGGGTAGACTCGTTTTACTTAGGACTGTATGTGTAACAAAATATAAAAAAATTGAACCCTTTCATTTTTTTGTTTTCGATAAAAAAAAATAAAATCTGAAAAAGTGACAATTTTTTTAATTTTTTTTAAATTTCTCCTGGTCTGATTTTGAAAAAACTTTTTATGCAGTTTTACTAAAGACTGTATCTGTAACAAAATAAAAAAAAAATTGAGCCCTTAAATTTTTTGGTTTTCGATAAAAAAAATAAAATCTGAAAAAGTGACTATTTTTTTAATTTCTTGAGTCCTGGTCTGATTTGAAAAAAACTTTTTATGCCGTTTTACTAAGGACTGTATTTTTATCAAAATATAAAAAAATTGAGACCTTACATTTTTTTGTTTTTAATTAAAAAAATTAAATGTGAAAAAGTGACTGATTATTTTCATTCTTTTTTAAATATATTGACTCCTGGTCTGATTAAAAAAAAAACTTTTTCTGCAGCTTTACAGGATTGTATCTGTAACAAAATATAATAAAATTGAGCCCTTACATTTTTTTTCTAATAAAAATTTTTTTATTAGAAAAAAAATATTTATGAATGTAAAAATGAATGCATTTAAATGTAACTTCAGACTGGTCGTTATAAATTTATAAAATATTTACCTATTCGAAACCGTCCTTAAACCTCGACGTCTGCAAAATACGAGAAGCAGGAGAAAATTGGCGCTGACGGCAATAAGCGAAGACGTTATTAAGCCCACCGTAGTCAGCCAATGTTTTTCCACATCCATAGGTTATCCTGAAATTTGCAATGGTGTATTAATATCACAGATTTAATGGTAATTGAAGGCATGGGGTTTCTTATCTCTTCAGTAAAGCACCCCTGCGTTCACTAATCACACACACGTGTTCAGTGTTCACCCACGCGAAACGATCAATTTTTGATTGTTTCTAAAAATATTTCAAAAGAGCTTGTTTTTTGGTAAACCGTGGGCGATTTCCTAAACCGTAACTTCCTCATTTAATCATATTAATATTTATAAATTTAAATGCGGATATTAAAATTAAATATGACGTTCCATATTTAATAAAGTTGCTGGTGATTACATGAAAACTGATGAGTGCATAAATCTTGAATCCCAAGTGGATTATTACGTGTTAATGTAAAATTACTACGTTAATGAGTGGTGGTTTTAAATTATGTCGGCAGAATTAAACCGTGCTTTATTAAAAAACTAGTATTTATACCTATTAATAAAATGCACCATTTATTTTTTATTGTTTTAAAAACCTTTCATTAATTAAAAAATACTATGCGGGAATCCTATTTGCGGTTTTTAATGGGTTTAATCAAACTTCAAAGAAAAAGCTTGTATACTTATAAATAAACATCGTAAAATTATTTTTTGTTTACCGTTTTGCAGCACATGTATCATATTTTTTCACATCACAGGAGCTAAATCTTGTAAGCTTTTTTAAAAAAATAAATATTTTGATTATTTGTAAATAAGAGGAAAGTGCGTATTTTAAGAACACAATTTGTGTTTCTTAATTCTTATTTACGACTAATAAACTTGGTTTGTATATGATGTACAGCTTCGTGTATCAAAAGAGAAAAGGCGTAAATTATAAAAACAATTATTTATGGTTATAAATTACCCATATATTTTTAGCGTCGTTTAGTACACGGATATCAAATTTAATTAAATAAACTTGCTCCAATCTACTAATAAATCATGTTATTCAAGAATCGTCCTTTAATTTATCTGTGTTTATTGTTTCCGTGTATTGGTTTTATTCGAGCTTACACCAAAACCGCAAGATCCTCGTTAAAGTGCTTTCATTGGGGAAAGTTACATTTTAATTTGCTCTCTAATAATTTAGAACTTGTACCAATACTTCCGTACATTACGGAGCATTGGACAAAATTTCAATACAAAATATTGACCTCTTTAAAAAAATATGTTCATCTAATAAAGTGGATAATTTTGCAAATTTTGAGCCCTCGAAAGTTTTGGTAGCTTAAGTAGTTTACAAGAAATTCTGTTTTTTAATCAAGAATTTTCAGTAGTAATTGGGAATTTTAACTACCGGTAGATGGCGCTTTGATTTGCTTAAAATGGAGGATAGCAAGTGCTTATCAGTGTAAAAACTTGTGTTCAAAATGCATTTTTGTACATATTTCTGAAAACCCAAATAGACGTATTATTTAAATCGCAAGTAAAACCTTTTGTAATTAAATAAAAAGCACTTGTATTCTTGGTCCATAATTTTGACACCAGAGGGCGAGTAGAATTCTGAAATTCCCAATACCTTGACTAGATCGGCATCTATGAATCCGCGATAATTCTGTCAGTTTATTGAATGAAATAGTGTTGCTTAGAAACAGAAGAAGTCTGTAGGACGAGTGAATTGTCAATAAACCAACAAAATTCTGAGTGATTACAGCCTACGAATAGTATTTGGTTAGATTTTTACACAAAATATACGCGATTTCGGAATTCTGGCCGCCCTCTGGTGGAGTTTTATAAACTATACGAAATGAGTAAAAGTCGGACTTCTGTTTAAATTATAATAAAAAAACAGCACCCTCTACAGGAAGTCTAAATTCTCAATAAAGACTTGGGGACTTAACTTTAAAGAAGTCCATGTTAACCTCACAAGTTAAATTACGGCCGCGTTCCACTAATGAACACTAAAGCCCACGACCACAAAATTTCGATCGAAAACATAAGTGGAATGGGTTTTGAACTTTGTGTTGTGAATGCTTAGCATAACCCCAAAATTCTTAATAACCGTTTGATAAATTGTTAACATTGTTATATGGTAGCTTAAGACCTTAAATTGTACCTGAATAGACCTGTGTAAAAACTATGTTTATAGCACAAATATATTATTATTATTAAAACATGGATGTCAACGCTTTAATCTTTGTTAACATAGGTGCAAAAAGAATATATGAGGTCGGAAAACAATTATCGCTTATCCAAGTGTGATAGTTTATACAGTTCTAAAGAATATCTAGAGAAATCTGAAGTTGAATAACTTGTTCTGTTTCAGAGGTGGGATTTTGTTTCTATCTTGATATTTATCAAGCTTGATAAAAATCAATAGAGGGGTTATTCTCGAATCACACGACCCTACATGACAAGGACAGACTCTTATTTTTGCATTTGAATGACAAGGATAGAATGACAAAAGTCGTATACGACATCGTGTCGTGTGATTCGAGAATAACCCCCTATTGAGTTTTATCAAGCTTGAAAAATATCAAGATAGAAACAAAATCCCACCTCAGGATCAAATAAAATGATTGATTTTGTTGCCATTTTTGAAGTTATTCCTCATAGTAACCAGCGCAAATGTCACCGTTCAAAAAACGACCACAGAAACCCACGAATAAATACGGTCATTGTGGTTTTCTTTCGGTCACCATTCGTTACGTCATCGATGACGTTTTTATGCACGAACGAAATATCCGCAGTCTTATGTGGAACGACTTTGCGGTCGTCGTGAGCATTGCGAGTCTTTAGTGGAACGCGCCCGTAATCTGGTGCTTTTGGATGGAATATGAAAATCAATTTGGCAGAAAATTTCGAAAGACAATTGTATATGAACTATGTATAAGAACATCAGGTGGATTATTCGACACGATATCGTATATGACTTTCGATTCCTCCTTGTCATTCAAATGCAAAAATAAGATTTTTCCTTATCATATCGTATACAACATCGTGTCGAGTGATTCGAAGATACCCTCCCCCCAGATCAAATATAGATCTACGGGTCATCTCAAGACTGAAGATGTTAATTTTGGTTCTTAATTTTGTTATCGAGTATTCATTGTAAATAATTTTGGAGAATACATAATGCAGATATTATTTTAAATTGACTCCAACTTTTAGGTGTGAATGTTATTCTGGGAATACTGGAGAGATTGGGGAGAGATATAGGTACTCCAGAATACTTATACTAAAGTTAGACCCAAGTCAGTGAAACTGTTAAGTGATTCCAAAGATGTACCAAGTATGGTAGATTTAAGAAAATTAACCCAAAATTTTGCAATCCAAAAATTGTATGAAATTTTTATTTTTTTAGAAAACTAAAAAATAGTGCTTTCATAATCGCCTAGGCAAATCGTATCTTTAAAAGGGCTATATACCTTGCATTTTTGTTCTTTGGTAGGATCAGGGTGGATATCAAAAATCCAATTTTTGGACATTGATATACCTGTGTGCGAGGTTCTCAATCATAAAAAAAACTTTTAAAATCTTCGGACTATTTTTAATTTTTGCCAAATACTCTCTTTCATAAGAAATGAAGCTCAAAAGTGATAACTACGCGAACACGTTGTTGCATCGAATACTGATAGATTGTAAATAGTTGTTTCGAAATATTACAGGTCCGTTTGAAATGTTGCGGAAATATAGAAATATATCTGAACCGAAACATTGCTGCGTCGAAACATTCCTGGATTTCGATTGCGTTGCATCGAAAAATTGAGGAAGTTAATCAGAGTGGATCCACGTCTTATTTTTTAATTTAAATCAAATAGGCATTGGATTTTGTATTTAACTTTAGCCAATCAGATGTATTGATTTTGCGCGGGAAATTCAACACGCTGTTAGTTTAAAAACAAGATAAAGTGTTAAAATTTTGCAATTTTAAAATAACTTCTAAACGAGCCGAGAAACGAGTTGAGTTTGTTCATAGGAAAAAATTTTGTAGGAAAAAAGTGGGACACTCTGTATATGAAACTTTTGAACAATTATTGTGAAAATCGGTAGGTTTAGTTGGAATTAAAATGTATGTTTTATAAATTGAAAAGAATTATTATTAATGATCTCTTTGTATCTACCTACACTCTTGATATGGTTAGTGTGAATAAAATTTATTTAATTGAGTCAAATTTATGTCAAATAATAGGCATAGGTGTATCTAAAATTACCTTTAATTGCAAATACATGACTGATTTCAGGTAGAAATGTTATCAAAATTACCTTTTAGTTTTTTTATTAATACATATCTCACAAAGGAGGTCGATAGAATTATTTTACTATTTTTCTGAGAATCCCTAAAGAGTCGCCAACGACGTATTGGAGAACCAATCCGGACCTATTTTCGGACACCCTGTATTATGATAATAAATACAGCGTGTCCAAAAACTGGTGCATAAACTCTCCCTACATTTTCAGGTACATGGGATAAAGTACCGGAAAAATATTTAAAAAAATATATCCACAATATTTTTTAAGTTATTCTTTAAGAAGATGTTATCAATTTGGCAACATTTAATAATACTATACATAAGGTGCTGATTGTGGCTGACTGTAATAATTGTAATTTTTTACAATAAAACCATATTACTTATTTACCCTACTGAATTTTGATGAAGAATAACTTCGCAGTTTTAACAAAACAATGTCGCTTTTAGTTGAATTTCCATGTTTTTTTTAAATAACATTCATTATCTTGACATTCCAAAAAGATCATTTGAAAAATCCTTATTTCTTAATAAATTTGAACATTTTATTGATAGTTTCAATCGAAAATGGTTTAATTTGTATTTGTATTTATCTATGCAAAAAGTTAATCTTTATTTTTTCGATGCAACAATAGATTCGTTCCGACAACGAATTTTTGTACCATCACGAAACCGTAAAAGAACTGCTTGGATCAGTTTTATGCGCCTGCGTCAACTTCGTACGATCTGAAGACCCCGTCCTTGGAACACGATTGGGCACCGTTTGATGGTTGCGATTCGTTGCCTGTAACCCAACCTTTAAAAATGTTATTGGTTTGTTTATAATTATTTGTAATATTTTTTAAATTATTTTTATTTTATACATTTCTAGAACTTCATGAGTACATGGTACTCTAAAATTATGCACCATTTTCAAAAGCAACTATCTCCTTCATTGTCCATCATTTTTATTTATTTTTATTCAGACACAACCTTTTAAACCAAATTATTTTTGTTCTTATTAATTACAAATAACGAAACAACATCAGCTGAAGAGACGATACGAAATGCGCATGTCAGTCCAACCAGTTCCATCTTTCGAGCGTGTCCCGAAATGACGGTCACGAACACGTCCCATGAACTGCTTAAGTTTGGTCGGGCCGCCCTATGTCTGATGGAACGTGTTATACCTATTGCGCATGACTGTGACCATCAATGTACGATTTGTCGCTTTGTTGGAACAAACCTAATATTCGATTCGGCGAAGCGATGTTTGGATACAGCAATATTACGAACCAGAGGTGTAATTTTGTCTCACTTCCACGTTATGACGATTGTTGTGTGTAAGAGGGATATCAATTTGTTGGCTTACAGAATTCCACCTCAGCAACGTTTAGAAACGACGGTATTTCGATGCAGTGCTCTTAAGGCCTGCTTAGACGAATACTAAATCTTGTACAAGATCGATTCAGATTCTACGTCGCAATATGCAGTAGTATTTGAGTCGATCTTGTACAAGATTTTGGAACCAAAATGTCTAAACCGGCCTTTAGATCCAGTAATCTTTCGGACCAACGATTTACGAACCAGCTTCCAGTAACTTACTTTTCGGCCAGGCAATATTTCGATGATGCGAAAGTCAATCCAGGAAGGGCCACCCTGCTTCGAAAGGGCACTATTCTGATAAAGTAATATTTCGGCCCAACGATTTTCGAAACAGAAATTTTTGGAAAAAAGATCCAGTAACTTTTAGGCCAGGCAATGTTTCGAAGATGAGAAATTCATTTCATCAAGGGTACAGTTTATTTTACTAAACTCAACAGCAACCGGTGTACAAGTATTCCAACGTCGGGAGTGCTTGGTATATATTTCCAAGACTTTGGTTGAAGGTATTGATATTAAATCGAAAAAATTAAAAATTTTTTATTTCTGGGTTTTTCTTAAAAAGTTGAGATGTTCTTCTTCTCTTAGCCGGAGTTGTCATATATGTTGTACTTGTTATTGGGTTCTAACAGGTCTTCTTCTGGTGGTGGTTGAAAGCAAATATTAGATCGATTGTCTTCTAGATTGTCGCCTCAATTCTTCCTCTAGAGTGGCAGAAATTATCCATGTTTTTAGGTTCATACATAATGGTATCTCCTTGTTGGAGAATTTCCCAAAATCGGTAAACTCGCAATACTAAACCGGACGAGAGTGCAATCATCGTTTGGAAATTTTTAATAAATCACAATATCCAAATCAAATAAAAATAGTTATCCAATCAATTACATATGTGCAACATAATATAAGGTTGGTTACAACAGATGTTTTGACCAACATTTTCTGTACATGTTTATGTATACATGTCTGATGCCTGACGGCTCATATAAAAGATTTAAGAACTAATTTCAGTAACTCCAGAATGACAGAATTTGCATAGTTTGGAAAATCATCTAATGGTAAATACTCATTAAAATTGGACCGCTTCTGTAATAAGGAACCAACTAGCAAAATGAAGAAATGCCAATTAGGAAAATCAAAATAAGAAATCAATTCTACGCGTATTGCATTGCGTATGTACGTCTTCCAAATATCCAGATATCAACAGAAGCTTTGACGATTCAGATCTGTTCACATTAGTAATCCACTTTTCTGTTCTTACATCAGGTATCAGCATTCTTGAAGCAAACATCTGATGATTTTTTGACAGTGTCTGCAATTACCACATCATCTCCACACTTCCTGAAGAGGTGGTGTTTTAATGTCTTTCGATCAGGAATAAACTCCCTGGAATCTTAAATATCAGTTTCTCCATACATGGCCCCGAATAAGAGTACAATTAAAAATATGGTTATACTAGTTTAAGTTTAATTATTAAGAATTGATATTTCCAATTTTATGCTAAAGTACATTTTTGTCTTTTACCCGCTTATTGGCCTATCGAAGAACTTTTGGTGATACATGTGGTAATACTTAACGTTAATTCAACCAAGTCAGTCTCACATTCCAGTCGACGTATTATTTTTGTCCTCCACTCATCATCTCATCAATATTAATTGGAGTTGGGAAAATTCTTCATACTTTAAATAAAAACAACTGGGTTTGAAATAGAAAGTTGTGTGCACGATCCTCGGGCTGTGGAACGGAGATTAGAGTCACTTCGAACAGAAGCCAAAATTAAATTTTCACCAATGTACAATTTTCTGCAAGCCTCACTTTTCCGAATTAAGGTATTTAAATCCAGTTTTTTCACCACGGTATATAAAACGTATTATACTGTTACGAATTGACATTTCGTTCAAGAAAAACACAAATATTCTATAAAAATAAGGGGTGGTTTCACAGCTTCCACTTGAACTTCAACAGAAACTTACAATTTTGTGCTCCTTTGATAATTGTGCTAAATGGGTTATAAAAGAGAATATTTGGCAAAAACTAAAAAGTACGAAAATTGTACAATTTTTTGAATACTGCAGCATAACAATATAAGAAAAAAATTACTCGAAATTTTAGAAGGTAGTGTGTATAATTTGACTTAGAACTTAGAGGAATTTTGAATTTAAATAAAAACCTTTCCCAATAGGTAAATCTGATAATACCTCGTTACTTTTGTTGAATATTTATACATTAATAAAAATTATTAGTCATTCACCCACCCATTTTGTATCAGCAGTTGTGAACTATTAAAAACAAAACTTGTTGACATTTTGTGCGTCGATGATATCATTTTGAAATTATTAATTCAAATAGAATTTCCATTTTTTTAAATGAACACGTCATTGGATAGATAAGCAATTTTAGTAATTGGTCAAGCGCCCAAATTTGATTCTCGCATGTTCAAAAATTTAATGGCTAATAACTTGGTGATGTAAATCTTGCTGAGTACTTAAAAAAAGTAAGGTGAAGCAGTATTAGTTTTGAGGAAACATGTGACATCGCAGATGTTTTAAGTAATATTAAATCACGTCTAAAAATACCTCATCAAACAAAGAATAATTTTCCTATTTCTGCACGTTTAAAACACGGCCGCTTTCGCCCACTTTACGTAAATTGCTTAAGAAAATCAGTCAATCAAGGTGACACCGATAGTGCCGCCCTCTGCCCACTACCTACGCACTACCCATTCAAGTGGGTCCTTAATTGGCCACACTTAATGAAAATTTGAATAAATATTTACCCCGATTATCATCATTTTATCATTTAATTTACCGGTGCCTTTCAATTGAACCGATTGAGTGCATTAAACTTCCCACAAAATCTAAATATATTTTGTCACGTCCGTTTTAATCACCCGAGCTTTTCATAACAGAAGGACGTGACCATAGTTTTGTCGAGACTGAATCCAATAATTGGGTAATGATTTAAATGGCAACGTTAACAAATTACAAACATCAGAATTCACGCTTTAGATTAAATTTATATAACGACATTGCACGTACTAGCATTCAGCAGAAATGCCTTAGGAATTTTTGTTGCCAAGATAGCCAAGTTGATACGGAAGTCTCGGCTTTGTTTTCAAATGGTTGAACTATTAGACGAACTCTTCAAGTTTCCATTGTTATGCCCAATAATTACGCTCCAATTGCATCATTTTTATTTGTATTTTAATTATGACCTAATTTTTGACTTTCATTGTTTTTTTACTTAATATTTTTATTTTAAACCCATTTATTATTATTTGAAAAGTACAGTAGAGTCAATTGTTTGGTTAACACGACATTCCAGCCACGAGGCTATTAAATATTATTTTCTATTTTCAGCTGACTAAAGTCTAACTCTGGGTATATTTACCCACCGGAAGACTGATTATGTATCGTTATACTAACTAAGTTATTAGAATTTCGCATTATAATTATGAACAAAGGTTAGATAAAAATTTTCCAACAAACTGAAAAGTGTGATTGAAACCGTAATGAAATTATTCTATATTTTTTTAAAATTTTCATTAAAGTTTTATGCATTAATATAATTTTAGCTTCAAGCTTTTGATGAAAGTTGAGAGGGATGTGGAGTATTTGTGGAATTTAACAAATCCATACTTCAGAGTCTTGAAATAAATTCTGCAAGCTTCTTAAGCTGCTAAAATTCTGGACTTTATACTTACAAGTATATTATTTTCCTGCTACATTGGAAAAGCATGTCATCATCATGATCATCTTCAATCCGCCTGGTTTATCTCCTATCAAAAAAGCGCAACTTCCATGTAATCTGAAAATAAACGTAAAAACGTAAGTTAATCAAAATATAGGTATTTCTTTGAAATCTGAGCTGAGGTTGTTTGGCTTCGATAGGAAAAAAATAACAAGTTGAAAGATCAAAAGAGTGGCTGGGGTTGAGGTCGTGGGAGTCTTTGTGATCGTGGTGAATTAACGCCTCGTAGGGCGCGAGTCATGTTAGGGATGCTCAAATAAAAGCGAAAATCGTCGACACTTTTGTTACCAGTTTCAATAGCGAATTTCCATTATTATCCGAGTTCAGTTTAGAATTATTGATTTGTATATTTTTACACCTAGATAGCACAATGCATATTGTGTTAGGGGAGATGTATTGTGGATCAGGGATTAAAACAATAATCATAAACATGAAACAACGTTTTACTGAAATATAATTATTATTAAATATTGCCGCGCCACTTGTTGAATTATTAATAAAAAAATATCAAACAAGATAAGACAAATTATTTTCTAAAACAAATCAATTTTACCGGGGACAAATCAAATCAAAAACAAAATTTCAAAAAATGTTATTCTTTTTAAATCTCAAATATTTTGTATTTTCATTAAAGAAGCTTTGGAAGCTTTCTGAAAGTATATGAAAAAAACAGTAATTTATATAATGACGAATTTTCATGATGATTAGTACTAGGCGTGCTGTATGAAAAAGTTAAACAATTTCGTGTGGCATTAAAAGGAACATGAAGGTCTGTGGAAGAAAGTGTGCACATTGTGAATGATTTTATAGCAGTACAAGTTATGTAGGATTTCGTGTTTATCGGCTATTAAGATAAATTTAAACTCTTGCAGAAGATCTCTAAAGGATACAGACCGCAATGGATATACACGGTGTCCCAGAACTCGCGCATAACCGTTTGCTACTTCATTAGGGACCCTTCAGGGATACCTGAATCTTCTTGGCCAATAACCGAGATATGAAGAGACTTACAGGTAATTTTTATTTAAAAAATAAATTGTGAAGTTCTTTAAATACGATTTAAATTTAATTTAATACTAAAGAACGAAAAAGAAGCCAAACTTTACATGACTACTAGTGGTTTTTCAAAATTCTTGATAATAAAGAAGTCGAATTTCCAACTTTGTCTTTTCATAACTCGGTTAATTGGCCAAGAGGATTTTTTAAACTATTTTTTGCGGATCCCTGAAGGTTCTGAGTTACTCAGTATATTATGTTTAGTTTTATAAAGGTACTTAAAAATCTCTTTTGAATATGTTCAAGCAAATTCATGTCGCGCGTCCGGAAGAAAAGTGACACAACTCATAAATCATCATATTCCAGGACAACGATTTTAAACATTAAAACCTTAATAAATAAAAAATTAAAAATAGTGAAAATTTTCATTGAATTTTGCTTGTAATACTTCCGTTATTTTATGGGATTATAATAGTATATTATTCAACGAGCGAGAAATTAATTTTCTCGCGAGTAGAATACAATACTTTTTCCACGACTTTTTTTTTATATTTTACGGTGCTTTTATGCACATTTTTTACGGTTGTTTTTCATATTTTCGACATTTCTTCATTTCTTATATGTAAATTTTATTCTGTGGTTGAAATTACCCAAAATCCATTGCTCATTACTAAATGGGATGGCAATACTTTCCAGTGATTAATAAAATTACCCATAATCCATTGCTCATTACTCAATGGGTTTGTAATACTGCAGCTTTATGATTGATCCGCACATATCGAGCATATTGAATGTCAAAAATTTAGTAATGGATGCTGAAAAAATTCAAACGTAATGAATCTTCCGGATGTACAATGTACACTTAGCATATATTGGAGACCGCAGAACAGCATAGCACTCACGACGGTTGAAAATATAGGCATTATACAATTATTTAAGGATATATGACAGTATTCATATTTTTAAAAGACTTTGAATTTATAATCATGAAGCATTCGGTAGTAATCTGATACTAGGTGTGATAGATCTTTATATTATTCAGAAACGTGCTAAATACAGTTACTATTTATAGCATATTGGAAAGATAAAGGCACGATGCTTCTCGAAAAAGATTATAGATAGCACTTACTTATCTAAACTGTTTAACCATTTTCTTGGCACCAAGTTTAAAACCTGTTAATATCAGCTCGAAGGACTTGGCAATCTTCAATTGTTTCAGTCGATCTGTATATTTTGTATACGTATTTTGGATGATATTGTAGAAAATGCTTCGTTAAAGTACAGTACAAAAAACAGAGGCCCAAGATTTGATCCCTGTGGAACACCAGAATAAGGATTGAACACGTAAAAGAAAAAGCCTTGATATTCAACAACTTGTTGACGATTGTATAGATATGAAGAATTACAGATTATGAGGGAATTGATGAAGTTTTTGGTAAGATTGGAGTGTATATTTTTTCGAATTTTGATAAGTCTATGTATACAACTTGAATTTGCTTGCGGGTGTCTAAAAGATGAGGTATAGTCTGTGTCAGATTAAAAATATTGCTACATATGTTGACAGCCTTCTCGTTTCGGTCTTAACATGACGTCATAAGTATAACCAATGTCAAAAAATCTGTCATTTTAATGTCAACCAGAACCAGGAAATGAAACGAGCACGCCTCTATGTTTCATGAATTCGTGTTGTTCTAATGATAAAATTTAGGCAACTTGCTTCCATATATCACGAAATTCTGAGGAGCTCAAGATAGATGTTTAAGAACCATGCTTTTATCTACCATAAAATTTCTACCCAATTTCTATTCTATAGATATAGATGATTAGTATAGAGAAATAACAGAGGAATAAGACTCCGCCACCTCCAATTTTCTAGTATTAAGTTTATAAATTAATTTTTGTAAAAATCTCATTTTAGAAACTTCTTTGCCTGGAAACAACAATTTTTTACCTACTTGCGATAATTAAAACAAAAAATAAATGCAAAAAAATTATAAAATAATAATTTTTATGAGCAAAAGTGGAGAAAACCAGACGATTCTTTTCCTAAAATCATGCTCTTAAACTTTCTTCCATACATTTGCAAAAAACTACACATTTGTTTAAATATTAAGTTAAAATAATACGCTATATTTAAAAATGGACTGTCAGTATAGCAAAATGATGGAGGAATACGAATATGTTTTTCAGATAATTGCCTGCTTGTTTGCGAAGCAGATAAAAATGCCTTTTTCCTTAATAAAAATAACAAAATGCAAAAAAGATAACATTAGTAAAAACAAATCACATCACTAAATAATGAAGCCTGGGTTAATACTTATACTGCACAATCCCTTGAGGAAAAATTCAATTAATTTCATAAAATTTTATTAAATTATTATGAAGCATGTTTTCCATTTAGATCTGGAAATACAATCAATGAAAATCCCTACTAGATTACGAAAACTGTTAAGGTGGCAGTGAGTCAAATGTTGATAAACCGATGTTTTTTATCTTTCCTGAGTTTTTCTAAAGTGTATCATATTGGAAACTAAAAAAATAATTAAATACCGAACCTAAGCAAGAATTGTACTTTTATATGCATTTTTTATTTTTCATTTATCTAGATTTATATGAGCGTAGTTTTGCAAAAATAAAAATATAAATATAGAAGTTTTTCTTGCAAAGTTACATAAATGTAATTGTAGATACATAAATAACAAAAATTATAAATGGAAGTAAAATTCTTACTTTAGTTTGGTATTTTTTTATTCTTCTGACTTTCCAATTTGTAAAACTTTGAAAAAAATCAAGAAAGATAAAAACGTTGACATTTGATTCCCTATCTATCACCTTAGCTCAAGAACTTAAGAAATTATACAGGGTGTCTCTTTGAAAACTTCAAATGTCGAATTTGATAACTAAATTTTTTTCAAAAAAATAACCGAACACGCCGATATTTGTTTTGAGGATAACACATTATAAGACCGATTTTACGGTATAAATTAAATAAAAATTGATCGATTCGTTTTAAAGAAAAAAAAAATCTTAACTTCATTTTTTTGTTCAATATTTAATAATTTGCTAATTAGAAAAATATATATTCGATCAATTTTTATTTAATTTATAGTTAGATGCAGCTTTCAAATGATATTTTACTCAACCCTTTAAGAAATTTGGGGGTTAACGCCCCCCACTTAAGGGAGCGTCGTGATAGTGCTTAAATCGGACTTTTAATGTGTCCCCTCAAAATAAAAATCGAGGTGTTCAGTTATTTTTTTGAAAAACAAATAGTTATAAAATAATCGACATTTGAAGTTTTCTATGAGACACCCTGTATATCTTCAAAAACCGTTACCCTGATCTTGCAGACTACTACCGGGTCTTCAAAAAAGAATGATACTGGTGATTTGCATGAACATTCAAATTCCTAAAAATTACAACTAATGTATATTTGGTTGACTAATTTTGCTATCAATCCTAATTGAATTTCCTGTATAAATTATGAATAAATTAACAATATTGTATTAAACTCGGAGGACCCCAAAAAAGCTCTTGGAAGACTATATATCTAATAAAAACAAACAAACTAAGAATATAACACTAAACCATGGTAATAAAGTAATATAAGATCCAAATATAGTAGCAAACACTTTTCTTTATTACTTTGGTGAAATAGTAAAAGACATAAGACATTGTCAAAAATGTTGTAGATGTACTTCTTTCTAAATCTAATATGAATAGTACCTATCTCTCAAGTTTCCTCCCTAAAGAGGTAAGCAAACTGATGTTGAAATTAAATAATAAATTTAGTTATGGCCCAGGTAATCCTATCGTACAATTTCTCTGGCTTGTTCAATAGTACAAGAATTTGTGTATGCAATTCTTGAAAGATTAACAAGTTTCATAAAAAAAATGATGTATTGAGTGACTGCTAACATGAATTTAGAGCAAATAAATTAACACAAACCGCTTTAATTAGTTTTTACGAATAAATTATACGAAATGTAGATGATTTCCAATTGGAATATCCTGTGACCTTATGTGGCACAAGTCACAAGTCAGAGGCTCTACGGGTCACTGTTGGTGTTCCACGAGGCTCGATCTTGGGCGCAATTTTATTTAGCTTATACATGAACGATCTTACA
Organism: Stenus bimaculatus; assembly: GCA_963971135.1. Taxonomy (NCBI): domain Eukaryota; kingdom Metazoa; phylum Arthropoda; class Insecta; order Coleoptera; family Staphylinidae; genus Stenus; species Stenus bimaculatus. The sequence continues at coordinate 49,053,246 of OZ020181.1, forward strand.
AACTATGTACGGAATTGTTCCATAACTACGCATGCGGATGACACATCAGTTATAGCCTCATAATCGACAATACTTATATTTGAGCAACACAGTAATGTACTTTTAAGCAAACTACATGAATGGTTCTCAGTCAATGAACAATATCTTAATTTGTGCAAAACCAAAGCTCCACTTTTTTACACCAGGAAAAGAAAAATTACTTTGAAACCAATATTATAGTTAGGCAGTAATAATATAAATATATCGCAGTCTGTTAAGAGCAATTTCCTAAACGGAGAATATAGTTGTTTAGTTCTGCAGTCATAAATGCTAGTACGAACAACATTTTTGTATAATTTTTTTTGTAGATGATTTAGAAGTCATTTCTTTAATTTTTGCCAGAAGGAAAAAAAATTGGAGATTGTACAAAAAAATATGTAATGATCTAAAAGTACCTTAACTTTGGACCCCTCTAATTAATTTTGTGCTAGGTTGCCGAAGATAACTTTCTGGCAGGATATAGCCTAATCAATTTGGATTATAAATCTGAAAAAAAAATTGAAAATCTAATGAGGGAAACTTGAGTTATCACTGCAGAACTAATGCTCGATTTCATGATTTTTCACAATTTTTCCTCCCAAACTCGCGCGCCATCTAGGGATTCGCATTAATTATGACTTATTTGGTCAAAACTTGCAAAGAAGAGCCAGAAAAGTGGGATGGAGTTTCTATTCCTTGTTATTGTCTCCAACGGAAAATTTATCGCGGGTGTCTAGGAAGATGCTCTTAAATTTCTTGGACATCCAACTAAACCTCAGTTTCTAAAAAGCAGTCCTTTAATAACTTAACTGTAAAAATATTTAACAAGTTGTCAGTACATCTTAAGTAGCTCAATTTCAACAAATTTAATGTACCTGAAGAATTGACAAAATGGAGCAAAAGCTGTAAATTCATAAACAAATATTTGTAAAAATAAATTTAAGAACTTTTTTTGTATGAAACAACAATTTTTAACCTACTCCTGATAATTAAAACTAAAAATAAATGTAAAAAAATTTAAAAAAATAATATTCATAAGCTAAAGTGGAGAAAAATACACGATTTTTTCCTAAAACGTTTCAACGTTTTTTCTATAAATCTTAACTTTATTATAATAAAAAAAATTTAAATCTCTTATAATTTTCTGGGAACTACTTGTTGTTTAGAAAATCTAATTCTTAAAAATGGGTTATCAGTATAGAAAAATGAACGAGGAATACGAATATGTCAACTTCGATAAAGAAATGCAATGATAAATAATTATTCTGTTACAAAATTTTGAAAAAACGATTAATTAAGTTTTGTACCGGAAGAAGTGGTAGAAAGAAGTAAAAGCTTCTGGGAACTGTAAGTTTATAAATAAATATTTATAAAAATATATTTAAGAATTTCATTGGCTGAAAACAACAATTTTGTACGTATTTCTTATAGTTAAAACTGAAAAAAATGCAAGTAATTTTGAAAAAAAAAATAATTTTACAAGCAAAAGTTTCGAAAAACACACTATTGTTTTCCTAAAATTTTTCCTTAAGACTAGGGAATTTTGATTAGTTTATGAAGTGTTTTGATAGAAAAATTTTGACGTACAAAAATTCGAATCACATAATTTTCAAAAAAAAATCTTAAAAATATAAAAAAGAAATAATTTTTTTTGAAGATATTTGTAAATTAACATCTAAATAAAATAGTAAGTATTACATGAATTTTACTTTATTATTTTGATCATTTTGTAAGCAAAAACATATAAAAACTTCAGTTTTTTTTAATATTTTCTTTGAAAATTATATGATTCGATACCCACCTAATATCTACAAACAGGGTTAATAATACAATTTTCATATGTCAAAATTTTTCTTTCAAAACACTTCATGAACTAAAATTTTTCCGCATTCCCGGCTCTTAAACATTTCTTTGGCATATTTGTAAAAAACTAGAATTCGTTAAATATTAACTTTTTTTACAACAAAAACTTTTATAGATCCTGTAATTTCTTTAAAAAAAGCTTCTGGAAACTACTCGTTGATTAGAAAAAAACTATGTACTTAAAAATGGACCATCCTCATAGAAAAAAGAAGGAGAAATACGAATATGTCAACTTTGATAAAGAAATGCAACGATAATTTCTCTGCTACAAAATATTGAAAAGAAAACGCCATTAATTTCGTTTTTGTACAAGAAGCAAAAACTTCTGGGAGCTAAAAATTCATAAATACATATTTGTAAAGATAAATTTAAGAACTTCTTTGGTAGGAAAGAACAATGTTATACCATCTTTTTCTAATTGAAACTAAAAACGAATTTAAAAAAAAATTAAAAAATCATTTTTACATGAAACCAAAGTCAAAAACTAATTTTAGGTTATTTGCAAATTATCGTCCCAGGCGCATTAACTAATTTATAACAATAAAACAATGCGTTATAGCTAACGCGCGTACTTTATAACCAATGGGCATGTCCGTAACCGTCCTAGGACGATAATAATAGGAGCTTCGAAAAAACCTAATATACAGGGTGTCCCAGCGCTGCGAGGAAGTAACTTTACTCTAAAATGAAAAAAAATATCGGCATGCGGTTTTCGATATAATATACAATACCTTTAAGACAACATTTTAAAAATATTTTAGTAATATACCGGGTGTCCATTCCAAGATGGCGGACCAAAGTTATGTTTTTTTAAATGGAACACCCAGTATATTATGACATTTTTGGATTCCTTATAAAAAAATAATTATACTTTGTATAAACTTTTATGGGTCTATCATCACTCGTTTTGCTGATATTTGCCATTTAAGCCAAAAAAAGATCCATTTTTGAAAAATCACTGCTTTAAAAAAGATGAACATTTTGGGTTGAAAGTTTCTCAAAAATTTTTCAACATCGTCTAGTCTTCAACTGTTATGTCAAATTTAAGTTTGTGATAATTTTTATCAGGCTGCCTTATGAAACGCATATTGAACAATTAAACGAAATTTTCAAATGGAACACCCTGTATATTTTAACATCATTCGATGGCATTTTTAACAAGCTTTCTACTGATATAATGGTTGTATGGTCGAATGTCTATGGTTTAGGAGATATTAATATCCAAACTGAGAAACATTGAAAAATACACAATACACTCTTGATGAATTTTGTTGAGAATTTTTTTGTTAATTTGCCTAATATTTATTTCTGTCTTTCTCTATTTTGCTTTTTTATAATGTTGTTTTATTACAATAGTAGTTTTTCTTCTTTTACAACAAAAATAAAATCGAAACTTGCAATTATCAATTTTAGTTTTCTAAGTCTCGGCATGCTTTAAAAATTTAGCACTGATGTTACCAAGGAAACCCTTATTATGTAGAATTTTGTTTTAACGCTCTTTTCTGTACTTTTGATAATAACTAAACCGAAATAATGAACTCTTCTAAATAAGAAATGGAAAATATGCTGTAAGCGCTTGGTGAAGCTGAAAGAAATCCGCTTCTGGTTATCAAAAACGATATTCAACAAAATAAGGGATTCCTTTGTAACAATAATTGTTGTTGTAATTTCAAAATATACTGAGGTTTAGAAAACCAAAATTGATAATTGCAAGTTTCGATTTTATTTGTGTTGTAAAACATCAAAAACTGTACTATAATATAAAAACATTATTAAAAAAGCGAAATAGAGAAAGACACAAATAAGTATTAGGCAAATTAAAAAAAAAACTTAAAAAAATTCACGAAGAGGCTATTTTGTGTATTTTTCACTGTTTCTCAGTTTGGATATTAATATCTCCCAAACCATTGATAAGCGACCATACAAACAATATATCAATAGAAAGCTTGTAAAATTTGATATCGATTGAAGTTAAAATATACAGGGTGTTCCATTTGAAAATTGCGTTTCATAAAGCACTCTGATAAAAAACTATCACAAACTTAAATTTGACATGATAGTTGTAGAATACACGATGTTAAAAATTTTTTGAGATAATTTCAACCCAAAATATTCATCTGTTTTAGAGTAGTGATCTTTCAAAAATGGATCTTTTTATGGCTTAAATAGCAAATATCAGCAAAACGAGTGATGATAGACCCATAAAAGTTTATGCAAAGTATAATTATTTTTCTATAAGTAATCCAAAAATGTCATAACATACTGGGTGTTCCATTAAAAAAAACATAACTTTGGTCCGCCATCTTGGAATGAACACCCGGTATATTAGTAAAATATTTTTAAAATGTGCGTTTAAAGGTATTACATATTCTATCGAAAACAGCATGCCGATATCTTTTTTCATTTTAGAGTAATGTTACTTCCTCGCAGCGCTGGGACACCCTGTATTCATAAAAAAGGTATTAAAAATATTTGAGTCAAACCTTTTGAATTTTTTTATCTGTGTAGACATAAGAAAACTCAACTAAAAATAAAGTTTTAATGATAATTTGCAGCTTCCTAGTATTAAAATTGGTCAGTATAAAAAAAGGCATGCGTTCCAAAAGAGATCTCTTTGTAATCTTAATTATGGATTTATTTAAATGAGATCGAGTATTTATTCAAATTATTTAATTAACAAAAATATAAAGGTGCATGCTAATTAAGCATTAACTCAGAAGTTGTCCTTGATCTTCGATTTTCTAAACCCACTTCTATTTTTAGCACCTGTTGGATATCATGTCTGGATGATATAAGGGAGGTCGGAAGGCCTCGTATCAAAGGCCCTGGACGTAAAAGGGATTCCTTGACACAAATCACCTCCGATCCTCGATGAATCAGGAGCAGATCGAATGAATTTAGCGAAATATTGTGGTTAATTAACTTACTTTGCCGCGTGTTTCACCAATTATATCAGGATAATAAATTTTAAAAACATTGTGTCATGCTAAAATGTTCAAACCATAAAATTTAATGCACGGGTCTTTTAATTATTTAAAAGGAATGATGTACGAGTTTTTGTAGCAATTAAAGCTATATTTCGAAATTGAATTTTTGATGAGATAACGTCAAAATTTTTGACTCTTCTTTTAATATGATGCATATCAAAGTTATTCAACCGTTAATTTCTTTACTTGATTTAAATCTTTACGGTTGTTATATTTTTGCATGATGAATAGGTATTTATAAGTGCCTTCAAAATATAACCTTGAAATTCCTGCAGAATATACAAAGCTGTTGCAAAACCATGTCAAATAGAATAAATGTTGGCAATGCATTTTGATAGACGTGATGGATTAGTTTTTTTTTTTGGATACCTTCAAAATACAGGAAACTAATTATTTTTGTATTAGTTTCATTCATATTCGTGAGTTAAAATTGGAAAAGTAGTACCAATCAATCAAAGATATTTTTGCTAATTCGTTCTATAAATATCTAACGATTTTTAATGATGTTTCGGTAATTCCCAACACTTAAGGATATGTATATTAATTCAAAGCTAAAATTAAACTTTCAGTCAAGTTTTGAAATCAAACAAGTGGGAATGGCTTCTAGCTCCTGGTTCAAAGCCAAACAAGATCCAATTACTGTCCAAATTTTACCTAAAATAATTTTGCAAATTAAGTGAAAGTTAATGATGATTTGTGGCGTTATTGAAAAGTGAAAAAATAACGTATTTGACATTCGACCCACGACACACTGACCCGGTTGGATTTTGTTTATCGTATCCAGAATGCAACCAATTGCCTCGATTCACTTCAACGCCTTTTGATTAATTATCACTCGCCTGAAATAACACACCCCTACAAATCCACCGAACTCCCATCACACGTGCTCCTTACGAGTTTAATTACAGGACACGATAAATTTCAATTGACCAATCAACAGATATTTATAGCTTTTTTAATCACATCAATTTATACTTGCTTTTTTTCGTTAATTACAATAACGAATTTTTGGGGCAGTTTATTTTTAATTTTAGTTGTTAAAAGTTTATTCTCCTAACATTTCCAACATTTATATAACCAAAGTAAACACTGGAAATAAATCTGCATTTTTCTATTTTAATGGAAAAAGTGAATGATAAAATTTTATTATTTCAGTTATGTAAAATAATTCAAGCATAAATGCATTTCTTTAATAAAACTTGGAATTCAACCGTGAATTTTCTGAAACTCGTTGTTTAAGAAACAATCGATGTGTTTACAACGCTTTAGAAAACCAAAACAAAAAACTTTATTTATACCCAAGTTTTCCCGCTTGATTTATTCCCCATTTCAACTCCTACAACTGTTTGATAGCACTAAGACATGGAAGACTTATTATAAGCATTCATTGCATACACCACACCCTATGAAATAATGCACTTTAGAAAAATCTAAAACTATTTTTATTTATGTGAATGATCCTTATAAAAAGTTGTTTTCAGTTTAAGACTGCGTCATGGGGATATTTAAATTTTAATTTGCGTAAATGACTTTTTAAGCTTTAAATTTAAATAATTATACAACTAATTTATTATTTAATTAAGGAGAAGTTTTACTATTGACGTCCTACAGGGTTAAACTTATAAAGACAAGAAATATTTTATAGGAGTATAAATTTTGTCAAAAAAAATCATCCCAGTTTTGACAATTACCAGCGAATTACGGATAATTAATGCGGACCGCTGGAGAGCGCGTGAGTTTGAAAAGAAAAATACCATGATATCGCTAGTATACTACATCAGATTATCAAAAAAAATTCTGGTTTATAAGCTAAGTTAATAAGGCTACAATTTGAAAACTATTTAGATGTGCAACTTCATGCAGAAATAATTAGAGGAACCCACGGTTAAAGTACTTTTATGTTACTTTAGATCATTACATATTTGTTTTTATGATGCATTGTGGAATTTTTTTCAGAATTTAGTGGAATAACTTTGAAATATTCTATAAAATATTATATTTGCCTTTAAGAAAATCACTTTTAAGAACATCTTCCTAGACACAGAATAGAAAATCCATCCCACTTTTCTGGAGCTTCTTTGCAAATTATGACCAAATAATTGATAATTAATGCGAATCCCTAGAGGGCGCGCAAGTTTGGGAGGAAAAATTGTGAAAAATCATGAAATCGAGCATTAGTTCTGCAGTCATAACTAAAGTCTCCCTCGTTAGATTTTCAATTTTTTTTCAGATTTATAATCTAAACTGATTAGGCTACATCCTGCCAGAGAGTTCCCTTCTGCAACCCAGCACAAAATTAATTATAGGGGTCCAAAGTTAAGGTACTTTTAGATCATTATATTTTTCTTTGTACATTCTCCAATTTTTTTTCCTTCTGGAAAAAATTAAAGAAATGACTTAGAAATCAACTACAAAAAAAATTATACAAAAATGTTGTTCATACTAGCTTTTATGACTGCAGAACTAAACCGCTATATTCGCCGTTTAGGAAATGGCTCTTAATAAACAAGGTTTAATGTTATCTTAGAAATCGATTCGCCATTGACATTTTTGAATCAAAAATTGAGTTGTCTTAGAAAGTCATCCAAGCATGCAAGCAATGAACTTTGTTTTCATTAGAATAAATTATTTATAGGAATGTCATTGGTCATTGTTTACGATTGAATAAGATGCGTGGATTGGAAAATTTGTTAATGTTTGTTTCAGAGACGTAAACTTCAAATGATAAGAAATACTAATGTTATTCACTTATCGCTTATCATTTGTTTTCAAAGATGAAAACAATAAAATTTCCTATTCATTAATAAATGTATTATTATAGAATAATTAATTTTGTTGCAAAAATAATAAAAAAAAAATATGAAATTTCATTTAAAAGTTGAGGAATTGACTTTGACGTTCAAACAAAAATTATTTTTGAAATTAAAAATGCATTGTGCATCAATTTTACGCTTTCATTCAATTACTTTGCATGGAAAAAGTAAGAATAATGGAATTGTGGTGGCTAAAATTTCATTTACACTATATATTGGGTATTTCAGAGGCTTATTTAAAAATAATCACATAAAGTAGTGAATTTTTGCAAAAATTTAATCTTCAGGCCCGGATTCGGAATTGGGTGTATTATGCTTTCAAACCAAAAAATCCACCGGATCAAGTATTTTGAGCAGGTCAGGCAGCACTTTAGGAATAAATAGTGTACGGCGGTCTTACAATAATAATGGCAAAAATCCGCCCTATGCATTTAAAAACTCTATCGCACCATAAGTTTTTTAATAGTATTCGTAACCTATAACCTGAATCTAAATCATCTAAATGTAAAATTAAATTTCACAAAAACAAAAAAAAAATTAAAAACACATTGAAATAAATTAATTCCACTGTCAGAAATAAACAATAAACTACTGATTCATTTGAAAAGTTGTATTAATAGTTTTCGTAACTAAACCTGACCTAACCTAACCCGAATCAACCTAACCTTTTTATAATTAAATTTCACTAAACCAAAAAAAATGAAACGAACGCAAAATTAATAGCGTGCACATTACCGTATACCTGGGATTAAGTAATTTTTTGAGGTTTAAAACTCTTATACAGGGTGTCCCATTTGACGTTGGACTGTATGGGTATCTTTTTTATTTTTGGAGATAGAAAGTTGGTTAAATGGACAAAGTAGTAGAGATTTTTTCGAATATTAATAATTCATTTACACAAAAATTGAATATTAAAATATGGCTATAACTTCTTTATTTTCTGTGGTACCAAAAAAGTTTTTTGACATAATATAGACAATTTTTGTGTACATCGCAGTAAAACAAATGAATATTTTTTTTCGCTAACGGATTGACCGGAAATAAACCAAACTTATTTTTTTCTTAAGGCAGCCATTTTGGATTTACACATATTCGGAATCAGTATTTTTTTCTGACTAATTTGGTATACCATATGTCATATTTAAAAAAAATAAAATTATTTGATTTTAGAAACTTTAAGAAATGTAAATTGTCAATAACATAAATGTAACTATTTAAAATATTAAATGTAAAATAAATCTTAACACATATGTATTGACAGTTTACATCTATTCAAGGCCATTTTTGGTTAGTAAAATAAAATTATTTCTATTTTTTCCTAAAATATTACATTTGATATACCAAATTACTCAGAAAAATACACTAATTCCGAATATGTGTAAATTAAATATGGCTGCCATAAGAAAAAAATATGTTTGGTTCATTTCCGGTCAATCTTTTGGCGAAAAAAAATATTCATTTGTTTTACTGCATTGTACACAAAAAATTGTCTCTTTTAAGTCGAAAAATTTTTTGGTACCACCAAAAATAACGAAGTTATAGCCATATTTTAAAAATCGCATTTTCTTGTTTTTTCAAGATAGCGTTTGAACGATGCGTTATTCAAATTGTTTCTAAATGAATTATTAATATTCGAAAAAATCTCTACTACTTTGTCCATTTAACAGACTTTCTATCTCCAATAATAAAAAAGATACCCATACAGTCCAACGTCAAATGGGACACCCTGTATAAGTTATTTTTCCGGCGGATATTCGTTCCACGAGGAAGACTGCCGCCGTCTGGCCGTTTTTTTATTGCAGTAATAATAATACCGCCGTCCGGCGGATTTTTTGGTTTGAAAACATAATACGAGATCACAAACCGCCAGTAATTTTATGGAACCAATCACAGCACTAATTTAAAGATGTTTGGCGATGATTTAATCTTGAAACACAAACATGTTTGATATTCAAGATGTGGTCAGGAACGAGGAAGTCTGGCGAGCAGCCGAGCTGTAGCATAAATGTACCAATACAAATTAATAGGTTTATATCACATGCGAACAGAGAGCGATGTGCAACGAGCGAGCAGCGAGGACGTCACATGCGAACAGAGAGCGATGTGTAAGGAGCGAGCAGCGAGGATGTCATATGCGAACAGAGGGCAATGTGCAAGGAGCGAGCAGCGAGGCTGCAAGCTAAATGTACCCTTAAAATTTTTTTCAACACCACTTCAAGTTTTACCGGTAATAACTTTATTTATTATAGCGGAACACCCTGTTTTTTTCATAGTTTAAATTAATTTAAAAAAATATGTATGTTTGTTTTTTTTTCATTTTTTTTTAAATAAAAAAAAAATATTCATCCGATGTTGATAAAATCTACTAAAAATAATTCAAATTAATACAAATACCTAAATAAAATTGAATTTTGTAAGATTATTCAAGTAATTTTTGAGATATTTATTTTTGTAATTATTGAACTTTCTTAAGGAGTATTTTTGGAAATAATTTCCAGTGGCACGTTACCATATTAGAAAAATAGGCAATTGCCTAAGGCCTCGAACAAGGGAGAGGTCTCCAAATAAATTTAAAAAAAAAGTAAAATTGTTTTATTCCTCAATACAGTCGAACTTGGTTATAACGAGCAAATCCGGATACATATTGTGGTTCCAATTAATTTTAATTCAAAAATTCACGGTTATTACGACCGTTTTCACGGATATACCGAGTGAATATTTTTTTCGGCGAATGGACCTTTCCCAGGTGAAACGGATTTTAATAATTTTTTCATCACGGATAGGCCTTTAGGAAATAATTGCATCGGCCAATTTTTTTAATTGCATCAATATATTTTTTTCAATTTTAAAGATTCTTCACATCGCAACTTCTATTTTGCCGGGCAACGTTGTAATATTTTACGAACATACATGATTCGCAACGAAGCTTATTTCCGACGTCATTACGTGTGTTCTTTTTATCAAAATTTGACTCATTTGCTCGAGCAAATCACTTCCTTCTCTTTCGTTAATAAAACCGACGGAGCCGACTGCAGCCGATGAAATCAGCCACAGAATAACAATACTATAGACAACCTGCAGCATTGTCAGATGAAAACAAAAGAAGTTGTGACGTCAGAAAAAGTAAAATTTATTACTTTTATAAAAAAATATCAAAAAACTGATTGAATATGAGTGTTTAGTTAGGTTTGAAATATGTAAATAGACTGGAGGCTCCAGAAAATGCTTCATGTTGAAATTTGTTTTGAATATTCATATTTCATCTAAGTATCTACTGACAAAATCTGTCAAAAATTTGAGCAAAATACTTTCTTCTTCCTTGGTCTCTCTGGTACGAAGCCCTGTTCACCAATCCGAGTATAAATATGGATTAATAAGCAAAATACATATCATTAAAAATGTACATTGTAAAAAAATTAAAAATAATCCGTAAACATCCTGTATTTTAAAAATGGAGCTTTTTAACAGTACATGCACATATTCTTGTTTTTTTCTTTTCACATTGGTCAAAAATTAGATTCCAGAGTTACCGACTTGGTTTGAATACCCAGTATAATTAGATTAATTGCAAGGAAAAACCTTTTCACGGTCATATTAACGATTAACGGTTATAACGAGCAAAATTCGCGGTCCCCTGATGCTCGTTATAACCGAATTCGACCGAAATTTGTTCTTAAAAATATCAATATTTTGGGGCCTCAGAATTCAAAATTATCTAAGGCCTCCTAAAGGCATAACGCGCCACTGATAATTTCATACTTTTGGTACATAAGATACTATTTTTTTTTTTCTAATTTAAAAAATATACTGTTTTCCAAAATTGTTTTGAACTCTAAACAAACAAATCTTGTGTTACATTTAAAAAATTAAACTTGGTCAACCCTGATGTAAAATTAGAAAAATATAGTGCATAAAATGTGTTTTTACTCAACCATAGAACACGCTTAAATTTCAAATTTTTTTAAATTTTATTAACTTGTTTTGTACAACTCAATTTCTTTTTCTTTTTTATTTTAATTTTTAATATGCACTGTTAGAAAGCTCTTGTTTTCATTTTTCGTTTTTTAGTTGTTTTCAAAAATTAAAAAAAAATCAAAATTTTATCTATTTTTTTCAGAAAAATATAAACTTTTTCAAAATAATTTTATTCGAGATTTTATTATTATTTACTGCAGGGGCCATATAAAAAAAATCCAAATTCTCCACTATACAGGGTGAAACCGAAACATGGAAAAAAAAATATTTGCAAGAAAGCTCCTCAAAAAAGTTCAAAACTTACTTAAATAACTACAAATTAAAATTGTACTGGGGCATATCCATTGTTTCTTCATTTTTGAAAATTAAAAAAATCTACATCCGATGTATTTTGTAAAATTATTCAATTAGTTTTTGAGATATTTACTTTTGTAATTATTAAACTTTTTTAAGAACTATTATTGGAAATATTTTTTTAATGGAAAGATGCCGGATCACTCGGTTTTTTAAAAGTAGATTTTATAACGATTATTTTAATCCAATCATTTTCCATATGTCTGTTTTTGATACTTTTAGTCCCCGAGATACTATTTTTTTTTAATTTAAAAAAAAAATACTATTTTCCAAGATTGTTTTAAACTCTAAAAAACAAATCTGGAGTTACATTTAATAAATTAAAATTTGGTAAAACCTGATGTGGATCTTGAAAAAAATAGTGCATAAAATGTGTTTTTACTCAACCATAGAACACTGTTAAGTTTCAAATTTTTAAAATTTTATTAACTTGATTTATACAACTTATTTTTTTTTCATTTTAATTTTTATATACACTGTTAAAAAGCTCTTGGTTTCATTTTTCGTTTTTGAGTTGTGTTCAAAAATTTAAAAACTATAGTCCAAAATGTTTCAATTTTTTTCAGAAAATATTATTTTTTCCAATATAATTTTATTCGAGATTTTATTATTATTTACTGGAGGGGATTCGTATCTGTTTTAAAATTTTAAAAACAGTATTATATTTGTAAAGTTGTAAATTTCAAATTCTTCACTATACAGGGTGAAACCGAAACATGGGAAAACAATTATTTGCAAGAAAGCTCCTCAAAAAGTTCAAAAATTACTTAAATAACATTACAAATTAAAATTGTATTTGGGGATTTCCATTGTTTTTTCATTTTTTTTAAATTAAAAAAATCGTCATCCGATGTTGATAAAGTCTACCAAAAATTATTGTAAATAATACAAACACCTAAATAAAATCGTATTTTGTAAAATTATTCAAGTAGTTTTTCAGATATTTACTTTTGTAATTATTAAACTTTTTTAAGAAGGATGTTTGGAAATAATTTATTTATGCAAAGATGCCGGATCATTCGGTTTTTTTAAGTAAATTTCATAATGATTATTTTGATCTCATCATTTTGCATATGCCTGTTTTTCATACTATTGGTACCCAAGATACTATTTTTTTAATTTAAAAAAATATACTGTTTTCCAAACTTGTTTTAAACTCTAAATAAACAAATCTGGTGTAACAATTAAAATATTAAAATTGGTAAAAACTGATGTGAAAATAGTGCATAAAATGTGTTTTTACTCAACCATAGAATTAAAAATAATCACTGTAGACCAAAATTTTATCTATTTAAAAAAAATAAAATAAATTTTTCCAAAATAATTTTATTATTATTTACTGCAGGGGCCATACTTGTCTGTTTTAAATTTTAAAAACAGTATAATGTTTAAAGTTATAAAATTGCAAATTCTCCACTATACAGGGCGAAACCGAAACATGGGAAAATTATTTACAAGAAAGCTCCTCAAAAAAGATAAAAAATTACTTAAATAACTTTACAAATTAAAATTGTAATTGGGCATTTCCATTGTTTTTTTAATTTTTTTTAGTTTCAAAAAAATATCACAAATTTACTTTCTAATTTTCTTTTAAACTTTGAACGGAAAAATGAAGTATGGCATTAAAGAAAATAAAGTTGATGTGATTTCCGGTAAAACCGGAAGTGATTTTAAACAAAATTTTAGTGTACTGTAATATATTTTTTCTATTTTGGTGCGTTACTAATCGCTAGTAACACATTGACAGCAGTGCGTTACTGAGTAGTAAATTTTATTTTTCGAAGTTGGTAGCACTGAAGTTTATTGATTTTAATGTGGCAGTTGCCTAGCGATTTACAGGTTATTGATGATTTGACAAACCTGACATTAGAGTTGCCAACTACCAAAAAAGTTACTAAAATTGAAAACTTATATTTTATTTTAAATAGATAAAAAGGCGCAAAATAGAAAAAATAGTATAAAAAACTCGTTTCATAAGTCGATAGTAGCACTTGTTCATTAAAATACTCGTCGCTACGCCACTCGTATTTTAAAATTGAACGCGTGCTACAATATGCGACTTATGAAACTCGTTTTTTAATATACTATACTTGAAGCGTACAATGACGTTCAAAAATATCAAGGATACAGAAGCAATATTCTGATCTAATAGCAAGCGTTCATATTTCTTTTGTGTTGTTAATATCATTGAGCGTGATTGTAGGTACAATATAGACAATAAAAAATTATAGAGGTGACTTATGGTTTCGTTTACACCCGGTACAGCTTAACTTATTAATAATTAAAAATCTGGGGCAATAATTTGGAACTTTTCCAATTTTGAGAGGTAAATATGAAAAAAAAGATAATTCCGGGATATATTAGTTTAGTACTCCACTTCCATGTTTGCTCCTCCTACAACGCTTAAATTTTCCGACAGCTCGTTTTTTTCCGTAGTCGTCAATTACAATTTGGTTCGGGTCGTGGCCAATTAGGAAAAATTTTCCGCGCCGGCGATAAATTACGGTTGTCCCCCGATTTTTTCCTTGCCTAGCGAAACAAGAGGCAGACGATGCACGCAAAGGTCGACGTTTGCAAAAGTGTGTTTACTTTTCCGACAGGAGCGCATTTAAAGAGCCATTCCAAAGGCTTTCCCGAACGACAAGGGGGCAATTACGCAATTTTTTTCTCCACGACGATTTCTGGCACGAGGTGTAATTTGTTTATTCGCTCGCTTTCTACTTCATTTTCAAGGCAGAATGTTTTGAAAGAAGCTAAGACTCTTCTTACAAACAACTCTACCCACTAGTTTTTACTTTTTTAAATATCCACTAATAAACACTCAAAAAAATAAAGTACCTCTTCACTTTTTTTTTAATTAATGATGTCTAGAAATGGAGACATTGTTAAAAAAACATTCGAAAATTCGCTTGTAGTTCAACAGGATGTCGTTCACAACAAAACAGGAACAAACTCTTATTTTTTCTCGAAATTGAAAATGAAAGTCGTATACGACACCGTGTGGAATGGTTCAAGAATATGACTCCAGGGGGTTATTCTTGAACCACTCGACTCGATGTCGTATACGATATACTCTAATTTTTGCATTTGAATGACAAGACGTATACAACATCGTATCAAGTGGTTACAGCATATGTTCCCAAGAGTCTTATTCTTAAACCACTCGACACGATGTCGTATATGACTTTAATCATTCAAATAAAAAATAAGAGTCAGTCCTTGTCATGTCGTATACGACATCGAGGCGAGTGATTCGAGAATATGTACCCAGGATGCAACTCAAACGTGCTATCCGTTTATGTAAAGGCGTTCGTTATATTCTCGTTTATTTCGACGCACATTGTACACCTCAACGCAAAAATGAAAATGGTGATTTTGTTTAAAATAAAATTTGTTTTTACTTCGAGTCCATATTGTATCGTGGATTTAATAAGCTTAAAGATGAATTATGGTGTCGGTTATGGATCATTTCTTTAAGATCGAGACATAATTAATAGACCAGAAACAATTGAGGGCAGAACACCCACACATTTAATGCGTTCATTGGCACCAAAAATGTAAACAAAGCCTTAAACTAAAAAATTAGAACGAGTACTAATTTTTAGTCACGACTTTTAGTTCTAATTAGACTCATTTTTAACCTAATTTATGGTTAATTAAAGTGCGCAAAAATAATGAAAAATCACTTTCATTTTATTTGTATGCAATTGGAGGATCTTGACGATCACCTCAATATTTCGGGCGCGTGCTCGCGAAGGACACGCGCTTTTTTATTTCAGCCTTTTCTGCCATCCGTGACAAAACTACCATTAGAAAAATCATTGACACAAATACGAAACGTGAAAAGCTGGAAATAAATAAAGCGTGATAAGTAAACTGACATGAATGAAGTTCGAATGTAGACTGATTATTTCACATGGCGTATAAAATAAAACAAACTGCTTCAATGAAATGTGATCTTGTTTCATTACTGTCTCGTTCATGTGTCGATTTGATTTATCTTACGTTTTATTCTATTTATTGTATTCCACCAAACAACGCTTTCAAGTCCCGAACCGTTTAATCAATCGCTCAGAAAATTTAAGCCTGAAATTCATTACGTATTAAAAACATTGAACGTTGTGAAATGTTTTGATGGTCCTTGACATGATCGAATCATTGACTATATCATACATATATAACTTAAACCGGCTTGAATTCGCCAAATGCCCAAGTCATAAAAATATATATTATTTAATATGGCCTGGGGCGTATTCTTGAACCACGACTTTGATTCAAAAATAACACCCCTGGTGACATGTGCTACACTCTAGACTAGACACTATGTCGTATACAAACTTCATCACGCTATCCCTGTCTTTTAAATGCAAAAATTTGGGTTTATTCTTGTCATATCGTATACGAGTTCGTGTCGGGTGATCCAAGAATAACACACCTGGCGGCATTTGCTCTAAACATTCGACACGATGTCGTATACGATCTTCATCATTCTATCCCTGTCTTTCAAATGCAAAAATATGAGTTTGTTCTTGTCATGTCATATACGAGACAGTATTGGGTGATTAAGAATAACACCCCTGGCGGCATTTGCTCGAATCACTCGGCACGGTGTCGTATACGACCTTCATAATTCTATCACTGTCTTACAAATGCATAACAAAAGTTTGTTCTTTTCATGTAGTATACGATATCGTGTCGGGTGATTCAAAAATAACACCCCTGTGCAACAATTCACTTTTTTTGTCAAGATTGTATTAAAGCAGTTTCAAATGGCTTTTGTTCGACTTTGGTTCTTACATTGGTCTGTCATATTTGAATCAAGTCAATTTAAGCTTGGTTTGGCGAAATATGAACCGTGGTCGGGAGCACGGTTCGATTTTTGGTTATTCGCCTCATCGCATGGGGAAGAACAAAGGGAAGAAAGAACCGACGAAGTTGTCAAATTTTTGGTTAACCACGAGGTTAACCACTAACCAACCAAAGAAAATATTCGATTCGAAAATCTAATTTAAAGATGCTCGTCAAAAGAATTAAGTCTTTGCAGATCGTAATGGAAAAAATAAAAGTTGAAAGTATTGTTCGGAAAGTAATTTCGTTTTTTTTTTAGTGAAAATGAAAGACGATTTTCCTATAGTGCATAAATATTTTATTCAATTATACATTGACCATTTTGGCAGTAGCATGATTCCACGCTCATAAAACTTCTGATCTTTACTGGAAAAAATTGATCCAAGTGATTTTTCACGTCCTCGTTTGAAGTAAAGGTTTGGTCTTCTAAAAAATTTTGTAGAGACCGAAACAAGTAATAATCCGACGGTGCCAAATCTGGAGAATATGCTAGGTGTGATAGTACATCCCATCCAACCTGTAAAAATTTTTGGCGAGTTACCAAACTTATATGAGGAACAAATATCTTTCTGTAAGAAAATGTGGAACCCATATATCGAGCTTTTAAATTAAACCAAGGCGTTTTACGTGATCATGAATGGTTGAATTCGATAAATTTAAACTGTCAGGGATCTCATGAGTTATTATTCGTTGGTTTGCATCAATCAATGCCTTTATTTTATCTTCATCAGCTTCAACAGGCCTTACAGAACGTCAAAATTGCCGGAACACAATTTTGCAAACCAGTTTTGGGTTTTGGCACTAGCGTTCTGTCAGTACATCGTCTCCATACACATCAAATCATGTTTTTCTTGCTTGAACAGCATTTTTATCTTTTCTTCAGTAAAAAAGTAAAATATGCCGAAAATGCAAAAACGAAATAGATTCAACATCTTTGGCAGACTTGCACATTGTTTGGATCGTAGAGGTTGCACTATAATTAGTGGAATGAAAGGAAATACTAAAGGTATTCTTGGTTATCTGTAGACGGACATTCAAGTTGATTTTCATTAAAACCAAGGAACACTCCATCATCTGGTTGATAATTTTGAAACGATTAACGACATCAGTGATATTCTTTCGAACCTCAAGGGTTTATAAATTAAGGACAACCTCTACTAGCCCATAAACAATATCCTCTTAGTGAATACCCATCTTGAAGCCAACCAACTCACTTTATGCTGAACACGTTTCAATTTGTTAACATAGAACTTGCGAGGAGACTAAATTGAAAACGAATATTCAAGATGAGAGCGAACCAAATATAGCAATACCACTAAATTAACTTGAGTTCCTAATGACGATCCAAGCATTCTCGAGGATTGGATGCACCGTCGGCAAAAAGCAGGAGTTCAGAAAAAGAGAAACTAAGGGGAAATCATTATTGAAGACATTAAATAATAACGGGCCGAGGTGAGACCCCTGAGGAATCCCAGAAGTAACATCAATCATTGATGAGTTAGAGTTTTCAAATTGATAAATTGTTTCAGACTTTGAAGGTAAACCATGAATTCCGGTTCTGAAAACTTAATTTGGAAGCAAAGATATTTTATCAAAGGCCTTTAATAAATCAGTATGTATAGCTTTTACTTGGTAGCCCTTCTGTGGAGACTTGAACGTTTTCAAAAGTAAGCAGGTTGGTGAATGAAGAGCGTTTGCTCTGGAATCCATGCTGCTCATCAACTGAGAGAAATTGACAACAAGTCTGAAACAATGCTTTCAAAGACTTTCGAAGACGAGGACATAATCGTTATTCGCCTTAAATTAGAAACGTCGCTCTTGTCATTCCATTTATGCACAGGAAGAACGTGAGCTGTCTTCCAAGAGTTAGGAAAAATATCTTCAGAGAGGGACTTGTTAAACAAATATTCAAATAATTTGAATTGATCCATGTTATAAGGACTAAGGTATAGGTGAATAAAATTGTGCTTCTCCTTATATTGTAAGTTATATTTTAATATCTCACTTGACCGGTTTCGGCCGCAGCCATCTTCAGAAGTGAACGTTAATCATAAAATTCAAGTGGAAAAATTGTCATGTCTTGGTTATAAAATGCATGTGGTTTTATCAGCCATTTTGTTTAATCTTAGTAAATTTTAATCTCACTCTTTCTTCCTTTTAACCTTCTTCTCCTTTTGAAACTTGTTTTTTATTAACAAGGTGAACATAAAACGGGATGATGCATGTGAAAATTTGGTTGAAATAATAAAAAAAAAAAAAAAATAATGAAGTAAACTAGTTTGGAAACTAAAATTCTTCCAGTAAATTTAACTTCATTATTTTTTATTATTTCAACCAAATTTTCACATGCATCATCCCGTTTTATGTTCACCTTGTTAATAAAAAACAAGTTTCAAAAGGAGAAGAAGGTTAAAAGGAAGAAAGAGTGAGATTAAAATTTACTAAGATTAAACAAAATGGCTGATAAAACCACATGCATTTTATAACCAAGACATGACAATTTTTCCACTTGAATTTTATGATTAACGTTCACTTCTGAAGATGGCTGCGGCCGAAACCGGTCAAGTGAGATATTAAAATATAACTTACAATATAAGGAGAAGCACAATTTTATTGTTAAACAAAAGCCACAGAGGTCTACATAAAGAAAAGGAACAATGACGAAAGAACATGGGAGGAAGATCATCCGGACCGGTGCCCTTACTAGTATCTAAGTTTATCCAGTACAGTGGCTATGTCAATATTAAAACACTGAATATTAATATGGCTATTCAAAGAAATTGAAGACTCTGTAGTTGATCAGCTAAGCAACTGAAGATAAGTGAGAGGAAAAGAAAGTACACCAAAACTCGGATCTCTTGGAATTAACAAGATTCCAGAATGGACTGCTGTAATTATTCAAGTTATTTTGAATATCTTCAATGTAGCCAGAGTAATATGCCTTCATGTTGTTTACAAGTAGACCTAAGTTCACTGAAGCTATTATAACACTCGGCTGATCTAGTATAGTCAAACCATTTGGGTAATTTTGACACAAATAGAAAACGATCACAATTTCCATGACTTTAGAATTAAAATGCAGAGGCTAAACCTATTTCTTCCTAATGATGAACACATTGAAATTTGAACTCACTCGATTGATTCATTGCAAGAAACCGAAACGAAGACTATTCGAGAATACAATTGAAGTTCCTCATGAGCGTATGGATTGGTGAAGTTGGATTTAAGACTTGACTTGAAGTTGTGCGGGACAAACTGTGTTTTATAGCCATAAATTAAGGATTAATATAATGAAATTCCCTACTCAATAAAGGTAGTTGACCTTAAGGTTGGTATAAAGGTCCAGGACCTTGTTGTACCCACGTTGGCGTGTTGAAAAACACCCCATTGAAAAGAAGCCCCTTATTTGCGATTTACTTTGTGTTAACATATTTGAAATTAATATTCATAAACCTTACACCCACAAATAATTCAGGAAACGTTATACGTGGATATTATTGTTGTCAGGTTTGAACGTAACGAAATCATTGGGAAATCACGAAGAGCTGTGGCGCATATTTAAGGCGAACATTGTTGCCTCACGGAAATTGAATCATGACGGAAGAGTGCAGGCGGCAATTTTTCGTTGCTCCTTGCACAAGTTCGAGCATTACGAGAAAATCAGTAGAGCGTGGGGTTGCAGCTCTACTCACAAAAATAAATGAAGCGCAACGTTTCCTTAAACAAAACGTAATCCTTAAATAATCCTTAAAAGCTCAAATTTAAGCAACATAAACCTATGTGTAGTAAGATTATTTGGAGCTGTAGTTTCACTCCAATATCCGCTTCACTACCCAACCATCAACAATCTTATACAACAACTGTTTTTACACTTATGAGTGATGAGGTTGAAGAAAACTTGAGACTGATAAAGGATTACGTACTCTTCTTACAACAGGAAAAAACTTCAGAGTTCAATCCCTTGTTTAGGCGAGATAGACATAAGAAATTCATGAAGGTGCACCTTGCACGTGCAACTCCAAACCACAGCGAATCTAATTTATCAAAGTGGCTTGGAAGTTATTGCTCGGGGATGCAAGTAGTTCCTAAGCTCATGAACGTCTAAATTTTCTTTACCCGTATGTGCGGTCGAAGAAGTATTAAGTAAAATTAAAGAGGAGCAAAAAATAGCCCATCATAACATAATTTTTTGAAGATATATTTTTTGTTTTGAAGCTTTTAAAATTGTGGTTTAAGTAAATAAATTAAAAAATATTACACTCATAATTTCCTTCATTTAAACATTAATTTTCCTAATCTTTGTACTGTAAAAGCTTTAAAGTAATACTTCATAATTGTTCATAATATTATGTAATTAACTAACGTTGCTACATTTACATATTTTGCTACCTAATAATTATAATAATGGATGTCACCTGTCATAAAGGAGCGTTTATTAAAATTACTACAATAATATCGCGTGTCATAGCTGAAATATCAAATACTTGAGTACACCTTCATCTCCTACTTTACATATACAGGGTGTCACTTGGGAAAAATCATAAATATATTACGAATAATTAATTATGTTTACTCAAGCCTACATGAAGCCGTATATTTTTTCGGCTTGAATAAGCTAGCTTGAGGAATCTAGCTTGATTTCGATTTTGTTTGTATATAATTTCGTTAAAATATTGATTACGTTTTCAAGAATTATAAATATTTTGATAAAATTGGTGATGTGCGATGACACAAATGTTAAAAAAATAAGATAAAATATCAAGAAATATTGAGTTGACACAACATTTTTATCGCGATTTTTTTTGGGAACAAATAACTTGCGCGTATTGTTAATGTTGTTATATCATTGCAACATTCCCTGACCTTTCCGTTTTAAGACCACATCTCGTAGTTTCGCAATTTACTGGAAACATTGCACGCATAATCGCTTTTGTTTTTTGTTGTTCCCATCTCAAGTTGCTATTTAAGTCATTGAGTTACGTTATTATCAAGAATTATCATTTTAAAAATAATATTTTTTTATTTTAAGCTGTAATATGGGAAATACGATACCATCAAAAGATTATTTTATATCTAAAGCCACTAAAAAGTTGTGAAATATTCAAATAATTTTATATTAAAATGTTAAAAATATTGGTCCCCTCATTTAAAAAAAATATACAATTTTAATCAATAAATTTTAATTTTGGATGTCTTGATCATTTATTCTGCGGTGCAATAATTCTTCATTTCCTTTATTGGTGTTTCCGTGATCCTTACAAACTGAAACCTTGCTGTTTACGGTAATAAATAATTTAAAAAAAATGCGGCTCAACTTTTATTTTTGACGTGCAATTTATGAAGCTCGCTCGCAGCATTGAGATCGCAAAAAATCAGCGAGTCCACATTTAGAATCTGCAAATACCAAGGGTATGGATTCCTCAGAAATTTCCTCTTTTCCTATTTAATTTATTAGAACCGAAGGATCAGTTCGCAATTCTGCGCAAAGCCAATTAAAACCTGAATGCACGTTGTTTTGTCCTTCGCTCGTTTCGAACCCGAACCATAAATCTTCATTTGGTTCAAAAAAACCACCGGAAGAATTTATACATTTTTACCCGCTATAAATAACCGGAAATATTTATTGAATTCACCAATTCTAAAATAAGTAAAATTAAGCGAATTATATCACCTTCAATATAGAAAATTGTGAATAAAGTTGTTTATAAAGTTTTTCGAAGCGTGTGTTTTGGAAACAAATCGATGTTTTAGTTTTCCACAATCAACTTTTTATTAAATATTTTTATGAGACGACGCATTCTGCTTGCAAGTGCAATTTTAGGGTTTATCGACCTGCGTTGACTTTGAGTCTGGTAAAATTTTAAATAAGCTTCCCTCTTGGTGTTAAGGCCGGACATTCCAGTTGTTTCAAACGTGCAAATGATGATTCATGTACGATTTTTTGTGTCATGAAATTTTAATAAAGTAGCCCTTTTTATGGACGTTACACTGGGGGAGTTGTGTTTATTGTGTTCAAAAGAGGTTTTTCTTATTTTACCACTTGTTTTATTAAATTGCTTGTTTTACATTCCTTATGGCGTGTCCGGAATTACTGTTCATATTTATTATTCAGGTACTTGATCCTGAGGTGTATAATTTCATATTTAATCTTTTTTATTGCGCATTATTTTTTTGCCAAAATATTCTGAACTTTAAGATGACAGCTACTCAAATGTTGAAAAACCGATGTTTTTATCTTTCCTGAATTTTTTTAAAGTGTTTCAAATTGGAAACTAAAAAAATAATTAAATACCGAACTTAAGTAAGAATTCTACTTTTATATGCAATTTTTATTTTTCATTTATCTAGATTTATATGAGCATAGTTTTGCAAAAATAAAAATATAAATATAGAAGTTTTTCTTGCAAAATTACACAAATGTAATTGTAGATACATAAATAACAAAAATTTTAAATGAAAGTAAAATTCTTACTTTAGTTTGGTATTTTCTTATTCTTTTGACTTTTCAATTCGAAAAACTTTGAAAAAATCATGAAAGGTAAAAACGTCGGTTTTTCAACATTTGACTCCCTATCACCTTAAGGCATGAAAATGATATTTTTTGAACTTACTTGGTTTTTAAAGACCAGCATCTATCTATAGCACGATGCTGGTCCTTAAAAACCAAGTAAGTTCAAAAAATATCATTTTCATGCCTTAAGGTGATAGGGAGTCAAATGTTGAAAAACCGACATTTTTACCAATCATGACTTTTTCAAAGTTTTTCGAATTGGAAAGTCAAAAGAATAAGAAAATACCAAACTAAAGTAAGAATTTTTTTAGAAAATTTAAAAATTTCAATTTAAACGCACCTTATCAAAAAATCAATCAGGGGCGCACCCAAGGGGGTGCCGAGGGAGCCTTACCCCTCCTCCAAAAGAATGTAATTTATTAAGAAATTTTTAATAAAAATAAATGAGAAAATCTTTAAATTATGAAACTTTTTTATTTGAGAAAATGCTCGTGCATAAAGATTTTGAAACCCCCCCCCCCACCGTCGTCGTCACGGTTTTTTTGACTTTCAACTCCAAGGATGTTCGTCACCCCCCTCCCCCAAAAATAAATCCTCATAAAAAAATTAACATGCTCCCAAAGAAAGTGTTTGAGATAATGGTTTTTTAAATTTCAAAATGCATTTTGTCGGAAGACCAATAAAACATTGAGATTTTTTTTTAAATAAAAATAATTATTCTTTTTATTATTTTAAAATATACCTCAAATCATAGACACTTTTTTTAAAAATACATCAAGGATTTGAATTTTAATCGTAGTCTTTTTCCTTTATTTAAAATTATAAGAAAATGGAATTTTTTTTGAAATTACCTACCGAAAAAATGTCAATATTAAGGCATCTTTTTAGAAATCCAAAAAACCATAAAATTTTAAATTCAATTGCAGTTTTTTGTAGTTAGTTTAGTTTAGGCTACTTAAAATTATAAAAACTTGAGACATCTAAATTTGTTTATCGAAAATTTTTTTTTATAAATTTCAAAAACTCAATTTTAAGGTATGCTTTCTAAAATTGAATATACGACAAAAAAATTTCAATTTAAATGCAGATTTCTTACCAAAAATTCAATAAAAAGTTGTAATTTTTTAAATTTTCATTCAACCAGAAGGTGATGTTTTTTAAATACTTTCAAAAATCTCAATTTTAAGTATTTTTTGTGATTATTATAAATCATAAAAAAAAAATATTGGCATGCTCTCAGAAGCAGTGTTTCGGATGCACTTTTTTTACTTCGTCATACTGAGTTAAATACATGTACATTTGTACCCCACATTAAAATTAATGTTTTGGTTTGTTTTATTGTGTCAATTTCTTAATTACGGATTAAAACAACTAAGTTTAAACATTACGTACTTGATTTAAGTAAAGAAAAAACTCAAGTTAAGAGATAACAGTTTTAAAAATATTTTATAAGTTTCAAAAACTGAATTTCAAGGAATCTTTTCAGAAATTATTCACTAAACTACAAAAAAGCTCAACTTAAAGGCATCTTATCAAAAAATCAATAAGAAATTGTGATTTTATTACACATACTTTGATTCGATCCGAAGAAATTTCAATTTTTTCAATAATCGAAAATCCCAATTTTAGGACAATTTTTTTATATTTTTCTTATAATTTACATAAATCATAAAAAAAATAAATTAACTTAAATTTCAAAAATATTAAGGCATCTTGTCAGAATCAATAAAAAATTGAGATTAAAAAAAATGGTTTAGCTGTTTATTTGTATTAATTTAAAAAATTTTAAATCACTTTTTTTATAAAATACCAAAAATTGTAAATTGTATCGTCTTTTTGTCATTATTTAGAAATATAAAAAAATAAGCTTTTTTGAATTCAAGTACGTGCTTACCGAAAGAAAATATTTTATAAATTTCAAAATCTCAATTTTTAGGCGTGTTCTCAGAAATTTAATAAAAGACAAAAACTTCAAACCTTAAAAAAAATACTTTTTGGGGATTTTTCGTAATTGACTCAGCTAATGATAATAATAAAAATTGTTATAATAAAAAATGCATTTAATAGGGATTTTTTATGAACATTAAAATAAAAAAGAATTGTTTGTATTTTTGACAATTTTGAACATCTTTTGTTTTTTTCTAAAAAAATACGTCTAATATG
This sequence comes from Stenus bimaculatus, assembly GCA_963971135.1. Classification (NCBI taxonomy): domain Eukaryota; kingdom Metazoa; phylum Arthropoda; class Insecta; order Coleoptera; family Staphylinidae; genus Stenus; species Stenus bimaculatus. The sequence goes on from OZ020181.1 coordinate 49,078,778, forward strand.
ATTTTTGAATTTTTGGCCTCTAATTCTAAAAACAGAGGTGTCAAAATCTTAAGTAAAACGCACTGTGTAATCGGTCAAATAGACCCCAAAATCCTTGAAATATTTTTATAAACCCGGAAAAAATGTTTCCAAAAAAACATTTTTTACATTTTGATTTTTAAGTGAAATATGAACTCCTGTATTTCAATTTTAATAAAAATTGGTAAAAATTTGATAAAAACAATATGGCCGACTTATATAAATAAAAAAAGTATATTTTGCCAAAAGTTAGATATACAGGGTGTCTCACTTTTTTTCCAGTAAATATTTTTTTTAGATAGTAAATGTCATTCTGAACAAAAATTTTCCTATGAACTATTATGTTTTTTCGACTCCTTAAAAAGTTACAGCCATTTTAAAATTTCATAAATTTAATGATTTTTGTGGGACACCCTGTATAAATTTAATTTTATTTATTTAAATCAAGTATGCTTTAGATTTTGTATATCTTTAAGCCAATAATATGGTAAATTTTACCGAAGGAAATTTAACATCGTCGTTTACTTATTTTAAAAACAACCAATAATGTTCAAAAAAAACCAATTTGGCAAAGAAAAAATCCAAATAATAATTGATTTAAATAAAAAAATATAATAAGAAAAAATATTATACAGGGTATTCCACAAAAATCATTTATAAATTTTAAAATTGCTGTAACTTTTTAAGGAGTCAAAAAACATAATAGTTCATAGAACATTTTTTGTTCAGAATGACATTTATTATCTAAAAAAATTTTTGCTCGAAAAAAAATGAAACACCCTGTAGATTTATGTGAAAAATATACAATAGAAAAAATTGTGATGAATTTTCTTAAGTCCAACTTTATTATTGACATGTCACTATTATCTTGACAATAAAGATTCTTTAAATACCTGAAGATGGGATATAATTATCCCGAAATCGATAGTTTTTAATTTAATTTATACAAAAAGTATAAATAATAAAGTTGGAAATTCATCACAAGTTTTTCTATTTTATTGAAGCAGTCCAAATATTTGTGTTATCCTTTAATTAATTGAAAAATATACGTTTTCCGACATTTTTCAAATGGACTTCATTTATTTTTTATTTTTTTTTAAACTCACTCTAAATTACATAATATTATTTATATCTTGTTCTTAAAATAAACCAAACTAATTAATAATATAATTAATTAATAATTAAATTTCGTGATAAATGCTGCGAGTGTTACTTTTTATTACGCAACAGTCTGAAATAATTGTAAATTTTAAGTTATTACGTTATTAATAGCTCTTGAATTTTATTTATAAAACACATTTATGTAATTGTTTGAAGCATCGTTTTTAATGTGTTTCACATTAAACCACTATGTTAAAATAGAATTTTAAGAAATGGTTTCTCATTGTAATAATGGCTTTTGAAAATAATTTAGTAGATTATTTCATGCTTTTGTCTCGAGAAGCGTTCTGATTTGTCGCGATAATTCGGGTCCTACCTAAATTAAGGAGTCATGATATGTGTTTAAATTTCAAATTTGACGTTTGAAGTAAAGACGTTAAAATTTACAATTTTTTTGCATTTTGCAGAAATAAGGCTTGAAATAATCTATCCAAATACAATTCGTAGGTTGAAATCACTATAATAATTTTGTTGCTTTATTGACAATTCAATTGTGTTGCTTTTTAGAAACACCACGAGTCCTACGGATTTCATTTGTCAATAAATTGACAAAACTATTGCGGATTTCAACCTACGCATGGTATTACTATTGATTATTTAACGTCTTTGTCCTGTCAAGCATTCTGATTGGTCCAATTGCCGGTGAATTATCGTGATAATTTGGGTTATGTTATACCTAACTTATTAAGTCAAAGTTTTGAAGACTATATGACATTTCTTTAAATTTCAAATTTGCCTTTTAAAGTAAAGGTTAACGTTAAAATTTAATCTAACCAAATACAATTCGTAGGTTGAAATCACTCAGAATTCTGTCACTTTATTGACAATCCAATTGTTACTAGTGATAATCCAACCTAGAGCCACAAATTTTTCAAAAAATTACAATTTCAATTTTGTCATTGCCACAGATGTGATTTTTTTTTCAAATTATTTAATATCAAGTTTAATATAAATTGTCTCATTTGACGTTGGACTGTATGGGTATCTTTGTTATTATTGGAGATAGAAAGTCGGTTAAATATACAAAGTAGTAGAGACTTTTTCGAATATTAATAATTCATTTACAAAAAATTTGAATATCGCATCGTTCCAACGCTACCTTGAAAAAACAAGAAAATGCGATTTTCAAAATATGGCTATACCTTCGTTATTTTCGGTGGTATCAAAAATTTTTTTTGACTTAATACAGACAATTTTTTCTGTACAATTCAGTAAAATAAATGAATATTTTTTTCGCCAACGGATTGACCGAAAATGAACCAAAATTATTTTTTTCTTATGGCAGCCATATTGGATTTACACATATTCGGAATTAGTGTATTTTTCTGAGTAATTTGATATATCATATGTAATATTTTAAGAAAAATAGAAATAATTTTATTTTACTAACCAAAAATGGCCTTGAATACATTTAAACTGTCAATACATATGTGTTAAGATTTATTTTACATTTAATATTTTAAATAGTTACATTTATGTTATTGACAATTTACATCTCTTAAAGTCCAATGTTAGTGTGTAAAATCAAATAATTTTATTATCAATCCGTTAGCGAAAAAAAATATTCATTTGTTTTACTGCATTGTACACAAAAAATTGTCAGTATTATGTTCAAAATCTTTTTTGGTACCATAGAAAATAAAGAAGTTATAGCCATATTTTAAAAATCGCATTTTCTTGTTGTTTCAAGATTGTGTTGGAAAGATGCGATATTGAAATTTTTTGTAAATGAATTATTAATATTCGAAAAAATCTCTACAACTTTGTCCGTTTAACCGACTTTCTATCTCCAATAATAACAAAGGTACCCATACAGTCCAACGTCAAATGGGACACCCTGTATATGTACACTTTTAGAAATCCACAATTCAAAAAAAAATATGGCCTATTGCACCAAAACTTTCTTCAAATCTCTTAACTGTCACTTAAATTTTAAGTGGAAGTGGTCCAAAAAATCTTTTCAAATTTTGACGAAATTTTAAAAACCCCCATTATAAACTATTTAACTTGATTTTTGAAATTCTTTTCCTTAATTTTTTTAAGTGACATTCTATTCCTGTCAATTTAACTGAAAGAGGTGCAAAAAGTCTTTTGGAAACTTTTCGAAATTTTAAAAATCGCCAATACATATAAACTTTTTAACTTGATTTTTAATAAATTTTTTTAATTCTATTCCATCATTTTTTAAGTGACATTCCATTCTATTTCTATCAATTTCTGAATTTAAGTGTCACTTAAATTTTAAGTGGAAATGGTGCAAAAAAATTTTGGGAATTTTGTCGAAATTTTAAAAAACACCATTATAAACTTTTAAACGGATTTTTGAAATTCTATTCCTTAATTTTTTAAGTGATATTCTATTCTATTAAGTGTAACTTAAAAATTTTAAATGGAAGTGGTCCAAAAATTCTTTTGGAATTTTCTCGAAATTTTAAAAACCACTTTTTAACTTGAATTTGGAAATTTTTTTCCTTAATTTTTTAAGTGACATTCTATTTCTGTCAATTTAAATGGAAGAAGTGCAAAAAATCTTTTGGAATTTTTTCGAAATTTTAAAAATCGCCAATACATATAAAGTTTTTTACTTGATTTTTAATAAATTTTTTGAATTCTATTCCATAATTTTTTAAGTGACATTCCATTCTATTTCTGTTAATTTTTGAATTTAAGTGTCACTTAAATTATAAGTGGAAATGGTGCAAAAAAATATTTTGGAATTTTGTCGAAATTTTAAAAACCATAAATATAAACTTGATTTTTAATTGACTTTTGAAATTCTTTCCTTAATTTTTTAAGAGACGGATATTCCATTCCTTTACAGTTAATTTAAGTGGAAAGTGGTCCAAAAAATCTTTTGGAATTTTGTCGAAATTTTAAAAAACGCCATTATAAACTTTTCAACTTGATTGTTGAAATTCTATTCCTTAATTTTTTAAGTGATATTCTATTCATGTCAATTTAACTTGATTTTTAATAAATTTTTTGAATTCTATTCCATAATTTTTTAAGTGACATTCCATTCTATTTCTGTCAATTTTTGAATTTAAGTGTCACTTAAATTTTAAGTGGAAATAGTGCAAAAAAATATTTTGGAATTTTGTCGAAATTTTAAAAAGCACCATTATAAACTTGATTTTTGATTGACTTTTGAAATTCTTTTCCTTAATTTTTTAAGAGACGGATATTGCATTCCTTTCCAGTTAATTTAAGTGGAAAGTGGTCCAAAAAATCTTTTGGAATTTTGTCGAAATTTAAAAAATAGCATTATAAACTTTTAAACGGATTTTTGAAATTCTATTCCTTATTTTTTAAGTGATATTCTATTCCTGTCAATTTAACTTGATTTTTAATAAATTTTTTGAATTCTATTCCATAATTTTTTAAGTGACATTCCATTCTATACCTGTCAATTTTTCAATTTTGGCGAAATTTTAAAAACCACCATTATAAACTAAATTTTTGATTGACTTTTGAAATTCTTTTCCTTAATTTTTTAAGAAACGGATATTCCATTCCTTTCCAGTTAATTTAAGTGGAAAGTGGTTCAAAAAATCTTTTGGAATTTTGTCGAAATTTAAAAAAATACCTTTATAAACTTTTAAACGGATTTTTGAAATTCAATTCCTTAATTTTTTAAGTGATATTCTATTCCTGTCAATTTAACTTGATTTTTAATAAATTTTTTGAATTCTATTCCATAATTTTTTAAGTGACATTCCATTCTATTCTTGTTAATTATTGAATTTATGTGTCACTTAAATTTTAAGTGGAAATGGTGCAAAAAAATATTTTGGAATTTTGTCGAAATTTTAAAAACCACCAATATAAACTTGATTTTTAATTGACTTTTGAAATTCTTTTCCTTATTTTTTAAGTGACGGATGTTCCATTCCTGTTAATTTAAGTGGAAAGTGGTCCAAAAAATCTTTTGGAATTTTGTCGAAATTTTAAAAACCACCATTATAAACTTGATTTTTGATTGACTTTTGAAATTCTTTTTCTTAATTTTTTAAGAGACGGATGTTACATTCTTTTCCAGTTAATTTAATTGGAAAGTGGTCCAAAAAAATCTTTTGGAATTTTGTCGAAATTTTAAAAAATACCATTATAAACTTTTCAACTTGAATTTTGAAATTCTATTCCTTAATTTTTTAAGTGATATTCTATTCCTGTCAATTTAACTTGATTTTTAATAAATTTTTTGAATTGTATTCCATAATTTTTTAAGTGAAATTCCATTCTATTCCTGTCAATTATTGAATTTAAGTGTCACTTAAATTTTAAGTGGAAATGGTGCAAAAAAATATTTTGGAATTTTGTCGAAATTTTAAAAACCATTATAAACTTGATTTTTAATTGACTTTTGAAATTCTTTTCCTTATTTTTTAAGTGACGGATGTTCCATTCCTGTTAATTTAAGTGGAAAGTGGTCCAAAAATCTTTTGGAATTTTGTCGAAATTTTAAAAACCACCATTATAAACTTGATTTTTGATTGACTTTTGAAATTATTTTCCATAATTTTTTAAGAAACGGATGTTCCATTCCTTTCCTGTTAATTTAAGTGGAAGTGGTCCAAAAAATCTTTTGGAATTTTGTCGAAATTTTAAAAAACACCATTATAAACTTTTCAACGGATTTTTGAAATTCAATTTCTTAATTTTTTAAGTAATATTCTATTCCTGTCAATTTAAGTGGAAATGGTGCAAAAAATTTTTTTTGGAATTTTGTCGAAATTTTAAAAACCACTATTGTTAACTTGATTTTTGATTGACTTTTGAAATTGTTTTCCCTAATTTTTCATGTGACGGATGTATATTCCATTCCTGTCAATTTAAGTGGAAGTCTTGGAATTTTGTCGAAATTTTAAAAAGCAAGATTATGTACTTATTAACTTGATTTTTTGATTGGTTTTTGAAACTTAAGAATTAGGTATATAAAAGTTGTTTTTGTAGTTGCAAGTTAGAAGAGTAATTTAGTTGAAAAACTTATTTTAAATGAGTTTGCAAAAGTTAAATTGAAACCAGTAACCAGTAAAATAAAATCTAAAAATGTTGAGATTCTGAACATTTATGGATGGTTATAATGTAATGTGACACGTCTCTGAATACCCCTGGGTTAGTTGCTCTACAAGTTTTAGATATGGCATTGCAGCCCGCAACCCTCTGCCCTTGCACCCAAGTCCCTTTTCTAAATCGTGTTTCGAAGTTGTGAGGCACTTTGAGGCATTTACCGGTAACTCTAAAAAGCATTTTAACCTTTGTACCTGATGCCCCGCAAATTTACTGTGTTACCTGTATTCTATGTTCTCCAAAATTACAATTTTAAACAGTACTTTGTTTATAATTATAATTTCATGTTAATTCATACTAATTTTTGTGTTTTTTGAAGTACATTTTACCTATTTTGTAAAATTGTTTTTAAGTACCAATAAAATTACCATAAAATTAGTATATTTCATTGAAAAGTTACACAAATATTAATTAACGATTTCATTCAATTTATTCCATAAATAAAACCTTTCGTGTATTAACTACTAAAATAATCATAAAATATGGGATAAATTATTGTATAATATAAAATATGTTCTTATAGTCAGTTGTAAGTATTTCAAAACATTTGTAAAAGAATTTTAATAAGCAAAAATTAATGTTGTAATTTATTTAGAAATACAGCTAATTAATGAATAAAATAAAGTAGAGGAATTGCAGGGATTAACATATTTTTCGAGCCTTTAAAATTTAAACCTACCTAATGAATGGGGATGTTTAGAAGGGTTAAATGAAATTCCAAGCGTGGATTTGAAGTATTAAAGCGTCCTTATAAATTTACAAAATATTTCCACGTAACACACAAGAAATTATTAAATTTAAATTAGTTCAAAGTTTTAAAAACTTCTTTGTTTCCAGTCTGTTCTGTACACGACGTATGCGCAAGGCGCCAAGTGCATGTACGGACACTACCGGACGAAAACTCAACGCAAACTACTTGCCTTTCGAGTAGATCGGACTAAAATCGTTCGAATGCGTTCGAATTCAACGAACGTGCGCCCATTTTGCACGAGAGGACTCGGATACCTACTCCGAGACTCCGGTTGCACTCCGAGTGCCTCCGGACTCGAGCCACGTGAAGAACCGACCCGGGGAATTACCGGCAGACGAGCTTCAAGACTACCGTAATTTTCAGATAAGCCATTTTACAAGGTCGCTGACTCATACGTTAATGTTAATTAAAATTTCGACACCCTCAATCTATCATCAACTACTAAATTAGATTTCACACTAATTTATCACCTAAACAGAAATTCAGGAAACGTTAATACGAAGTCTTCGCCTGATTCATGACATGACATTCCTTAAATTTTTTAAATTTCCAACACAATTACGAAAAAGTCCAGAAAATAATTCTATTTTAGACCTACAACTCCGACTTACAACAGATTTAAACGAATTTTATAGAATCGGTTAATACCGGATTCAAAAAGCTTGGAAAAACCAAGTAAGCCCAACAAAATTATATTTTTGTTCTGGTACCAGGAAAGTAAATACTTAGTTTAGATAATTTTCATCTCCAAATTCCAAAAATATCTGACTTTTTCGTAGCAACTCTATCCTTCTTCCAGTTGTATTTCAGAAAGCATGAATTGTATTTCAGAAACCATAAATTGTATTTCAGAATCATCAATTGTATATCAATATCAGAAAGGGTTAATTGTATTTCAGAAGGGGTTAATGGTATTTCAGAAAACATCAGTTGTATCTCAGAGAAATCAATATAATCCAAAAATAGAAGTTGTTGGTGGTGATTGGTGATAGTGCTCGTGCAGCACAACACACACTATACAATCGATCAAGCAGCTGCTTTAACAATGGAAGAAATGGCTGTTGATGGCTAAAATATTATATTTATATAGGCCAGCTGAGTTTTTTCCAACAAAACTTTTTTTAGATAATAAATCTCAGAGGCCACCCTGCCGATTTACAAAATAAAAAAATGTCTGATTACATTAGCTGTAATCGATTTCGAGACTTGGTCTCATCATCAGGAAAGAAGCCTTAGTTCATGTCGAAGCTTGAAGCCATTTAAATATTGATTCTTTAATGATGTTGTGTACCGCCTCAATGTCGCCTTAACCCTCTAATGCCCAAATTTTTCTTTCTAATAAAATTACAGTAGGCTACTAAGTCACTAATACTAAATTTGTATTAAAATTTAACTGAAACTGTACCTGGTAGTCTGAGGACCCAGTTTTATTTGTTTTGTAAACAATCGTCTACATGCAAGGACGGGTATTGCGCCAAAATTTCAATACACGGAAATTCTACATAGGCGGTTTTAGGAACTAGATCAAATGTGGGAAGATTCTGAAAAGATTGCAGGAAGAATGAAACATCTAAAAAATTGAATCAAGAAACATTTTAATCCTTTTTAACAACAACTGTACACATCTGCCCTTTTTTATCAATGAAGATGAACCAAGGAAGAAAGCAAATCTCAGGATATGGTTTAAGGTTAAGATCAGGAACGTTTAAGGATCTTCCCACATTTCAACATCAAGGGAAAAAGTTACTTTGAGGTGGTACACAATATAATTAAACAAGCAAAATTTAAATGGCTTCAAAATGATTCTTTTTGCCTGATGATGAGATCAAGTCTCGAGATCGATAACAACTAATGTAGTCACTCAGTCACTTTAATTTGATCTGACACAAGAGATTTGATTGACGAATCAGCTAATAAAGTTGGGACAAGAAACATCGCAATTTTTAATCCTCGCTTTATTTCTATCAACAACTCAACACATCTGTGCTTTTCACTTTTCTTATCATCTGGTATAAATTTTCCACTGACCCATGTCAATTCGAGGTTTTTCGAATTTTAAATCAAAAATCAGTTCGAATTTGGCGCCCCTTGGTGCCCGTGGAACTCTGGAAAATATCCTTTTGAACAAAAAATTGAATTTTCTTCAACTAGTTAAAAAGTTACAGCAATTATAAAATTTCTAAAGTTTAATGATTCTTTTGGGACATTGTATAAATTTCATTTTCTTCGGTTTTTTTTTATTTAAATCAAGGATGCTTTGGATTTTGACATTATCTGTAAGCCAATCAAATAGATAAATTTTATTGATAGAAATTTTAACAGCCAGTAATATTCAAAAAGGCAAGTTGAGAAAAACAAAATCCAAACCATATTTAATTTAAATAATAAATTGATAATAAGAAAGATAAATTATAAAGGATATTCCACAAAAAAACATAACAATTTAAAAATTTTAATTTTTTGTTTAGAATGATATTTACTGTCTAAATTTTGTTTTGCTGGGAAAAAAGTGAAACACCCTGTATATTTAATTTGAATAAAACACAAAATTGATAATTTTTGAAATGCAATTGATTATTTCTGTTATTAAATTGTTTTTCTGAAATGGTATTGATGTTTTATGATTCACGTTTCTGAACTACAATTGATGATTTCTGAAAATGAATTGATCTTTTCTCAAATATCACTGGATAGGGTGTAGTTTTTGAGATGCGGACCAATTCATTTTACTGTTAGTCTTAAAATGATAAAGTTCCTCCTTGCACAGCATAGTGGGTAGGTATATAAAATATTCTTGTTTTTTTATATCTTTGTGATTGTCACAGCAGAGCTAAATGTCGACACTGGCACTAGGTTAGCAAAATTTGGTCTTTAAGAATTATCACAAATGAAGGAAAACAAAACCTTTGGTTGTGATAAGGAAAATCATATTTATAAATGATGGACTTTGTTTTGGTTACTTAGTATGTAAATTTCATGTAATTTGATGTTCCTTAACTTCAGATAAGGAAGCTTATTAAAAATTCATAATTTATCAAATATCGCATCAATGAAGGAGATCGAATCTTTATCCAAGTAGTACAACATTTTCTTGGATATCATAAGGCAAAGTATTTCATAGAATTAAACGAAAATACGCTTTACCTACCACTTTAATGCTATGGGTTGTAATATGAGCAAAAAACTTAACTACCACAACAACCACTTGGGCCGGTTAAAAAAAACCCAAGTGATTTTGGTAAAGAACTGTGCAAAAGATCCATTTGGACAAAAAAATTATGGAAGATCGATTTTGTCACGATAGATAATAATTGGATAAAATTATGTATCGTGACAATATCAAGGGCGATGCCATCATCGCCCTTGGTTGGAGATTTCAGCGAGACATTTTCCATAATTCTATCCTTATCATGTAAATACAACAAGAATGTTCTTGTTATCTCGTATACGACATCGTGTCGAGTGATTCAAGAATAAACACCAGGTAAGTTTGTAATAAAAGATTATTTTAAAGTGGTAAGTGATGAATGTATACTTATCTACTTTCTGAAGTAAATACCTTACTTTGTATTTTTTTTTTATATTTAACTGGCAGTTGGAGCAATAATAACGTGAAATGGAAAATGTACTTCACCTAAATGTGGGACACAAAAGAAATGTTAGCCCCAATATGTAGCTTTCGTGCGGCCAGAATATCCCTTGGTCTGTGCGTTCTGCACCCAAAATATACCTAGAAACAGTTAAAAATCATCAGCACCAAATGCCTATTGAACTGTGTAATCGATCTAATAAAATACATACCAGAGGTGGAAGTCTGTAAGATAGACGATTCTTTTCGTTTACGGAAACTATCGTTTGTTGACTAAGTTGCTTGGTAACAGTTTTTTTTATCACTCTGCCTTGTGCAAGTTTTGTAAGAAATGAGATGAAACCCGTCACCATGGCAACTTATTCAACAAACAGACTTCCAACTTCCACCACGAGAGCCTTATTCTTGAACCACTCGACACGATGTCGTATAGGACGTTCATCATTCTATCGTTGTCTGTCAAATAAAAAATAAGAGTTCAAGAATATACCCCCAGGAAAGGGGGATTATTTTTGAATCGCCCGAGAAAATGTCGCATGCGACTTTCATCATTCTGTCTTTGTCATTTACATGAACAAATAAGAGTCTGTCCTTCTAATGTCGAATGCGACATCGTGTCGACAATTTCAAAAATAAGCCCCCTGATATTCTCGAATGTATGCGACAAATCATCGCACACTTTATCTGTGAAAAAAAGTCTACTACTTTGTCAAAAATATATTCTCCGATGTCTAAATGTGGATCGAATGCGACAAATATCGAATAAAACGTGTAAATGGGTCTAGGGCATGCGGACGAACAGTTCCTAGAGAAAGGTAGAAATAATATGTTGACGCATACAGAATCAAGGGGGGTTATTTTAGAATCAACCGATAAGGTGTCGCATGCGAGTTTCATCATTCTATCTTTGTGATTTACATGAAAAAATAAGAGTCTGTTCTTCTAATATCGAATGCAACATTATGTCGACAATTTCAAAAATAAGCCCCCAGGACTGCGATTCTCGAATGTATGCGACAGATTATAGCACACTTTTTCTCTCAAAATTCTATTTTTACTTTCCTATGAGAAAACTATTCGTTCGCATGCCCCAGACCGATTCGTTCGTTTTATTGGATATTTATCTCATTCGATCATACTTGCGACATTTGAGAGAGTAATTTTGACAAAGTAATAGAATTTTGACAGAAAAACTGTGGGATATTTTATCGTATACATTCGAGAATTATAGTCCAGATTATAAACGGGCCCCTATTTTCGCGTGATAAAATATATCCTATTGGAGTATAGGATACGAGACGTATTTGTCAATTAGTCAATTCAATTTCTCAGAAATCATCAATGGTAATTCAGAAAAGGTCAATTGTATTTTAGAAAGCATCAATTGTATTTCAGAAAAAATTATTTAATTTTAAAAAATACCTCTTGTAAAGTATTGAAGAAGCCAAGAGTTTCTGGCAGATTATTTTAAGTGAGTTTAACATTGGTAAATAAGGACCTACGCCTGGTGTTACTGGTGTAATGTTAAATTTTGAAAGCACATTTTTGATGCAATGTGTGTGCTGTTGTGGTTCACTTGCACAATCACCGTCAAAAACTCTTGACTTCTGAAATTAAATTGATTTTTCTGAAATACAATTGATGCTTTCTGAAATACAATTGACTATTCTAAAATCAAATTGATCTTTTCTGAAATACAATTGACTATTCTGAAATCGACTTGATCTTTTCTGAAATACAATTAGAAAAGGTGTAGTTTTTTTTTCCTAGGTACTCCTAGAGGTTATGGAAATTATCTAGGTCAAAGTAGAGTTTATTTATAAAAGAGATGGAAATGATTGGGGTCCAGGACACATATTCTTAAACCACTCGACTCGATGTCGTATACGACTTTAATAATTCTGTCCTCGTCATTCAAATGGAAAAGTAAAAGTTTGTCCATGGAATTTGGTATACGATGTCGTGTCTTCTTTTACATGTAAATGACTAGGTTAGAATGTCCAATACGATATCGTGTCGATTGGTTCAAGAATAAGGTCCCAGAAGATTTGTTCTTAAATTACACGACCCTATGCCTTTTACGAAACGATTCATAAATGACATAGAATGACGAAAGTCGAAAGTCGAATGTTGATTACGATTGAGTACTACCACTTCATCGACAACAATTTCTTAAATTATAGAGAGACCTTTTTATCGACTTTAGTTTTGCATCGACATTACCTTATCATCGACACTACCCTTGAGCAATATTGCCATTAAAACGTATTGTAGATTAAACGCTCTTAAACATCAGTCGATGAAAAGGTAGTTCCATTGAAACGGTAGTCGATGAAATGTATGTTTCAATCAATTAGTTGTCTGGCTTAAACGTCATTGAGGATGAAAAGGAAGTGTCGATGAAATTTTTATATCGATAAAACGTTTGTATCGATGAAAAAGTAGAGTTAATGAAACATACTTGTCGATGAAAAGGTAGTGCCGATTAAAAAGTAATGTTGATGAAACCTCTATGTACATGAAGGTAAATTGTTAATGAAACGGTATACAATCGTATACGATATTGGATTTAGTGGTTCAAAATATGTGTCTAAGGTATGGACTCCCACTTTCGAGAATAGCTGGCCAGTAACGCCAGAACTAAAGAAAAAATATGTTAAGCTGGCCATTTTAGTTTATTTAGTCAAAAAACCATGCAACATTTTTAAACCCAATTTCTTGTTTACCTTGAGTTTATTAGTCTAGCCTAAAAGATAAAATTAATTTTATTATATTTGCACTTTTAAAAGCGAAAAATCGGGTTAATGTAATAAAGTGGCGTAAAATATCATTACAGTCAGTAATTTTTCCGCTTTCTATTTAAAGTCATCATGTTTCTTCCTCAACTTAATACTTGGTATTAAAATTTCTTAACAATACATTTCAATTCGAAGCGTTCCTTTTTTGGAAGTAATTTGCAGGATTTGGCAAGCGAATGAATTTATGGAAAGGCGCGAGGACGCGAAAACAGCCCTATAAATTTACCCCCACGCCCACTACTTTTGGAATAATGCAGAACAAATTATCGCATTTTATGTAGCTAGCTACATTTATATTTTTATTGCTCGTTAATAAGTGCGATGTCATCGTTTAAAGCCTGAAAGCAGGTGTTGGTTTAGAGTAAAGCCTCATCATTTTATAATATTAAAAGTTGCTAGACACCAGGGATCCAGTCTTCCTTGGAACTAACCCAAACAAAAAAATAAATGCAAGCTCTACAGTAAATTTTATATTATTAATTAAATAAAATAACTAATGCAATTTATCGCTAAAAATCTGTTCCTATTGATTTCACCCTCTCATAATCTAAGCACGTATTTGGTAGTTGGTTTTTGGCATCAAACAAAGCTGTTCGATCAAGCGAGATTAATTGCGTCTCGTTTTCATGGTGGTTGCTTCATGAGCATAAAAATTAGCGTTGTTCCAAACTGTAAACAAATTCGCCCTTATCCTTCAAGGCACCCAAGGGGCGAAGGTTAATCAACATTCAAATTGAGGAATTTCGAAATTTTGCTAAAGGGTCTGCTATTTAGATTAGATAACGTCACGCCTTATTAACTCCTCAAACTTTATTTATCTGGCAGTGATGAGAAATGGTCTTTCTGGGATTATAGGGGTATTAAGTCTACAAGAGTCTAGACTAAAGTGGCAGAAAAGTTTTTTACAAAAAAATAGTTTCGTAAAATCTATTTTCTTGTAAAAAGTTTATTGTACCTAATTAATTTTCGTACAATTGTATTTATGGGGCAAGTGAGAGCTAAATATTTAAAGAATTTACTTTCCTTAAAATCATGTTTATATTGGTTTTTCCGTAAAGAATTTTCCAGCATGATTTTTTTAGCGATAAAGTTTCTAGCGATGATTATTCTTACATTACACTTTTCCGAAATTATATTATCACCATGAATGTTCGTACAGGGCGCGTTCCACTAATGAACACTAAAGTCCACGACCGCAAAATTTTGCAGTTCCACTAGCTCAAAACGTCACCATTCAACCAATGACCACAGAAACCCACGAATAAATACGGTCGTTGTGAGCTTCTTGCTGTCGCCATCGATGACGTTTTTATGCACGAAAGAAACAACCGTGGTCTTATGTGGAACGACTTCGCGGTCGTCGTGGGCATTGCGAGTCTTTAGTGGAACGCGCCCACAGTGTTGTTTTTTTTACTTAGCCCAATAAAGAACGTCATTATGACATTCAAATTGACGCAGGTAAAGATGATATTATGGTATGAAACCAGATACTGGTTATTTATGTCATAAATATTTGTATATCGTAAATATTTGCAAGGAAGACGAAGGGCAAGCTTGATATCAATGACTGATTACGATCCGAATTAAAAACAAAACTTTATCTCCTTGCATAAACTTTGAAGAAATTGAAATATTAAAATTTATTGTCAGATTACTGAGTATCATAATGAAATCATTAAACTATGATTTAAGGCCCATAATGAAATCATTATGTACTCTGATTTGAGCACCTCAGTGAAATCATCATTATGATCCTAGGACCACTATGAATTCATTATGGGCCTCAATCCAATAAAGAATGTCATTAACTTACGTATGATAGTATGCAAGCAGACAAATACATTTACGTATTTAAAAACAGCAAAAATTAATTATTTCATCAAAAATAAAGCAAGTTAATATTAACCACGTGTTGCTTAACATTTCCAGAAGGTTACTTTCACTGAATTTTTATTAAAAACGTGTTTTTCGTAGTATTATCAACTTACTGTAAGTACGGATACTTATATTTGCAAGGTAACAGTGTAAACCATAAAAAAATCCAGTTTTCTTTATTTTTACTAGATAACTGGTGCACTTAATAATTCTTATAAAATATATTAAATACTTAACATTTAAACAAAACCCATAATAAATAAACATGACTTTAAAATTGGTTGCTCTTTTGTTTTTATCTAAAAATCACCGGGTTCATGGCGAATCGAATTTGCTTCGAGTATGCTGGTACGAACACGGAAGCGTTCTGAGCTTTTTTACAAAGGAAAACATGCAGGCCGCGGTCGTTTAGCGAGATCCAGCTAATGAATGCAAACAAAGAGACATTAATTATCATAAATTAGGTTTAGATATAAAATAATTTCCTTACTAGGCCAAAAGTCTTCTTGAACACAATACGATTAACCTCATGGTTCACCAAGGAGTCAATCGCAATTATTTATGCATAAATTTATTTATAGATTAATGGAGTTATAAATAGATAAAGTATAAATAATGTGTCATCAAATTTAACGTGTTATTGTTTACGCTAGTGCTTAAAATTTTATGAAGCAATAAAATTTAAAGAGACATCTAAAAGAATTCAGTTTATTTTTCAATTTCACTAAAACTGTCATGTAAATCAACAAGAATTCATTGCTTCCAATTTTCAAGGTAAGTATAAGCATTTCTAAATTCTAAACATGTATCCCTTACTTTGGGAATTGCTTTTTTGATCAATTTCAAGAGAAAGAGTAATGAGGGTTGTTTCCTCTATTTTTTAAGTTTTTTAACCTAATGGCGGGTACACTCCTAAGCAAGTACGCGAACGTGGCAAGCCGAGGCATGCTTTTTCTTCCATTTGTTTGGTGGGACGCAGAATTATATAGGAGAAAAAGCATTGCCTCGCCTTGCCTCGTTCGCGTACAAATCCTCCTAAATCTCCTAAATCCTAAATCGATGTTCCAAACAATATGTTAAGCTTCTTGTTCGCATCACTTGGTGACTTTTACACTTTCCTTCATTGGATTGCTATAAAAATAAAGATTGTTGGAATTATTACTTGAAATTACAATACGTCCTCTTGCTAGGACATCTTGCTATCGACTTACCAATTGCTTAAATTTCGAGAGCCTTTTTTGCCACATCTGGCTGAAAGGTCATCCCAAAAAGGTACAGTCAGCGCAAAATTATTATTCCAAGAAAAAGGCTAAAAAACGTCTTAACAGGGCTTAACAGATAACAGGTGGAATTCCAAGAAAGAAGACAAAATAAACCCTACCAGGTCTTAACACAATGGAACAAAACCTCTTTGCTATCCCAAACCTTTTTGTACGAAGTTATCGACCATTATAAATTCAAGTTTTTACTTCTCTGCATTTTTGTAAATAAATTTCATCTTCTTCATTCACATTGTGTAATAAATGTCAAATGAATATTTTCAAAATATAAACTTTTGTTGTTTGTAGGTCCAAGTTAGTAAGTAGTAAAATGTAATTTGGTTTATTGATATCTTAATAAATATTGAAAAAAACAGCCCCCTTTTCAAAAAAGAATATTTTGGTGAAAAAAATTCTTATTCTTACTTTTTAGCTTGAAATTGACCGAAAAAAATTCCTAAAGTTCCTACCTATTCATGCCATCTAGAGGGCAATTTATAAAACTACTTTACGAGTAACTCGGCTAATCGCGTGGAATTACTGATATTTTGATTTCTTGAATTTTAAACAAGCAATAAGTCAAGAATTCCGGCTGAAAGCAACGCGGTTGACTGAATTATTGTCCGAGCATGCGGGGATCAAGGCGATGCAATATTAAAATAATTGAATATTATTTGAATTTTAATTGATTTTTTTAAATGTAGTCTTTTTGTTTATTTAATTAGGTATAATGTCACTTGAATAGATAATTAAGTGTTTATCATACACGGTGTCTTCCTGAAAACTTAAAATTTCGATATTTACTAGATTTGTGAATATGTTTATATGAAATTTTGATAGCTGCCATTGGTTTTCGAAAAAAATCATCATCTTCTAGTACATCAGTAATTATACATATAGTGTTGATTCGTACGTTTTTGTGGTGGTTTTATAACACCCAAGTGCAGTGGTCATAAAAGTATCCTAATCCCCTGTCATAGAAAGTTGTATGCAAATTCCTCTCAATTTACAACCCCAGTTGTAAATATATTAAAACTACCCTAATTCCCTGGGTTGATATCCTCTCAAGGTTTTAGCAGGTAAAAATTAAGCATAGTCCTTATGCATTTTAATTGCAATGTGGAGAAGGTTCAGCTTTGCTTTACCGTTGAAAGGGACAGATCTCTGAATTTTTGGACCCTAATTATCCCCGAGAGGAATTGATATAATGAATTCATTTTTAGGTAATTGCCGAGAGGAAACTACACGTAACCTCATAGATCATGATACCCTTTCTTCGTTAAGGTGGATCTTCTTCACATCAAAAGTAACGATATGATATACGATATCATATATCATTATTTATAAAAATCCAAAATTTATTTCTGCAGAAGTGTTAAAATACAACCAAAGAATTTGGGGATGTTCAAAAACAAAACTTGCAATGCAAATATTTAAACGGATGCTCAAAATTTTAATGTGATTTTAAGCGATCAAAATGACCACAACCATGAAAATGATCAAACCAAAATCCAAGAATATATTTTAAATTATAAATGTAAAATAAATAAATAAGCGGCCTAAAAAATGGCAGTTGTAAACCAATTATCAATAGAAATTCCATGAGTAGGTTGAAAAAGTATTACAAACAAAAATGTCATATGTATATTTCAGAAAGCTCATTTACAAAACAAGGAGAAGAAAATTTCGATTTAAACTTCCAATGACACTAATATCAATTTTATTTGTACCTTGGGCAAGATATATTTATTTATTGTCCTAAATTTTTTTTATCAAATGTTTACTAAACATGATAAAAATGGACAGTACTCCCCCTTAATATTTACCCTACTGTCAAAAAAGGAGTTTCGGACTAAAATGAGTTTTCGAAAATTGAAAAGCAATTTACGCCCAAGGCAGTGGTTTCCGTATTTGAGTTAGCCATACAAAACGCAGTTAAAGAGATTTCATCTTTTTCAGATTGAGATTGGCTTTGATATGTGTTTTTTTACCTCCAGTCAGAGGTTGCAAGCAGTAAGACATTTGATGTCATACGTGCACGAAAAAGTACAGAAACTTGATGACTACATGGTAGATAAATACATCCAAGAAAATGCCACATTACCTCTGCAAATTTAGACCAAAAATTCTGTAACTCCAGAAAAAAAAACTATTAAAAACTGTGAATAATTCCAATAAAAATTTAACAAGTCATCCTACGCACCTAATTTCATAATCATCATCATCATCCAGTATATTTAAATATTTTTGGAGATTTTGGAGATTTTGGAGATATTGGAACGATATATATAATGTGGTTGTCATCTGGTCCGGCAAATTCATCGCGGGTAAAATTATTCGCAGATAAAATTCATCGCGGGAAATTTCATCGCATAGAAAATTCATCGCATAGAAAATTCATCGCATACAATATTCATCGCATAGAAAATTTATCGCAGAAAATTCATCACGAGAAAATTCATTGCATAGAAAATTCTTCGCATACAAAATTATTCGTCGAAAATTTTTTAAGTAAAAAAAATCAAAATTTTCGTAAAAAGGTCCGTACAAAAATACACCACATATTCTTAAGACTAAAATAAAACGATATAAAAATAATAGAAACAAACCCAAAATTTTGGAAAATCACTTTATTTAAAAATAAACAACAAACTTTGGAAACAGGGGAAATAAAAATCCTTTATAAAAATTAAGAAGTTATTCGCTTATGATAATAAATCAGAAATTTACAATATTAGTGTAGTAGTGTATATTGAGTGAACATTTAAAAAAATCTTTAAACGTACGCTTATCGTTCAATTTCCTACGACAAATTTATCATGCGATGAATTTTCACGCGATGAATTTTCCTGCGATAAATCCACAGCTGTTAGTGTTGTTGTTAATAATTTTTTTATCGGAGTATATTTTTCAAATATTATGTACTTTTGGTACAATGATAAAAACGCATTTTTTTTATCATTGTACCAAAACGAAAAACAAAAATTCTATATGAAAACTAAATTCAATTTGAAGGGAACTAAGCATCGTTTTTCTTAAATTTTTGATTACAAATGCCCAAAAATCTATTTTAACTAGTGAAAAGTACGCTTTTCAAACATTTTGCCGACTATCTGACTGACTCATGAACCTCAAAGAATTTGGAGATCAGTTGCTCTCCAAATTTAATTCTGAGGATTTTTTGTAGATTTTAATATTTTCAATGAAATAAATCTAGTTTAGTTCTTGCTCCATGTTAAAATTTTATTAGCGTTAAAACTCACATTTTCCATATACAGGGTGTTCCGTTCGTGGTTCACCAAACGTTAGAGTTAGAAAATAGAGCAAATTTAATCGACAAAAAACGAAAAAAATAGAGGTCTATCATTTTTTGTCCTGGGGCTACGACATTTTGAATTTTAGGCCCATTAAGGTTGTATTTTTTTAATTTTCTGAAAGATTTTCATATTTACAACAAATCAGGAAATTTTGAAACCATAGTATTTTTCCTTCTCTTACTGTAGCCTTATGAAGTTACTCCTAGAAGAAGTATTCTGAGCACAGTCGGTGAACTGGCGTGAAACTGTTATAAAATTTTTGACATTCAATCAGATATCCCTTATGGCCTAATTAACAAACTCCTCTTGATATACAATACAATATATTTGACAAACTATGCTCAGGACTACTTCGGATAGAAGTAACTTCAGCAGGCTTTACTAAGTGAAGGAAAAGAGCTACGGTTTCAATATTTTTCCTGATTTGTTGAGAATGTGAACAAGTTTCATAATAGTATATTATGCAACGAGTTTCATAAGTCAAATTTTATTGCACGCGTCCAAATTTAAAACACGAGCCGCAAAGCGGCGAGTGTTTTAAAGGACAAGTGCAATAAATGACTTATGAACGAGTTGCATACACTATTTTTTATATTTTGCGCCCTTTTTAAACAAAATAAATAAATTTCGATGTACAATTATTTTATTAATTTTCTATAAGTTGGTAACAGTTAACAGTTGGTAACAATTATTCATTTATTTTCAAATTGACAGCTTATTTGAAGTTTGAGTTTTTAATTGAATTTTTAAATAATACTACTTTAAATTATCCTAATAATTAAACATGGATGAAGAAATACCAAATACTCCTCCAGAAATTCGAGAAATAGCAGCAAGCACAATAAGCAATTTAATACCCGATAAGTCTCGACACTTGTATGAAAAACAGTACAATAAATTTGAAGAATGGTGTGATGAAAAAAATATTAAATGTGTATCTGAAAATGTTATGCTTGCATATTTTGAATTGCAACGCAAGAAATACAAATCGTCAACTTTGTGGACCGTTTATTCCATGTTAAAGGCTTCTTTAAATCTACACAAGAATATAGACATTTCAAAATTTAATAAATTACAAGGTCTATTGAAACGTACTTCAATAGGTTACTTGCCTAAAAAGTCAAATATTTTGGAAGAAGAGCATATTACGAAGTTTATTAAAGAGGCCGATGACAAGGTATATCTTGCTATGAAGGTACGAGTGATTTTTTTTGTATAATATTTTATTTTGTACGATTTTATATAAATTTTAGGTCATTCTAATAATCGGCTATAACGGTGCATGTCGAAGGCAGGAGTTAATAAATATTTCTATAGATGATATCGAATTTAAAACAGATTGCATAATAATTTCAATACCAAAAACAAAAAACTACGTCCCAAGAAAATTTATAATATCTGAAAACAATTGGGTTCAGTTAATTAAGAAATATGCAAGCCTGAGGCCAAAGAACGTCACCCATAAGCGATTTTTCCTAACCTTTAGAAATGGTTATTGCATTAATTCTCCAATCGATATAAATATAATGGGAAAAGTATCCAGAAATATTGCGGCTTATCTCAAGTTGCCTAATCCGGAGTCATTTACGGGTCATTGTTTTCGAAGATCTAGTGCCACCCATTTGGCAAATCGCGGTGGTGACTTACTAATGCTGAAACGTCATGGAGGGTGGAAATCTTCTAGTGTTGCAGAGGGATACGTTGACGCTTCTCTACAAAACAAAATCAATGTGTCCAGACTGTTCATACCAACGGAGAATGAAATTACATTACCTGGGTGCTCTACCAATAATAGTTCTACTTCTTGTGAAAATAATACTACGGAACATAATATTAATATTGTATCTAATGACAATACTAATACCAATACCAATACAGCTTATCCAGGCCTTACGATTCACTCTAAAGACACTTCCAGTGTAATTATTAATTACAACGTATACAATAATTGTACCATTCAAAGCCACGATAAAAATTAAATGTAAACGTATTCCTAACATTGAATATATTGTTTATTTGCTTTTAAAACAAGACTCTTCATCTTGCGCTGCTATCTTGGTTCTTGGCAATTTGGCCACAACCAAAGTAGATAACCAGGTAAAAATTCACTATAACTGCCTACCTCCAATTTTTAATAATTAATAAAATAATACAATTACAAAAATGATTTCGATGTTCTTCTAATATGAAAAAGTCGAGCCAAAACTAGTATAAACCCTTAAATAAATAAGCGAGACATTCTTTAAGCAACGTTGACGACAATTTAAGGTTATCTTTGTGAGGTTTAGAGGTTATCTGTTTTTTGTTTGACATATCAATGCTACCAACTTCGAAAAAATAAATAATGCGTGTTATAAAGCGGTAGATGTAGGCTATTTCAACACTGATTTGAGTGCTGAAAAGTACACATTATAGACGCAAAATATAAAAAATTAAAAAAAACGCAACCGTAATGGGTGTTATCTAGGAGAAAATTTAAAAAAACTGAAAAAAATAAGCTTTTTTTAAGATTTTTTCTCTTTTTGATTTTATTTTAACATTTTATTAACTGTTTTTGTATTACTGTTATTACCTAATAAAAGAGGTTGATTTTAGCTTTTTATTGATATTTTTGTAATTCTACACACATTGGTTAAGATGTAATTATCGATTTTGTGATTTGCGATAAAAATCGGGGTCCTAAAATTCAAGAGACCCCCACATTTTTGGTTTTTTTGTTGATTATATTTGGTCTAGTGATTTGGTGATCCATGAACGGAACACACTGTATAAGGGCTGCAAAACTAACATTCTCCAAATACCCCTTACAAAAGCGAAATTCTCCAAGAAAAGTACGGAAATAATTTAACGTATGCAAGTTCTAAAGAACTTCTATTATATCCTTAAATTTTATATTTAGGTAATCCAAAATTTCTATGAGAAATGTCCTTTGAATGAATTCTGAAATTCAGTTGATTACTGATTACTTCTGAAATACAAATGATACTTTCAGAATTTAAATTGACGAATTTCTGGAATACGATTTATATAGAAATAAAATTGATTATCAGAAATACAATTCACGTTTCTGAATTACAATTGATGATTTCTGAAATGCTATTGATATTTTCTAAACTACAATTAGAAAATGTGTAGAGTCCTTAATTTTGCTTGTGTTTGGTTCATATATTAATTCGTCATATTTGGACCAATTACATGCCTTCCATTTAACCAAATTTCAAATTAATAATAGTTTATGAACCGATCTCAAATTCTTGTTCTACACTAAAATGATTGTACGTTTTACAAAATATTTTATTAACTCTGAACACTTCATAACATTAAAACAATTAACTTGACAATTAATAATAATAGACTGCAGTTTCTTGATTTGATCCTTGTATACTCAAGATCCATGATTGATATTCATCTGACAAACCTCCAATTACTTTGTCCTTAAATGGATCTCCAATACTTTCTAATTGATCTGTATTCAATAAAATTTGATCAACATATTCTTGTAAAAATTTAAAATTTTCAAATCGTATCTTAAGTAGTTACGAATATAAACCAACTAGTGGCACTATACCGGTATCTTAAAATGCCTTTTTTAATTCATTCCAAGCTTCTTCGGCTGTCACTGTCTTTTTTGTTATAGCTGCCACAGATGGATTTATCAAAAGATTAATCTTGGCGAACGTTCTTTGGTCAAAATCAGCATCAATAATTTCATCTTCTTTTGGCTCAAGACACCGTCCAGAAGAAAATTTTTAATCCAAAATATCCAATCATTGTAATTAGATCCATCGAGCTGTTTCGATACTGGTAAATCAAAGTAAGTTCCACTTGTAAACTGTCTAATTTTAATTTTAATCTTCAATTGTCGTCATATTATTTTTAAATTGTACCCTTTTTCTTTTCTGATATGTATTCTTATTCTGGACACATAACCTGTTAGCAGAGTTCTCTTCATTGTTCCTTGATAGTTTAATTCTTCATCTTCTAAAATATTATCAGATTAGGAGCAAGATATTTCCTCACATTTATTGATGATTTTTTAAAGCAATGGTTTATTTCATCAAGTCGAAATCTGAAGTATTTGAGAAGTTTAATGGGTACAAAGCATTGGTTGAGAATCAATTGAATAGGAAAATAAAATGTTTAAGAACAGATAATGGAAAGGAATATGTAAATCACAAATTAAAGAATTTTATGAAGGTGAATGGTATTAAACATGAAACCACTATTCCTTATACTCCGAAAGAAAATGGTTTAGCAGAAACATTTAACAGAACTTTTGTTGAATGTGAAAGAACGATGTTACAGGATTCAGGATTACCAGTTATTTATTGGGCTGAAGCAGTAAACCCTGCATGTTATCTTAAAAATAGAGTGCCTACCAAAGCATTTAAAGATAAAATACAAGTCTTTGTTTATTATCAGGAGTCTTCCTCATAATAAACGTAAAAATGGGACTCAAAATCTTAGAAATACATTTTCTTAGGTTATTTTGAGAACACAAAAGGATACCGAGTGATAGATATTGAAAGAAAATAACGTTTTATTTTTTGAAAATATTTATCCAATGAGGAATTCTTCAACAGAAGTTTTACGCATAATACAACCACATTTGTAAAATGTAGCTGAAGTGGAAGAATCATCTGAAAATATTTTAGACGATGAAGAATTAAACGTATCAGTGAACAATGAAGAGAACTCTGCTAACACAATCGAAATCGCTTTTTTGCTTCATCGCTACAGTAGATATTTGGAGTGTCTATCGTTATATTTAACATTTACAACATTTACAAGCAGTTTTGAAAATGTATTGAAAACGATATCCTCGATTCTGATTGATTTGTCAAATATTCAGTTCTGTAATGAAAACCATCCTGGTTTAATTCTTGGTGACAAGAAAACTTATACGGATAAAGTTCTTCAAAATTTTCTTCAGTCATATCAATGCACTTGGATTTCAAATTGAAGTTCTCGGGTTTCTGCGTGTTTCCTCTATAACTATTGAAACTTCTGGTCCATCTCTGGGCTCAAGCGCATTTTTAGAATAACTCATGTTGAGAAGTTGGATACAATACCCAATTTAGAATAGTATTAGAGAATTTATAAATTTCAACAAACATTTTGGTATTTTATAAATTTAATGAAATTGTTTCGCCCAATTGTCACCTTTATTCGTGTATCAGTAATCAATAAAATCCCACACACTAATAACACCCATAAATTGTGGTGGGTGTGTGGTTTACTAATAAAAATGAGTTTCGAACTTTGGGAACATTTTATTAACAATTTATTCTAAACGCATGTTTAGGAGTAATTGAGAGACATTGAAATAAACGGGTGTCATGGTGGATGTGATTCACACCTTGTTTATCATTTGAAATAAATTAACTTGACGATTGAAGTCCCAGTTGAATTTATTTATATTTATGCGTAAGGTTATCCTATCTTTTGACAACGCATTTTTCATATTAATACTTAATTGTTATTATTTTTAACTATAAATACCTTGAATTGTTTTCCAAGAAATTTTATGTTTATGTACTTTACAATAGTGGTGATAATTTTACATATTTATAAAATATTACCTTCATGACTAACATAAATTATTGATACAAAAATACTTTCAGGTAATTCCAATAAAAAATGGATGATAAGATTTTTAGTTTTAATTCGTAACGCGTTTCCTTATCTTAAAAATGTCAATGTGATTTCCAAGGTTATTTTGAAAGAATGTCGAAGGAAGATTTTTTATTGCAATAAAAAAATTAGATTATAATCAGGAATTTTAAAAAATGCATCGACCTAAAAACTCATTGAATGGTAAGTGATAATTACAATATTTAAAATAATTATAGACAAATAATTAATAACCACCAAGCACCAAGAATCGATTAATGTTGATTCCAGAGACAAAAAGTCATTTAAATCAATTATAAAAAATTAACACGTAAACCTTGATATTTAAATTAACCAATTAATTATTTAATTGTGCACATTAAAATTACAAGAATCATTTTTTTCGTAAAAAATATGTTTATTGCGATAACTGATACGTATCATGTGAAATAACTGTCAATTCAATGTCTGTAACTATAAATTTGGCTTTGAAAAGTGATAACGTGAAAATTAAAAGTCATTTTTATAATTTACTTCCTTTTTTAATTTATATTATTAAAAGTTAATAAAAGTATTTTATGTTATTTACATTTTTTTAATTAAATGTATTGTTTATCACTCATATTATGAGTATCATGTTTTGTGTTACCTTTGGAGTACTTTTTTCTCTTTATTTAAGAGCAATCAATGTCGATCCACTTGACCTGAATGAGTTATACTCTCTTGGAGATTTATTGCTATTTGTAATAAAATTTATTTATAGTTTTATAGAAGTACGTTTATTAATTAAATATCTACAATGAAAATACAAATGATTGACAACTCAAGCGTTCAAATATGAGGGAAATTGATTTTAATTATTCTAACGAAGTTTTCATTTTCAAAATGAAATTGTTAAATTTTTTAATTAAAATCAAAACAATACTAACCCCCAGTATTATCAACAGACAATTAATTTCAAATGAAGTTTTGACATATACAGGGTGTCCAAAAAATGGCGGATAAGCTCTCCAGCACGTTGTTGGGGATCCTTCAGGGATCCCCAAAAAAATAGTTAAAAAAATAAAGCATAAAGTAGAGCAAATTTTATCAAGAAAAAACCAAAAAAGTAGAGCTCTATCTTTTATGGTTTGAAAGTTACAGGGGTTTGGCATGCCAGAAATCAGTATTGTATATGATCAATAGCTGCTTAAAAACTTAGTAAAAATATTAAAAAAAATATAATTTTAAAGCTGAAAGTATTCTCTTTCTATTGGTAACAATGATAAAACAAAATTCGTTTATCAAGTATTAAAAAAAATGGAAAAGGAAAAAAATCCATAAAAAATTGTTTTTTTAGCAGTTTTTGAAGATTTTCTCCAAGATATTACCTATTAAGGGCGTGTTTTTTTTAATTTTCTAAAAATTCGTTAAATTCTCTAGAAATAGTGAAAAATTTTGAAACCCTAACTCTTTTTATGCACTCACTAGAGCCTTCTAAACTTACTCCTATGAGAATTGATTCTAAGCATAGTTAGTTACAATTGAGGTGCGCCTTCATTTTTGTTATTATTTAGTAATACAACTGTTTCAAAAGCCTTCAAAATTTAACTGAAAATTGATTATTAAGCAACGATTGAGCATTTATTGATTTTTGGCAAAAACGGGGGATGTCAAAGTCAAACCCCTGTAACTTTCAAACCATAAAAGATA
Source organism: Stenus bimaculatus (assembly GCA_963971135.1). Classification (NCBI taxonomy): domain Eukaryota; kingdom Metazoa; phylum Arthropoda; class Insecta; order Coleoptera; family Staphylinidae; genus Stenus; species Stenus bimaculatus. The sequence continues at coordinate 49,105,921 of OZ020181.1, forward strand.
GACCCCTACTTTTTTGGTTTTTTTTTTTGATAAAATTTGCTCAACTTTCTAAACTTGACGTTTGGTGGACCACGAACGGGGCACCCTGTATGTGTCAAATTAAACCTCATTTAAAATTAAATGTCTGTTGATAATACTGGGGGTAAAACATTTTGATTTTTATGTTATTTTGAATTTCATTGGTTTCATTGGTTGAATGGATGGTTGGGCTGACAAAATCGGTTGCAGCCTCCACACGGCCCAACCACCCTAAAACAACAACTTCAACTGTTATTTTCAATGAAGGTATGTACACTGTAAATAATACTCTCTGTATATACTTTTATATGTAATCGACATAACCTTTATAGGTTTTTAGATTATAATAAACTCTCTAAATAAATAAAAAAAAAGATGAAGCATTCAACTTGGTTAGAATCAGCGCCTATACGATCCAAGTTGGGCAACTTGGTCAGACGGTTGGATGGTGCTGGCATCTGACCACCCCACCAACCAATCATTCGACCACCCGATCGCCCAACTTGGTTGGCAAGAAGCCTCTATGCGGCCAGACCAAATTGTATCCGACCACTCGAGTAAGTCTTAAATGAAGTAGAAAGACATGAACAGTCGAATTTTCAGCTTCTCTTCAAATGCATCTTTTTCTGTCATCAAAATACTATAAATTAAAAAACCATCCAACTTATTTTTCTATAAAATAATTGATAAAGGAACAATAGTATTAATTCATAATTGGAGCGTAACTGGGGAATTGCCAACAATAAAATCTCCTGAATTCCTCATAACGACTGGAGCTTACGTGACGAATTACATAAAACAAAATAAAGACAGGTTACTTACGCGAGTTGTTGCCAAAGTGTTTCAATTAAAAACAAAGTTAATCCGTGCGCGCTTTCTCCGACCTTGAAATATTCGACATGCTTGCCTCCATAAACAAAAGATCGTGAGAGAATTAATTAAAGTTATGAACATGTGATTTTTGTCATCAAAGTATAGAGTCAATGCTATTAAATAACCGTAATATCATAAATAACCGATTTGTGTCTATTCACACTTGATTAATTAATTAATTAACGCCGATGTTTATGAGACCAAGTTGAATGAGTCATTTTATAAACAATTTTATTATTTATGTTTGAATAATCAGGTATTATACTTGGGAATTTAATTACGGGTTAGGAATAATAAATATTATTACTCAAACGGATTGGATTTAATCGCATAACTACTTATTATAATTAATTTTGACGTGCAAGCAATGATTTCCTTATCATCATTTACCAAGAACCATCAGGTATTCGAGATAAACTTGTATTGGGATTACATGGGATGTATATTAATAATAAGATTAAATGCACTAATCCAAGTAAAGTCTGAAGACTGATGCGCGATCCTAACCTAACCTAACCTACTACAATTGAACCTGAAGGACTTATATACGGTCTAATAGAGCTGCAGCCTAGGAAACCCTCTTATTTTGTTTATTGGTTATTGGATTTTACATAAAAAAAAAATAAAGTTTACATTTTCTATCAATTTTCACGATTTTTTAAGTTTGGTGATTTGTAATGGCCGAACAAAAAATATCAAAAATACATTTCTTTCCTAATTTTTTTATTATTTAAAATTGTAAGAATTTTACCTGATAATATTATAAAAAATAATGTTTATATTTTTTTCATTAACAATTAAATTATAATGTTGTTTGCATATACAATTTACATTAACAAACACTAACATGATTTACGATTTCGATCCCAAAGTCATCTTTAGGCTACTCTTAACATTGTGAATACACAGTTACTTCTACTGATTGTAAATAATTTATACAGGGTGTCCAGAAATTAAGCGGCCAAACTTAAGGCCTCGATTCTACAACTAATTTTAAGAAAAAAAAAGTTTTCAAAAAATTTCAAAAAATTGAGCTTTCATAAAATCTGAAAAAAATTGAGAAATTATATCTTAAACGTATTAGTCTTCACACCAAATTTCAAATCTTTATTACCAACCGTTTTCAAAAAAATTACAAAAAACCTAGTTTTAGTCACAATAGTTAAAGGTCTGTAGCTCCCTTGGGAAGCGAAATCGGACACATGTTTATAGGAAGTTTTTTTCTCAAAATTAGTTGTAGAATCGCCTCCTAAAGTTTGACCGCTTAATTTCGGGAAACCCTGTATACTATATTTTTATTCATTTTATGCATCTTTGTTGAGGTTATTTTTCGTAATTTTGGCATTTATTGATTTTTTCTATGTAAATTTTATTCTGTGGTTAAAAGTTAAAATTACCCATATTCCATTGCTCATTACCCAATAGGTTACCCAGTGATTAATGAAATTACCCATAATCCATTGCTCATTACCCAATGGGTTTGGAATACTGCAGCTTTGTGATTTGTCCATTGGTACACGGTCCGAGCATGTTGAATATCAAAAATTTAGTAATGAATTTCAATACTTGTCAAAAAATTTAAACGTAATGTATCGTTTATTCATTAGTCGTGGAAAAAAAATTATTACATTTGTAAACAATTTTTTTCTTCTTTTATGGTGAATTTTTGTGCATCTTTTCGTTGCATTATCAAGATTTTTATGTTGAAAGCGTTGTAACAACCAAACAAAAAATACCAAAAATACTGACTGTAAACGAAACGTGGGTCAACTCTATACTCTATAACTTCTTTATTTATAAAGATAAGAATTTGAAATTTGACTATATTATACATACAGTTCAAGAATACACATTTTATCCACTAATTTTTTTTAAGATCACTTCTGATTATACCGGAACTGGCAATATCCTATTTTTTTATTTATAGTTTAGAAAATAAGTATGTTTGTGATATTTTTAAACTTTTTTTTCTTTATCCGAAGTTGTTAAAAACTACCAAAAGTAGTTCTAAATAATATCAATATAAAATTGTCATTTAAAAAATTATTCAAATAGTGTTTGAGATATAAATTTTTGAACTTTTTTGAGGAGCCTGGTCACTGGGGTTTTCTTAAAGTAAATTTTTAACTATTATTTTGATTTTTCGTACCTACCCCACATATTGGGGTTAATGAGTTTGCCCGAGTATATTTTTAAATTTCTAGTGTGAATAAATAAAAGTATGAAAAATAGGTACCCTCAAATTGGTTACAAATAAATTTATACATTATTTTGATGACATAATTAAAGAAATAAAAGGCAACATTGATAAAGACACTGAAGACGTTTCAATCTCCAAAACTAATAAGAACAGCATCTACCTTACAAGCTACTCACCTGGTGAGTTATGTAAACTCGTGCTAAAATTAAAAAATAAACATAGTTGTGGTTCTGACGGTATTAGTTGCAGCATACTCAGAGAAAGCAGGATGTATATAAGTACTCCACTTGCTTATCTTATTAATTTATCCTTTGAAGATGGGATATTTCCAAAAGTTCTAAAATGCTATTCAGTATAACCTGTTTATAAAAAGGGTAACTCAGAAGATATAGCCAATTACCGCCCGATATCACTATCCTGTTCAATAGCTAAAATCTTTGAGTATGCAATTCTCGAGAGATTGGAAAGCTTCATTGAAAAGTTTGATATTTTAAGTGAATGCCAACATGGTTTTAGAACTAACAAATCCACACAAAATGCCTTAATTAGCTTTTACGATCAAGTTCTAAAAAATGTAGATGGTGGACAATTTCCAATCGGAATTTTTTGTGACCTAAGTTGGGCATTCGATTCTGTGCTCCACCTAAGGCTTCTCGAAAAGCTCTATGCTTATGGCATTAGAGGAAATTCCTATAAATTATTTGAATCTTACCTATCGGAAAGAACCCAGTTTGCAGAATTATCGCATGAAGATGTGAAAGGAATTAATGTTTACAAATCTGAATCAGTATTGGTCAACTGTGGTGTCCCACAGGGCTCTTTTTTATGCCTTATTTTGTTCAGTCTTTATATTAATGACCTTTCATATTTTCTACAGAATTATTCCGTAACAATGTATGCTGACGACACTTCTGTTCTAGCCACGTCGTCTTCTATACCTATATCAGTGTAAGAGAGTAATGTCCTTCTAAAAAAGCTACTCCAATGGTTTTCAGCCAATGAACTGTATATAACCCATCTAAAACTAAAGCTCTACTTTTTCATACTAAGCAAAGAAAAATCACTGTGAATCGGATACTTACTACATACTGGTGAAGAGCCTCTAAACTTATCAGAGTCAGTTAAATTTCTTGGTGTTTAGTTAAATAATACCCTCAGCTGGGATGATCACACATATAGTATTATTTGTAAATTACACTGATTATGTTACAAATTTCGTATATTAAAACAAACATTAAGCATGGACTGCTTAAAAAAATTTATTTTGCCGAAGTTCAGTCAAGATTACAGTATGGTATACTTTTGTGGGGTTGTTCCTCTAATCTAGAACCAACTTTTATTGCACAAAAACGTATAATTAGGTCTATATTAGGAAGAACCAGCTGGGAATCTTGTAGAAACATGTTTAAAGATCTGCTCATAATGCCTCCTTCATTTAAGTGAAAAGTCATTTTATCATTTAAGTGTTAAAGTTTTTAATCATTTGCCTGCTAATCTTAAATCACTTAATTTTAATATGTTTAAGTCTGAGGTAAAAAGTCTTTTACATAAACATTATTTTTACATGGTGTTTAGAAAAAGAGTATACTTTTTCTCTTCGAATTTTTATATTCACAGACCGGTTTCGGCAGTTACGCCATCATCAGTGTGCACGTCAAATGTTCCAGAAGCCCAAAATCAAGAACGGTGTCAACATTTAATAGTATTGAAAAGTATGGCAAAATTAAACTTAGCAAGCTTGTTTTAGCTTGTTAAATAATAAAATTCAATTAATTAATTTATAATTTAAAGAGCTAAAATAAACTTTCAACCTCATTTTATTATTTAACAAGCTAAAACAAGCTTTCTAAGTTTAATTTTGGCATATTTTTCAATACTAAGATATTAAATGTTGACACCGTTCTTGATTTTGGGCTACTGGAACATTTGACGTGCACACTGATGATGGCGTAACTGCCGAAACCGGTCTGTGAATATAAAAATTCGAAGAGAAAAAGTATACTATTTTTCTAAACACCATAAAATACCTCTCTCTTCAAAATGGACATCCGAAGATTTCATTATTTTTACAGTGTACAAGTTTTCTTTAATATGCGTTAAATTTGTATTTTCATTATTATTGTTATTTTGTGTATTATATATATGTAATTCTGTAACTGTAACTTGACATGTCTCTAAATTGATTTGACTTAACATGAGGCGTATAAAATTACTCGTTATAAAATCTACTTTTTGAAAAACCGAGATCTTAAATAATTTTACAAATTACAATTTTATTTAGGTATTAGTATTATTTAGAATGAGTTTTTGTAGTTTTTATAAACTTCAGACAAAGAACAAAAAATATTTTTTTTTAATTTTCAAAAAAAAATAAATAAAAAAATATCAAACATAAGTATAAATTTTAGGGTGAGTACTTCTCATGGGTAGTTATATTTGATACGCCAATGCAAAATTTTACAATTTTGTTTAGATTTTTAAAATCTTCTTTCATCAATTTACCACAAAAAAAGTACACTTGTTAAATTTTGATAGGATTACTAGTAATTTAGTAATTTTGCGTTTTATAATCTAGTTAGTACCTTTATTGAATTCTAACTAATTTTCAAAATTTGAAACAAATTAAATCCAAATAAGGAAAACTAAGATTAAAAGCTCTTAGTTTGACATTTTGTTGGTGCTTTAAATAAAAAAAAAACATGTTAGAAACACCTAATTTTAAAAGGGGGAAGGTTTGGATTAAAAAATCTCAATATATCTTGACTCAACTTTATTATATTGACATTTTTTAATCCAAACCTTCCCCCTTTTAACCATAACTCAACACATCTGTGCTTTCACTTTTACTTAACCTAATTTTAAATTTTAGAAAAAAATTTTAAAATTCTTTTCATTTTTTATAAAATTTAAAATAAAGTGTTTCTGACTTGTTGGTGTATTTAAAACACTAACTAAAAGCATACTAAGAGTTATCAATTTTAATTTTGTTTATTTAATTTTGTGTTTAAAATTATAAAAATTAGTTTGATTTTAACAAGTTTCACTGGACCATAAAATGTGAAATTTGAATTACTGAAATACAACTACTCCTATCAAAATTTAACAAGTCTACTTTTTTATGGCAAATTTAATGAATATTTTAAAAATCCAGACAAAATAGTAAAATTATACAGAGGCGTATCTAATAAATTTAAAAAGGGGGCATCAAAACCCGTTTCTACGCCACTGTATTATTAAATTAAAACAAAAGTAATAGCCAAAGATAACTACCCATGAGAAGTACTCACCCTAAAATTTTTATTAATTTTCATTCAGTCCATCCAAAGAAAATAAATAAAACGTAAAAATAAAAATAAATTTTAACACCCAGTATCTCGGTACCAATTGAGTTTTCGACAAATGTTTGTAAAGACTTTTTATCTTATTTTTACTTGTTTAAGCACACGAAGCCGTGAGCCGTGACTACCATTTTAGAAACACCCTGTATAGATAAATTCTAAATTATTATTGTCATAAATAAAGAAATTATAAATGTGACCCATGTTTCGTTTTTTATGATTTTTTTCTCGCACCTTTCTGCTGAATTTTCAAAATAATTTATGTTCTAAACATTGGTTGTAACGGTTAAACAAAAAGTACCAAAAATGTTGGTTTATTGGATATACAGGGTGAACCAGTCATCCGTTAAAGGATCTATACCTTCTTTGCTATAAAACCCTACAATTTAAAACCATTTTGGATATATACAGGGTGTCCCAACTGACTACTTAAACAAAGTTATATTTTTTTAAATGGAACACCCTGTATATTTTCACGCTATTGTATAAATTACTATGGGCCTAAATCATTTCGTTTTGGAATTATTCAGCTTTTTATGAAGACGTTACATTAAAAAAACTACCAAAAATTTTAGAAAAACTCATAGTTTCAGAAAACGTGGAACTTTCATTCACAGCATGCAGAAAATATACAGGGTGAGGCAAAACGCGAGAAGTTAAATAGTTACGTTTTTTTCAAATTGACCACCCAATTTATTTCTCTCCATTCATTAGAATTTTAGATAAACTCCTTTGAAGCGTTATAATTGGTAAACAAAAATATATTTCTTTGCTCATTTTATTTATCAGTAAAGGCCGATTTATAACCTACCTAAGCATAAGATAGTGATAAAGATAAACCTAAGAAATGAAATATGCAGTATCCAATTCCATCTTCCATTTATAACAAAAAAGGCTTCGGTTATAAATTAGGGCATTGAAATAAAAATATTTAATTTCTTGGTTAATCACTATGCTTATGCTTAGGTAGGTTATAAATCGGCCTTTATAATTGTAATGATTTTAAATACGAAAATGAAGTTTATATTTTATGATTTTTTTTATCTTTTTGTTGCAGTTTCAAGAATTTTTAAGTTTAAAGTGTTAACGTGTTTAAACGGCTGTCAAGTTAAAAAAGAGATTTATTTTTAAATATTCTTCAATTATTTACAAAAAAAATAATTGTGGAAACAGATCATCATCTACTAATTTTAATTTTCAAGAAACCTTTGAATAAATTTCCTGCAAGACTTCAGATACAAGAGTATGATATCGATTTAAAATAATATAAACAAGGGGGAGATTTAATAGTTGCTAATAATTTATCGCGAGCTTATCTCGAAGATTTTCAAAATAAAAATAAAATTGACATTTATTTAGAATCTCAAGTTTGTTTAATAAGTGAGCGCATCTAAAGGTAAAATCAAACAAATAAAAAAGCATATTAAATATTAAGAAATATGGAATTACAAGAACTTTTAAAAATTGTCAAATTCGCTTGGCCAAATAATAAAAATATCAGAAAGTATTAAACCATAAAAAATGCATTTTGATCATTTTTCCAAAAGTGAGCTCCTATTATACAGGGTGATTTTTATGTATAGAACAAAAACGGGCATGACCAAATAGCTGGATAAAAAAATTTGAAATTTGGTGGTATCAAATGGAGCCTTGGTAAAAATATTTTAAGATGAAGAAAAAATTATTTTATCGCTCGAATTTTTGACGCGGTAGCCATCTTGAATTTTTTTAAATAGCAACATATGTCATGCAATACATCATTGGAGAGCTAATTTTTAGTACTTTACGACAGTCCAAAATTATTATTTAAATCATAAAAAATAAATAAAAAATTTAGTTCCATACATAAAAATCACCCTGTATATTATAATTCAAAAATAAAAATTCTATCTGAAAATAAATTCAATTTGAAGGACAGCCAAGGCCGTTTTTGTTAAATTTTTGATTGCAATTACCCCAAAAGCCATTTTTTACTAGCGAAAAGTAGGCTTTTCAAACATTTTTCCGAATAGCTTCTTAAGTCGATGGTTTATTGTTGAAAGGACGGGTTGTTATAATTCCTCATGATCTTCCCAAAGATCTTATCAAACAAATTCATTATAGCCATTTCAAATAAAACAAACTATTTCGGAATGTTATGTTTGCAATAATATAAAATGAAAAAAATGTATGAATTCTTTATCTTAAGAACCTTTAAAAAGTATGAAATACTGCAAATTCCATGGAACAAGATTGGATGTGATATATTTGAACTTAATGGAGAAAAATATCTCTTATTAGTGCATTACTGTTCAGAATATGTTGAAGTTCCAAAATTACCAAGATACATAATATGTAACTAGTTTTAATGCAATTAATCACATGAAAACAGTTTTTGCAAGAGATGGAATTGACAGTAGTTTCTGATAATATTTCTCATTTCTTTACAGAAAATTTAAGAATATTATGATTTTTTTAAAAAATCTTACATCTTCTCCCAGGTATCAACAATACATTGTAATTAAAGGGTCAAAAAATATCTAATAAACCAATAGATGATGGAAAACACACATTTCTTACTTTATTAGGTTACATAAATACTTCAGTCAATGTAAATTGTTCTCCAACTCAACATTAATGTCAAGAATATTGAGAACTGAACTACCTTGTTTGACTGAATTTTTAAAACCTAATTTAATTAATTCAAATTTGTTCAATCATGTGTACTCTAAAGAAGGGTAAATAAATACATACATCTGGAACAGAAAATTTTTAAGACCAATAAATAGAAGTACTATACAATTGAATAATTATTTGCCTGTTGTGGAAACAAGATGAGAATAAAGTGAAAGAAAATGTTATAAGTGACTTTACACAGAAAGAAGAAAATAGTAATTTAAATTTACATATACAGTGGGGGAAAAAAGTATGGAAACTTAACATATTCTTATAAAATTGCTATAATAGCACTATAAATTAATTCTTCAGGTGCTTAAATTAAAATTATATGAACAAACGTTAAAATTATTTAGGGAACTAATAAAGTTAAATTATTTGAATTATTACAAAAACACTTAGAATAAATTAGGGAATTTTTTACTTTTCTCATTTAACAAAAGAATAATAAAGAAATCCCAATATTTTGTGGCATATCCTTTCGCGTCCAGTGGCACCTTCTGGGCATTGAATCCACCAGTTTGTGTAGAGTATCCAAAGGAATTTGATTCAATTCTATTTAGATAACCTCGTTTTCTTTATTTTTTTTGGCGAATTTGGCGATATACAATGTCCCAAAGGTCCTCAATAGGTTTTAGATCAGGAGACTGCGACGGTCATTCAAGGACATTAACATTTTTTGGAAAAGACCGGACCCCAGATCTAAAAAAACAACCCCAAACCATAATGGAGCCTCCTCCTTGTTTAATTGTGGGAATTTGGTATTTTACATGGTACCTTTGATTAACTGGTCTTCATAGATATTTTCTACCATCCGATCAAACAGAATAAATATACTTTCGTCACTCCAAAGCACTGTATTCCATTTTTCTGTGGTCCACGATAAATGTGACCTAGCAAATTCTAGTTGGGCTTTCCTATTTTTCTTTGAAATGAATGGTTTTTTCACAGCGAGACGTCCATTCAAATCAGCAGCTTCTATTAGACGATTTCTTATGGTTCTTGAAGTCAGCTGAATGTTAAACTGACTGCAAATTTCCTCCCTAATTTGTCTTGACGTTTGGCGAGGATCTTTTTTTAGATATCCTCTTTATAATGTTATCTATTCTAGCTGTCATTTTTCGAGGTCGTCCTGTTTTGCAACCCCTTGTACGATACTTCGATAAAATTTTCAATACTCCACCTTTAGTGATATTAAAACATGTCACCACTTCAACTTGTTTCTTTCCACTTTGAAAGGCATCATTATGTTTTGATTAAAATCTTTGGAAAAATAATGGCTTTTGGGCATTTTTTAAGCAGTTGTTTAAGACTCGAATTTGCAATAACAAATATAAAATGAAGCGAATGAAATTTAAATATAAAGAAGTTTCCAAACTTTTTTCCAACCAAAAATTTTATACTATGCAACAAATGTTTATTGAATACAATTTCAAAGAATTGAATACACAAATATTTTATTTTTATTTTAAATAAACCGTTAAACAAGAAAATATTAATTTAAAAATTATTATTAACGACAAATTTAAAATAATTAAAAATTTCCATACTTTTTTCCAGCACTGTATGAAGACAGAAATGTTGTTTTTACTTCGAATGGAAGAAGAGTGATAAAACTGAATAATTACTGAAGCAGAGATATCTAATACATATTTATTAGATTGTTGTTAATCATGATATCCAATGTTACGTTTTTGTTCTAAAAATTATTATTGTTTTGATTAGATTTATTTTTAATTATTGTGCAATTCATTATAACGACCAAATAAATAATAATACCAAAAAATAAAGTTGAAAAATAAGTCGTAATATTTGAGGATAGTTTTGTTGTACTTGGGGGTCCTTCAAAGGTATTACTTAAAAGAAAAAAAAATAATTTCCCAATTTCCCAATTTCCCAATTCCCTAATTAATTTATTAATTTCGTTGAATCATCTATAATTTGCGTTGAATGATAAAAAACGATAATTCATGATAATAATGTTTGAGGATGGCTCTTATTTCAATTAACTTCTCTCAATAAAATTTGTTTGTTCATGAAAATATTGAATCTTCAGCCAATTTATATTCAATTATTAGCACACAATTCAAGAAGGACGCTTTCGCATCTTTATTAATGACCTTTATTATCACGTGGCTGTAAATAAATTTAAAAAAAACACATCCTGTAATGACATTCATTAAGTTTAAGAAAAGAAAGTTTCCTACAATTGGTTTTTATCAATAAAAAAACAATTATACATGGTACACGGCTCATAAAAAATATTACCGATCATTAACTTTATATTATTATTATATAATCATGTTTAAATATAAAAACAACAATAATAAATTGACGCCCGCAAACCATAATAATAAAAGATTTTAACACCTGAATGACCTGACCTAATCCACAGGCAAAAAAAATTAAATTTTACAATTTTATGGCCAGACAAAAAATTTGTTATTCTGAAGCAAATACTAAAAGACACGAGATTGCAATTTTTAATTTTACGAGTGGCAATTCCGGCAATTGAATGGTTGTTTTATCAGGGTGCTCTAAAAAAAATGTAAAAAAATAAGAACACGAGATAAAAGTAGTTGAATTGCTACAATTTTCGCCATTACAACTAGCTTTTAAAATAATTTAAATTGCTATTTGGGGACATTAAATTGCAAAAAGAAATTTTGATTGTTCGATAGCTTTCGCGATAACTGCCTTGTTATGTTGATTTAACTTGAAATGGAAAAATGTTATGTACTTTTATAGCCATAAAAATTTAACCTTACATCCCTTTAAATATTCCAGTCGTTTTAGTCAAACTTTTTTTCCTATCTTATTTGGGTCGTTTTTATTGGAATTAAAAAATGCGCTTTATAATTTCATTTTAATTTGTTTAAAAAATATTTGCAAATTTATAAATAATACGTTTTTAATATGTACTTAAAAATTTGCCAATCCTTGAAGTTTTGTTTAAAAAAATAAATTTTGAGTAATATTTTAATTAAACGAAACAAAAAAGCACCAATATTATCAATTTAAAATGGTTATTTTTTATTTTTATACGTCATATCATTAGTAGATAAGTTATTATGGAAATTGCAGAAACTTCCTTTTAGTTTTAAGATCAAGTTCAACTAATTACGCTTATGAATATTAAAATAAAAACATTATTTATAATGATGGAATTTCACACCACAATGGGATAAAAATGGATTGGGTTTTCAAGTACATGTATGTCCTTGATGTTGAGTAATATTTAATTATTGCAACTAAGTTTTGTAAGAAGCACTATATGTTATTATTTAATTAACTAAAAATTATTTTACACGCTTTTTTTATTATCTGCTTGTAGAGTTCCATAAATAATGATCAATAAATACTCCTTTTTATGAAACTGAATTATGTGGATTACGATACAAGATATACTAAAATAGATATATACATTATGATTTAGTACATTTAAAACGCAATAAATACGTTACATGTTAGCAATTCACATGATTTATTAGACAGGTGGTGCAGTGGCATATTTAGACTTTTGAAGCAACAAAAATTTTGTGCAAAACAAATTTATTTAAGTCTGCTGGATAGGGTATAATCAAAATTTTCTAAGATGCAGAAGTAAGGGCTTCCAAAATCGAAAAATATTATTTTTTTTCTTGCTTAAAAATTACAATCGTTACTTTTTAGCTTATTTTTTTTAATCTTAAATCCATTAATTATCTTTTTACTTAAATTTTTGAAGTTTTATAATATTCGCTTTTATCCTGTATTTAGATATTAGGGGGACCGGACAGTAATGTCGTTTTTGCGCATGTTGGTCTTTGTGGTCGCCTAGCAGCTCATTGGGTAATTCAAAGTACTGTCAAAGACATTTTAAGGTTAGAGTGACTTGTTTTCTTGTAAGTTATAAAATTTTAAAGCTTTTTTACAATGTTTGGTGAAAAGGTCAGTGAAAAACCAGAAGAGATACATATCCGGCATTGTATCCTTTTTGAATTTCATAAGGGTAGTAATGCAACGGTTGCATTTGCGATGTTTATCCGAATGCTTTAGATGTTCGTAAATGCCAAAGGTGGTTTTCCAAGTTCAAATCCGGCGATTTCAGTATTTCTGACTCTCATCGATCAGGAAGACCAACAACTCTGGATAATGACATTTTAAGGGTGGAAGTGGAAGCAAATCCATGTCTGACCATTGAAGAACTTTCGAACAATCTTAACGCACCTTGGTCAACCATTCAGGAACATTTGAAGCTGATTGGAAAAGTAAGCAGAGGCCGGATTTTGTTTGTTGGCGAGTTTTATGAACTCGCCAAAACGTCATCATTTTCCGCCAATTCGTCATTATTTACATTGTTCTCTTCGCCTGAATGATGACGTTTTGGCGAGTTTTAGAATCTGCTGTGGAAACAAAATCCCACCTCAGAGCAGGTGTTTGGGTCCCGCACAAACTATCCGAGGAAAACAAATCTAATCGTTCCAATACCTGCAACTTATTGCTTCAGCGGAATAACACAGAAGTGTATTTTGATAGACTGATTACCGGGGATGAAAACTGGGTCCTTTACGATAACCCAAAACGCAAAAGGCAGTGGCTCTCTCCAAATGACGCGCCACGAGCTACAGGAAAACCAGGTTTACACCCCAAAAAGGCGCTTTTGTGTGTTTGGTGGAATACTCGTGGGGTTGTTCATTTTGAAGTGCGAAAACCTGGTCAAACTGTTAATGCAGACCTTTATTGTGAACAATTGGATATAGTACATCTATAATTGAAAAGTACCCAGCTCTTTTTAACAGAAAAGGTGTAATTTTGCAACACGACAATGTAAGACCGCACTGCGCAAGACGAACCCTAGAAAAAATTAATGAACTAGGTTGGGAAGTATTGGCGCATCCACCATACTCACCTGATATTGCACCATCTGTTTTCCACTTGTTTCGATCGCTACACCATTTTTTATGTGGAAAAAGTTGAAAATGCCATCTCCAGATATTTTTATGAGAAACCTGGTGATTTTTATCGATCCGGAATTGAAAACTTACACACTAGATGGCAAAAGGTCGTAAAAAATGAGGGTGATTATGTTATTGATTAAATTTAAATATCGGTTAAAATTTTGTTGAATTTAATGTAAGAAAAACGACATTACTTTCCGGTCCCCCTAATAATATAAAATCAAAATGATTTAAAATGCTAAGGAGTTTTATTAAGTTTTAAAGTCAATTGTGATTAAAAATTGGTGGAAAAAAATGATGTAAAATTATAATTTTTTTAGGATGAATCGCTAAAAAGACCGAAAATTACAAAAACTACAATTATAGCTTAAATTACAGTTTAAGCTTCAGGTTGGGTAATTTTTGTAATTTGCATTTTTCTGGTTTTACATTCAAAAAATCGAATTACTTTAATTACTCTTTTCTTCAAACGTCATTAAAGTACAGCCTTATGGGACGCTTGACAGGCTTTAAGAAGTAATTTTATGCTATGGTCATATTCGTGCATTTCCGAAGTAAATCGGTTACAATCGGGTATATTTTGCATTGACAAGGATTAGAAAGGAGGAGTTGAAATGCATTTTCGGCAACCCAATATACACTGATATATTATATTGTGTATTGCATGTAAATTTAATGTCAAATTTTAAAATTATTTTAGTATTACTATATTATTACTTTCGACGTTTGAAGAAAAAATTGCATGTTTTATTCGGAGTAAAAGAACTTGTTGTAGCTCGCATACCTACAAACCTACATGCTCGCCACAAAAAGTACTTCTTTTACTCCTAATAAAACAATATACCATTTTGTGTATCAATCTATTTTGATTATTCTTATTCTCTACAAACCCATGTAAAACTAATCCAAAGTAGCGTTGCCGTTCCAGCGGAACTTCTTATTTATTCTTATTTTATTTCCCAGTAAAATGAATTTTTATACCTATTTTGTAATTTTCAGATTTCTCAGCTTCTAAAAAACAGCGATACAAAATAAAAAAATAATTGGTTAATCAATGTGTTTTTAAACGACCCTTTCAAGTATACGCCGATAACTTGCCTTCCCACAATCTATAAGCAGCTGTTCACTTCCATCATCTGCAACAAAATCTATACACACCTGGATTCGCGATTTTAGGACTGTCGTCGAATTTGTGAAAATGTAAAGCTAGTATTAGACGTCAGTGATAAATTTGCCCATTTTAAATAAATATTGATTCCAAATAAAAATTCTGAGAATATTTATAAAAAACTTTGTGAAAAACCACTTAGGACGACTTTTACCTATATTCTAACAGAGAAACATGTAGGTTCAATACTGGCTTTGAAAGTTCATTAATTTGCCACAGAGGGCCAACAGCGCCATCTATTGGTAGTTCAAATTCCCAATAGACATACCATCTTAGCAGTGGAACAAAATGGGTGTAGGAGAGGGAGCCAGGGCTGCAAGGAATTGCTCATTACTGATGATGTTATTATTAATGATGCCAAGAAAAACAAAAAAGACCTCCATGGTCCCTATATTGATTACCAGAAGGCATTCAACAGTGTACCACATACTTGGCTTCTAGAGGTATTAGATCTCCATAAAGTTAACCCCCTTATTAGTAATGCCCTCAAACACATCATGGCGAAGTGGAAAACGATTCTACATAATATGAGTGAAAACATCCTACCCTCAGGCAAAGTTTGCGATATTCATATTCGAAGTGGAATTTTTCAAGGAGACTCCCTGGCTTCACTGTGGTTTTGTCTTGCCCTAAACACAATGTCTTATATACTCCATACTCCAAAAGATAAATAAAGGCTATACTTTATCCAATAACTCAAAAATAATTAACCATCATATCGACATTCGGCTGATAGCCACTTCCAAAGAAGATTTAAATAAACTCCTAAAACAAGTCGTTGAACTCAGAACTCAGCGCCGATATAAAAATGAACTTTGGGGTAGGTAAATGTCGTACAAGTACAATGAAGAGAGGCAAGTGTAAACATGATGATGGGTTTGAAATAAATTACTCTGGAGACATATCATTAATATCTGGAATGAAAGAAGTTGAAAAATACAAATATCTAGAAACAAACAAAGTTGCAATCGATGATGTAGATCTTAGATCTAAGGAATTATCCTTCATTTGATTTTTATTTTAATTTATTACAAATATGTAGGTTTTCAACAGGCTAGAGGCCTATACCAAAAAGCTACAAATCTGCACTTACTGAAGGTTTTAATAATAGAGTCAAATCTATACTATAAACACAACTATCTGGTATAAACAAAGTAAAAGTGATTAATTCGTTCGCTGTTCCACTTGTTAGTTGCAGCTTTGGAGTAATTAAATGGACCTCATCCGATCTCCAGGCACTTAACAGACGTGTAAGAGTTTGCAGTACTCCTAAAAGAGAACCACGTCAACTATGAAGTATCCTGTCAATGGTTATGTCGAGGAAGTATATTTGCCGAAACTGAGGGCTTCGTGGTGGTTATCCAAGATCAGGTTATACCTACGCTAGACTACCGCAAATACATTATTAAAGACACGTCGATAACCAGTGGTCAATGTAGACTATGCATGAAAATATAGAACACATCCTGAGCGGATGCAAAATCTAAGCTGGGAAGGAATACACATTCAGGCACAATAATCCTTGCACCAACAGCTAGCTGTACGTATTGGAGGTAAGAGTCACCTTACTCCTTACTATACTTACCAACCAGATGAAGTTCTAGAGACAGAGAAGAGCAAACTCTTCTGGGATAGACCTATCCTAACAGATCGCACAGTTAAGTCTTATCGACCTGCTATCGTATATGAAGAGTAGAAGAATCTAAATGCTAACTTACCTTATTGGTTCCGTTGTACCTTCCGCGGAAAATCTCACTGCAAAACACACCGAAAAGATCCACAAATACTTACCTTTAGCGTACGAAATTTAGGAACTCTGGAAACATGACAAGGTTATTATAGGTGACACAGGGGAATTTCTACAAACCATGCATGAAGGTATTAAAACTCTTAATCTACCACCAACAATATTCCTAGGCATGCAAAAAAGGGTAATATTAGATACCTGCCACAAGGTCAGAAAATTTTTATCCATCGAAAATACTAAACACTAATAAATCAACAATACTATCATTACTTGCCATCAATATTTTAAATATCCGTAACACTTGTGCCGGTACCGTGCTAGGAGAATACCACCGGGAAAGACCTGTGAAAAAAAATTATAAATTTATTAACGATCACAATGAACAATTTACAATTAAATTTACAAAAAGAGTATATTACAAAAAAAAATATTAAAAAATTACAATAATTAAACAAATGTATGAAACCATTCGTAAGATCCTAATCAATGAACAGTTATATAATAATTTGTTTTATTGTTTAATTGAAACGGGGTACCGCCAAATTAATTTTATTGTCTAAAAATGAACAGTTAATTCTACCGCTTTTGAAAAGAGTTGTTACGTCAAATTGCGATCTTTCAGTAGATAAAGTTATAAAGAATATTTAATTGAGTCATCAATTCTTCTACGTTATAGTGTTCTTTAGAAATTCCTCGTTTGAATGCTATAAAATGTAAAAATTTTCTCTCTCTAATAATTGATGGCTGAGGGCTATATACAGGGTATTCCGTTCGTGGTTCATCAAACGTCGGGGTTAGAAACTAGAGCAAATTTAATGGAAAAAAAACAAGAAAGTGATCTTTTTTAGTTTTAGAGCTACAGCGTTTTGAATTTTACATCACCGATTTTTGTCAAAAGTCACAAAAACGCTAATAAAATTTTACCAAAGTGCGTAGGGATTTAAAAAAATTATCGTTAGTAAGCTAAAACCATCCTCTTTCAATTGGTGATAACAGTAATACAAAAGTAATTGTTAAAATGTTGAAAAAAAAATCGCAAAGAAAAAAAAATGTAAAAAAAATATTTTTTTTAGTATTTAAAATAAGACCAATAAAGTTTGTATTTTTTAAGTTTTCTCAAATTTCTTCATGTTCTTAGCAAATCAAGAAAAAGATTGAAATGGTAGCTCTTTTCCTTTACTTACTATAGCCTTCTGAAATTACTTCTACAAGAAGCACTCTGAGGTTAGTCTGATAAAACACTCGGAATTCCATCAAATGTCACTTGTAGCCTAATTCACAAAGTATGCGCACCCCTTTTGACAAAACCTACAGTCCCTATACTCTATTTAACAAACTATGCTCAGTAGTACTTTTCGTAGAAGTAACTTTAGAAGGCTTTAGTCTTGAGTAAGTAAAGAAAAAGAAGTACGGTTTCAAAAATGTTGCATCGCAAGAGTGATTTTACACTAAATAAAGTCGATATATACAGCACAAGAGTTCAGATTAATTCAGAAACCTTAATTCTAGACGACTAGTACATCATAATCTAGGTTAATGGAAATATTCTTAAACATCGGTTTCTGCGTAGGGTTCTCTTCAGATGAAAACCAGTCTAAACTCTAAAGCAAAATATAAAAATATTATCGAGTTTTCAGATAAATCTTTGCCTACACTTTTTATTAAAACCAAAATTTTTAAATATCTATTTACAATGATGTAAATGTGAATGTACCCTTTCCAAAAGTTGTTTTCCAATGAAATAACCTGAATAAACTTTTTTTTGTGAGTGAAAGTGCATCAAGCACACCCCACTTTTAAATCTAATGAACCGGGTAGGGTGGTACTCGACACCACTCTCCAAATTGCCAGATGTTGTGGTTGGACTAACTACCCCTATTATTAACGGTATCAGCTTTCGCCATTCTTCAATTAATAACAGTCCTCCACCCTTGAATATTCAAAAAAATCGAATAAACGATAACAAATACATGAAGTCAAACAAAAAATGTGATAAATAAGTAATATGATAAATAATATAGGTCTAATCTGTATTAGAAGATTGTCTTCATATTTTATCATTTTCTTTGGTTAATGTTATTTTTTGAATAAAATCTGAGATAAGTGTCCAATTAGCATTATTATTTTGAATTTATGAAGGTAATATTGAAAATAAGCATGGCCAGATAGAAATTGGGTTAAATAAAAATTAATTTCCCCATGTTTTCTGTTGACCCAAGAATTTATATTTTTGATCAAACGTTCATTCCATATACCATGAGTTGTATTAGAATCCTATTCTAATTGCCAATTATGAAAAGTTATTGATTTTAGTTCTTTTTTATCCATATTTTTCTTTACGATTTTTCTAAAAGATTTTTGTATTTAATTAGTTTAGAAAAATATTGATTTTGACATAGTAAATATACATACTTTTAACAAATTACTCGGAATACCATCCATACTTTAGGTCTGTAGAAAAATGATAAAAAAATTGGCAGTTATTAATATATTTCGAGAAAATTTGACTTGATATTGAAAAATTTTAAACAAAATCGCACTTTAAACCTAATAGAAACTAAAAAATAGAAAAAGAACTAGATTACAAATGATTTTAACACCCGTTAGAACTTCAATGTAAGTAGATTTTATTTTTATTATTATATTCTGATTCTAAACCACTTTTTTGACAAAAATTCATCAGTTTCTATCCTGAAAATTGAAATTCTTTACGATGTAATAATGATGAATGATAATAATGAAGTTAACAAATTTAAAAGCTATAAATTAAGTTTTTTATCCACAAATAAATATATATACAGGGTGTTCCTTTTGAAAGGAGCCACCATATAAAAAAACATATCTTCTTTAAATGAATAAAAATTAAAATATTGATTTTATCCAACTTATTTAGATGTTTCGCCAAATTGTAATTACAATTGCCTAAAATATACACATTTTTCACAAGAAATTCATTTTTATTGGTTGATTTTATATTTGGATTGTTTTCTCTATTTTTATTAACTTTCAACATCTTTGCCTGATGAACCCAATGATTTGGCGAGAAATGTTTCATTGAATTGTTAATAAATAAGAATAATAAAAAGAATATTTTATTTTTTAAACATTTATATTATACAGGGTGTAACAAAAGTAACGCATAATAGCTGTAACTTTTTATTTAAAGAGTTACATGAAAAACTTAATTAATTTTAGGACATATGTTGGCATTTTTAGTTTTTGTATAACTTTCTACTTTCTCTATTTTGTTGCTAGAACAATCAACTATTGTTTTTTAAATTCGCAATTTCAAAATTCTAGATGCCCTCTGGTAGATTTTTTTGAACTACACGAAACAGGTAAAAGTAAAAGAAGAAAATACGTTAAAATTATATTATTGCGCTTATAAAAAACTAATATTGTCTATTTTATTTATTTATGAATTAGAATAATTAAATAATAATAAATTTTTAACTGTTTTCGGTTTTCGATCAGCTATTCTGTAAAAACAGCACCCGCTATAGGTAGTTAAAATTTCCAATAGCATCAGTATGTTTTTTGTACCTTTTAAAAAAGCTTATTTTTTATTTTTGGCAATGGTATTTTATAATAAAAAAAATTAAATTAAAAAAATAAAAATTTTGAAAAAAAAAGGTTGTCATTTTTATCAACTCTCAGATATTTGTTTGGATATTAAATATCATTCCGAAGAAAAAGTTTTTCATGGGCCTTTACTTTTTTTGATTCCTTAAAAAATTGCAACAATTTGAAAATATTATTTATTTTTCCCATAACTTAATAAGAAGTAAAAAAAACTATTTGTTCAAAATGATATTTACAATCCATATAAAAATTTTCGAATTTATAATTTTTTTTTCATAAAATAGCATTTCTAAATATAGAAAAATGTGCCATTTAAAAATGTTCAAAAAAACACAGTAATGCTATTTAAAAAAACTTTAGTTGGATGCTCTAGCAACAAAATGGTGAAAGATGTAAAAAAAACTAAAAATGCTAAAATATGCACTGACATTAACTGAAAATTTTTTGTATTTAACTATTTTATGTAACTCTTTAAACTAAAAAGTTACTACTAATATGTGTTACTTTTATTACACCCTGTATGTCCCAATTATTGCAAGAATTTTTACTTTATCTTACATTTGTTTTTAATGTTTATTATTAATTATTTAATGCAAAATGTCGTTACAGATCGGATCTTTTTATAATATGTTAATTAAGTTGTCTTTGCAACCTCCTTTCCTACAGAACCAGTTTTGGCAAGTTTTAGATTCTTAGCTGATGTATTCTCACCCTGTATAATTTTCTTTGATTTTACTTAAATTAATTGTGTTTTAGATTTTATCTTTGTCAAGTAGCTTTTTTTAAATACTATGGCCTGTTTTTAAACTAAGATATGATTGGCTTAAAATCGAAGGTGTCACTACAATCACTAAAATTTTGAAATTTTAAAATTCCTGTAACTTTTTTGGAGGGCGAAATTTGTTGTTCAGAATAACATTTGCTATCTAAAAAATGTATGCTGGGAAAAAAGTGGGATACCCTGTATAATTGTTGATAGATAATCAGTTAATGGAGTACTAAAAATAATTTTTTTTTCGGTTCGTTAAAACT
Organism: Stenus bimaculatus; assembly: GCA_963971135.1. Lineage (NCBI taxonomy): Eukaryota > Metazoa > Arthropoda > Insecta > Coleoptera > Staphylinidae > Stenus > Stenus bimaculatus. The sequence continues at coordinate 49,127,474 of OZ020181.1, forward strand.
GATTAAAATACAATGGGTTTCAAATTTGATTTTTTAAGAGTAGCGTAGGCACGAGTTACCAAATTCATAATTAATGATAATTATGTAATCAGTTCTTATAAAAGTAAGTATTAGTTTATAAAGAAAGTTATTGAGGTTTTTGCCACTTCAGTTTAAACTGAACTATTTTGTCAAGAAGATAGTAACATTCGGTGTTTTGATAATTTTGCTAAATAAGACACGAAAAAGGGAAATTCACCTGATTTTCTTGTTCCAGTTCAAATTAGGCCAGAGTTGGTCGAGAAAACACTATAACCAACACACTGTGCTATGCTGTTTCATAGGATTTCGTAATGAAAATTATTATCCTGAAAATGATGAGCATGATGGTCGACCATGGGAGGTTGATAAGGACCAATTAAAGAGGTTTGTTAAATCCATGGAGTATGGAGTATCCAGATAAATGGGTTAAAACTAGATAAATGGATATGTCACACGTTTTAAATGAAAACCACGCAAATCGACGTTTGGAGTTGTCGACTGCACATCTTCTTCGCTACTAAATGAGTCGTTTCTTGGTCGCATTGTATCTGTATGACAATTGAACATGGCGTGCTACCTACAGTCTATTTCATCGACAGTTGGCCTTCATTGACAACGGTTTCATCAACACATTAACATTAATAAAGAATATTATAAAACAATAAAATAAATCGTGTAAAAAAGTTGTCATAATTTTGTATACTATTATAGAGTCAATGAATAATCCTTGTTCATACAAAAAGACAATGTCGATGAAACGTCTGTGTCGATGAAAATATAGTGTCTATGGAACGTTCTTGTTGAAGAAAAGGTTTGTCGATGAAAAGATAGTGACGACGAAATGGATGTCAATGAAAAGGTAATGCCGATGAAATGTCTGTGTCGATGAATCGTCCTTGTAGTAGATAAGGTTTGTCGATGAAAAGGTAATGTCGATGAAACTGTGTTGATGAAAATGTAGCGTCTATGGAACCTTATTGTTGAAGAAAAGGTTTATCGATGAAAAGATAGTGACGACGAAATAGATGTCAATGAAAAGGTAATGTCGATGAAATGTCTGTGTCGATGAAATGTCCTTATCTAAGAAAAGGTTTGTCGATGAAAAGGCAGGGTCGGTGAAACGGACTGTCGATGAAATATCATCATAATTTTGTATACTATCATAGAGTCAATGAACCGTCCTTGTTCATACAAAAAGACAATGTCGATGAAACGTCTGTGTCGATGAAAAAGTAGTGTTGATGAATCGTCCTTGTCGTAGATAAGGTTTGTCGATGAAAAGGTAATGTCGATGAAACGTCTGTGTTGATGAAAATGTAGCGTCTATGGAACGTTCTTGTTGAAGAAAAGGTTTGTCGATGAAAAGATAGTGACGACGAAATAGATGTCAATGAAAAGGTAATGTCGATGAAAAAGTAGTGTCGATGAAATGTCCTTGTCTAAGAAAAGGTTTGTCGATGAAAAGGCAGGGTCGGTGAAACGGACTGTCGATGAAATTGCCATGTCGATGAAACGGTCATGTCGGTGAAACGGACTGTCGATGATATTACATTCGATGAAAGTGTATTGTCGATGAAATGGTATACAACCATCGAAAATGATAGGCTCAATAATTAACCACGATGAAGGCTCAAAACAGTTTGCTAAGGCCAAACTGCTTCAAAAAAGCTCATGATGACAGTTTGGGGGTGTGCAGTGGGTCTAATCCATCACCGCTTCCTCAAATCGAGCGAAACCATCTCAGCAGGAAAGTAATCAGTAAATAGACGAAATGCATCGAAAACTTCAACGCAACTATCCGACATTGGTAAACAATAGGGGTCTGTATGACAATCGAACATGGCATCAACACGACCTTTACATTTACAATAATAAAGAATATTATAAAACAATAAAATAAATCGTGTAAAAAAGTTGTCATAATTTTGTATACTATCATAGAGTCAATGAACCGTCCTTGTTCATACAAAAAGACAATGTCGATGAAACGTCTGTGTCGATGAAAAAGTAGTGTTGATGAATCGTCCTTGTCGTAGATAAGGTTTGTCGATGAAAAAGTAATGTCGATGAAACGTCTGTGTTGATGAAAATGTAGCGTCTATGGAACGTTCTTGTTGAAGAAAAGGTTTGTCGATGAAACGATAGTGACGACGAAATAGATGTCAATGAAAAGGTAATGTCGATGAAAAAGTAGTGTCGATGAAATTTCCTTGTCTAAGAAAAGGTTTGTCGATGAAAAGGCAGGGTCGGTGAAACGGACTGTCGATGAAATTGCCATGTCGATGAAACGGTCGTGTCGGTGAAACGGACTGTCGATGATATTGCATTCGATGAAAAGGCTATGTCGATGAAAGTGTATTGTCGATGAAATGGTATACAACCATCGAAAATGATAGGCTCAATAATTAACCACGATGAAGGCTCAAAACAGTTTGCTAAGGCCAAACTTCTTCAAAAAAGCTCATGATGACAGTTTGGGGGTGTGCAGTGGGTCTAATCCATCACCGCTTCCTCAAATCGAGCGAAACCATCTCAGCAGGAAAGTAATCAGTAAATAGACGAAATGCATCGAAAACTTCAACGCAACTATCCGACATTGGTAAACAAAACGGGTCCTATTGTCCTTCATGAATCCCTCCCACACGTTGCACATCCAACCCTGCAAAAATCTAACAAAGGGGTTTTGAATCTCCAGTATATCTGCTATACTCACCAGACCTTTCTATACTACCACATATTGAAACATGTAAGATAAAATCTAAATTTTTTTCAGAAACCAAGACGATTCAAAAGTCACTTCCAGAACTTCAGAGTTTTATTTGATTGGTATAAAAAACTTGTACCGCATTGGATAATGTGTATTGAATATCATAATTACTTTTTTAATTAATACAATTTTTTAATCAAAATATGTTCAATGTTCACTGTGCACTTTTACAACCTAATTGTATAACATTTGTTTAAAAATGGGTAGGTATTTTTTAATTTTATATATAGTCAATACTCATATCTGTCAACAAACGTTATTTATAATTAATATATTAAACAAATTTAATTAACAACAAGTCAACCGAAACAAATTATGTATCCACTTATACATTAAAAACAATAATATTTTTTAATTAAGTTTAAAAAATCAATTAAATAATTTTAAACCGCATAAAATTATACAGGGTGTCTCTGAATAGCTGTGCCAATTTTTTGGTGTTATAGAGGGCGAGAAAGGGTTTTGAAAAACAGATAAAATTTTCCTTAGAGGACTACCCTTTAAAATTTTTTTAATGAGAATATAGGTCGAGTAATGCATTACCTGAATACATTCTGTAAATGGTAGTAATAACTTTTTGGCAACAGTGAAGCAAGTGTCATACAAGCTTTTTGTTAAATTAGTTATTTGAGCAAGTGTAAAATATAGAAAAATTAAAACTAATTGACCAGTACATTTTATACATGCTTCACGAATTTGCAATTTAGATAATAATTATCGAAAATACCCACACTTTGTAGGTTTTATATTTTTTTATAAAAACAATTAATTTTTATGGGAATAAGGATGAAATTAAAAATTTTAATAATTAATTTTTTTATAAATGAATTTCCACCCACAAGGAAATTGGTATTGATATAAAGTAATTGTGAATAATAAATTATGTTAATTCCGTTTGGTTGGTAAAAACGTAGTTATGACCAAATTGGTGATTTTTATGATTTTGATAGCCTGGATTCGAAATAGTCACGAACAAAATACATTTGATATCTGCCGGAGTGGTATTCCAAGTAAGTATTTTAAAGTATTGAGATTATTTGTTTTCATACAATTGATTTAACATTTTTTTAGAGAAATGTTTCGGATTCACTTGCCCAAGAGAAACTACGTCTTGCATAAAAACTTTGACTAAAAACCCTAGAAATCCCTTAATTTACGATGCTGTCATTTTATGTCTTGATGATCTAAGTAGGTATACGCGCGTTATCAATATTTAGTATGTACAATCACCCGTAAAAACATCGAGGATACAAAAGAAATATTTTGACCCAATAACAAGCGTTCGCAGACACTAGATTGCGGGGGGGGGTCCATTTAAATTTCGTAGGATCTCGTAATTGCAAACTCTTGCTATTGGGTCAGAATATTACTTTTGTGTCCTCGATATCTTTGCGCGTGATTGTACCAACTGGGGCGGGTTGGAAGGGCGTTTTTCGAATGAAAATAACTACGCTGTTTTTGAACTCTGAAAAAATCTAATTACGAAAAATTAAAGCTTAGATGTTACCATTTTTCTGCATTGCTCTGCTGTGGTCCTTATTATTCAAAGTTCCGCCTCGCCCTCTGAAACAAGTTGATTTCAATTGCCCAAACTTCTGTTTTGGTGGCGTATTTCAACTCTTGCAGATTTATAGATGTAGACTTTCGCCTTTTTAGGTGTCCCCATAAAAACCATTACATGCTGTGAAGTCAGGGTGATGGAAAAGTTTGAAGAACGACTACGCCATAGCAGAAAACGGACGTCACATGCCTGGTCGTGGATTCCTGAAATCTCACACAGTGAATCTCAATTTCACCTTCCTCGAAGCGCATGCGTCAAAATGTCATCAGCGAATCCAAATTCACTTGGTCTGAACCAGGCAAGATTCACGAGTGAAAGTTTGAGCATGCGCTCGAGGAAGGTGAATTTTAAATTCACTATGTGAGATTTCAGGATTCCACGTCCTGATATCATTTTAAAAACATAAATTCACTTTTTCAATATTAAGTAGTAGCATCTAAGCTTTCATTTTTTGAAATTCAAATTTTTTTAAGTTATTATTATTATTATTCTCATTTCAAAAACGCTTTTCCGTTCCGCCCCACCATGTATTAACTACCACAAAGACTTAATTAATTAATTTTTTGAAAAATAACATGGGGTGTTATTAATAGTGGCTGAATCTTGTAGGTAATCTTCTTGAAAAATATGTTTCTAAATCGCGCGAAGATGATCTAAAAAGAATCGATGTCAAAACAATTGATTTTAGAATCAAGGATCAAGAAAATTGTGGGAATGACTTTTCCCCAAGTCCCATTAATCCCGCTGTAAACGACTTCTACCCACATCCCAATAATCCTGGCGAAAACTACGATAATGACGCAGAAAATTGGGTTCCAGCTTATAAACCTCATAGAATAAGTATCGAAAAAGCTCATAAATATTGAAATTATTTTGAACACGAACTAAAACCCCACATTCCAGATTCAAACTATGACATTCCAAACAATCCTAGGGAGAACGAATTCTACCCAGATGAATATAATCCTAGAGGGAACGACTTCTACCCAGATGAGAATAATCCTATCGGGAACCACTTAAACCCAGATGAAAATAACCCTATTAATAACAACTTCTACCCAGATGAGAATAATCCTAGCGGAAACGAGTTCTACCCAAGTCCTAATAATCATGGCGTGAACGACGATAATAAGGCAGACAATTGGAACCACCCGCCAGGTAAAAATAAAGACTTTTACCTTTACCCAGTTCCAAATCCTAATTTGAAAACCAAAAACCCGCTAAAATATTCTAATGAAAAAATACCCTCCATTCCAGCTCGTCATCCTTATAGAAGTACCAAACAGGAGCAAAAATATTGGAAATATTGGGAACGAGAAGAAAGACACTTTCCATTTTCAAATAATGGCATCGTAAACAATGGTAATGACAACTACCCACGTCTCAGTAATCCTGGCGGGAACGACTTCTACCCAGATGACAATAATCCTAGTGGAAACAACTTCAACCCAGATGAAAACGACGAAAACGACATTTACCCAGGTCCGAACAATTCTGGCGTGAACCACGATGTTGCGCCAGTTTCTAATCCTAATTTCGAAACCAACAATCTTCCAGACTATTCTAATGAAAAAATACCCTCCATTCTAACTCGTCATCATTATAGAAGTACCAAAAGGGAGAAAAAATATTGGAATTATTTGAAACACGTAGTAAGGCCCTACTTTCCATCTTCAAATGAAGGCATCGTAAACAATGGTAATGAAAACTACCCAGGCCTGAATAATCCTGGCAGAAACGACTTCTACCCAGATGACAATAATCCTAGAGGAAACAACTTCTACCCAGATGAGTATAATCCTAGCGGGAACGACTTCAACCCAGATGACAACAGTCATAGTGCAAGCGACATCTACCCAAGTCCCAATAATTCTGGTCCGAACGACGATGTTGAGGCAGTTTCTAATCCAAGTTTCAAACCCAACAATCTTCCAGAATATTCAAATGAAAAAATACCCTCCATTCCAGCTCGTCATCATTATAGAAGTACCAAAAAAGTGCAAAAACATTGGAATTATTGGAAACACGTAGTAAGGCCCTACTTTCCATCTTCAAATGAAGGCATCGTAAACAATGGTAATGACAACTACCCAATTCTTAATCATCCTGGTAGAAACGACCCAGGTGACAATAATCCTAGTGAAAGCAAATTCTACCCAGATGACAATAATCCTAGTGGAAACCCAGATGACAACAGTCATAGCGCAAGCGCCGTCTACCCAAGTCCCAATAATTCTGACGCGAACGACGATGTTGAGGCAGTTTCTAATCCTAATTTCAAACCCAACAATCTTCCAGAATATTCAAATGAAGAAATACCCTCCAACCCACTTCAGGGTCCTTATAGAAATACCAAAAAAGTGCAAAAACATTGGAACCCAGATGACAATAATCCTAGCGGGAACGTCTTCAACCCAGATGACAATATTCCTAGCGGAAATAACTTCAACCCAGATAACAATAATCCTAGCGAAAACGACATTTATCCAGGTCCTAATAATTCTGGCGTGAACGACGATGTTGCGGCAGTTTCTAATCCTAATTTCAAATCCAACAATCTTCCAGAATATTCTAATGAAAAAATACCCTCCATTCCAGCTCGTCATCGTTATAGAAGTACCAAAAAGAAGCAAAGATATTGGCATTATTCGAAACACGTAGTAAGGCCCTACTTTCCATCTTCAAATGAAGGCATCGTAAACAATGGTAATGAAAACTACCCAGGTCTGAATAATCCTGGCAGAAACGACTTCTACCCAGATAACAATAACCCTAGTGGAAACAACTTCAACCCAGATGAGTATAATCCTAGCGAGAATGACTTCACTCCAGATGACAACAGTCATAGCGCAAGCGCCGTCTACCCAGATCCCAATAATTCTGGCGCGAACGACGATGTTGAGGCAGTTTCTAATCCTAATTTCAAACCCAACAATCTTCCAGAATATTCTAATGAAGAAATACCCTCCAACCCACTTCGGGGTCCTTATAGAAGTACCAAAAAAGTTCAAAAACATTGGAACCCAGATGACAATAATCCTAGCGGGAACGTCTTCAACCCAGATGACAATATTCCTAGCGGAAATAACTTTAACCCAGATAACAATAATCCTAGCGAAAACGACATTTATCCAGGTCCTAATAATTCTGGCGTGAACGACGATGTTGCGGCAGTTTCTAATCCTAATTTCAAATCCAACAATCTTCCAGAATATTCTAATGAAAACATACCCTCCATTCCAGCTCGTCATCATTATAGAAGTACCAAAAAGAAGCAAAAATATTGGAATTATTCGAAACACGTAGTAAGGCCCTACTTTCCATCTTCAAATGAAGGCATCGTAAGCAATGGTAATGAAAACTACCCAGGTCTGAATAATCCTGGCAGAAACGACTTCTACCCAGATGACAATAATCCTAGTGGAAACAACTTCAACCCAGATGAGTATAATCCTAGCGGGAACGACTTCACCCCAGATGACAACAGTCATAGCGCAAGCGCCGTCTACCCAGGTCCCAATAATTCTGGCGCGAACGACGATGTTGAGGCAGTTTCTAATCCTAATTTCAAACCCAACAATCTTCTAGAATATACTACTGAAGAAATACCCTCCAACCCACTTCAGGGTCCTTATAGAAGTACCAAAAAAGTGCAAAAACATTGGAACCCAGATGACAATAATCCTAGCGGGAACGTCTTCAACCCAGATGATAATATTCCTAGTGGAAACAACTTCAACCCAGATAACAATAATCCTAGCGAAAACGACATTTATCCAGGTCCTAATAATTCTGGCGCGAACGACGATGTTGCGGCAGTTTCTAATCCTAATTTCAAAACCAACAATCTTCCAGAATATTCTAATGAAAAACTACCCTCCATTCCAGCTCGTCATCCTTATAAAAGTACCAAAAATTCTAGCGGAAACGACGTCCCAGGTTTCAAAAATCCTAGCGACAACGACTTCTACCCAAATAATACAAAGGAAAATAATCATAGGGCAAACGATTTATCTTCAGATGACAATAATCCTAACGGGAACGACTTCTGGCCAGGTCCTAATAAACCAGGCATGGACGACTTCTTTACAGGTCCCAATAAATCAGGCATGGACGATTTCTTCACAGGTCCCTTTAAACCTAGAGCGGATGACGTCTCCCAAGGTGAAAAGAATCCTAATGGAAATGACTTCGGCCCAAAACGCAATAAATCTGGTGTTTACAGAGTTATCCAAAAAGCCCAACAATTTTGGAATTATGTTAAACATGAAGAAAGACGCTCCAAACTAGCTCGTGATCTTTATAGAAATATGGAAAAGAAACTAGGAAATTTGAACCTCAACCCAAATGATCAGAAAGAGGCAGAGGACGGGCCGCTTGATAATTCAGATTCTAACCCAGGTGCCGGCAGGAAATTCTTCTTACCAGGTTCCAATAAACCTGATGAAAATGACCATGATGATGATGAAGATAATTGGACCCCCCAGCCAGGTAGACGTGAGAACTTTTACGTTGTTCCTATTTCTAATATGAAAACAAACAAAAAAATCCTAATCCAAAAGTCGAAGCCCGGGTTTCATATAAGCAGAAACTTCTACAATGTACAGAAAGAAGGAGCCTCTAATTCTAATTTAAAATTCCCATTACAAAAATTTAATGACGGGTTGCTTGATAATGGAGATTTCAACCCAAGTCCCAGCAGGAAATCCTTCCACCCAGGTTCCAAAAATCATGGCATGAATTACGATGATGAGGCATACAATAGGATCCTTCCGCCAGTTCCCGATCCAAATTTGAAAACCAACAACCTGCTAGAATATTCGAATGAAAAAGTACCCTCCAACCCACGTCGTCGTTCTTATAAAAGTACCAAAACCGCACAAAAATATTGGAATTATTGGAAACACGAAGAAAGACCCAATATTCCATCTTCAAATGATGACATCGTAAGCAATGGTAAAGACAACTATCGAGGTCCAAAAAATCCTGGCGTCAATGACGATGATGAGGCAGACAATTGGAACCTCAACCCAGGTAAAAATTAAGACTTTTACGCAGTTCCCAATCCAAATTTCAAAACACACAACCTTTCAGAATATTCGAATCCTGGAGTGAATAACGATGATGAGACAGATAGTGGGAACCTTCCGACAGGTAAAAATAAAGACTCAGAGAACTACCCAGGTTCCAAAAATCCTGGCATGAATGACGATGATGTTGCAGACAATTTGAACCTCCAGCCAGGTAAAAATTAAGACTTTACGCAGTTCTCAATCCTAATTTCAAAACCAACAACCTTGCAGAATATTCCAATGAAAAAGTACCTTCTAATCCAGTTCGTCGTCCTTATAGAATTACGAAAAACGAGAAAAAATATTGGAATTATTGGAAACACGAAGAAAGACCCTATTTTCCATCTTCAAATGATGACATCGTAAGTAAAGGTAAAGACAACTACCCAGGTCCCAAAAATCCTAGCGTGAATGACGATGATGAGGCAAACAATTGGAACCTAGCACCAGGTAAAAATTAAGACTTTTACACAGTTTCCATTCGTAATTTCAAAGCCAACAACCTTGCAGAATCTTCGAATGAAAAAGTACCCTCCAATCCAGTTCGTGGTCCTTATAGAAGTACCCAAAAGGCACAAAAATATTGGAATTATTGGAAACATGAAGAAAGGAAGTCCCGACTTCCAGCTTCAAATGGTGAAGTCGTAAATAAATTAGTATCGTATTATAAATTAATGAGTTAATATTTTAATTGCTTGACTTTACTTTTTGTGTTTTTATAATTTTATGTTCTTATTACTTAAATCTCCTATAAAATAAAAAATACAGGGTGCGTTTAAAGTAACGTATAAAATTCTTAATTACCTTATTATTTGGATGTTTGAAAAACGTTGAAAAATATGTCGCCTTGTTTCTGAAAAACCTTTTTTGAACTCGAAAGAAAAATTTTTCCGGTTGACATGACGTCTAATTGTTTTTAATGGAACCCATTTAAAAAAATGATGTCATTTCAACCGAGAAAAAAGAATAATTTTGAGTTCAAAATAAAGTGTTTCAAAAACAACGCGAGACGGCTTTAGCCGTTTTTTTAAATTTTAAATTATAAGTTTGTTTTGATTTTATGTGTTACTTTAAACTCACCTTGTATATAAAACACAATCGTATTTAATATATGCCACTGTGTTGTAACCACTTATATGTGTACATAATTCTCAAATGTAAAAAAAAATCATTTTAATTACAAATTCCTCGAAGTAAGTATTTACTGAAATTATAATGTAATATTCAGTATTATATCTAAATTCGGAAAAACTCAATTACTTGTAGGATTATTCCTCAGGTTCATAAATATATTTTCTACCTATTGTATATTTTATTTCTTTAATATTTGCATTCTTATTTTATTACTTTAAGGTAGGTCAGTAGTTTTATTTGCAAATTTGGCCAGAAAAAGACCAGGACGTGGATTCCTGAATTTCACCCGAGTGAATGTTAATCTCACCTTTCTCAGGCGCATGCGTCAAAATCTCACTTGGTCTGAATCAGGAGAATCAAGATTCACGGGTGAGATTTTGCGCATGCGCTCGAGGAAGGTGAGATTCACTGTTTGAGATTTCCGGAACCAACGTCCAGGGGATTCCCAAATTAAAGGTTAGTTAACCAATAAAGGTTGACCATTCCTCACCTTGGAATTCAAAGAAAATTTTGAAAGGGCCAGAATGGACAATAAAAGTACAGTTCCAGTTTGAAATTGGTCTAGACTAAACTGCAAAGATAATATAAATACATTTAGATATGTAATGATTTTCTTAAGTTGGTTAAAATAGTCGTTATTATTAATGTTTTTTCAAAAATGTGATAAATATTATCAATTTTTAGTTTAAATCGCAATTTAAACCCTTTATGCTTTTTAATTGTTACAATAATTAATGTTTGATTATAGTAATATGAAAATCGAGGGTAAAATGCACGCACTTAGAAAGAAATTAGTATACAGGGTGCGAGAAAAGTCCTAAAAAATGGCTATAAGTATTTTAGTTATGGTTATATCCAAGTAATTCCATTTAAGATTTCAAAGTTGATAGTCTTAGCTCACTCACCTGATGTGGAAACATAAAATGAAGGTAACAGATAAATCCCATTTTTTAAACTTTACAACTTTCATATAAAACTTTTTTTGATAAAACCATATAAATAAAAAAGCTACAGCCATTTTGCAGGACCTTTTCCGCACCGTGTATGTCTACAGGGTGCTCAAAAAGTCGCTAACACGCTCCACGCCACGTTGCATCCGTTACATAAGGGAAAAATTACCAAAAAAATTATTCTGGTAAATTACTCAAGATATGAGTGCTTAAATTTAAAAATTTTATTTGCTAATTTCTCGTTATTTTTGCTCAATATTGTAGAGAACATAAAAGTAATTTTAATGTTATTGCATTTCTTAACAAATAATATAAATTTATGTTGAGAATGTAAAGATATTTACATTTTAAAATCGATAATTTATTATAAAATAACGTGTGGCAACAATCTAAAAATATTACAATTATTTGTCAGTTTCCTAAAATTTGAAGGTAAAAAAGATAAAATAGAAATATGTATTCAAGAGCGCGTTCCACTAAAGACTCGCAATGCCCACGATGACCGCAAAGTCATTCCACATAAGACCGCGATTGTTTCTTTCGTGCATAAAAACGTCATCGATGGCGACTCCAAGAAGCTAACAACGACCGTCTTTATTCGTGGGTTTGTTGAATGGTGACGTTTTGAGCTAGTAGAACGGGAAAATTTTGCGGTCGTGGTCGTGGGCTTTAGTTTTCATTAGTGAAACGCGCCCCAAGTAACGAATATGCTGAAATGTATTTAGAGTTGGACCTTGCTCAAGGTAGTGCTAATGTTGTGGCCCGATTATATGCAGAACATTATCCACAAAGAAGACATCCGAGAGCAAATGTGATTAGGCGTTTGGATCGAAGAGTTAGGGAAACTGGATCTTTCATGTCCCACATACTTCAAGACCTAGGACGTCCAAGATCAGTAAGTACGAACTCCAGATATGGAAGAGGCAGTTCTTGAATTACTTGAAGACAATTCAACCAGAAGTACCAGAAGCATTGCTAATGAACTGGGATTGGCTAGAAGTTTGGTGTGGAGTACAATAAGCGATCTATCAATGCACCGATTTCATTACACAAAAGTCCATGCGTTAATGCCTCAAGATTATAACAATAGGAGAAATTATTGTAATTGGTTGCTTCAACAAATTGCTCTTACTCCAAATTTTACTTCTAAAATTATTTGGACGGATGAAGCAAATTTTACCAGAGATGGGGTATTCAACCAACGGAATAGCGGAGTATTGAAAACCCACACGTTGTGCGTGAAGAACACAACCCACATCTTTTTAGTGTTAACGTTTGGGCAGGAAGACTAGGAACTCATGTACTTGGACCAATAATAATTCAGGACAGACTTGGGGGGCGAAAACTATTTGGAGTTTCTGCAAAACGATTTTGAAGAGGTAATAGAGGTAATACCCATAGCGCATATTTGAGATGCATGGTTTCAACAATATGGTGCTCCGTGCTCCTGCACATTTTACAATAAATGTTAGAGCTTGGCGAAACGAAAATTATCCTAATAGATGGTCGGGGAGGTCCTGTTCCATGGCCAGCAAGATCGCCGGATTTAACACCTCTTGCTTTCTTCTTTTGGGGTCATTTAAAAAGCATAAGATACAGGTCTCCTATAATGAATCGAAAGAATCGAAAGAAATTTTGACTAAAAATAGTAAAGATTTTTTAATGAAATTTTGTATTCGTAAATTTGAATACTGAACGCTCCATTGGTAAAAATTTGGTCAATCCTTACTTACCTTGCTAAAATGAACATGGTACTTTTTTAATTGTTGCTAAAACCTTCCATTTCAATAAAATGTTATGCTGCCATCGCTTATATTTGCGATTAAAATCAATTTTTCCTGCAATCTAAAATAGGCAACCACTTTTACGATGACGTCAGTAAAAGTGGTTGCTTATTTTATTGAAAATGATTCCAACTTCCGTGCTTTTATAAAATTTGCAACACACTGAGAAATAACTTGAAAAAATACCCGAAGAAAAACTACTGAGAGACGCTTTGGTAAAATTGACATATCAGATTTAAATTTGAATGAAAGTCTAATTTCAATATAAAGTATGTTTGGTTGCATAGTCGCGGTATACTGATATGCAACCACAATATCAGCTTGAACTGCTGACTTCTTTTACAAGATGGCGCTATGGGTATTATAATTAATGAATTTAAAATGTAATTGTAGTTAAGCATTAAGTGAGAATAAAGTAATCCATCATTTTTTAAAATATGATTTATAATTACTTTTACAATATAGTAATATTTATAATAATTAAATTCTAAAATCTTACATTGACTAGTTATTTATATTACCTTAAGATGTCACCACCCAAGTTTCTTGTAAGAGTTTTGGCTTGGGACGAGTATAAAAGCGAGCCAAGGGCTCTTCGAAATCGTGCCTTAAACTAATGAGTAAGGAAAATTTACAAGCCTTGGTAACGCTTGGCTTTTATGCTAGGCTAATCTAGCCCCCAATTTTTTGAGGGGTTTAGGTCGTCCCGTAGCCAACTGCTTACTTTTTGTAGTGGGCTTGGTGAAGCGATCTGCCCCCTATTATCATACAACACCCATCAATAGGAAAGATAGTAATTATAAATAAATTATTAAAGGTCATTTTTAATCTTTTAAGGAATACTTATTACAATGAGTCATGAGATAATAATCATAATTTTTTTTATTATTGTTATCATTATTTATTTCGCTAATATGAATAAGATAACTCATACGGTTTTATCAGGTCCGCGTTTTCTACTACGTATTTGTCTAAGGCCAAAAAAATGTAAGGGACTTGAATTCGAGAGTATTTTTATTTCAAAACTTACTTTTAAAAACAGTCTATTATACAGGGTGGTCAAAAATAAGTAGAAAATCGTTGAAAGTAAACTAGATTTCGTCGACAAAAAACCCAATAGTTAGAATTAAATTTTGTTTCAATAGAAAATGTCGTTAAACTTTTATTTGAAACATTTTCGGATGCGTAACTAGTAATTTTTGGCCCTAAGCAAGTTTATAAATAGGCCCCTCAAATTGAAACAATTCGGGACATTCTCTATGAAATAATTTGAAACAAAACGGTTTACATTTAAAACAGGAAATAAAAATATATTTTATGATTTTGGAGACAAAATCGTAAACAAAAATAACAATGGTCTGCCCTAACAAAAAAAACCGACATTGATAAAAAGAACCAAAGAAATGAGGGCAAGCGATAAATGGACGAATTAGATGAGAAAAAGAGGAAAGACAAAAGAGCAAATTGGACGAAAACCGAACGCATTCAAAAGGCCGAAAAAAAATAAGCGAATCACAAAACTCATTTTTGCATTTTAGTCACCTTTTTGGGGGTTTAATTGAAAAAATCTTAATTACTTTTTTATTTTTATAAATATTTTTCCAAAATTTTGTACAGTCGTGTTGTACTATTATTTATCAAAGGCACAATTTTCGCCTGAAAATTAAAAGAAAAACTTGAGAAAATCGTCGATTTCGTGAATTATGTTGTATTTTATTCACTTTTTTTCCAGAATTTTGTACAATCGTGTATGGTACTATCACTTATCAGAGGTACAAATTTTTCCGGAAAACTATAGATAATCGCCGATTTCTTCAATGATTTTGTATTTTAATCACGTTTTTTGGGGTTTTAATTACTTTTTTATTTTTATAAACACAGGGTGTTTCTGAACAAGTGTCGAATAATCTAGGAATGGGTTTTTGGACAAATTTTAAGACAAAAAGTAGGAATAATTCTTTGCTCTAAAATGCTCCATTTCGGAAATGCAGGGCATTGAAGTTTACAATTTTTTTTTCAATTTTTTAACATAAAATCTATATTTTTAATAATAATGGGCTCAAATTTTGCAAATATCTTACTATTGGCAGCCGCCTTGAGATGAATTAGCAAATTTTCAAAACAAAAGTTACAGTGAAGTTTTTCGGGTGAATTAACCCTTTGTACCGTCTTTAACTATTTTGTACAACATTATAGTAAAGAAAAAAATAAGTATTCACTTTTTTACACGTTTTTTTTTAACTTTTTGCTCTCTTTAACCTTTTTGATAACTTGTTGCATTTAGAAGTTATGGGATAAAGTAAACCACTTCAAATTTCTAAATGTCTACTAATTTAACTAAAATTAGTTTATTTTTGTACCAAACTAGGAATGTTTTCAAGATTACAAGTTTAATTAAGAGTCTGAACAAAAATTATGCATTTAAATGAAATTATGAAAAAAATTAGTAAACTTCAATGCCCTGCAATTCTGAAATGGAGCATTTTAGCGAAAAAAATTGTTCTTAGTTTTTGTCTTAAAATTTGTCCAAAAATCCATTCCTGAATTATTCGACACTTATTCAGAAACACCCTGTATATTGCCAACATTTTGTACAATCGTGTGGTATACTATTATTTATCATTGGTACAAATTTCGCCGGAAAATTGAAAGAAAAACTTGAGAAAATCGGCGATTTCTTGAATAATTTTGTATTTTATTCACCTTTTTGGGACTTTAGTTGGAAAAAACTTAATAACTTTTTTACTTTTAAAAATATTTTTACAAAGTTTTGTTCAATCGTGTATGGTACTAGTAACTTATCAGTATTACAATTTTCACCGGAAAATTCGAAGGAAAACTTCAAAAATTCATCGATTTTTTGAATTATTTTGTATTTAACCCCCAGACTCTGGTCAAATCATTTAAGTATAAATGCCTTTAAATTTAAATTTATTATATGCGTTGTAATGGACATTTTCCATAGTTACCTTATTTGTTTCGATTTAAAGGCCTTTAATTTTGACCAGAATCTGCCTATTAATCACGTTTTTTGGGACTTTCGTTGGAAAAAACTTAATACTTTTTTATTTTTATAAATATTTTTACAAAATTTTGTTATCAGTCGTAGGAAAACTTTAAAAAATAACTTAAGACCTTTTTTATTTTTATAAAAAAATTTACACAGTTTTGTACAACCATGTATGCTAAAATGCCAAAAGAATAAAGATAAACAAACCCAATCTCAAATAATAAAGTGTGTTTGGTTTTAAAGGGCAAATAATGGACATATAGTTATTTAATTGAATCTAGGTTTTTTATATTGATATTTTTAAATTTTTGTCGAATTCGGCCATTTTTCAGTCGGTCTTTTGTTCTATTCGGCTATTTAACGTTCGGTCTATTGTCCGTGTCGGCCATTTGTCATAGTTTTATGGTTTGGTTTTTTTTTATTTCGGTCATTTTAGGCCTATTTTGTTTTAGCCAGAACGTAGAAAAGCAACTTATAGTGTTAAAATATAAAAATTAGAAAAATGTATTCAATGAATGATATTTTCATGGGAGTTTTGAGTTTTGTTTTTATGGCACAAATTTTCTTATTTTTAACGCCTGAACAAAATACCATCAAAGATTTGGTACCTACAAAAATTTAACAAAATACAAATTGACCTACTGCCTTCATCTCGGCATTTGTTTCCTCAGGACAGCGTCCTGGGAACCGCAATTCAGCAGAATTTGGAATGGAATTTGATAAAATTGGGAACTTACCTTAAAAGCTACAATGTATGAACTTTGTGCTTTTAAGTTGGGAACCCAGGAAGTTAGAACTTTTATCTGTAATGTAGTAATAAATAAACGATTTAGATATTGATGACGGTTTCCGCTCGAGGGTGGCATAAAATAATATACAAAGTAAAAAATTAAATACTTACATTAAACTAAAACTAAGAAAAATTATATATACCGATGTAAGTAACACATTATGAGATGGGGTACAATAAATAATATAACAGAAATGAACACAAAGAAATTAAAAAAATAAAGAAATTGAATTAAGGATTGCAAATATTGATATTTCCAAAAATAATATAACCGTAACAGAAGATATTAGACCATATGTAAAATCAATCTATACCTTTCTCCTATGGATGACACTGACTTGACAAGCCAATATTCTAAAAAATAATTTTAAGTAAATTAAATATCCTCTAATTTTAATGTTAAATAAAAGACCCTCATCTGGATATTTCCTAAAAGATTAGATTTAATTGCACTTTAAAATAAATCAAAATTGGTTTGTAAAAACAAGACTTTATAAAAACATTTTAAACTTTATAAAAATTCATTCAATGAAAAATAATAAATATCACTTTCTTAAAATAAGTTTTACTTTCAATAAAAAGTATTAACATGAAATAAATTTGATAAAACTTTAAAAAATATGTAACAACTTTAAATAATTCTCCTAGTTTTTAACGTTTATAAAAAGAAATTGCACTTCTAAATTATGTAACGCACTTTAAAAAACATCCTTCACATTTTTAAAGTTAAGAAAACACAATAAAACAGATTTCCAATTAAATGAAAAATAATTCAGTTTTTATTCGCTTTAAAAAAACATTTTAAAGAGCTCCAAAAATTTCTTAAAATTTTACTTAAGAGTCATTTTCTAATAGGCAAAAATAGCAGTTTACGGGCAACACTAGATATGCTAGTTCAAACAATATTTTTGTATACTTTTTTTTATTTTAGATTCTAGAGTCATTCAACTAAATATGGACAGAAGGAAAAAAATTGGAGAATCTATAAAAAAAATATAATTACCCAACTTTGCTCGCTTATAATTAATTTTGGATAAAATTGCAACACAAAAGCAGTTGTCCAGTTTTAGTTTAATTAATCTAGTTTACAAATCAGAAAAAATTTTGAAAATCTGTCAAAAGAAACTAGAGATATGCTGTTGCCAGTAATGTTCGATTTCATGATTTTTCACAAATTTTTAAACGCAGCAACAATAAAAACTCATAAACATAAATAATATGTACAATAGTTTTCAATTATCATGCAAAACTGTGTATATTGTTGCTAGTATTTATTTAAACTGGGTATTTAATGTTTATATCGGTGCGCGGCGCGAGTAACATAAATGACCCTTACCCCCAGTATTATCAACAGACATTTAGTTTTAAATGAGGTTTAATTTGACATATACAATAGTCTATTTTGCAGCTAAACGTCACTTAAAGTATATGCAAACTTCATAAAAATACTATATATGTCAAATTAAACCTCATTTAAAATTAAATGTCTGTTGATAATACTGGGGGTTAATGTTTGGAGTTCTGTAAAAAGTTTAAAAATATAATTAAAACAAAAAACAAGTCTATAAACTCACCGTTTATACTTTTAACTTATTGTTAGCGTTGGAAATAATATTATTTTAATTAGTTTTTTTATAAATATCTCAAAAGTCGCTAAGCGCAAGATTTTTGTAAACACCCCGTTTTACTGCTTCCGTATGAATATTTGGTTTGACTTACAAAAATAAAAATGAAGAAATTAGTAGCCCCAAGACTTTTCTGTGTACCAAAAAAAACATTTTAAAAAAGCTCCAGTGGAAAAAAAATTATGACCAAAACCGCAAATATCAAGCGAATTACAAAATCCAGCGCTCAAATTTGCCGACTATAACCTTAAGTTGGTAGAACTTTGAGACACCCTGTATACATTATCAAAGTCAAGTTTCTAATAAAAATCAAGATTATAAATTCTAAAAAATGTTGGTATTTAAAAAACATTACATCTTTAGTATAAATTTAGATATGTTATACATGATGTCGAATTTTTTCCAGCAATTTTTTTTCTTATAGTAAATGTCATTCTAAAAATTTTCTATGAACTAATATTTTTTTCAACTCCTTAAGAAGTTGCAGCAACTTTAAAACTGGTAAATTTTTATGATTTTTGTGAAACATATACTGTATAATTTTCTTTCTTATCATCAATTCTTTATTTAAATCAATTATGGTTTAGATATTGTCTTTACCAAGTTGTTTCTTTGAACATTATTGGCTATTTTTACACCATTTAAATTTTAAATTTTTCTTGATGAAATTAATCTTTCTGATTGGCATAAAGATAAAGACAAAATCCAAAGAATACTTGATTTAAATAAAAAAATTCAAAATAAAATAAAATTTATACAGGGTGTCCCAATAAAATCATTAAAATTTTGAAATTATAAAATTGTTGTAACTTTAAGGAGTCGAAAAAGAATATTAGTTTTATCGGAATTTTTTTGTTGAGAATGATATTTACTATCTAACAAAATTATGCTGGAAAAAAAGTGGGACACCCTATATGTATATTCAGTATTGGAAATCTAAAAAAAAATCTTGAGTTTCAAATATCGACAAAAGGGGACAGGTCTCTTCCTTAACCCCACTTGGGCGCCTTTTTAGAGTTTAAACCCTGTTAACCGAAATTCCTGGATACGCCATTGACGCAATTGCTTTATTAACTAGAAAAATCTTAAATAATCTAAACAATAATAAGTCATCTATTGGAATATTTTTTGAATTAGCTTTTGACACAGGCAATAGCCAAATATTACTGAAAAAATAGAATGTTACGGCATCAGGGGCCTAGATAATAATCCTACCTTAGAAATTGCACGTGATATGTAAAAATAAACGAAACCATATGTAACCCACAAATAATCTTAGATGGAGGTTTCCCAGGGCACTGTACTGAGCCTCCATTATTTATTATATATACAGAGTGTACAAAAAGTTCGGCAACGCCCATTTATTTTTGAAATGAAGCTTCTTTGGGAAAAATGTTTCAAATAAAAGCTTTACAATTCATCGCTTCATATAAATTTGATCAAAATTCTAAATAAAAAAAAACATACTTTAATCATTTTATTTGTTTAATAAAATAAAGACACCTGTTATTTGCTTAAAATGCTCAAATTGCAGGTCATTTGTTTATTGTAACCATGGAAACTGTCCATAAAATATTGGGTTCATTTATTTTTTTATACTAATTTAAAAATTTGACATATTTTCTAAAGGAACATATTAATGTTAATTAGCAATCTGAAAATCTATTATTATTTATTATATGATAATCTGATGATGTAAAGGTGTAAAGATCCGGCCAATAAGAAATACAAAAGTTGAATATTGCTGCTTCGAATCCAAGAGACCATAGAAATTTTTTTGACGTCATTTAACTCAGAAAAGTCAACAATTTAAAGGTACCAAATTTGATTGATGTAGCAGTAATGGTTTGACAATTGTAAATTATTTTCAAATTCGAATCGTCCACCAATATAATTTGCAAACTCAAAAACGGGATACGGACTGATATGAACTCTCCATATCCCGTTTGTGAGTTTGAAAATTGTAAATTATTTTCCAAAATCACAATTTTTGGTATTGATGAGCATCGAAATAATCACTACCCTGTATACATATACAAACTTATTATAATTATAATTATATTACCACATTTTGTACTTATTATTTTTAGTAAATAATTTAATTATAAAAATTTTAAAAAATATATGGTTACTTTTGATTGGAAGATTAAAATAAATCTTCCAATCAAAGGTAAACTTATTTTTATTGCGTTTTCAAAACTGCATGTAAACGTAATATTTTCTTATCTAAATCTAAGACCTAAGACATGAATGACATGCCATAAATCTACTACCTACCCTATCCCTTCAGGTAGGGTGGTCAATTTAGGGGCCCAATGAACTTAATGTTGGGAAAGTCTAAGATATTAGAAAAGAGTCTGAGTAATTGCAATTTAGAAACTACTAGTACTAAGAAATATCACATGTCCAAATATTCCTAATGAGGGTTGGCGTCAGGCGTCAAGCGTCAAGATGGTTGTGTTTATTATAAAATAAATACACAAGAATCTATTTAAAATTTGTAGTAAAATAATATTTCCCATTAAAAATAAAAATATTTAATAATTATAAATTGGAATTTAAAGGAACTAATTTCTAACTAAAGCAATTAAATAAATATAAATTAGACACATATATAAATTGTAACAAAAACGTTGTAAGTAAATTAATTACCCAACATATTTACAAACCCCAACTGTTAAATTTCCGAGAGATAACCGAATAAATTAATTCTTAATTGGCTAAAGCGTGAGATAGAAAATTATTAATTAAGTTAATAATTAATTAAATTAAGTACAAAACTTTCTCTGTATCCCCGGAATCAAGGGCTTTACTAAAAAAACGGACACACTTTTATTTTCATGTTCGATTCATTCATTCAATGCAAATTTCGCCACATAAACACCAATTTAAGCTTTTTCTATTTCAACCCATTTAGATTAATGAGTAATCTTCTTAATTTTTACTAGGAAAACATGTTCGTTTGTTGTAATTGGAGATTCCGACTCGCAAAAAAGTGGAATGTCCCTGAATTTTTGTAGGTACATACGCTAATTGCAGTTAATTGCCCTGCAGAACGAATTAAATCGAAAAATGACTAGCGCTCAAAATCAAGAATTTACCTTGAAAGCGGTAGCGATTTTTTTCTTCGACAAAAAGAGTAAACAACCTACGCCGGGATTATTTTTAGAATTTTTAGTCATGACTTCGTGAATTGTTGTAATTTTATGATTTGTTTTAGCTTCTTAATAAGTTTTGCGTGTTTTACTAAAATTTAAAAAACAAACAATTTTTGTTTTAAAATAAAGAAGAAACAAAGAGCACGACTTAAAATTCGTTTCTTGTAATCTATTAAAGGGTGGTTAGTTGGGCGGACCAAATTGGATGTAGCATGCACACGACCCAACCCGTCATGAAATCATAATAAACCGTCGATTCTGTGCACTTCCTGCAATAAAATATTTAGTTTACTTTTGCTACATTTGTCAAAAGGGCATAGTTGTTAAAATTATTCATCATTGAAAAGCGAGTTTGTAATTAAATTAAGTTCTCGAAAGAGAGCAGTACTTTAAAAGACAAATTTAAAAGAATATCAGAGTAATCAATTGAATAATTTATCAATTTAAAAAGAAAATATAAAGATATGTTTGTACGTCGAATTTGTAGAGAATCAAATTGAAAGCAACGTAACAACATGGAATTGGGAAATCTCCTATTCGGATACATATCATCGAGTCTGAGTGCCAAAAAATTCCCAAATTACCCTCGTACCGGCTCAATCATTAATCAGTAGCCAGAATAGTGTTTTCCATCTCAAGGCACTATACTCTAATCTTTATGTGACAAAAGAAAAGAACAGCGTCTGCGTCTTTAAAATTATGTTACAGTGTAGCATTTTGAAATTTTTAAATGTTATTTATTATCATCACATCAACGTTCGACTTTTAATAATTCTTGTTGTAAGATAGTCCAGTCCACGCTTTAGAATCAGCATCAACACGATCTAAGTTGGGCAGTTGGATGGTGCTGGCCATCCAACCGCTCGACCAACCAATCACCCAACTCCGTTAAAGCGCATTCTCAGGATTAAAACGTGGTTATCGAACTATCTTCATTTAAAGTTTCAGAACATCGTCTAATAATAAATTTTTACAATTGATTTTGTCGCGTAAGGCATCTATAAAAATAGAAAGAAAAGCGAACCTAAATTTGAGCCTTGAGGCACACCAGATATTGCTTGAAAGGATTGTGAAACGTTATATTGTACATACTGCAGCCTGTTTTCTAGGTAGGATTTAAAAAAGAACGTAGCAACTTGTTGCAAAACCAAATTTAACTAATTTTGTGAGGAGTACATTATGATCAAATCTAGCAATGGATCGTATAAATCACATCTACCTGATTTCCATCATCAATGGAGTTTGCCTGGAAATATGTCATAGAAGAAAGATTTGTTTAAGTAGAACGTTTCTCTACAAAACCATCTTGAAATGGAGAAAAGTAACTCTTCAGAGCAGGGTGTAAGAAATTATCCACAAATATCTGAAAGACCTTTGTGAAGTTGAAAATATGGATATTCCTCTATAATTTTCAATATTATGTGTATCGACATTTTTAAAAATTGTATACACCCTCGCCAGTTTCCTACAATCTGGGAAAGTTGAAGTATTAAGCAACAGGTAAATTATCGATAGCTATGAAAAAAGAGAAAAAAAGTGGGCATAAGCGGCTAATTGAAAGAAAAGTCATCTAGATTTAATCAAAGAACTAAATAATGACGAATTTCGTAACTATTTTGTACTGACAGATGACTATCCTTTTCAATTAGCTGTTGAAGCCCATTTTTTTTTCTAATATTCTTCTATCCTTTTTGCAAAAGCAGCAAAAGTAAACTAAATATTTGACTACAAGAGAAGCGGAGAATCGACTCTCTGGTGGAACGCTGCGTCCAATTTGGTCCAACCAACTATTCACCCGACCGAAAGGTGGAAAAAGTGTAAATCAGTGATGACACCTCGTATTGCTCAAAAACAAAAATAATGAAGCATCCAAGTTGGTAAAAATCAGCATCCACACAGTCTAAGATAGAAGATAGGCAACTTTATCGGGCAGTTGAATGGTGCTGGCCATCCAACCACTCGACCAACCAACCACTCAAATCCCCAACTTGATTAAGAAGCGTTCTCACGAATCACCTTGAATTGACCGATTATATTTGAGCAAAAAAAGTTGAATAAAACTTGAAGTTGAAGTTGTAATTGCTCAACGGTATTGATATTTTTCTTTGGAACAGCAGTAGTAAGATGAGGAATTTCCAACTATTTATGAATATAACTCAAAAATATATAGAAAATATTAACCTCACACTTTCCGACAACTTAACGCTCAATTTTGAATTTGTTCTAAGAAATTATGAAATTAAATACACGTAGCATGATTCGTTGAAATCAAACTTGACACGTCAACTGAAGTGCTGAAGGTCTCTGGTCATTCTTGGGCCGGTCGAGATCGTGTCGTCGACGACTTTCATCATTCTGTCCTTTTCATTCACATGAAAAAATAAGAGTATGTCCTTCTAGTCTTGTAGACGATACGATCCCGATCGGTCCAAGAATAAGCCTCTTCTGTAACCATCATACGAATCGAAATTGGCGTGCGAAAAGAAAAATGGGAGAATGTTAGTACAAGTGTAACTGTAAGATAAAGACAGAAGGTCGCACTCGAAGTTGCAGAATAGGCCTCCTGAAGTGACTGAAGTTTACACGTTTTAGGTTGAATTTCAACTTGAAGCAAGTAATCGGAGACTTCCCATTTGAATGATAAAGTTTGACAGGGTCAACTAAAAAGTTGATCAACTCCATTGAAATAAAAGGTTCTCACTACAGTTTTCGTTCAACGACTTATGTCGATCAACCAGTATCGATCAACTAAACTTTAATAGGGAGAACGCCGCTTTAGAATGAGCATCCATACGGACTAAGTTGGACAACTTGGTCAGGTAGTTGAATGATGTTGGCCACCCGATCAACCAACCAAGCAACCACCCAACCGCCTTGAAACCAGTTGTGTGAAGTTCTACTTTTTCTTGATATGCAAACCAATGAGTGCTCTTTCTGTATATTGTTCTAATGGTCTTAAGCAGTAGTAACACCAGGAATTTCCATCTTTTTGAGAATAGAACCAAAATCATTTTATTTTGCAACTTTATTTTTGTGTTAGTCTAATTCTAATCTCAGTGGTTCCAAAGACAATCCTGTTTATGGTATAAGTCTGGATCTGGATTCAGGTCGAGGGTGTGGTTGAGTTCCACGGGCAATTAGGTCGCCATAATTTATGGTATAAGTCTTAACTTAACTTTAATTTTTGAATTTTTTTTTAGAAATAATAGAGTTAAGATTAGTTGAAATTAACCTTGGATACATGAAACAAAAGGTTTTCACTACAGTTTTCGTTCAACTTTTGTTGATCAACTAGTATAATTGATCAACTAAACTTGAATCGTAAGGACGCCGTTTTAGCATCCACATGGTCTAAGTTGGGCAACTTGGTCGAGCAGTTGGATGGTGCTAGTCATCCGACCACTCGACCAACCCGCCACCCAATTTGGTTAAGGCGCGTTCTCACGAATCAAGTTTAGTTGACCAATTATAGTTGATCAACAAAAGTTGTATATGAATTGAATCACGAACGTCGCTTTAAATTCGACCACCCGAGCAAGTTCAAATTCGGTCGTGTGTTCGCCCTTTAACGGTCATTTTCTAGATACGGCTATCATCGTAGAACATAGCGAGGAATAAAATCGTGGTGATTTTTTTTTGTTGGCTAACATATTTTTTTGTGTAGTAGTAGACTTGTAGACTATGCACATGATTGTACCGGGGCATGTTGTGAATAATAAAAATTTGAACTTTAAATTCATCCCCTATCAACAATGGTGTAACCGGATGCGTTTAAAATGCCAGATACGATTAGATTGAACCACAAATGGGCAATAAAATACACGCCCTTAATGTTTAGCCTTCATCCCCGTACTGCAGCCCCCATCTCGTATCTGAGTGAGAACAGAGGCGATTTATTGTACATTCCATTTGAGTCTCAACTCTCAACAGTTTAAACAGTTGGTGAATAGAGTTGGACTAGAAAAGAGCGAAATCGATTCGTGTGATCGCGGAGTACCGGAGTAGTGTACCGAGTACCGAGCGTTACCGTATACCGTATCGATTCTTTTACCGGCGGCGGAGGCGGCGAACTCTGCGTCGCGACGCGTGGTTGAGCCAAGGCGCGCGCTGCGTCGCCGTTGGATTTCGATTGTCCGTTCTGCCGGGTGCACTTGTCTCGCGGACACAGTTTCCGTCTCCGTTTGTCGGGCGGTGGGGCCCTGCGATAGTCTCCTTGCTAAACACATCACACATGCATATAAAATTGTATACAAATGCTAACTATATTCAGTACTATTTGCCTCTCCTACGTCGCGACTTCGCACCACGTTTAAAAAAAATTACGATAATCCACTTTTTTAATTAAAAAACAATTGTTTACGTTCTTGTTTGTTTAATAAAACTACGACCGGGATTTATTCTACGAAAAAAACGTAAGTTTTCATTCAAGTTTCCTCTGACTCACTGGAAAAATTAATAGATTATCTCCCACTTCCGAGTTTTAACCCAATTTCTACGACAAAATCGATCTTATCATAACCTCAGGTACATACTTATAAGTCGATGAAACAACAAAAAATTTAAAAAATAATTTTTATAAAAAAATTAATATTTTTGAGTCTAAACATATCAACAAACATGCGATATGTTAATAATTTCTAGTTTTAAGAAATAATAAAATATGGAAATCTAAAAATAATTTAAATTTAAAATTTGATTGGTTTGTTTGTATTTTTTATAATTAATTTCAAATTTTGCAAAAAAAAAGATTAATTTGTAGAAAAAAATTTAAATACCACAGATAAAAAAAAAAAAAAAAAAAAAAACAAAAAAAAATATTCATCATCATGCTTTTAGTATCAAGTTTCTGTGATTATTTTTAATAAATAAACATTATTGTGGACAGCTATTACGCCCCCATCAAAATTAGGTGATCTAAATAAATTCGTCGATCTAAAAACTAAAAATAGTATTTATAGAGTAGTTGAAATATTTTGAATAAAAAATAAAAAATACAACTGTTATTTTTAAAAATGATCAAAAGCACGCTTACTTCTTACTACAAATTTTTCCCAAAAGATTAAGCACGTTATTATTGGAAATTTGTGAAAATGTTTTAATTAGGTTGAATTTTTCCTTGCGATTACCATATTCCTCACAAAAACCTCGATAATTTTCTTTTATTGTGTTATAATAGTTGATATTCCAGTAATAGCATTTTGAACACAGAAGTTATTATTTTAGACCTTCAAAGTTTATTGATGTTTCACAAATTACAAAAATAAATAAAAATTATTTTATTTAATTTTTAAGGTTAATTCGATACTAAAAAGCATATTTTCGATAATTTTTTTTGACGAAACAGTTAATATACAGGGTGATTCAGACCACCCGTGCAACCCATTTATCTTGAGAACGCGTTATCGTACATGGCCGAAATAAAAAAATTTACCATCAAAGTGAACCTAAAGAATCCATTGGTGAACTTATTTTTTTCCGGAACATCCCGGAACTATCCGGAACCGGAGGTAACTTTGATTTTTTAAATGGCAACATAGGTCGAGTTTGGTATGATTTGATAGGTCTTTCAAAAACAAATAACTTTTATTAAAATATTTTTTTAATATTTTCGATAGGTTAGAATTTATTGAAAAAAACAAAAAAAAAATTGTTAAAAAAGTAAATAATAATTATTGCATATTTTGAAGAATTTTGATGAAATATGGACAAGAATGATATTTAAAGTTGGTAAAATATTAGAATTTGTAAAAAGAGTTTATAAATTTATAAAATTCTTCAAAATATGCAATAATTTTTATTTACCTTTTGTTTTTCGAATAAATTCTAATCTATGGAAAATATTAAAAAAATATTTTTATAAAAGTTGTTTATTCTTAAAAGACCTATCAAACCATACTTATATTTTTCCGGAACTATCCGGAACCGGATATCACTTTGATTTTTTAAATTTCAACATAGGTCGAGTTTGGTGTGATTTGATAGGTCTTTTCAAAATAAACAACTTTTATTAAAATATTTTTTTAGTATTTTCCATACTTTAGAATTTATTAAAAAAACAAAAAAAAATTAAAAAAAAGTAAATAATAATTATTGCATATTTTGAAGAATTTTTTTGAAATATATACAAGTATGATATTTAAAGTTGGTAAAACATTAGAATTTGTAGAAAGAGTTTATAAATTTATAAAATTCTTCAAAATATGCAAGAATTTTTATTTACTTTTTTTAACAATTTTTTTTGTTTTTCGAATAAATTCTAAACTATCGAAAATATTAAAGAAATATTTTAATAAAAGTTATTTGTTTTTGAAAGACCTATCAAACCATACCAAACTCGACCTATGTTGCCATTGAAAAAATCAAAGTTACCTCCGGTTCCGGATAGTTCCGGAAAAAAATAAGTTCACCAATGGATTCATTAGGTTCACTTTGGTAATTAAGTTTTTTATTTTAGTGATGTGCGTTAACGCATTCTCGAGATAAATGGGTGACACGGGTGGTCTGAATCACCCTGTAGAGTAGTTGAAATATTTTGAATAAAAAATAAAAAATACAACTGTTATTTTTAAAAATGATCAAAACCACACTTACTTCTTATTACAAATTTTGCCCCATTAAGCATTTTTTTCATTAAACCAGCAAAAAAAAAACGAAACGATTTTTTTAGGTATGGATAGATTAAGCACGTTATTATTTGAAATTCGTGAAATTGTTTTAATTAGGTTGAATTTTTCCTTGCGATTACCACATTCCTCACTAAAACCTCGATAATTTTTTTTTAAATTGTGTTATAATAGTAGATATTCCAGTAATACTAACTACTAGAATTTTGAATACAGAGGTTATTATTTTAGACCTTTAAAGTTTATTGATGTTTCACAAATTACAAAAATTAATAAAAATTATTTAATTTAATATTTAAGAGGATTGGGAGAACCGCGCTACGATTGTAAACTTATATTTTGACCTTATTCTTAAATTTGGGGAAGAAATCTTGACCCACAGTGCATCCAACATAATTAGGCTGAAAGTACCAATAAAAATCTTCATTTCTGTTATATTTTAAAATTTGTATCAACTAGAATACGAAGGTATTATCTACTTTTACTGTTAAAATCCGCATTCAAAATTTACGAAATATGCCTTGCAATTATTTCAAACTACAACTATATTTTGTAAAAAAAATCAGTTTTATAACTGCATAGTTTAAATAACATTCAATGCTAGACTTCTAAAGGGCGACTTTTTCAAAAATTAAATTATTAAGTCTAAAAAATTAATTTAAATTAGGCCAAATTTTACGTATTTTTAATGATTTTTATTTGGCCATTTTGGATATAAAATCCTAAAAAACTGTCACATACAAGTCTTAAGCAGAGCTTGTACTTTCATATGATATTTTTATTTTGTATATAGCTCAATACATATTCGCGTAGTTTGATAGATAAAAACAGGTAAAAACTCATATAATTTTGTAGACTTCATATCCTCTTAAATCGAATATTCAGGATGTCCCATTTGACGTTGGACTGTATGGGTATCTTTGTTATTATTGGAGATATAAATTTACATTTACAAAAAATTTGAATATCGCATCGTTCCAACGCTATCTTGAAAAAACAAGAAAATTCGATTTTCAAAATATGGCTATAACTTCTTTATTTTCTGTGATACCAAAAAAGTTTTTTGACATAATACAGACAATTTTTGTGTACAATGCAGTAAAACAAATGAATATTTTTTTTCGCTAACGGATTGACCGGAAATGAACCAAACCTATTTTTTTCTTATGGCAGCCATATTGTATTTACACATATTCGGAATCAGTATTTTTTTCTGAGTAATTTGGTATACCATATGTCATATTTAAGAAAAATAAAATAATTTGATTTTACTAACATTGGACTTTAAGATATGTAAATTGTCAATAACATAAATGTGACTATTTAAAATATTAAATGTAAAACACATAATATGTATTGACAGTTTACATCTATTCAAAGCCATTTTTGGTTAGTAAAATAAAATTATTTCTATTTTTCTTAAAATATTACATATGATATATCAAATTACTCACAAAAATACACTAATTCCGAATATGTGTAAATCCAATATGGCTGCCATAAGAAAACAATAAGTTTGTTTCATTTCGGGTCAATCCGTTGGCGAAAAAAAATATTCATTTCTTTTACTGCATTGTACACAATAATTGTCTGTATTAAGTCAAAAAAATTTTTTGGTACCACCGAAAATAACAAAGTTATAGCCATATTTTGAAAATCGCATTTTCTTGTTATTTCAAGATAGCGTTGAAACGATGCGATATTCAAATTTTTTGTAAATGAATTATTAATATTCGAAAAAATCTCTACTACTTTGTCCATTTAACCGACTTTCTATCTCCAATAATAACAAAGATACCCATACAGTCCAACGTCAAATGAGACACACTGTATTTTATTTAGCAGTTTTATGACTATTTAAAAAAAAATATGATTTTTTAGTGAAACGCTTCCCGGAAAAAGTTCAGTTGCAACCCTTAAGCAACCACTCACTTAAGAGACTCACTAAATAGGGTGTAACTTCCTTAAAAATAGACATGAAGAAATAAAATAACTCGCATTATTTTCTAATTTAAACGAATTTTAAGTCTAGGTAAATATTATTAAAATTTTCCTGTGAGAAGTAAGTATTTTAGCATCTCAAAATCTCAAAGTTTACTAAAATTTAACTTTTCGTCAAAAATGTAAAATTGGTTTTATTTTAATTTTCCATATGTCATACTATACTTTGGAAATATCTTAATAAAGTGGATTTTATTATATGCTTTTATTGCCATTTTTATAAAATTTATGACTTTTTTATTGAAGCGCTGCCCGGAAACAGTTCTGTTGCAACCCTTAAGCAACCACTCACTCAAGCGACTCACTAAATATGCTGCAACTTTCTTAAAAATAGATATGAAATAATAAAATTACTCACATTATTTTTTAATTTATGAGTTTTAAATGTATACAAATACATACTTTTAAAAATTTTCTGCGAAAAGTATTTTAGCCAGGAATTTTGGTCAGGAGGGTACAGATTCTAAAAAGGCGCCCAAATGGGGGTAAAGGGGCGAACTGGAACATTTTGTCGTTATTTGAAGTTCAAGAATTTTTGAGACTTAAAATATACAATAATAAATAAACAGGGTGGACCATTTAACTTGAAACAAATACAAACTTAAAAGCTTAGAATTAATGGTTTTGAAAAAAATGTGTCAAATAAAAATTGTTAGATTTAAATGGAGGAAAATAAAGAACATACAAATTTTTTCGTAAAGTGTCAAAAAAATTTTTTTTGTAAAAATGTGTCAAATAACAAAATGATTTAAATAAAAGTTATTTGTTTTTTTGAGTAAATTTTAAATTTGCTAAAAAAAATGTAACCAAAAAGTAACTAGCATCATCGTTTTCCCCCTTTAAACCAAACAAGTTTTATTTGAAAGTTTTTTTTTTCCAAAGCTTTTAGTTTTTCAATTATTTATTTTTCTTAAGTTAAATATGGTATACCCTGTATAAAATACCCAAATTTAGTACAGAAAGTAACGTTTTTTTTTAATACCAACATTTTAAAAATTTTAAATATTGATACATTATTTTAAAAAAATGTGGCTTTGATAAATAATTAATTTTTTTTCAAAAAGAATAACAATGTATACAGGCTCAACAGGGTGTCTCAAAATTCGACCGACAGCGGTTAACTGGGAATAGTAGACCTAACAAGCGTGTAGCGTTTCAAATTAAAACTTTGAAAGTTAATAATTTATATTTAAAGTATAAAGTAGAAAAAAAAATTAAAAAAATTCAAGTCTCTACGATGTTTCGTTCAAAAGTTATGAATTTTTATATAAAATATGGCATTCTGGTAAATGAGTAAAGGTGTATTTTGAAAAATTAATATTTCGCTTAATAACTAAAATTAAGAAACAAAAATTCGTAAAGATAAATTTCTAAATATTACTGATATTAACATATTAATTTTTTTTAATTTAATTATTTTTTGTGATACATTACCTAAAAAAAATTTTTGATTTTTTTCAGTTTTTGGGGACAAAAATTTGTTTGGTGGTGTGTAGAGGGCAGTAGAACCTTTTCTTATTATCTTTCATTTGCGGGGTCAATTTTGAAAAAAATTTAAGGGCTTGAAATTTTTAATGAGAATCGGTTTTTTTTTTCTCGAAAACTATAAAAGCTACCGGTTTCAAATTTTTTACCAAAAGTAAACACCGTGGAAAGACGCGTTTTAAAAAATATTGGGTTAAAATCGGTTAAATAGTTTTTTTGGAAAAAATTCGCAAAGTTTTGGCAAAATTTTGGTACAAATACGGTTCTGGACGGCGCAATTTTAAACCGAAAATTAAAACTTTCACGGAATTTGGTGGAGAAGGTGACTTTGCAAATTTTAAGCTATTAAACGTCTCGGTGGTGCTAATAGTTTCAAAGATATTAATTATTTTGTGAAAAGTGAAACATTTCAGACCGAAGTTTTGGCTCCAAACGGAGATTTTGCTTATTTTAGCTACATTTTCGGTGATAACTCGAAAACGGAAAGAGATAGCGAAGTGATTTTTGACGTAAAGTGGAGCTAAAGAGCTTTTAGGGAAGGTGAATAAAGTAGGGTTGAAATGTAATTTGAAGGGTGAATTTGACCCATAAATACGACTTTTAAAAATGCGATATAAAAAAATTTTTGTTTCGTTATTTTTTCGAAATTTAAAATACCCTATGCGGAAGAGCTTTCGGTTCAAAGAGTTGATTCTAAAGTCTTTTTAAAATTGAAAATCCGTTAAAAAGTGACTCGGCGGGAGCCACTCACCCCTAAAATCAAAATTTCGAGTTTATTTGTACGTAATTTCTCAACCCTCCCTGGAATTTTCATGAGGGCTAAAGCAACGCGATTTTTTTTCCTCCTGCTGAACTTTTAATCGAAGCCAAAAAGTTTTGGTACTTTTGCTGTCCGAAAAAACGGTAGAATTGTAGAGTTTGCGTCTCGGGGCCGTGACGTCACACCTTTGCGCCGGGAGGCTTAATAATCGGTCATGGTAATCCCCAGGATGTTAGAATAAAAGGGGTCAAATTTCGTTGCTTCCCTTTAGAATTCGAGGGAGTTGCGATTTTTCAAAATTAACGCCGCCGAAAACCCGAAAAAAAGCGAGAAAAAACGACCATTTTCGGGATTTTTTTTCAAAGTGTCGGGGAGGTCCAAAAAATTTTAAATTCGAACCACACTTTATATCAACATCCCTATTTACATCGGAAACGGAATTCTAAAAATCGGACGAAAAAACCACGCTTTCGGCCGGTCGTCGCAAAAAACGTCCGATTTCGGGGTAAAAATACGAATTCGGGAAAGCGTTTTAAAGAAGCGACAACTTTCTTTAAAATGGTCATAAAATAATGAAATAAATCATAATTTTTTTAAATGAGAATGATATTAAATGATAAGAAAAAATACAATTAAATAGCTTATGTTTAATGCTCATTAAATATTTAAAGTGAGCATTGGGTAGTAAAAAAAATCTTAATATTACAAAGGAAAGTGCAAATGAATTCTCTTAAGTGCACATAAATTAATCGTGCGAAACTTGAAAATAGGAAGATGATTAGTCGGTGTTATTGCGTTCTTGACTCGCGGGAAAGTTGTTGAACGTTTAAGATTCACTTTTCCAGGAGTGGAAATTCAAATACACTGTACAATTCGCTTGAAGCATCGTTTAAGTTTAGTAATTAGAAACGAGCATTATTAATAAATTATGATTACCGAACTGGATCAATGCCGTAAACGAAGGCGGTCATTCTAAAACGGTGAGAAATCATTCGCATCCAAAAATGGTGATGTTTCTACTACTGGTCAACTGGACTAATCAAGGTTTTTCCATTTTCAATTCGAATTTACATCAGGAAGTTTGTTTTTGCTGGTAATTGACTTGGAAAACCGTATAAGCTTGGGTAACTGGGTCGTGATGTGCTTGTTACAATGAAGCACTTCAATTAAAGCGATTTAATAAAAAAATATATTAGGTTAGCATTTTATCGCCGGTATTTTTTTAATAATTAATTTACAAGGGATTTAAAATAATCCGCTTTGGGCCTATTTTTTTACAATACTTTAGGAATTTTGCAATTTTATTGAAAGTAGTGTAATTGTAGCTAATGGGTTTTGATTACTGTTTTTTTTCTAAATTATTTAGTGTTAATTATTTAATTTATTCAAAAACCCAGGAGTAAATTGTAATTGTTTTGAAACGCAAAAGGCAGGCGTTTAACCTACAAATAAATAATTGCGCTAATTACGCACGCGCCGACACTCTCCTCAAATTTCACTTTATTATCAGAATCCTCTGCATTAGAAAGACGCGACCGTTTTTTTCGATTTTCGGGGCCATTTTCCGTTTTGCTAGCGCTTTCTACGCTTTCAAAAGTCGCCGCAAATTGTGTAAGGTGTGCTTTGAAATGGAGTCGAGTTGACAAATGCTCATACTGTCGAAATTCTTCGGGGCCGTAAATCAATTTTCTGCAGAATCGCCCACAAGTCCTTCCACTCTCTTCATATGTTAAGTACCGTAAGGTGCACTATCGCCCAAGATATTTGCGTAATGACTTTCGTAACAAGTCGCCGATTACATACGCCCATCAGAGGTGGATTAGAATTTTTCGTTTGCTGCATTGCAAGAAAAGTAAAAGTTAAAAGTGAAAAATACTTGTACGATCAAGATTTTGTTCGAAGCAACTTGTAGTTTTTTCATAATCAATAAATCATTCAAACCATCTTTGGTGTCATGATTTATGAGCCAAATTCTTGATTAATCTATTGGTAACATTTTCAGGAAATTTGTAAGGTCAATCATTTTTTTCTAAATTTTTAGACCAGTTGAGGACTTTATGGAAGTAGAAGATGATAAAAACAATTTTAATTACAAATAATTTTCATCGAAATGTTTTTGAAAAAACTTTTTATGAAGGTTATTTCAAGGGTTTATGGTGTTCTTGACCAACTTAAAAGAATGATATTTCCGTGCCCTCATCATGATTACCCGTAAAAAGGCCTTAGTTGATTCATTAATTTTATGATCGATTAGTTTGTTGTAATTTTAAAAGCCTATCTAATTACTGTATAACGCAATTATAACTTCATAATTAATTTTTCTACATTTTATTTAATGCACATATTTTATCAAGAATTTTTTTGTACATCATTAAATATTTATTCATCATTAAAATTTCAAAAGGAGTTAAAAATTCACTAGTTGCGTGAGTATCTCTCACAATCTTCATTTATAAGTAGACCCTTTGCAGGGGAAAAAGTAAAGAATTTCCAGTATTCAATTATATCACGACGTTTCCATCTTTTCCTTTGTCAAGTGTAGAAAGTACAAAAAAGTAATTGCTCATAAGCAATTCATTCATCGCTAGAGAAGTTATTTCCTGCATAAATACAAGTCTTATTATGGAAGCACGACTCGTTTTCCTCTTTATTAAAATTAAAATTCCTCGGAAAAGCGAGATCTTCGCATTCCCTGGAAAAACCTGGATTTATCTCCTAACGAGGAAACACTTATGGTTTCGCTTCGTTAGATACGCGATAACTTTCATAAAAAAGGTCGTAAAGCAATAAAATAGATTGCATAATTTTTAAATTAAGTTAAATAAACTTTTATAGTTTATATTTTTAGACTCGCCAAAACCTTAAAATTACTTTTATTTTAATTTCACGCTACTATATTTTGGAAAAATTTTTAAAAAAGTTATAATTTGTTTTAGTGAAACACTGTACGATGGAACTTCCGTTTCAACCATCAAAGCAACTGGTCATCTCAATGTTTCAATAAATGAATGATAAATTTCTGAAAAAAGCTCAAAAAAATATGACATTATTTTCATATTATCACTGGTTTTATGGATATTCCAAGATTATTAAAATTTTAGGACTAAAACTAAGTGTTTTATTCTCTCAAAGTTTATCAAACTTTCACGACTCGTCAAAAATCGAAAATTAGTTATATTTTAATTTATTGCGTGGCCTACGATGTTTTGAAAATACTATAATGGCGGCTATTTTATTTTATGCTTTTATTTTGATTTTTAAAAAAGTTATGAAATTTTTAGAGAAACACTGCACGATAGAACTTCGGTTTCAACCGTCAAGCAACGGTCGCTTCAATAAATAAGCGATAAATTTCTGAAAAAATCTCAAAAAAAAACCTAAAATAAATCACGTTATTTTAATATTATCACTGGTTTTGTGGATATTCTAAGATTATTAAAATTTTAGGACTAGAAATAAATGTTTTATTCTCTCAAAGTTCATAAAATTTTCGCTACTCGTCAAGAATTGAAAATTAGTTATATTTTAATTTTTTGCGTGGCCTACGGATGGTTTAAAAATACTTTAATGGCGGCTGATTTATTTTATGCTTTTATTTTGATTTTTAAAAAAGTTATGAAATTTTTAGAGAAACACTGCACGATAGAACTTCGGTTTCAACCATCAAACAACTGCTCGCTTCAACACTTCAATAAATAAGCGATAAATTTCTGAAAAAATCTCAAAAAAAAACCTAAAATAAATCACGTTATTTTCATATTATCACTGGTTTTGTGGATATTCCAAGATTATTAAATTTTTAGGACTAGAAATAAGTGTTTTATTCTCTCAAAGTTTATCAAACTTTCGCGACTCGTCAAGAATTGAAAATTAGTTATATTTTAATTTTTTTCGTGGCCTACGGATGGTTTAAAAATACTTTAATGACGGTTATTTTATTTTATGCTTTCATTTTGATTTTTAAAAAATTAATGAATTTTTTAGTATAACACTGTACGATAAAACTTCGGTTCCAATCATCAAGCAAATTGTCGCTTCAACGTTTTAATAAATAAGCCATAAATTTCTGAACGACACTCCAAAAAATATAAAATAAATCACGTTATTTTCATATCATCACTGGTTTTAGTAATATTCCAACATTATTAAAATTTTAAGTCTAAAACTATGTGTTTTATTTTCTCAAAGCTTCACTTCTCGTCAAAAACCAAAATTTGTTATATTTTAATTTTTTGCATGGCCTACGATGCTTTGAAAATACTTTAATGACGGCTATTTTATTTTATGCTTTTATTTTGATTTTTAAAAAACTAATGAATTTTTTAGTGAAACACTGCACGATAGAACTTCGGTTGCAATCATCAAGCAACTTGTCGCTTCAACATTTTAATAAATAAGCCATAAATTTCTAAAAAACACTCCAAAAGATATAAAATAAATTACGTTATTTTCATATCATCACTGGTTTTACTAATATTCCAATATTATTAAAATTTTAAGTCTAAAACTAAGTGTTTTATTTTCTCAAAGTTTCAATACTCGTCAAAACTCGAAAATTTGTTATATTTTAATTTTTTGCATGACCTACGATGCTATGAAAATACTTTAATGATGGTTATTTTATATTATGCTTTTATTTTGATTTTTAAAACAGCAATGAATTTTTTAGTGAAACCTTGCACGATAGAACTTCGGTTTCAATCATGAAGCAACTTGTCGCTTCAACGTTTTAATAAATAAGTCATAAATTTCTGAAATTTCCAAAAAATATAAAATAAATCACGTTATTTTCATATCATCACTGATTTTACGGATATTCCAATATTATCAAAATTTTAAGTCTAAAACTGAGTGTTTTATTTTCTCAAAGTTTTACTACTCCTCAAAAATCCAAAATTTGTTATATTTTAATTTTTTGCGTGGCCTACGATGCTTTGAAAATACTTTAATGCCGGTTATTTTATTTTATGCTTTCATTTTGATTTTTAAAAAAGTAATGAATTTTTTAGAGAAAAACTGCACGATAGAACTTCGGTTGCAATTATCAAGCAACTTGTCGCTTCAACGTTTTAATAAATAAGCCATAAATTTATGAAAGACGCTCCAAAAAATATAAAATAAATCACGTTATTTTCATATCATCACTGGTTTTACTGATATTTCAATATTATTAAAATTTTAAGTCTAAAACTAAGTGTTTTATTTTCTCAAAGTTTCACTACTCCTCAAAAATCGAAAATTTGTTATATTTTAATTTTTTGCGTGGCCTACGATGCTTTGAAAATACTTTAATGACGGCTATTTTATTTTATGCTTTTATTTTGGTTTTTAAAAAAGTAATGAATTTTTTAGTGAAACACTGCATGATAGAACTTCGGTTTCAATCATCTCATCGTGCAACTTGTCGCATCAACGTTTTAATAAATAACCCATAAATTTCTGAAAGACGCTCCAAAAAATATAAAATAAATCACGTTATTTTCATATCATCACTAATTTTACGGATATACCAATATTATTAAAATTTTAAGTCTAAAACTAAGTGTTTTATTTTCTCAAAGTTTCACTACTCATCAAAAACCAAAATTTGTTATATTTTAATTTTTTGCATGGCCTACGATGCTTTGAAAATACTTTAATGACGGTTATTTTATTTTATTCTTTCATTTTGATTTTTAAAAAAGTAATGAATTTTTTAGTGAAACATTGCACGATAGATATTCGGTTGCAATCATCAAGCAACTTGTCGCTTCAATGTTTTAATAAATAAACCATAAATTTATGAAAGACGCTCCAAAAAATATAAAATAAATCACGTTATTTTCATATCATCACTGGTTTTACGGATATTCCAATATAATTAAAATTTTAAGTCTAAAACTAAGTGTTTTATTTTCTCAAAGTTTCAATACTCGACAAAAATCGAAAATTTGTTATATTTTAATTTTGCCTGACCTACGATGCTTTGAAAATACTTTAATGACGGCTATTTTATTTTATGCTTTTATTTTGATTTTTTAAAAAGTTATGAATGTTTTAGTGAAACACTGCACGATAGAACTTCGGTTTCAATCACCAAGTAACTTGTCGCTTCTACGTTTTTAGAAATAACCGATAAATTTCTTAAAGACGCTCCAAAAAATATAAAATAAATCACGTTATTTTCATATCATCACTAGTTTTACTGATATTCCAATATTATTAAAATTTCAAGTCTAAAACTAAGTGTTTTATTTTCTCAAAGTATTCGTCAAAAACCAAAAATTTTTATATTTTAATTTTTTGCATGCCCTACGATGCTTTGAAAATACTTTAATGACGGCTATTTTATTTTATGCTTTCATTTTGATTTTTAAAAAATGAATGAATTTTTTAGTGAAACACTGCACAATAGAACTTCGGTTTCAATCATCAAGCAACTTGTCGCTTCAAGGTTTTAATAAATAAGCCATAAATTTCTGAAAGACACTCCAAAAAATATAAAATAAATCACGTTATTTTCATATCATCACTGGTTTTACGGATATTCCAATATTAAATTTTTAAGTCTAAAACTAAGTGTTTTATTTTCTCAAAGTTTATCAAACTTTCGCTACTTGTCAAAAATCGAAAATTTGTTATATTTTAATTTTTTGCGTGGCCTACGATACTTTGAAAATACTTTAATGACGGTTATTTTATTTTATGCTTTCATTTTGATTTTTAAAAAATTAATGAATTTTTTAGTGAAACACTGCATGATAGAACTTCGGTTTCAACCATCAAGCAACCGGTCGCTTCAACGTTTCACTAAATCAGCGATAAATTTCTAACAAATGTTGTTAATTTTACATTTCATCACATTTTGAGGATGTTTCAAGATTTTAAAATTTTATGTCTAAAGTTCAAAATAGGTGTTATTTTAATTTTTCGAGTGCCCGATGATGCTTGGAAAATATTTTAATGAAGCCTATTTTATTTTATGCTTTTATTATCATTTTATTATAATTTTTAGAAAAGTTACGAATTTTTTAGTGAAACACTGTACGGTAAAAGTTTGGTTTCAACTCTCAAGCAACCGGCCGCTTCAATATGCAATAACTTTTTTAAATATGATAAAATTACCAACATTATTTTCATATTTCAACGGATTTTAGGAATGGTCAAGGTTTATTAAAATTTAACATTTAAAAATTTCTGTTGATTTTCTCAAAGTTTATCAAACTTTCGCCACTCGTAAAAAATCCAAAAATGTTTTTTTTTATTTTTTCGTGTGTCTTACGATTCATTGAAAATATTTCAATGAGCCTAATTTATTTTATGGTTGTATTATCATTTTGAGAAGCGTTATGTTATTTTTAATGAAACACTTCGGTTGCAACCCTCAAGCAACCGGTTTCTTCTACGTTTCACTAAATACTCGATAACTTTCTTAAAAATACTCATAAAATTATTTTCATATTTTACCTGACTTTCAGGATGTTTCAAAATTTTTAAAATTTGGGGTGTAAAAGTGTGTGTTTTATCGTTTTATCAACTTTTCGCGATTCATCAAAAATTAAAAATATTTTATTTTTTCACGTGTCATATGATGCTTTGGAAATATTTTAATAAATTCTATTTTAATTTAAGATTTTGTAGATATTTTGGAAAAAGTTATGATTTTTTTAGTAAAATGCTGTACGGAAAAAACTTCATTGCAACCCTCAAGCAACCAGTTCTTTAAAATGGACATAAAATGATCAAATAAACCACACTATTATTTAATTTAACCAAAACTTAAGAACATTTAAAACTCATTAAAAATGTTAAGAGTCATTTTCTAATAGGTAAGAATAGCAGTTTACGAGCAACAATAGATATGCTAGTGCAAACAATATTTTTGTATACTTTTTTTTATTTTAGATTCTAGAGTCATTTAACTAAATATGGACAGAAGGAAAAAAATTGGAGAATCTATAAAAAAAAAATATAATTACCCTAAAGTACCTTAACTTTTCTCGCTTATAATTAATTTTGGATACAATTGCAACACAAAAGCAGTTGTCCAGTTTTAGTTTAATTAATCTAGTTTACAGATCAGAAATATTTTTTAAAATCTGTCAAAAGAAACTAGAGATATGCCGTTGCCAGTAATGTTCGATTTCATGATTTTTCACAATTTTTTAAACGCAGTAACAAAAAAAACTCATAAACATAAATAATATGTAGTAATAATAGTTTTCAATTATCATCCAAAACTGTATATTGTTGATGGTATTAATTTAAACTAGGTATTTAATGTTTATATCGGTGCGCGGCGCGAGTAACATAAATGACCCTTAACTTAAAAGTATTTTTTTGATCGTCTTAAATTTTAAGAAATTTTCATTTGTATCCAAACATCCAAAAACTGTTTAATTTTGACTGTTCTAATAAATTATTATCACTAGGAAAAATAAATCAATCCCAACTGTTTCCAGACAATATTTATTTGGTGTTCATGTTCATGTGACTAGTTTCGCCTTATTGAGGGCATCATCAGACACAACTAAGTGAAATTAAACATTTAACACTAGCGCATAGTTATAACAATTTTGTTTTTCTTCATCGATTGGGCT
This sequence comes from Stenus bimaculatus, assembly GCA_963971135.1. NCBI lineage: Eukaryota > Metazoa > Arthropoda > Insecta > Coleoptera > Staphylinidae > Stenus > Stenus bimaculatus. The sequence continues at coordinate 49,168,794 of OZ020181.1, forward strand.
CTTTTCTGCTACGAGATGTCGACTTAATATTTACAGCTCGATCAACATGTGCTTTTGTTTTAATTACTTAAAGTCATAATTTTTGAATTAGATTATTAAAAATACATCTTATTGCAGAATGATTCTGCAATAAGATGTCGGTCTCTTAAGAAACAATTATTAATCTAGTCATAAATTAAACATCTGTGATAATTATGTGATAATAATATTTTAATTAATTTTATCAATACTCCAAATACGTGTTTTAAACAATATTTTTAATAATCTAATTCAAAAATTATGACTTTAAGTAATTAAAACAAAAGCACATGTTGATCGAGCTGTAAATATTAAGTCGACATCTCGTAGCAGAAAAGAGCCCAATCGATGAAGAAAAACAAAATTGTTATAACTATGCGCTAGTGTTAAATGTTTAATTTCACTTAGTTGTGTCTGATGATGCCCTCAATAAGGCGAAACTAGTCACATGAACATGAACACCAAATAAATATTGTCTGGAAACAGTTGGGATTGATTTATTTTTCCTAGTGATATTAATTGCTATCCCAAATCATCGTCAAATCGTTTACTTAATAAATTATATTTAATTTTATGGTTTTGTGACTATTTAAAAAAAATTTAAGACGTTTGTTTTATTTACCCAGTTATTTTAAAAAAGTTACAAATTTTTTAGAGAGACTCTATGTGAGAAACTTGGGCTAATATCCTTAAGCTTCAATGATTCAATAAATAAGCTATTACTTCATACTTTCCCGAATCTAAAACTGGATTGATTTCAAATTCGCACTTGGCTTATGATAATTTAGAAATATTTAAATAAATCTATTTTTCTTCAATCATCATTAAAGTACTGCCTTATATGAGTCATGTTTATGTTCTTTGACTCTATGGTCATATTCGTGCATTTCCGAAGTAAATCGGTGACAATCGGGTCTATTTGCATTGACAAGGATTAGAAAGGCGGAGTAGAAATGCATATTAGGCAACCCTATATACAATAATATTGTATTGTGTATTGTATGTCAAATCTTTTACTCCGAATAAAACAATATACTATTTATTTTATAATTTCATGACTATTTTTAATGAAGTTATGATTTTTTTAATGAAACGCTGTACGGGGAAATTTAAGTTGCATTACAATCCTTAAGCAACCGATCGTTAAAACTCTACACTAAAGTCGCAATAACTTTAATACAAACAGTCGTAAATTGATAAAATAAATTTAATTAATATTGTAATGAAATTCGCGCTCGTTATCATTCGATATACAGTAAAAACATTTAGTTAATTAAAAAAAATATTACGACAAGTATAACTAAGTAAAATAATTAAATTGTTTCCTTTAAGAGGTTGTATAACGGAAAATAATTTTAAATTTGCCGCAAATACAGCGTTAATTGGCGTTGAAAATATTTAAATCCTAAACAAACATTCGATAAATCGTAATAATAAACAAATCTAACTTGTGTAAATAAATTCTTCGAAAAAATCGAATCAATAACGGGCTAGTCAAGAATGCCGAATGCCTTTTTAAATATTTAAACAAATTCAGCACGATGGAAGGAAAAGGTCAAACCTTCGATAAGCGGTTGAAGCCTTTGAACTAAAAATTTCATTCCACGTCTTGCTTCTTGCACAAAGCCTCTTATCGCTCTAACCCCATTTATGTAATCTACTAATTAGGGTGAAGGTTGATTATCTCCTAATAAGGCCTTGAAATAAATCTAAAAATAATTGATTGTACCATGTTTTAATCTGAACCTCCTCCTGTTTTCTTTGCAGGTGCATTACAAGAAAAGGTGGAGACCTGCCTCGCCCTGCACTATGACAATACGATTGTGCAAATAATTGTTTACGAGTGGAAGAATTGAAGGTACAACATGTCTGGGGTTCTTCTAGAGTCTAGGCCTTTCAGGCCCTTCAAATCCAGCGAGGAGTATTTGTACGCCATGAAAGAAGATCTTGCTGAGTGGTTGCAAACACTTTATCCACACCTCAGGATTTGCACTGAGAACTTTATGGATAAATTAGAGACTGGAGTCGCCCTATGCGAGGTAAGAGGACTTTTTTTTTATTTAATTTATCATGAAATTCTCATTTCCTCGATTCGATTGGTTGACTTGTCGCAGAGGAATGAGCAATCGTATCGTACGACGCGATTGCTTGAGTTATCGCATGCGACGGATGTATTTGAAGGAACGTTGTAGTAAAATATTAGCTTTTATTTGAAGTAATTTAAAAGAATCAATTATCTGAATTGCGTATTGAAAAGTTCCTGGGTAATTATAGCAATCTTGAACATTTTCCACGTGAATTGAACCTTTGTCAACATTTTCCACGCGGTTGCGCTCGTTGCCTTTGTTGTCGCAAAACCGATTAAAATAAAAAAAATAATCAAAACTTTTCCTTCGTTCCGCTTCTAACCCAGATTTCTCTATCGGGCGCGCGTACGTTCGCTAATTTAGGCCGTTTTTACGCACACCGGTCCAAATAATCGAGATTCTCGCGAGAAAATCGAAAGTGCGTCTCGCTCAGCTTTGACTTCAAAGTTTTAAACCGCGTTTCAGTGAATGACGCAACAAGGCTTGTAAATGTTAAGTCATAATTTGCATGAGTAAATATTTATGACCCTCGCGATTAACGCGCCATGATGCGGGAGGATAAAAACAAAAAACATTGTTTCATGTTTTAAAATGAGGATTGGAACAGTTAGAATTAATTTGATTAATTTTTTGATAATTTTTGTTGTATGGGAAGATTTTGAGTGGTTTTTGTTCATTCAACTAATTATGTTGTTTTTTAAGTAATTAATCTAAAAACTAAACTTCTTATCTTGATATCTCACTATTTTTTGTTCGTTAAATTACTCTCAGGTTTCTAATTTAAGTAAAAAATAAATTGCATTTTTTAAGTTTTTTCGATCACTTTTTTTTTATTTTTAAGGAAAAACTTATCTCAAGAAATTCACAAAATAATCTAGGCAGATCTCTTAGCCCCCCTCCCTCCAAAAGCTAAATTAAAAGTTAAAAAAGGTTTTTTTTTTAATTTTTATGATTTTTTAAGTTTGAAACGTTTTGAGCGAAAATATATTTTTTGCTGATTTTGTTTATTTGATATAAATGTAATGGCTTTGCATGAAAGTATGAAGTTTATACATTTTTTTATGATTTTTCTTGCATCTTTTTGCTGCATTTTTAAGTTTGAAGCGTTATAACGGCCATATGAAAAATGCCAAAAATATATATCTTTGTTCGTTTTGTTTATTAAATATGATTGTAAGGATTTTACATGAAAAAATTTAATTTATATATTTTATTAATTTTTTATAATTTTTTTTTCGCGTTTACGCTGCATTTTCAAGATATTTTAAGTTTGAGGCGTTGCAACGGCCAAACAAAAAATACCAAAAATATATTTTATTGCTCATTTTGTTTATTAGATATAATTGTAAGGATTTTACATGAAAAAAAAATAATTTATGTATTTTTTTAATTTTTTTTTTCACGTTTACGCTGCATTTTCAAGATTTTTTAAGTTTGAAGCGTTGCAACGGCCAAACAAAAAATACCAAAAATATATTTCTTTGCTCATTTTGTGCATTAGATATAATTGTAAGAATTTTACATGAAAAAATTAAATTTATATATTTTTTTTATTTTTTATAATTTTTTTTCACGTTTACTTTGCATTTTCAAAAAATTTTAAGTTGAAGCATTCTAACGGCTAAACAAAAAATTCCAAAAATATATTTTTTTGTTCATTTTGTTTATTAGATATAATTGTACGGATTTTATATGAAAAAATTAATTTATATATTTTCTTAATTTTTTATAATTTTTTTTCACGTTTACGCTGTGCATTTTCAAGATTTTTTAAGTTTGAAGCGTTGCAACGGCCAAACAAAAAATACCAAAAATATATTTCTTTGCTCATTTTGTTTATTAGATATAACTGTAAGGATTTTACATGAAAAAATGTAATTTACATATTTTTTTTATTTTTTATAACTTTTTTTTCACGTTTACACTGCATTTTCAAGATTGTTTTAAGTTTGAAGCGTTGTAACGGCCAAACAAAAAATACCAAAAATATATTTCTTTGTTCATTTTGTTTATTAGATATAACTGTAAGGATTTTACATGAAAAAATGTAATTTACATATTTTTTTATTTTTTATAACTTTTTTTTCACGTTTACACTGCATTTTCAAGATTGTTTTAAGTTTGAAGCGTTGTAACGGCCAAACAAAAAATACCAAAAATATATTTCTTTGTTCATTTTGTTTATTAGGTATAATTCTAAGCACTATTCATGAAAAAAAATAAGTTTTTATTTTTTTTATATATTTTTTGGCATTTTTTCGCTGCATTTTAAAGATTTTTTAGTTTGAAGTGTTGTAAAACCCAAACCAAAAATCCCAAAAAATATTTCTATGCTCATTTTGTTCATTAGATAGTTGTACGGATTTTACATGAAAAAAATTATTTAGATTATATACAGGGTGCGGGAAAAGTTCTGCATATTGGTTTGATCAAAAAATATTTCATATAGATAATGTAAGATTTAAAAATTGACATACACATAATAAGTGACATTTTTTTCATTTTTTCAAAAATATTTTATCAATTTATACGACATGACAAAAAGTCACAACATACTTTAAAAGATAAAAAAAAACTCGCCATGTGTGCTCAGAAAAGTTAATTACATCAACTGATTTTAAATGTAACATCCTATTTTTTTGTAAATATTATTAAATTTTGCTAAATTTAAAGTAACTCTTTTTGTAACAAAAACATGTATTTTTCAAAACTTAAAAAAATGGATTTTTTTTGGGTAAAAAAAATTTATAAAACCTAAAATATATTATAATTTATGAAACTCATTCGGTTGTTTTTGAGATATTAGTTTTTTTTTATTTTTCGAAATGCGTTTTTTGCAATTATTTTTATTTTTTTAAATAGCATGATGGTGGAACCACCCCCTAATCAGATTTTTTTCGATTACTGTGATTTCCAACATGAAGGTCTAAACGTCAAGTTTACTAAATTTTTTTACCAAAAAAAAACCACTTTTTTCTTAAAGTTTTGAAAAATTAAAAAGAATTATCAACAACATATTTTAAACCTCCTAATGTTCAATAATGTGTATAAAAAAACTAGGGTCCATATAACATACTAAAATTTCATATTTTCATAAATAAAGAAATTTCAGGGGTGACCCTAGTTTCCGGTATATTTTTTATGTTTTTTTTACTTTTTATGATTTTAGCATTGTTTTGGTGTATTTTCAAAAAATTTTAAGTTTGAAGAGCTTAACCCAGGGGCAGATTTATATTACGCTCTACGGTCTAATACAGTCTAATAGTCTAATACAGTTGTAGACCTAGCTTTTAATCCATCCCCATAAAGCTAAATGATAACTTAAAAAAAAACTTAAAAATAGGTGCTACTATTTCGGGATCAGACCAGTTTTGTTGTGATTAAAGACCTCCAAGATATTTTATCCCATGACCTAAACATTTATTTAACAAAAGTGTTTATAATTCGCTCCTAGGTCTTTCTAAATTATTAGATTCCTCTTGAACAAACGAATCTTGTGATTCATTTTTTTTTCAAGTGGTGTAATCGGTATTGCGAAAATCAAAGTTTACTTAACCCAAAAAAATTGGTTGTTTGACACTTATTGAGATCATTGAAAAAGTCGCAATTAGGTTACTTAAGTAAGGCAAGAACTAATACAAATGCGGCTCACGCAAGTCGCATTAAGAGTGAGTCATGACTAGGGCTGCTATTATAAAATAACCGTTTTGAGCTGAGGTGCGTGTGTGTACTTCAAGTAAAGAAGTGATTTCAGTTAATCGCATCCGTTACAAGCACAATTCATTCACAACTTGCGTCAAATGTAACGGGAGTTCCCAAAATCGACATTCAAAACAAACAAAAAAAAGGAAAAGTTTTTTCCGGCAATTCCCAGTAATTAATACTTTTATGTAACTAGAAAGGATTTAAATAAGTTAATTGATAAGTTAATGAAGGCTTTAATGCGAATTACTCTCACTTTTCCATGGGAAATTTCTGAAAATGGAAGCCGGGACTTTAAATTTGATGTATTTGTTTTGAAAGTGTGTAATTGTTTATTTTAAGAACAATTGATGTTAAAATAACATAAATTTTACAAGCATATAAAATATTGCATTTCTGCTTCTAGGTGTTTTATGAGCTTTTAAAATTAAATAAACGGCGTTATAAAATTATTCTCTCGCTTATTTTAATGAACCTAAAAGTTTAGCAATTAAAATACATTAAGTTTATTTGTAATTATATAAATTTATTAGTACCGACGTTTATTTTATTTTTCGCGAGTTGACACGAATGAAAGCGAATATTCGCGAACACTGTCATGTTTAGTTATTTGAAGGAAGTATGTAAACTTATTTATAATGATTATTCACTTGATACGATTTATAAATAACTGAAGTCTTTGTTTAAATTAGTAGTATTATCAACACTTGTCATACAATGAGTTCTATTTAATGCGAAGTTAAGTGGCGATAAAAGTGATTTCATGTATGTGATTAGCACACAATGAAATTAAAAGGGCGATCCCGTAATAAAACAAGCGCAACCGTAAAACCCGTTGCTTTTTTTTTAAATTTTCATTCCGGGATGAAGAAACTTAAAAAGCGCGTTCAGCGATCCATGCAGGGGTTGGGCGTGAGCACCTTTTGTTTTCAGTCAAGCGAGGAAATTAATGAGAGCTAACTTCTTAATTTTAGAGTGCGAGGAACTGGAAAAGGGTTACTAAACTTTGTCCAAAAGGGGACGAGTTCCCTATTATCTCCTAGTAGTGCATCACTTCGATAACAAGATTACTGGTGTATCCACATTAGGGAGTGAACATTTCAGTTTATCACGCTAACATTGATTTTCGTGTTTCTGATTTTTCCGATTTTTCAACGGCCCTTTGCGCGGAAACCATACGTAGAACAAAAAAATGGCAAAGATATAAACTGTAGGTAATTTTCTCATCTGTATTTTAATATAGAATAACTTTTTGCGAAAAATGCTTACTTTGCAAGTTATAAGCCAAAAACAAGAAAAACCTTTGTTTTTTTGATGATTTCTCACACTTGCTGGAAAAATATTTGTTGGACAACTTCAGATTCGAATTCTGCACCCCATAAAACATAAAGGAAGCCAATAAAAACAATTACACCACTTCAAACTATCATTTCAGTAAAGTATTGGTTTAAAGATATTTTGGTCACGAAAAATTGTAGGCTATTGAAAATATCTTTCTTCCCAATTCCGTTCTTTTGTGGTGTTCAATATGAGAACAGGTTTGAGAGATGCAGTTTTGATCGGATTTATTCACCTACGCGGTTTTAAAATTGAGAAATGAAGCACTCTGATTGAGTAACCCCCGAAATGGCTGCCTATTAAAATGGTAACACTCTTTCGTCGGTTGATTGGTTTAGTATTTTGTTTTCCAACAATTTGCGTGGGTGAGACTTTAATTTTCAAAGACCAGTTGCTTGGAAATTCAATCAACATAATTCATAATGGGCAGGCCTGCAAAGCCCAGCCTTTCATACCGTAATTAATCATAAGCCGGCCACTTTTGGTCTCAGCTACCATATAAATGCGAAATTACTGTTATAAATTTAAAATTTTAATTGCTCAATGAATTTGATTTGATTAGATTAATATTTTTATAGCCCAACACAAAATTATCATGTTATTACTTCTATTACTTTCATTTCTATTGTACCATTTTGATTTACTCACTGCTATTTTTTAAAAATTTATTACACAAAAATTTTCTATAAATATCGATAATTGGTACTATAAATCAAATATTTTAAAGATCTAAAAGTAGTGTTGGTTTGTTTACTCCAAAGGAAGATAAAAACGTTTTCCATGTTGTTCTTATAAATTGCTGATAATTAGTGAACACAAAGTAATTTAAGAAAAAACAAACATTCTTTTGAAATTCAATTTGAAACCATTAATAGACCAGACTAATCCTCTAAATGCCACCAAGAAAAACTGTAAAATTAAATTTAGCTCCACTCCTAGCACCTTTAAAAGCATTAAATTATTTTTAGAGCAGCCAACGCCGGGATGGCTTTGTTTTTATCTCGCATTCCAGGGGAGTTTTGCTGTGGGGCCCGGAATTAAAACTGGCGATAAATGCATTTGACACGTGCTTCCCGCGGCGAAAAATAGGGAATGAAGGTCGTTAGGGAGCCCCAGGCCTGCCCATAAATATTTCCTGAAAATAATGTGCGGATTTGATTTAAACGCTTATGACATTTCAGCACCTCGAGCTCCACAAATATAAGGGACTACATTTGTTTTCTTCCTTCACTTTTTTGGTATTTCATTTCCTTCATGTTTGAGTGGATAAACAAGAATCCACTATGTTAGAAACTACTAATCTTGTAGCCAGAAGCAAGTAAAGGTGATGGTTAAACAAACTTTTGAAAACACTATTCCAGCCCCACAAATATAAGGTCAGATTTGTTTTCCTCCTTCACTTTTTTGGTATTTAACTTCCTTCATGTTTGAGTGGATAAACAAGAATCCCCAATATTAGAGACTACTAATCCTGTAGCCAAAAGCAAGTATAGGTGTGGTTAAACGGACTTTTGAAAACTCTATTCAAACCCCACAAATATAAGGGTCTAGATTTGTTTTCCTCCTTCACTTTTTTGGTATTTAACTTCCTTCATGTTTGAATGGATAAACAAGAATCCCCATTGTTAGAGACTACTAATCCTGTAGCCAAAAGCAAATAAAGGTGTGGTTAAACGAACTTTTGAAAACTCTATAGCAAGACCAGGTTTAGAAATAATACTTTTTCAAAATTAATTTTAATATTTTCGTTAAAATTCTTTGTGACAACTACAAAAAAAATACCTCTTATTCTATCTTTGCTAGGATTCATAATCGTATTCGAGAAACTGGATCTGTCGAACCTCGTAGAGCTGTTGGTCGTCCACGTTCAATTCGCACTATCCAATTTGAGGAAGAAGTGCTCAACCGTATAGAGGAAGAACCAAGTGCCATTGCACATAACATGGGAGCAAGGCAAACAACTGTTTGGAGAGTTCTCCATGAACAGTTGCTACACCCTTATTCAATTCAACGTGTTCAATCGTTGAGTCCAGCAGGTTAACCATCTTGAGTAAATTTTTCCCGCTGGTGGTTACAACAGCATTTGGTTCAACCTAATTTTGGCAGTTTCGTGTTATTTACGGATTTATTTATTTACGAGGGACGGCTTTTATAATAGCCGAAATAGTCACATTTGGGATGATGAAAATCCTCATGTTGTATCCCGTCGGCGAAATCAACACCAATTTTCTATTAATATTTGGGCTGGAATTTTGGGAGACAATTTAATTGGTCCATACCTACTACCACCACGTTTGAATGGTGTAATGTATCGCCATTTCTTGGAGGAAGTTTTACCTGAGCTCTTGGAGGAAGTGCCGCTTATTATTAGACAAGGTATGTGGTTTCAACACGATGGGTGTCCTCCTCATTTTTCTTTAAATGTACGCCAATTTCTGAATGAAGTTTTTCCCAACCGTTGGATTGGTCGTGGCGGACCTGTTAATTGGCCTGCACGTTCCCCTGATCTCACAAGCTTAGATTTTTTCCTTTGGGGATCTTTGAAAAGTCTGGTGTACGAGACGCCTGTTACTACAGAAGAAGTACTTCTGGCAAGACTTATGGCTGCTTGTACCATTGTCCAAGACATCCCTGGGATATTCCAGAGGGTTCGAACATCTATGAACCAGCGTGCAACCTTGTGCATTGAACAAAATGGCCGAAATTTCGAACAATTTTTGTGAATTTTATTAAATAATTAACTTAATTACCTTAAATCTTTTTTATTTACCCTGGCTTAATGGTTAATTTCCGAATATGGGTTTATTAACAAAAGTTGCTTGTTTTGTTGTCCTGAACAACCCCTTTCATTATTATACATTACTTACGGAACACCCTGTATAAGGGTCTAGATTTGTTTTCCTCCTTCACTTTTTTGGTATTTAACTTCCTTCATGATTTACTGGATAAAGAAGAATCCCCAATGTTGGAGACTATTAATCCTGTAGCCAAAAACAAGTAAAGATGTGGTTAAACGAACTTTTGAAAACTCTATAGCTACAGATGTAGAAATGATAGTTTTTAAAAATTAATTATAATATTTTCGTTAAAATTCTCTGCGACAACTACAAAAAAATTACCTCTTGCAGTAATTATAACGGTCATGACATTTCAGCACCTCAAGCCCTACAAATATAAGGGTCTAGATTTGTTTTCCTCCTTCACCTTTTTGGTATTTAACTTCCTTCATGTTTGAGGGGGGTAATCAAGAATCCCCAATGTTAAAGTCTACAGACTACTTATCCAGTAGCCAAAAGCAAGTACAGATGTAGTTGAAGGGCCTTATAATTTACATTTCACCTCGTCAAGTGCCACAAATATGTATAAGGGGATTAGGTTTAGTTTAGTCTATGTTTGTTTTACTTCTTCACTTTTTTGGTATTTAAGTACCTTCATATTTGAGAGGATAAATAAGAATCCCCAATGTTAGATACTACTACTCCTGAAGCCAAAAGTAACTAAAGGTGTGGTTAAACTTTTAGAACGGAAGACCATGTATGGAATTAACATTTTTTTTCTCGGCGACAATCACAAAAAATTAGTCCTTTCAGTAATTGATTGACGATATCAATTGGTTTCAAAATTCTACAAAACTTCTAAAAGTCTTTGTTGTTTGTTGAAGTAGTAGTTTTAAAGTATAAATAATTTATGCTCCATTAACGTATCTGGAATGAAGATCATTAAAATTTAAATGATGAAGTTGTAGAAATGTGTTCCTGGTAAGAGAAAAAAAAATTGGGCAGCCTTCAAATCCTTAAGCAAAACGTCCTCGCATACGAATTTGATGTGGAAAAAAGTTATTAATCTGGTACTCAGCGTGAAAAAGGTAAAACATTGAAGTTTAAAATAACGACACCTGATTCATCCATTTCCAACCGTGACATTGGCAGCTTTGGGCGCGAAACATTCAACGATCAAGTAACAAGTTGCAAGGTGAGATACGCACTTGTGAGTCCAATTTCGACCAAATATGGTAACTGTGGTTAAGCGGCGCCTGTTGCTCGAGCTTTTCAACAAAAAGCTCGGCAAATCGTCCTTTGTTTTCCTTTAAGGGGTGTATTGTTCTTGACCTATTAAGTCGCCTAATTTCTGACTCACTCTTTGTTTATGGAAATTATCGCGCGACAACAATTAGCGTTTGTTTTTGTTTATTTTTATATAAAAACGCATTTTCTTAAGGACGAACAAACTAATTTTCCTCTTCTTTAAATGGTCACGTTGAAAAAACCGGTGGCAAGATAGCGTTTCCTACTTTTGCAAAAGGTTATTACGGTTCTTTTTTTTGCTCTGCCTTATAAAAGCTATTAATTCGTCGACTGGATGTAAATAATATTCATTAACATATAACTCAAATAAGTATAGCAATTAAAGTATTTAGTTATTCAGATTGACTTTTATTACAATCTTGCAAGATCTCGGTTTTAAATGGTCGCAGATCGTCTTAATTTAATAACATTAAATCGCAAAATTATTAATAAATACTTACTTTGAAATCCTTAATAACATGAATTGAGCACCTTCATGTAGGATGCGTAGCCAACCTCGACCTTCTGTATTAGGATAATGTCAGCGAAATTAGTATTTACAACACATTTATCAGAAAAGTTTAATACGACTTTTGTATAATTTTCAAATTAACTTCCATACTATTTTTATTGCAATCCAAAAAATAAAATATTGGTAATAAACAAAGCTGTTTACTGGTTTTGTCATTTGCAATCAAAATAGGAAAAACTTGATTTAAATCCATCATTTTGTGACTACAAAAAATTGTTTTATAACAAATGTTTTTATTGTAGAAACTAAATACTGGCGATATTTTTAATACTTTAGCGGGGAATGACCTCTGTAATTGCAATAAAAATTATACTGATTTTTCTTGATATAAAAAAAATTTACACTGTAACGTTTAAATCCCCGTTTTTTAATTAACTTCGTCGACAAAATTTAGAATAGCATTTTTCGCAATAAAATGTATGTCTACATTTTGTCGTTTCTCAGATCTGACCGATCAGTAAATAAACTTGTAATATTTTGTAGTGGTATGTTTCATTTTGCCTTTTTTTATATATTTTTAAATTTACAAAAAAATCAAAACTGATATAAAACCAGTCAATCTGTACTTCTAACTTGCATCAAATTTTATGTTTCATCAGGTTAAGGACTAATAATGATGAATCCTATCTAAATTTTCTGAAATTTTCGATTTTATGTCGGTTTTCATCTGTAGAAATCCAGAAGGACTATTTTTCAGGAAAAGTGTCCGTCTAACTTTTTAAAATAGTGTAAATTTATGATATTTTAACACCAGACTTACTTAAGTAAAAATGCTTCAAATTTTTTTAAAAATATTGTGGGACCAAAATTTCTTAGGAATAACCAAAAAAACCATTTTTTTTGTTTTCGGTGTGCTAAAAAATAATGGGAGTACAAGGGGTAACTGACCCTTCTTTTAGTTTATATTATTTTTTATTTGCAAGGTCAGTTTTCAAAATATTCGATTTTTTTTTTCGTGAATTGGTTTTTATTATTTCTCCAAAAATATATTTTAAATTCTTACAAAAAGTAAATATTATGGATTAAAAAAATATGTAAATAAAATAGCTTAATCCGATTTTTCCGAAAAAAATGGCAGATTTTGGTACAAATCCAGCCATGAACCGAAAATTATTTTTAGCGGATTTATGTATTTATGTTGAGTTTTAAACTTTCAAATACCAAGGGGAGCAAAAAGATTTGAAGGTACCGTATGTTTAATTATTTTGTAGAAAATGGAAAATTCCAGAGAAAAATATTGGCTCAAATCAGAGTTTTTTTCTTATTCAGACATTACTCGTATTTCTTTCTTTGTGAAAAAAAAAGAACTCTTAGAAAATCAAATCTAAAGGGTTAATTTTGCTGAAATGCAAAAAAAAAGTTGTTCGTTGTTTTTGAAAAATTCAAAAAACTGTTCCAGTTGTATTTCAGAAAAGATAAATTGAATTTCATAAATCAACAATTGTAATTCAGTAACGTGAATTGTATTTCAGAAAAACCAATTTAATTTCAGAAAATATCAATTGTATTTCAGAATGATCACTTGTATTTCAGAATCATCAATTGAATTTCATAAAGCATCATTTTTAAGTTAGAATTCGTCAATTTAATTTCAGAAAGTATTTGTATTTCAAAAATAATCAATTGTTTTTCAGAAAGAATCATTGCCTTTCATTCGAAGTAAATTTAGCCTCAGAAATTTTGGATTAACTAAATATAATATTTTAGCCAGTAACAGCCATGTCTTCCAGTGCAGAATCACCACCATCAATTGTATTTTTGGCTACATCAATAATTATTTCGAAGAAAACCAATATTTGCTCCGTGATACCAGGAAACATAACAGACATCTCAGAAAAGATTATTTAAATTGGGTCAATAAGGACCAATTGTTACTAGTGTATTGTTAAATTGCTAAAGCATATTTTTGATCAATTGTATATGTCTTTTGTGGTTCATGTACAAAATCACCGCCAAAAACTTTTAGCTTTCTCATTTTTCTACAATTGGTCTTTTCTGAAGTTATATTGATTTTTCTGACATAGAATTGATGCTTTCTGAAATACAATTGATGCTTTCTGAAATACAATTGATGCTTTCTGAAATAGAATTGCTGGTTTATACAATTGATGCTTTCGGAAATACAATTGATGATTCTGAAATACAATTACAAAAGTTGTAGTTGCAAGGGTCTTAAAATAGAATTGCCATGTTTTCTTATACTTTTGATTAGCAGCTATTGTGGTAAAGGACTCTTATTATTTCTTTTAGAATTTTATTTATTCAAAAAATCAAAACTACCCAGTTTGAGGTCATGTACCCCCTATTTTGATGTGCAAATTTGATATATATGGCAACATGGTTAATATTTTTTGCGGAGCTGTATTTTGAAAACTAGTAGGTGTATAGAAACCGTTCTGGTATTCACTTGTTGCAAATTATTCTATTTAGACAAGGTGTGTAGGAGCATTGTTCCTTCTGGATTAAAAGTGACGAAACCCGACACAAAATCGAAAATTCCGCGTTCTTTTTTTTTGTAAATTTGGACTTCCGAATCCAATAACTTGGATTCATCATTAGACCTTCACCATATATAAAACCTCGATTTGGTACAAGATATCCCATTTTATGCGGCAAATTAACCTTACTAATAAGCAAATTTTGCATGTTATTTAAGACGTTAGACGTTATACTCAATATAATCGAAAAACTATGCCTAAAAGTTTCTAATTATATTTATAAGAGAAAATTTAAGAAAAGTGAATTTGAAGGTAAATAGTTCAAATTAGAAGATAACAAGTGTGGTGCGTTTCAAATTTACAATTTGAAAGTTAATAATTTTGGGTTGTAGTATAAAGAAATAAGAAAAAAAATAAAAAAAAATTCAAGGCTCTACGACTTTTTGTTCAAAAGATATGAATTTTTATATAAAATATGGTATTCTGATAAATTAGTAAATATGTATTTTGAAAAATTCATATTTCGCTTAATAATTAAAATTAAGAAATAAAAATTCGTACAGATATGTTTGTAAAACTTATCGATATTATCTTTTTAAATTTTTTAAAATTTAATTATTTTTTAAAGTACATTACCTAGAAAAGTTTTGATTTTTTTGAGTTTTTGGGGTGTAAATTTTTTTTGAGGGGTTTAGAGGGCAAGTGACCCCTACATTTCATCCATTTTCTATTATCTTTCATTTGCGGGGTCGATTTTGAAAATATCGTAAAAAAAAATTTTGGAGATATTTTTAAGGCTACGGGCTTGAAATTTTTCATGGAAATCGATTTTTATTGTTTTTCTCGAAAACTATGAAAGTTAGCGATTTCAAATATTTTCCAAAGGTAAACACCGTCGATAGACGCGTTTTAAAAAATATTTGGTTAAAATCGGTGAAAAAGTTTTTTTGGAAAAAATTCGCAAAGTTTTGGCAAAATTTTGGTACAAATGCGGGCCTGGACGACGCAATTTTAAACCGAAAATTAAAATTTTCACGGAATTTGGTGGGGGAGGTGACGGTGCGAATTTTAAGCTATTAAGCGTGCCGGTGGTTCCAATAGTTTTGAAGATATTAATTATTTTGTGAAAAGTGAAAAATTTCAGACCGCAATTTTGGCTCCAAACGGAGATTTTGCATATTTTTGCTACATTTTCGGCCATAACTCGATAACGAAAAGGGATAGCGAAGTAATTTACAATTTAAAAGTTAATAATTTATAAATGTAGTGTAAAGAAATTAGAAAAAAATAAAAAAAAATTCAAGGCTCCACGACTTTTTGTTCAAAAGATATGAATTTTTATTTAAAATATGGCATTCTGATAAATGAGTAAATGTGTATTGTTAAAAAATCATATTTAGCTTAAAAACTGAAATTAAGAAACAAAAATTAGTACAGATAAGTTTGTTAAAACTATCGATATTATTTTATTAATTTTTTTAAATTTAATAATTTTTTAAGGTACATTACCTAAAAAAAATTTAATTTTTTTGAGTTTTTGGGGTGTAAAATCTTTTTAGGGGGTGAAGAGGGCAAGTGACCCCCTACATTTGATACATTTTCTATTATCTTTCATTTGCGGGGTCGATTTTGAAAAAATTCGAAAACAAATTTTTTGAATTATTTTTAAGGCTCCTCGGACCGCCCTGGCGGCGCTGACCTAAGGGCTTGAAATTTTTCATGGAAATCGATTTTTATTGTTTTTCTCAAAAACTGTAAAAGTTAGCGATTTTAAATTTTTACCAAAGGTAAACACCATGGATAGACGCATTTTAAAAAATATTTGGTTAAAATCGGCTAAACAGTTTTTTTGGAAAAAATTCGCAAAGTTTTCGCAAAATTTTGGAACAAAGACGGCCCTGGACGACGCAATTTTAAACCTAAAATTAAAACTTTTACGGCATTTGGCGGGGGAGGTGTCGCTGCAAATTTTAAGCTATCAATCGTCTGGGTGGTGGTAATAGTTTCGAAGATATTAATTATTTTCTGAAAAGTGAAAAAATTCAGGCCGCAATTTTGGCTCCAAACGGAAATTTTGCATGTTTTAGCAACATTTTCGGTCATAACTCAATAACGAAAAGAGATAACGAAGTGATTCTTTTTTTGTCGTAAAATGAACATTGAAAGCTTTCAGAAAATGTACATTACGCTGGGGCAAAATTAAATTTTAGGGGTTGAATAGACCGAAACGCGTCAAAAATTACGACTTTTTTAAATGCGATCTTAAAAAAAATAATTTTTCGTTATTTTTTGGAAATTCAAAAAACCCTGTGCGTGGGCCATTTTAGCTCGGGAGGTAGATTTAAATGAACCTTTAAAATCGAAAATCGGTTAAAAAATGGCCCGACGGGAGCCACTCGCCTCAAAATTCAAAATTTCCAGTTGATTTAGGCATAACTTCCGAACCCCTTCGAAAATAAAAATTTCCTACGCGCTACCCGTTGTAGAAATTATTCTTTTATAAGGCAGTGTAGAAAAATTTAATGATTTTTGGAAACTGTGGGCTACAGTGGTAGTACCAATCGGCCGCGTTTAGCGCAATTTTTTGAACATTTTACGTTCGATTTTTTTCTGAAACAAAGGGTTCAAATTTTGCGGAGTTGATTTTTCTGCTTATAAATATGAATGTAATAAGCAAAATAAAAAATATCGCACCGTAATATCCAACCCCTATCGAAAGTTACGAATTTTCAAAGTCCGCGTCGAAAAAGCCTGAAAAACGATGCGCGACTTGGAGTGCGCCAAAACTTTTAAAATTTTGGAGAATTTTTTGAAAATGTTTTGAAAATTTTTTGTACATTTTTTGAAAATTTTTTGAAAATTTTTTGAAAATTTTTTGAAAATTTTTTGAAAATTTTTTGAAAATTTTTTGAAAATTTTTTGAAAATTTTTTGAAATTTTTTTGAAATTTTTTCGATTTTTTTTTGAAAATTTTGTAAAGGTTATGAAAATTACGAAGATTTTCCAATTTTTTTGAGTTTTTGGGGTGTAAACATTTTTTTGGGGGTGTAGGGGGCAACTGACCCCCTATATTTCATGCATTTTCAATTGTCTATCATTTGAGGGATCAATCTTGAAAAAATCGGAAAAAAAAATTTTCCGATATTTTTAAGGCTTGAAATTTTTCATGCGAATCGGTTTTTATTTTTTTTCTCGAAAACTACGAAAGGTGGCGATTTCAAATTTTGACCAAAGTTAAACGGCGTCGACAGACGCATTTTAAAAAATACTCGGTTAAAATCGGTTAAATAGTTTTTTCGGAAAAAATTCCCAAAGATTTGGCCAAATTTTGATACAAATACGGTCCTGGACGGCGCAATTTTCAACCGAAAATCTACATTTTTACGGAACGTGGTGGGAGAGGTGACGGTGAGAATTTTAAGCTATTAAACGTCGCGGTGATGTTAAAACTTTCTAAAATATTAGTTATTTTGTGAAAAGTGAAAAATTTCAGGCAAAAACGGAGTACTCGATAGAAAATGGTCAAAAATCGACCAATTTCGCGTGGCTCGTGCAAAGTCAGTTTTTAACCGATCGTCGTAAAATAAAATTATTCAAAATCGTCAAATTAGGCCCTTTGTCGCCACGTGTGGCGATTTTTAAGATTTTGGACGGTTTCGGAGGAGTTCGTCAATTTACGGGTCGAGGTTTTGGAAGGCGCGAAATTTAAATCTCGAATATTTAAGTCAAATTTGGGAGTTTTTGAAAAATTTTGAATGCGTTTTACTCGGCCAGCGTTTCCGAATCGATCGCGTCCTTTTACTTTTTTTGAAAGTAAAAAATGAGCGAAATATTTCGAAAAATGTCAAAAAATCAACAACAAAAACGGAAAATTTTGATTTTGCTCGTGCGACGTTAGTTTTTAAGATGCGGCCTTCGTATATACTTTATTAGCGTCACGGAACCCGAGGGCTCGTCGCCACGTGTGGCGATTTTTCGGATTTTGAGCGCCTTCGGAGGAGATGTTTGCAATATAAACGCGATTTTTCCGAAAAAAAGTCGTATTTTTTGTTTCGACCCTGAATCCGTCCCTGTTGGAATTTTCGAACGAAAAAAAATTTTTTTAAATGCGGCTCGTCCTCCTCTTTAAGAATCCGAAGAAAAAATTGAGAAATTTTTAATAGTTTCTTTTTTATCGTCGAAAAACGGAAAAAAAAATTGCGGGGGCGGACTCGGGGGCCCGTTTGACCCATTAATCTAAAGGGTACGCTCTGGGCGCCGTATAGCTTCGAAAGAGATTTTTTCGCCGAAAACGCCGGTATGCGCCTTTATGTCGGATTTCGAGGGAACATATGTTTAAATTTCCCTCAAAGTGGAGTTTTATCAAAAAAAATTTAATCCGGTCCCGCAAAAAAACGGCGCCCCACAGAAAAAAAAGTTTCGTATAAAAAAGATGCGGACGGATGAGGAGAAGAAAATAAAAAAAAAATTTCGAAAATCGCCCCGGCCGTTTTCGAGAAATTTCAAAAAAACACTTTTTTCTTCAACGCCCTGTAGATCCGTCAAAATTTTTCCGATCGAAAAATTACATTTAAACTTTTTTCTTAGAATTTTCTCCTCCGCAAGCACGCAAATTTTCAACCCTCCCCGAAAAAAAACACCTCCCCCTTTTCTTACCGTTTTAGTATTGGAAGGCGCGAAATTTAAATCTCGAATATTTAAGTCAAATTTGGGAGTTTTTGAAAAATTTTGAATGCGTTTTACTCGGCCAGCGTTTCCGAATCGATCGCGTCCTTTTACTTTTTTTGAAAAGTCAAAAATGAGCGAAATATTTCGAAAAATGTCAAAAAATCAACAACAAAAACGGAAAATTTTGATTTTGCTCGTGTGACGTTAGTTTTTAAGATGTGGCCTTCGTATATACTTTATTAGCGTCACGGAACCCGAGGGCTCGTCGCCACGTGTGGCGATTTTTCGGATTTTGAGCGCCTTCGGAGGAGATGTTTGCAATATAAACGCGATTTTTCCGAAAAAAAGTCGTATTTTTTGTTTCGACCCTGAATCCGTCCCCGTTGGAATTTTCGAACGAAAAAAAATTTTTTTAAATGCGGCTCGTCCTCCTCTTTAAGAATCCGAAGAAAAAATTGAGAAATTTTTAATAGTTTCTTTTTTATCGTCGAAAAACGGGCAAAAAAAGTTGCGGGGGCGGACTCGGAGGCCCGTTTGACCCTTTAATCTAAAGGGTACGCTCTGGGCGCCGTATAGCTTCGAAAGAGATTTTTTCGCCGAAAACGCCGGTACGCGCCTTTCTGTCGGATTCCGATATAACATATGTTTAATTTTCCCTCAAAGTGGATTTTTTATAAAAAAAAATTTTTGTTTTGACCCTGAATCCGTCCCTGTTGGAACTTTTGAACGAAAAAAATTTTTTGTATATGCGGCTCGTCCTCCTCTTTAAGAATTTGAAGAGAAAATTGAAAAATTTTACTTAGTTTTTATTTTATCGTCGAAAAACGGGGAAATAAATTTTGCGGGGGCGGACTCGGGAGCCCGTTTGACCCTTAAATCTAAAGGGTACGCTCTGGGCGCCGTAAAGCTTCGAAAGAGATTTTTTCGCCGAAAACGCCGGTATGCGCCTTTCTGTCGGATTCCGATATAACATATGTTTAATTTTCCCTCAAAGTGGATTTTTTATAAAAAAAAATTTTTGTTTTGACCCTGAATCCGTCCCTGTTGGAACTTTTGAACGAAAAAAATTTTTTGTATATGCGGCTCGTCCTCCTCTTTAAGAATTTGAAGAGAAAATTGAAAAATTTTACTTAGTTTTTATTTTATCGTCGAAAAACGGGGAAATAAATTTTGCGGGGGCGGACTCGGGAGCCCGTTTGACCCTTAAATCTAAAGGGTACGCTCTGGGCGCCGTATAGCTTCGAAAGAGATTTTTTCGCCGAAAACGCCGGTACGCGCCTTTATGTCGGATTTCGAGGGAACATATGTTTAATTTTCCCTCAAAGTCGAGTTTTTATGAAAAAATCTTTAATCCGGTCCTGCAAAAAAACGGCGCCCCGCAGAAAAAAAAGTTTTGCATAAAAAAGATGCGGACGGAGGAGGAGAAGAAAACAAAAAGAAAATTTCGAAAATCGCCCCGGCCGTTTTCGAGAAACGGCAAAAAAACACTTTTTTCTTCAACGCCCTGTAGATCCGTCAAAATTTTTCCGATCGAAAAATGTCATTTAAACTTTTTTCTTAGAATTTTCTCCTCCGCCGGCCCGCAAATTTTCAACACTCCCCGAAAAAAAACACCTCCCTCTTTTCTTACCGTTTTAGTATTATAGAAGACAAGTGTGGTGCGTTTCAAATTTACAATTTGAAAGTTAATAATTTTGGGTTGTAGTATAAAGAAATAAGAAAAAAATAAAAAAAAATTCAAGGCTCTACGACTTTTTGTTCAAAAGATATGAATTTTTATATAAAATATGGTATTCTGATAAATTAGTAAATATGTATTTTGAAAAATTCATATTTCGCTTAATAATTAAAATTAAGAAATAAAAATTCGTACAGATATGTTTGTAAAACTTATCGATATTATCTTATTAAACTTTTTAAAATTTAATTATTTTTTAAAGTACATTACCTAGAAAAGTTTTGATTTTTTTGAGTTTTTGGGGTGTAAATTTTTTTTGAGGGGTGTAGAGGGCAAGTGACCCCTACATTTCATCCATTTTCTATTATCTTTCATTTGCGGGGTCGATTTTGAAAATATCGTAAAAAAAAATTTTGGAGATATTTTTAAGGCTACGGGCTTGAAATTTTTCATAGAAATCGATTTTTATTGTTTTTCTCGAAAACTATGAAAGTTAGCGATTTCAAATATTTTCCAAAGGTAAACACCGTCGATTGACGCGTTTTAAAAAATATTTGGTTAAAATCGGTTAAAAAGTTTTTTTGGAAAAAATTCGCAAAGTTTTGGCAAAATTTTGGTACAAATGCGGGCCCGGACGACGCAATTTTAAACCGAAAATTAAAATTTTCACGGAATTTGGTGGGGGAGGTGAAGGTTCGAATTTTAAGCTATTAAGCGTGCCGGTGGTTCCAATAGTTTTGAAGATATTAATTATTTTGTGAAAAGTGAAAAATTTCAGACCGCAATTTTGGCTCCAAACTGAGATTTTGCATATTTTTGCTACATTTTCGGCCATAACTCGATAACGAAAAGGGATAGCGAAGTAATTTACAATTTAAAAGTTAATAATTTATAAATGTAGTGTAAAGAAATTAGAAAAAAATAAAAAAAAAATTCAAGGCTCCGCGACTTTTTGTTCAAAAGATATGAATTTTTATTTAAAATATGGCATTCTGATAAATGAGTAAATGTGTATTGTTAAAAAATCATATTTAGCTTAATAACTGAAATTAAGAAACAAAAATTAGTACAGATAAGTTTGTAAAAACTATCGATATTATTTTATAAATTTTTTTAAATTTAATAATTTTTTAAGGTACATTACCTAAAAAAAATTTAATTTTTTTGAGTTTTTGGGGTGTAAAATCTTTTTAGGGGGTGAAGAGGGCAAGTGACCCCCTACATTTGATACATTTTCTATTATCTTTCATTTGCGGGGTCGATTTTGAAAAAATTCGAAAAAAATTTTTTTGAAATATTTTTAAGGCTACGGGCTTGAAATTTTTCATGGAATTCGATTTTTATTGTTTTTCTCAAAAACTGTAAAAGTTAGCGATTTTAAATTTTTACCAACGGTAAACACCATGGATAGACGCATTTTAAAAAATATTTGGTTAAAATCGGCTAAACAGTTTTTTTGGAAAAAATTCGCAAAGTTTTCGCAAAATTTTGGAACAAAGCCGGCCCTGGACGACGCAATTTTAAACCGAAAATTAAAACTTTTACGGCATTTGGCGGGGGAGGTGTCGCTGCAAATTTTAAGCTATCAATCGTCTGGGTGGTGGTAATAGTTTCGAAGATATTAATTATTTTCTGAAAAGTGAAAAAATTCAGGCCGCAATTTTGGCTCCAAACGGAAATTTTGCATGTTTTAGCAACATTTTCGGCCATAACTCGATAACGAAAAGAGATAACGAAGTGATTCTTTTTTTGTCGTAAAATGAACATTGAAAGCTTTCAGAAAATGTACATTACGCTGGGGCAAAATATAAATAATAAATTTGAGGGGTTGAATAGACCGAAACGCGTCAAAAATTACGACTTTTTTAAATGCGATCTTAAAAAAAATAATTTTTCGTTATTTTTTGAAAATTCAAAAAACCCTGTGCGTGGGCGATTTTAGCTCGGGAGGTAGATTTAAATGAACGTTTAAAATCGAAAATCGGTTAAAAAATGGCCCGACGGGAGCCACTCGCCTCAAAATTCAAAATTCAAAATTTCCAGTTGATTTAGGCATAACTTCCGAACCCCTTCGAAAATAAAAATTTCCTACGCGCTACCCGTTGTAGAAATTATTCTTTTATAAGGCAGTGTAGAAAAATTTAATGATTTTTGGAAACTGTGGGCTACAGTGGTAGTACCAATCGGCCGCGTTTAGCGCAATTTTTTGAACATTTTACGTTCGATTTTTTTCTGAAACAAAAGGTTCAAATTTTGCGGAGTTGATTTTTCTGCTTATAAATATGAATGTAATAAGCAAAATAAAAAATATTCGTCCTTAATAGCCGACCCTATCAAAAGTTACGAATTTTCAAAGTCCGCGTCGAAAAAGAATGAAAAACGATGCGCGACTTGGAGTGCGCCAAAACTACATAAAAAAATAAGATATGAAAACGGACACCCGGCTATGCAACAATAAATGGAATACCGATCATTAATCAAAAAACCGCGATTTTTTCGCATCGGTGGTCGGTGGAACTCGAGATGAGACTCGTATAGTTGTGGTACTTTCGCCGCCCGAAAAAACGCTAAATCTGTACACTCGGCGTGCGGGCGCCGCGACGCCACACGGTTGTGCCTGGAGACCTAAAAATGGCCACGAAATTTTTTTGAAATTTTTCGATTTTATTTTTGAAAATTTTGTAAAGGTTATGAAAATTACGAAAATTTTCCAATTTTTTTGAGTTTTTGGGGTGTAAACATTTGAGGGATCAATCTTGAAAAAATAGGAAAAAAAAATTTTCCGATATTTTTAAGGCTGTGGGCTTGAAATTTTTCATGCGAATCGGTTTTTATTTTTTTTCTCGAAAACTACGAAAGTTGGCGATTTCAAATTTTGACCAAAGTTAAACGGCGTCGACAGACGCATTTTAAAAAATACTCGGTTAAAATCGGTTAAATAGTTTATTCGGAAAAAATTCCCAAAGATTTGGCAAAATTTTGATACAAATGCGGTCCTGGACGGCGCAATTTTCAACCGAAAATCTACATTTTTACGGAACGTGGTGGGAGAGGTGACGGTGAGAATTTTAAGCTATTAAACGTCGCGGTGATGTTAAAACTTTCTAAAATATTAATTATTTTGTGAAAAGTGAAAAATTTCAGGCAAAAACGGAGTACTCGATAGAAAATGGTCAAAAATCGACCAATTTCGCGTGGCTCGTGCAAAGTCAGTTTTTAACCGATCGTCATGAAATAAAATTATTCAAAATCGTCAAATTAGGCCCTTTGTCGCCACGTGTGGCGATTTTTAAGATTTTGGACGGTTTCGGAGGAGTTCGTCAATTTACGGGTCAAGGTTTTGGAAGGCGCGAAATTTAAATCTTGAATGTTTAATTCAAATTTGGGAGTTTTTGAAAAATTTTGAATGCGTTTTATTCGGGAAGCCATTTCAAATCGATTGCGTCCTTTTTCTTTTTTGAAAACCAAAAAATAAGGAAAATATTCCGAAAAATGACAAAAAAAAACCGCAAAAAGACGGAAAATTTTGATTTGGCTCGTGTGACGTTAATTTTTAAGATATCTTCGTCGTATATAGATACTCACCGTCTCCGAACTTGGTCCCTCGTCGTCACGTGCAGCGATTTTTGAGGTTGAGAGCGCCTTCGGAGGAGTACTTTAAAATAGGAGTGCGTTTTTTCCCGTAAAAAATCGTGTTTTTTGTTTTGACCCCGAATCCGTCCCTGGTGGTATTTTTGAACGAAAAAAAATTCTATTCGGTGCGGCTCGACCTTCTCTTTGAGAATCCGAAGAGAAAATTGAAAAATTTTACTTAGTTTTTATTTTATCGTCGAAAAACGGGCAAAAAAAGTTGCGGGGGCGGACTCGGGAGCCCGTTTGACCCTTTAATCTAAAGGGTACGCTCTGAGCGCCGTATAGCTTCGAAAGAGATTTTTTCGCCGAAAACGCCGGTATGCGCCTTTATGTCGGATTTCGAGGGAACATATGTTTAATTTTCCCTCAAAGTGGATTTTTTATAAAAAAAAAATTTTTGTTTTGACCCTGAATCCGTCCCTGTTGGAATTTTTGAACGAAAAAAATTTTTTGTTTATGCGGCTCGTCCTCCTCTTTAAGAATTTGAAGAGAAAATTGAAAAATTTTACTTAGTTTTTATTTTATCGTCGAAAAACGGGGAAATAAATTTTGCGGGGGCGGACTCGGGAGCGCGTTTGACCCTTTAATCTAAAGGGTACGCTCTGGGCGCCGTATAGCTTCGAAAGAGATTTTTTCGCCGAAAACGCCGGTATGCGCCTTTATGTCGGATTTCGAGGGAACATATGTTTAATTTTCCCTCAAAGTTGAGTTTTTATCAAAAAAAATTTAATCCGGTCCCGCAAAAAAACGGCGCCCCGCAGAAAAAAAAGTTTCGTATAAAAAAGATGCGGACGGACGAGGAGAAGAAAATAAAAAACAAATTTCGAAAATCGCCCCGGCCGTTTTCGAGAAATTTCAAAAAAACACTTTTTTCTTCAACGCCCTGTAGATCCGTCAAAATTTTTCCGATCGAAAAATGACATTTAACTTTTCGTCTTGCAATTTTCTCCCCCTTCGGCCTGCAAATTTTCAACTCTCCCCGAAAAAAAACAACTCCCCCTTTTCTTACCGTTTTAGTATTATAGACAAGTGTGGTGCGTTTCAAATTTACAATTTGAAAGTTAATAATTTTGGGTTGTAGTATAAAGAAATAAGAAAAAAATAAAAAAAAATTCAAGGCTCTACGACTTTTTGTTCAAAAGATATGAATTTTTATATAAAATATGGTATTCTGATAAATTAGTAAATATGTATTTTGAAAAATTCATATTTCGCTTAATAATTAAAATTAAGAAATAAAAATTCGTACAGATATGTTTGTAAAACTTATCGATATTATCTTATTAAATTTTTTAATATTTAATTATTTTTTAAAGTACATTACCTAGAAAAGTTTTGATTTTTTTGAGTTTTTGGGGTGTAAATTTTTTTTGAGGGGTGTAGAGGGCAAGTGACCCCTACATTTCATCCATTTTCTATTATCTTTCATTTGCGGGGTCGATTTTGAAAATATTGTAAAAAAAAATTTTGGAGATATTTTTAAGGCTACGGGCTTGAAATTTTTCATGGAAATCGATTTTTATTGTTTTTCTCGAAAACTATGAAAGTTAGCGATTTCAAATATTTTCCAAAGGTAAACACCGTCGATAGACGCGTTTTAAAAAATATTCGGTTAAAATCGGTTAAAAAGTTTTTTTGGAAAAAATTCGCAAAGTTTTGGCAAAATTTTGGTACAAATGCGGGCCTGGACGACGCAATTTTAAACCGAAAATTACAATTTTCACGGAATTTGGTGGGGGAGGTGAAGGTGCGAATTTTAAGCTATTAAGCGTGCCGGTGGTTCCAATAGTTTTGAAGATATTAATTATTTTGTGAAAAGTGAAAAATTTCAGACCGCAATTTTGGCTCCAAACGGAGATTTTGCATATTTTTGCTACATTTTCGGCCATAACTCGATAACGAAAAGGGATAGCGAAGTAATTTACAATTTAAAAGTTAATAATTTATAAATGTAGTGTAAAGAAATTAGAAAAAAATAAAAAAAAAATTCAAGGCTCCACGACTTTTTGTTCAAAAGATATGAATTTTTATTGAAAATATGGCATTCAGATAAATGAGTAAATGTGTATTGTTAAAAAATCATATTTAGCTTAATAACTGAAATTAAGCAACAAAAATTAGTACAGATAAGTTTGTAAAAACTATCGATATTATTTTATTAATTTTTTTAAATTTAATAATTTTTTAAGGTACATTACCTAAAAAAAATTTAATTTTTTTGAGTTTTTGGGGTGTAAAATCTTTTTAGGGGGTGAAGAGGGCAAGTGACCCCCTACATTTGATACATTTTCTATTATCTTTCATTTGCGGGGTCGATTTTGAAAAAATTCAAAAAAAATTTTTTTGAAATATTTTTAAGGCTACGGGCTTGAAATTTTTCATGGAAATCGATTATTATTGTTTTTCTCAAAAACTGTAAAAGTTAGCGATTTTAAATTTTTACCAAAGGTAAACACCATGGATAGACGCATTTTAAAAAATATTTGGTTAAAATCGGCTAAACAGTTTTTTTGGAAAAAATTCGCAAAGTTTTCGCAAAATTTTGGAACAAAGACGGCCCTGGACAACGCAATTTTAAACCGAAAATTAAAACTTTTACGGCATTTGGCGGGGGAGGTGTCGCTGCAAATTTTAAGCTATTAATCGTCTGGGTGGTGGTAATAGTTTCGAAGATATTAATTATTTTCTGAAAAGTGAAAAAATTCAGGCCGCAATTTTGGCTCCAAACGGAAATTTTGCATGTTTTAGCAACATTTTCGGCCATAACTCGATAACGAAAAGAGATAACGAAGTGATTCTTTTTTTGTCGTAAAATGAACATTGAAAGCATTCAGAAAATGTACATTACGCTGGGGCAAAATTAAATTTGAGGGGTTGAATAGACCGAAACGCGTCAAAAATTACGACTTTTTTAAATGCGATCTTAAAAAAAATAATTTTTCGTTATTTTTTGGAAATTCAAAAAACCCTGTGCGTGGGCGATTTTAGCTCGGGAGGTAGATTTAAATGAACCTTTAAAATCGAAAATCGGTTAAAAAATGGCCCGACGGGAGCCACTCGCCTCAAAATTCAAAATTTCCAGTTGATATAGTAAAAATTTAGTAAAAATTTAGTAAAAATTTAGTAAAAATTTAGTAAAAATTTAGTAAAAATTTAGTAAAAATTTAGTAAAAATTTAGTAAAAATTTTGTAAAAATTTAGTAAAAATTTAGTAAAAATTTAGTAAAAATTTAGTAAAAATTTAGTAAAAATTTAGTAAAAATTTAGTAAAAATTTAGTAAAAATTTAGTAAAAATTTAGTAAAAATTTAGTAAAAATTTAGTAAAAATTTAGTAAAAATTTAGTAAAAATTTAGTAAAAATTTAGTAAAAATTTAGTAAAAATTTAGAAAAAATTTAGTAAAGATTTAGTAAAAATTTAGTAAAAATTTAGTAAAAATTTAGTAAAAATTCAGTAAAAATTTAGTAAAAATTATAAAAATTTCGTCAATATTTTTTAAAATTTTGGAGAATTTTTTGAAAATGTTTTGAAAATTTTTTGTACATTTTTTGAAAATTTTTTGAAAATTTTTTGAAATTTTTTTGAAATTTTTTCGATTTTTTTTTTGAAAATTTTGTAAAGGTTATGAAAATTACGAAAATTTTCCAATTTTTTGAGTTTTTGGGGTGTAAACATTTTTTTGGGGGTGTAGGGGGCAACTGACCCCCTATATTTCATGCATTTTCAATTGTCTATCATTTGAGGGATCAATCTTGAAAAAAATATTTTTTGTTTCGACCCTGAATCCGTCCCTGTTGGAATTTTCGAACGAAAAAAATTTTTTTTAAATGCGGCTCGTCCTCCTCTTTAAGAATCCGAAGAGAAAATTGAAAAATTTTACTTAGTTTTTATTTTATCGTCGAAAAACGGGCAAAAAAAGTTGCGGGGGCGGACTCGGAGGCCCGTTTGACCCGTTAATCTAAAGGGTACGCTCTGGGCGCCGTATAGCTTCGAAAGAGATTTTTTCGCCGAAAACGCCGGTATGCGCCTTTATGTCGGATTTCGAGGGAACATATGTTTAATTTTCCCTGAAAGTCGAGTTTTTATGAAAAAATCTTTAATCCGGTCCTGCAAAAAAACGGCGCCCCGCAGAAAAAAAAGGTACATTACCTAAAAAAAATTTAATTTTTTTGAGTTTTTCGGGGTGTAAAATCTTTTTAGGGGGTGAAGAGGGCAAGTGGCCCCCTACATTTGATACATTTTCTATTATCTTTCATTTGCGGGGTCGATTTTGAAAAAACTCGAAAAAAAATTTTTTTAAATATTTTTAAGGCTACGGGCTTGAAATTTTTCATGGAAATCGATTTTTATTGTTTTTCTCAAAAACTGTAAAAGTTAGCGATTTTAAATTTTTACCAAAGGTAAACACCATGGATAGACGCATTTTAAAAAATATTTGGTTAAAATCGGCTAAACAGTTTTATTGGAAAAAATTCGCAAAGTTTTCGCAAAATTTTGATACAAATACGGTCCTGGACGGCGCAATTTTCAACCAAAAATCTACATTTTTACGGAACGTGGTGGGAGAGGTGACGGTGAGAATTTTAAGCTATTAAACGTCGCGGTGATGTTAAAACTTTCTAAAATATTAATTATTTCGTGAAAAGTGAAAAATTTCAGGCAAAAACGGAGTACTTGATAGAAAATGGTCAAAAATCGACCAATTTCGCGTGGCTCGTGCAAAGTCAGTTTTTAACCGATCGTTGTGAAATAAAATTATTCAAAATCGTCAAATTAGGCCCTTTGTCGCCACGTGTGGCGATTTTTAAGATTTTGGACGGTTTCGGAGGAGTTCGTCAATTTACGGGTCAAGGTTTTGGAAGGCGCGAAATTTAAATCTTGAATGTTTAAGTCAAATTTGGGAGTTTTTGAAAAATTTTGAATGCGTTTTACTCGGCAAGCGTTTCCGAATCGATTGCGTCCTTTTACTTTTTTTGAAAAGTCAAAAATGAGCGAAATATTTCGAAAAATGTCAAAAAATCAACAACAAAAACGGAAAATTTTGATTTGGCTCGTGTGACGTTAATTTTTAAGATATCTTCATCGTATATAGATACTCACCGTCTCCGAACTTGGTCCCTCGTCGTCACGTGCAGCGATTTTTGAGGTTTAGAGCGCCTTCGGAGGAGTACTTTAAAATAGGAGTGCGTTTTTTCCCGTAAAAAATCGTGTTTTTTGTTTTGACCCCGAATCCGTCCCTGGTGGTATTTTTGAACGAAAAAAAATTCTATTCAGTGCGGCTCGACCTTCTCTTTGAGAATCCGAAGAGAAAATTGAAAAATTTTACTTAGTTTTTATTTTATCGTCGAAAAACGGGCAAAAAAAGTTGCGGGGGCGGACTCGGAGGCCCGTTTGACCCTTAAATCTAAAGGGTACGCTCTGGGCGCCGTATAGCTTCGAAAGAGATTTTTTCGCCGAAAACGCCGGTATGCGCCTTTATGTCGGATTCCGACATAACATATGTTTAATTTTCCCTCAAAGTGGAGTTTTTATAAAAAAAAATTTAATCCGGTCCCGCAAAAAAACGGCGCCCCGCAGAAAAAAAAGTTTCGTATAAAAAAGATGCGGACGGAGGAGGAGAAGAAAACAAAAAAAAAAATTTCGAAAATCGCCCCGGCCGTTTTCGAGAAATTTCAAAAAAACACTTTTTTCTTCAACACCCTGTAGATCGGTGGAATTTTTTCCGATCGAAAAATGTCATTTAAACTTTTTTCTTAGAATTTTCTCCCCCTTCCGCCCGCAAATTTTCAACTCTCCCCGAAAAAAAACACCTCCCTCTTTTCTTACCGTTTTAGTATTATAGATTACTGGATACATATTTTCAGAAGCAAACTATTTTGAGTGGACAGAAATCAATATTACTCTATTTTAAATTTTTTCATAAAAATAAATAAAAATAAAAATAAATAAAAATAAATATATTGGCTTCAGTGTTTTTAATTGGTACGAAAGTTAAAAATGCATCCTCTTAGTCATAAATTCAATACTTCTTAATGAAATGTCGTGAAAATCGAAGGTTTAAATTCATCAAAACTGAAGGACTTCATAAAAAAAGTTCACACTTCAAACGAGGACGAAATATTTCCTGTCGATTTCAAGGTATTATTCCTAGCACTTCTTCAGAACATAACTGTCCATAAGAAGAGGCCAATTGGGTCCAATCTTCTCTCCAAGGAAAAACACGTTCTAATTCTCAGATATCAATTTTTCATTTGTTATTGAAATTTCCCTTAAATCTAATTTAAATGAAAAATTAATTTTGAAGAAGTATATCTTGTTGAATCAATAGATGTAGATATTTTCTTGGTTTTAGAAACAAGTAAAGGAATTTCGTGAGCGTTGGTAGGTAAAATTTTTGTAGAATATAAATGTCAACGGTATTATTCAACAGGCGACCCATATATTGCCTCATTTTTAATATAGAACCACCTAAAATTTTTATCTTGATGTAACGGAATGTGAGGTGGCGTTAATGATTCATACTATAGATATACGAATGGCTGGATCTTGCAGAAAACAGGGAAAGACAGAGGAAACGCGAATATGGCGTAAAAGCAGTTGAGTCACACGCGAGTATTGTAAACCAACGCAATTTTACGCCCTTTAATAATATTATGATTCCCAAAGAAAAAAATGATCTTTAAAGAAAGTAACGTTTTATGATAAAAACACTTGCGTAAGAAAAAACGAGATTTTCTCAAGTAGCTGTTTTCAAATTGGAAATTCACACGACTATTGTTTAAATTACAAAGCGCGATGATCTAAACGAAACAATCATAATCGAGATTTAATCTTCCACGCGCACTTTCGCTAATCAAAATAAAATCTTCCGGTTGTTTACAGTGCGTGTAATTGCAACTTATCTAAATTTACATAAAATGGCAACACTGCACTATCATAATTTTGCGTTTTTTTAATAACCATCGTGTTATTGTTAATGTATAAAATTGCAAGATTAGCAATGCTGTTGTTTAAGAACATCTTCCTAGACACCCGCGATAAATTTTTCGTTGGAGATAACAACAAGGTATAGAAAATCCATCCCACTTTTCTGGAGCTTATTTGCAAATTATGAGCAAATAACTGATAATTAATGCGAATCCCTAGAGGGCGCGCGAGTTTGGGAGGAAAAATTGTGAAAAATCATGAAATCGAGCATTAGTTCTGCAGTCATAACTCAAGTTTCCCTAGTTAGATTTTCAATTTTTTTTCAGATTTATAATCTAAATTGATTAGGCTACATCTTGCCAGTGAATTACCTTCCGCAACCTAACACAAAATTAATTAGAGGGGTCCAAAATTAAGGTACTTTTAGA
The DNA here is from genome assembly GCA_963971135.1 of Stenus bimaculatus. Taxonomy (NCBI): domain Eukaryota; kingdom Metazoa; phylum Arthropoda; class Insecta; order Coleoptera; family Staphylinidae; genus Stenus; species Stenus bimaculatus. Next base: position 49,200,307 of record OZ020181.1, read on the forward strand.
TCATTATATTTTTTTTGTACATTTTCCATTTTTTTTTCCTTCTGGCAAAAATTAAAGAAATGACTTCTAAATCAACTACAAAAAAATTATACAAAAATGTTGTTCGTACTAGCTTTTATGACTGCAGAACTAAACCACTATATATACCGTTTAGGAAATTGGTCTTAATGCAGTGAATAAGGTAGAAGTAAATTAAAGCAACGTTGCCGCTACTTAAAAAAATAAGGCGCGTGAGGGTAAGCGCGCTTGGGTACCTAATTGGTAGTAAACGTGGGTAAAATGTCGAAATAAAACCCAGGCTCATAAATTCGTTATTTAGAGCGACGTAAAATATTTTTATTCGATCTTCTTTAACACGATGGGAACTAAATTTCGTAACGAGCTTTTGCGCGCAGGTGGAAAAAAGTAATGGCGAAGCAGTGCGCTAGTTTTGCATAATGTTTAATGATCGACCTGGCGTTATTACACGCGCCAAGACCTTCGACGAACCATAAAAACCCTGGGCGTAGGTGTCCAACTCCGTACAAACCACAACTTTGTCTAAATGTTAACTAATTTACTAAACACTAAATTTTAACATAAATGTCAGTCGAGTCTTGCCACATCTTTAATTGAGGGCAAATTGAAATATCACAGAAAATATATTGCTGCCTTACAGGGTGCTTCATTAAAAATTTATTCTTCGTTTTCTCTAGATGTGTATAAAAGAATAATGCCATTTCCCGAGGTTCTTTGCTTTGGCTTCATGACATAAACAATACAATTGAGCTATGGAGTATTTATATTATTAAAATTAAAACACGACATAATCCTAAAGAGGATTAATTATGTAAAACAAAAGTGCAGGATTGCTAATTTCCTTTTGTTTACTTAGAAACAAAAGCAGTTGTTTTGTTGTAACAGTAAATACGGATTGTAGGAAGTGTATTTGTTGTCAGCACACTCTCGGGCGACAGATCCAATGATACACGCATGATCCTACGTGACTTGAGTTGGTATTATTAAGGAAACGGTAACTGGGTAATTAGAAATCATCAGTGCGTGCCCCCTTCGATGCCAGTAGCTCTTTACACGACTCACCTTAGGGTTTGTTTTCAATTGAGTAATTACAGGAAGGAACACTTTAGAATAAATTACACTTGGAATTAATCGAAAGTCCAAACAGTTATTAACTCTTATGTATTGTTGAATTTGGTGAGAAATGAAATCACCATAAAAAAACTCTTCATAATCGATCAGACAATTTATAAACCTTAGCATAGATCGCTACATAACGACAGTGTTTTTAATTCGACCTTATGTCAGATTCACATGGCCACTAGAGTCAACTCATCTTACTATAAAGTTTCTTAAATCATAATGGTTGTATACCATTTCATTGACATAGCCTTTTCATCGAATGCATTTCATCGACAGTCCGGTACATCGACATTACCTTCTCATCGACAAACCACTTCTTCGACAGGGACGTTTCATCAATACTACCTTTTCTTCGACAAGAACGTTTCATCGGCATGGCCAATTCATCGACACGGACGTTTCATCGACATTACATTTTCATCGACAACTGTTTCATCGATACTAACTTTTTATCGACAAATCTTATCTTCGACAAAGGCATTTCATCGATACAGACGTTTCATCGACTTTTCTTTTCATCGACAACCGTTTCATCGACAGTACCTCTTCATCGACAAGTATTTTTGAATAGACAAGACGGTTCATTGACACTATAATAGTATAAAAAATACGTCAGAACCTTTTTACATGATCTATTTTATTATTGTATAATATTCTTTATTCTTTAGTATATTTGGGAAACTATGAATCCGGCGAATGACGAACTCCTTTTCTCTTAGTAATTTAAAAAACATATTCGTCATTTAACGATTTCCCGTTTTCCCGAACATTCTAAAATATAATAAATGTCTGTGTCGATAAAAGCACATTGGCCATAAAAAGCTTTGGCGATGAAGATGAAACATGTGTTTGTCGATGAAGTAGTCTTGTCGATAAAAAGGCAGTGTCGATGAAACGACAAAGTTGAAGAATTGGTAATGTCGATGAAAAGATAGTGTCGAAGAAACGATTGTCGATGTAAAGGTAATGTCAATGAAACGGTTGTCGATGAAAAGGAAATGTCGATGAAATGTTTATGTCGATGAAACGTCCCTGTCGAAGAAAAGGTATTGTCGATGAAATGGTTGTCGATGAAAGGTAATGTCGATGAAACGTCCGTATCGATAAAACGGTCGAGTCGATGTAAAGGCCATCTCGATGAAAGCCTATTCGATGAAAAAGCACTGTCGTTCAAGTGGTAGCACGCCGATCATAATAGAGTGGACGCTTATTATAATCACGGATAATTTCATCAATCGGTTATTGTTATCACTTCTTTGTACATTGAAAAATAATCGGTTAGTATAATTGAAGGGCTTGGTACAAAAACCAGGTAACTCTAATTTGAACTTTTGGTCAATAAAGATCGGATTTCGGATCGAGCACCTACAAGGTTTCGTTAAAAATTGGAATTACCTGGTTTTTGCACCGAGCCCTTCATTTAGCTCTTTTTTGAGGCTAATAACCTTACGACCAGAGTGAGGATTGGGCTAATTTGGCCAAAACAAACACACTCGTGTGCCTTGCGCCTAATCAATACATGCATAATTAGTTCAATACTCGAAAGTTGAGTTAAAGTGGCTTAAGTCAGTTTTGGTGAATTTGTCGAATTTAAGTCGTGTCTTTATGCTTTTTGATTTTATTTGAAAGGGTTCAGTTTAGGTGTTTTCTAATAGAACTATTATTTCTGGTTTCATTCCATGATTTAAGCTATAATTTCTAACTGTTCATTTATATTTCTGAAAAATCGCTATAAAGAACAGTACAACAGAGTTCATCCCTCTTCTTCTTAGAATAATCCGAATTCAGGTTTTCCAACATCACATGGACACCAATGTCACCTCATCTTACTGTAACCTTTCTTAAATCATAATATAGGAGATGCTACTTAATAAAGGGAGTTCCAACAAAAGCGGAAAATTTAAATGTGTATCGTTTTTGGGCGAGTTGGATTTTATAGACATAACATCTTTAGTGAGAATATGCCGCATAGTGCCGAATGTTCTCGGATTCTGGGACACATTCTGGAATACGTGAAGATGTTTTGACATCAGTAATCAATCCATAACCCAGTCTCCTCAAATTTTTTTATTATTGTCTTCTCAGTTGATGCACTTAGAACATTTTGTCGTGGCAGTCCAAGTTTCACCATTTTTGAAATAATGTTTTGTCGAATAGCGATCCATTTTTAATAATGGCGGAGTATCTACTAAAGGTTTGACTGTCACAGAACAGAAAAGAAGGCGCCAAATATAAATATTTTCACTCTTGGGACACCCTTTATAATCACTGAAAATGCTATGAATCTGTTATTATTATTGTTGAATACTGGACTAGTTGTATCATTGTACATTAAATAATCATCGGTTAGTGCAATAAGCACTTCGGATAATGTTATCGTTTTCATTTTCTCTTATGATGCTTTTTTGATGGCTAATAAATAAATTTGTAATGATCGGAGCAACGTGACCAAAACAAACACACAAGTTCACACTATAAAGAACTACTCCTTATAATCGATCAGAATTTATCCTCTTTCATCTTAGCATAGATAGCTACGTAACGACAGTGTTTTTAATTCGACCTCATGTCTTCCTTCACATGGCCACTACGGTCCCCCGAGCTTAGAGTGGACACCGATAAAGATAATTACGGATATAATATTATCAATCATGAATCGGTTATTGTTATCGGTTTAGCGAAGGACTGATCGGTTGTATTGTACATTCAAAAAATTGATCTTTTTCTCTAATGATGCGTTTTTCGCAACCTAACCTAACCTAACCTAACCTTCCAACCAATGCGAGGATCAGACCAATGTAGCCAAAACAACTTTCTATATGCATCTTATTCCTAGTTCATCAATGCTCGAATGCTCTTAAATTTGGTAAAAAGGGCTTAAGTCAGCTTATTTTCAATTTGAGTTGTCTCACTCAATAATCTTTGAAGCCAAATAAGTTATTTTCAAGCTTCAATAGTTGCAACATATTCAGCTTCTGTTGTAGAAAGTGCAACACTTTTCGGTTTTTGACTCAAGATCCAAGAAATGGCACCATTCGAAAACAATGTCATAAAACCAGTTCTTGAATCTTCTGGTTCTATCATCTTCATCATAATCAGCATCACTATAGAAAATCAAATTTCTAAATTTGTTTGCACTCTGGTACAACAAAACAAAATCAATTGTTCCTTTTAAATACTTCAGTAATCTTTTTATAATATTCCAATGTGATCTTTTTGGTTTTTTCTAAAAATCCAGATACAATACTATCAGCATATGCAATATCTGGTCGCGTAGCTGTTTTTAAATCGCTTCTCTGTTTTGAACATTTTCACTTCTTATCGTTCGGCCATTTTTATTTCATTTCAGTTTTTTGTCAGCTGGCCTTCTGTTTAATTCGGCCTTTTTTCATTCGGCCTTATGTCCACATCGACCTTTTATGATTCAGCTTTTGTTCACGTCGGTCTTTTATGCAAATTGGCCTTTTGTCGTTCAGCCTTTTTTCTTTCGGTCTTTTGTCTAAGTTGGTCTTTTGTCCCACTCCCATAAAAATTCTTTCTTTGTTCTCACTTGTATTCCTAGATAATACTCCAGAGGTCCAAAAATTATTTAAAAATTAATTTTGAAATTATTCATTTATTAGGTACAAAAATGCGTTTTATACACAAAAGTATAATCACGCTCAAAGATATCGAGGACACAAAAGAAATATTCTAACCCAAGCGTTCGCGAGATTTCACGAAATTTTAGAGAAACCCCGCCGGCATCTAATTCGTATTCATTTCTTTCAAATTTCGTGTGATCTCGTATTTGCGAACGCTTGCTATTGGATCAGAATATTTCTTTTGTATCCTTGATATTATTGAACGTGATTGCTTTCCTTCATTTTAAGCAATTTAAAGCGTCCTATAGCATCTAGAGCTCGTTAAAATTGCCAATACTATTATCATACTGGATATACTATAATTCATTCAGTTTGAAGTACTCCTATTCTAAATTCTGTAGTATAAAATTTTTTATCAAAAACTGATATTGTTCGAAGTTTTCTATAATAAATCATGGATGATTCAACGTTTTTATTTATTAATACAAATACGAATTTAGAAATCGTTAAGAGTGCAAAAGTAAAACGTGATGTGATGCACTTTGCATGCCAGGCCTGACTTCCTCAAGTCCATGTTAGTCAAGGAAGTGACGGATCGCTTGGTTAGCAGCGATAAGCCAAAACGTCTCTCTTTGTGAAAATCATTTTTACCGACTCATCTTATCTTTATTTCCTCCATAACTGCGTATATACACACGCATTTTTAATAAAGAAGAGCCTTAAATGCTTATCTGTTTTCAAGCGCAGCTCCAAACGCTTAAACAAGCAACATTTGATTATTTTGATGATTATTTCACCTTGGAATGCTCATATACTTGTCATGCTTTTCGCTATTAGCTTTGCTTTAATTCAGGCAAATATTTAATTAAGGTTTTATTGCTCGCTGCAACAGCGGAAACTATTTTATTACAATTTACAAAGCGATGTTTAACAGTGTAAAAACAACATTCTTCTCTTCAAACATGAAAATAACAAGCGAAACAAAAGAGATCACAGCATACTCACAAATACTTTCAACAATACCATTTTTTACTTTGTACTTCAAAGAGGTAATCAACATTTTCAAAGAATGGAAATAATGGCATGTGAAATGAGCATTAAAATTACTTACTGGAAACCTTTAGGAACTATGTGATTTATCGTATACGAATGGTATATTACAAAAATAAAAATGGTGGTCTAAATCACGTTCGTCCAAAAATGGGAATGGATGTCCAGGTGTTCAATGATATGGGACATTTTTACAAATCGTCTTAAAAGTCATTTATCGTATACGAGCAGGTTCGTCTCAAAACAGAAACGGGGACCCAAGATTTTATAATTTTTAGTACCTCACTTATCGTAATCTTATATAGAGTCCAAAAATGTCATAGAAGTATCATCCAATAATGGTCTTCATCATCATCAATCATTGACATCCAAATTTGTGTCATTTATCGTATACGAATTGTATCGTTCATATCCTTCACTATGAGCAATTTTAAAGATGAAAAAATTGTGAAATTCGAAAAATTCTAAATCGAATTTTGAAATAAACGGTTTCTTTTGAAGTCTAAGCTGTGGCCTTGGTTGAAAGCTATCCATCTGCGAAAAACAAAGTGGTATCAAAGAATGACAATGGGATTAGACCTTAACGGAAGAGGTCGGGCGAAAAAAGCAGCGGCAATCAATTTATGAGGAAAAAATTGTACAGGGAGAGTAACACATTGCTTACACACATCAACGATGAGGGACCTTGATTCTTGTGCATAACCATGGATTCACTTTCACTGATCTCGCACTTCCTTAAATGGACGGACGCGGACGGTGAGTAGGGCCTACCTTGACATCCACGTCGTAAAATCGCTGTTTGTACTCGATCAATTATTTCATTAATCTTATTAGGAAAGGAATTAATGAAATTTGAAGCACGCATGTTGTAAGCTTGATTAATATTCATTAAAAATAAATTGGTGCAGCGGACGTCAGAGCCTCTTGCCCCCTGAGCCACAACAGTCTCCCAGGATCTAAAATCTAAATTATTATTATCTTCTCTCCTCGTGTAGCATTTAGTGCGACGATAAATATTCATGAGAATTGAGAACACAGCATACTCTACCCGACACTCTACAAACAAACAAGAATGTAAACAGCATTCTTTTTCTCATTTTGTATAAATAATCTAATTTTTTCACTTAATAGCGCTTATCGTCCAATAAAATTAATGCTAATGGTTTTTGGTTCACGTTTTGCGCAATAAGTCGCTCCAGATTTACATACCCATTTGTAACTCTAATTTCTTGTGTTGGTAATGCGTTAGTTATTTGCATAAACAATCGGAAACTCAATGCCAATGTTATCTGAAAATTTAAATAAATTCTATTTAATAAATTGGTCGTTAAATTAAATGTTTAAATGTCTTTAGGTGAAAGGCGGCGTATATTACACATTACAATCTTAATAGGGTTCTTTGCATATTGCAAATATCAATCAGTGGGGAGTGTTGTAATTCCACCATTAACGCCCTGTGGGATGCGAGCGCTGAAGTCTACGCATGCGTTATTAGTTTAAGTCACGTTCAGCGTAGCTTTTTTTCCAAATTTGCGCATGCGTCTTAGGTGTTATGTCGTGGGAATATGGCTTTAGAAACGTATATAATTTTAATAATTCAATTATATCCACATAATATTCGAGTAGAAAGCGTGGGCGCTCGTGCAATTATTCAAATGATTACAAATGAGCCCGGGGTGCGATTTTAAAATGCAGATAACATCTTATTAGTCGTACATGCGTATTTAAAGCAAAGCCTGGGGGTGATAAAAGAACACGCTGTTATTTATCTGCGTCGCATTGCTAGGAAAAGAAAGTGCTCGAAAATGTGCGTGCAAATTAAACGAAGATAAATTAGTCAAATTTAAATTCTTGCTTTATATCTTATACAAATATTTTAGTCGCAAATTTAATGATTATTATTGAGAGATAATTTAGTTATGCGTATTTCAACATAGGATTGTGTAAACCAGCTGTGACTTAGTAATTAGGGAAAAAATACAAACAGGCGACAGTAAAATTATTAGTTAAGTAAAGTTTAAGCCGCGTTTACCGTTTGAGAGCAATAAATAAAAGGTTGTGCTATTAATATTATGACAGCTAGCAATCCGAAACAAAAGAAAAGCGGTCATTAAACAATTAGCACTCCTGACCTGTCGTAAAAATCGCGAGAATCCCGAGGCTGAACTAAGTGTTTATTTATAATTAAACGAATTGTGTAAAACGTACGTGCAACACTGGTTAAGCCCCTTGTGCAACACGAACGATTGTCAATTTTTCACGGTTATTGAAGCGAATTGCATGATTTCATTATAAATTTGCACTTCTTGATTAAAAGTTATGAAATTTCATAATGTCTCAATTATACATTTAAGCTAATTGAAAGCTTCGGTCGTGGATTCGAGGTGGGATTTTGTTTATAAAACGAATCACACCTCTGATTTGTCCATTGAATGGTCGTGTCTCTTGTCGATGATAAAAGGCATTTCAAATGATACGGTAGCCGATGAATCGTATATTTCGATGAAACTTTGTTGTAGAAAAAATGGTATTATTGATGAAATGTTTCGTTGATAAATAGATTTTGTCGATTGAACGTCAATGTCTAGAAAAGATCTGTCGATTAAAATGTCGTGACGATGAAACGACATTGTTTTAGGTCTAGCGAAAGGTTTGTCGATATAAAGGTATTGTCGATTAAACTCCTTAGAAAAAAATGATATGTCGATGAAACGATTGTCGATGAAATGGTATTTTCGATCAAATGCCCTTTCGGATGAAAAGATCTGATGATGCATAGGTAGTTTCAATGAATTGGTCGTGTTGCTGAAACGTCATAGTCAAAGAATAGTATATTCGATGACCAATAAAATTAAACATCAATGTCTAAAAAAAGATCTCTCGATGAAAAGGTGGTTTCAATAAATTGATATTATTCTAGAAATTCTCTACCGATAAACAATTGCTCAATTAATATTTATGTATTTTTGTCGATTAAACGCCTTAATCGGAAAAAATAATCAGTGAAAAAGTCGGGTCGATGTATCGTATGTACCACTAAATTAGTCATATCGCTGAGACATCATTGTTAAAGAAATAGTATATTCGACGAAACGGTTTGTCGATTAAACGTCATTGTCTTAAAAAGATCTGTCGGTGAAAAGATCGTATCGATAAAACGACTTTGTGAAAGAAATTGTTATTGTCGATTAAACGCTCCTGAAAGTTCCATCAAAGAAAATGAATTCAATGAAACAGTAGTCAAATGTGATATATTTTTGAAGGAATTTGTCTGGTCGCTGAAACCTTAGTTTCAGAGAAATAATATTTTCAATTAAATAGTTTGACGATGAAAAAATATATTATTAAACGTCAATTTCTAAAAAAGTACCTGTCGAGGAAAAAGGCTTTATCGAAGAAATGGTATTGCCGATAAATCAATGTTGTCCAAAGAATGCTCTGTCGATAAAAAGATGCTGTCGATTAATCGATGATTAATCGCCCTAATCGAAAAACATGTCAATTAGTGAAAAGGTCGAGTTGATAAAATATCATCGATAAATTTTTTTTGTCAATTAAACGTCTTTGTGTCTATGAAAAAGTAGTTAAACTGAAAGGGTAGTCAATGTAATGTATGTTTCACTAAATTAGTCGTTTCACTGAAACGTCATTATCGAAGAAATTGTATATTCGAATAGAAATGTCGATAAAAAGGTATTGTCAATTAAATGTCAATGTCTAAAAGAAAACATGTGTCGATAAAAAGGTCTATCGTTGAAATGACATTGTCAAAGAAATGACATTATCGACGGTTAAACGTCCTTGTAAAATAAAATGATCTGTCGATGAAAAGGTCGTATCGATGAAATGACTTTGTGGATGAAACGAAATGGTCTATCGATAAAAAGATATTGTCTATTAATGGCCCTAAAAAGAGATCAGTCCGTAAAAGGGGCGTGTCGATGAAACGACATTATCTAAGAAATAATATCGTCGATAAAAAAGTATTGTCGATTAAACGCTGTTGTGGAATGAAAAGATCTATCGATGAAAAAGTAGTTTAACTGAAACAATGATCATTGTAATGTATGTTTTATTGAATTGGTCGTGTCGCTGTAACGTCGACTTCGAAAAAATAACATATTCGATGAAATGGTTCGTCGATAAAAAGGTATTTTCAATGTCTAAAAAAAGACCTGTCGATAAAAAGAAGTTTCAATGAATTACTGGTGTCACTGAAACGTCATTATCGAAGAAATGGCATTTGTCGATAAAAAGGTATTGTCAATTAAATGTCAATGTCTAAAAAAACATATGTCGATAAAAACGGTTGAACGTCCTTGTAAGATGAAATGATCTGTCGATGAAAAGGTCGTATCGATGAAATGACATTTAGGATAAAACGACATGGTCTATCGATAAAAAGGAGTTTCAATGAATTGCTAGTGTCGCTGAAATGTCATGAAAAAAATAGCATATTCGATAAAATGATTTGTCGATAAAAAGGTATTGTCTCTTAAATGTCAATATCTCAACGAAAACATGTGTCGATAAAAAGGTCTATCGATGAAATTACATTGTCAAAGAAATTACATTATCGACGGTTAAACGTCCTTGTAAAATGAAATTATCTGTCGATGAAAAGTTCATATCGATGAAATGACTGTGGATAAAACGACATGGTCTATCGATAAAAAGATATAAAAGATAACCACCATAAAAAAGAGTTGTCAGTGAAAAGGACCAGTCGATGAAACGACATTATCTAAGAAATAATATCGTCGATTTTACTGAGTTGGTCGTGTCGCTGTAACGTCAATTTCGAAGAAATAAAATATTCGAAGAAATGGTTTCATGGTTTGTCGATAAAAATATATTGTTAATATCTATAAAAAGGTCTGTCGATAAAAAAGAGTTTGAATGAATTGCTCGTGTAATGTCATTGTTGAAAAAATATTATAGTCGATGTTTCGATGAAGTAGTTGCTAGATAAAGTGGTATTGTGGATTAGATTAAACATCAATGTCTAAAAAGGACCTGCCGATGAAAGTACATTTTCTAAGATCTAGGAAATGCTATGTCGTTAAAAAAATATTGTCGAATAACCCCTCTCCCGTCGGAAAAAAGATCAGGTAGTGATAAAACGACATTATCAAAGAAATTATATTGTCAATTAAAAGGTATTATATTCGATTAAACATCTTCGTGGGATGAAAAGATCTGTCGATAAAAATGTATTGTCAATAAAATGTCTGTATCAATGAATTCTAGGGCTTGGTTCTAAAAGGGTTAATGTCATTTCCTTGGAATTTGGGTGTATGTACACTTTTGAAATACAAAAATAATAATAATGGCCAAAAATTATATTTGATAAGAAAAGCAATTTAATATTAAAAGACCGATTTTCCAAAAAAAAAATATTTCATGACTTTGTCCCTTTTAGAACAAAGCATTGGCGGTGGTGATAGTAAGGTCATATACAGGGTATACAAAAAGTTCGGCAACGCCCGTTTATTTTTGAAACGAATAATTTTTGAGAAAAATGTTTCAAATAGTAGTTGCACGATTGCTAGTGACATACTATCTGGAAATATTGCCCATGACCTTGAACAGCAAAATGATGTGAATATTTTTTTATTTTTCTAAAGAAAATTGGCGATTTCTAAGATCAGATGCACCCTTTGGTGCGAATTTCTGAACTAATAAAATTTGACAGTTACTGTGTCTTTTAGTTCAAAAACTGGCATAGAGGGCCAAATAGCGCCATCTCTTGGTAATCGGAATTCCCAATAGTTTGAAAGTTACAAATTTTCAATACATAAAGTTCGGCAACGCTGCTTAATTTTGGAAATTAAGCATTTTACAGAAAAATGTTTCAAATAAAAGTTGTACGACTCTTAGTGACGCACTTTTTAGAAATATTGACATGACCTTGAACAGAAAGTTGAAGGTCAGGCAAATCGTACAACTTTTATTTGAAACATTATTCTCAAGAATGCTTACTTTCAAAATAAATCGGTGCGGCGTTGTCGAACTTACATATTCAAAATTTAAACTCTTGTAACTTCTAAATTATTTATTATTATTTAAAATAAAAAAATATGCTCTATAAACCTCTGAAAGCAAACTTTAATAATACGCAATAAAAATGGATGGTTGCTACTTAAAAAAAGCTAAGTGATTATCGCCTGACCTTCAACCTGCTTAATTTCAAAAATGAAGCAGCGTTGCCGAATTTTAAGTATTGAAAATCTAAACCCTTGTAACTTTCAAACTATTTACTTCAAAAAAATGTAAAAAATATGTTCCATAATCCTCTGAAAGCGGGCTATAATAATTAAGTGATTATCGCTTGACCTTCAACTCGCTATTGAAGGTCATGGTAATATTTCTAAATAGTGTGTCACTAAGAATCGTACAACTTTAAATTGAAACATGTTTCTCAAAAATGCTTCATTTAAAAAATAAACGAGCGTTGTCGAACTTTTTGTACACCCTGTATGTAGTTGAAAGTATTTGTTAAAAGGAATTGTCAACGAGGTGGTGGCATTCGAAATCAAACCCAAAATGATTTTGCAGTTAATGTACAGGGTGATTTTTAAGTACTTTTTTGAATGAATGTAAAACTTAGTAAAATAAGTCGTTGGGCAAAATATTTTGTGTTTCTGAACAAATGTCGAATAATCTAGGATTGGGTTTTTGGACCAATTTTAAGACAAAAAGTAAAATGCTCCATTTCGGAAATGCAGGGCATTGAAGTTTACTCATTTTTTTCAAATTTTCAACAAAAAGTTAGGGTGAAGTTTTTCAGCTTAATTAACCCTTTGAACTCTCTTTAACTTTTTTATACATCATAGTAATGAAAAAATTAAGTATTCACTTTAATGCCCTGCATTTCCTAAATGGAGCATTTTAGCGGAAAAAATTATTCTTACTTTTTGTCTTAAAATTGGTCCAAAAACACATTCCTAGATTATTCGACACTTGTTCAGAAACACCCTGTATAAAAGACTTCGTATAAAAAGTACATTGAAGGTGCGCGTCTTAACTAGGATTTTCAATATTAGTAAAATTATTTTTATTATTTTCTTTTTAATTCGTTTTTGTACTAATATTGTTCTATTATACCTAGCAAAACGTAAAAAGGCAATTAGAATAACTTTCTTATAAAAAATATTTTGCCAAACGACATTTTTTATCGAGTTTTACATTCTGTTAAAAAAATCACCCTGTGTATAAAACTGATGATAATCAAAACCATGTAATATTTAAAAAAATTGAATTTTAATGGTACATAGTACATAATATCAAATTTATGGTCAATTTATTTTTTGGTGTTACATATAATAAAAAATTAAATAAAAAATGTAGGTACGGTAATAAAAATAAATTCTTATTATTGCAAATATTGTGTACAATCAGGATTAAGTATTGTTTTTCTTAAATTATACGTGATAAGAAAATTAAATTATTGATAATAAAAAAATAAAAATATAGCAAATAAGCCCACTCATGTTTATAAAAGGATTATTCTGCTTACTTAAAAATTATAATTAAAAACAATTTAAACTAGAAATGTTCATATTTTAAAGAAAACAACTTATAAGGCAGTTTTAACCACAGAGATAAGCTTATAAAGGCGTAATAAAACAAAATTATGACATCATTAAGTAAATGCCATATTCCATAATTTTTTTCTACTTTGTACTCTATGGGGTATTTTTATTTCAATAAAATTTTTTTTCAGCATTTCACTTCTGAAGTCATTGCCTCTATAAACTTTACTCGCTATTTTATAGGTGATAAATTTTTTGAAATTAAAATTGTTTTAAGAGATACGAGCTACTACAGCAAAGAAGGCCGTTAAATAAATAAATTTAAAATTTACAACCGTTGAGGGCACTCGAGGTGACCCAACTGTCATCCCAAGCCAGTTACGTAAAATTCCAAATCGAAATCAAATAGAAAGTCGATTGTTAAATACTTAATTAGTCATGGTTTTCAAGATATTAAAAGCAATAACAATAATTGATTTATTAAAAAAGCTGACATGTTTATAATTAAATTATTATTAATTAAATAATCAAGTATCATTCGTGATGTTAATAGGTGATTAAATCCGCGCCTTGCAGAAATTAAATTCAATTAAAGTCATAGCGTGCTTTACGACCCGGGACCATTCGCTTTCATTGATAAAACGCGCACTTCACGCTTCATCAAAGACTTAAGTAGTAACTTAAGTAACGTAAGCGCTATAAGTAACCCGGCCTTAACGCTTTAATTTTGACAGGTAAGGAATTATTCTAATCCCAAACATTAATTCTTCTTATAAAAATCGTGATGTGGCATTAATTTTTTTTACACCTGCCTTAAGAGGGTTGAAAATTGGAAAAATTCAGGCCTAGACCTGGATGTTTAAAAGGCGGATGATTCAGCAGGGCCCTTGAATGGCGGCTAATGTCAGTTTACGTTATTTATGGTTATTTCAGAATTTCACTTGCTCGCACACACGAATAAACGCGCAAGGACGTCGCCGTGTTGTTTTATAACACGTTCAGGCTCCAATGTCACTTCCTTATATAGCAGAAATGCTTCAATTTCATTCATTTGTATATTTTGGCTAACATTGAAACACAAAAAAACGAATTTATCACTCTTGATTTAATTAATTATGCACATGCTGGCTGTAAACTGAATTACAATCGAGCAACTACATTTCTAATCAACGCTATCCTAAATAAAGAGTTATGCAAAGAGAATGTTGGCTAAATTTAATCAATTATTCTAATATAATCGACCTAGGAGCACATATGATTCGGCCATCGAACTCAACTATTTATTAATTTTTATTCCTTTTGTTTTCAGCATGCCAACGCCGTCAAACATCAAGCAGCTGAGTATGTCCAGAAGAAACAAGCCAAAATGATGACTAGATCTGTAGCAGGAGGAAGTTTAGCACAAGCACAAGTCCTTACTGAAATCACAGATGTCAAATTTTTCGCCAGTGCAAAACCAGGAACTTTCTTTTCTAGGTAAATTGAAAATCTAAAAATACAATTATGGTTTATTCAAAAATTGAATATAGTTGAGGCTTCAAATTTTGTAATTTGGGAAATAAATAGGTTTATGACTAAAACCCAAAATAGGCCCCAGTAATTTCATCTTGATTCAAAAAAAAAATAAAAGAAGTTTTTTGTAACTAAATTAAATAATTACGCATACAAAAATTATTTTTAAATTAATTCATGGTCAGAGCAATTTAATGAAATTAAAATTTGAGTGAGTGAATTAAGCCGTCCAATCCAAAGAGCACCGTTTGAAATCACTAATCATATCAATCAAAAAATGAAGAAAGTGATATAATATAATATTCCCAAGGAAAAAACGAGAGCACTCATATCTAATTACATACCTATAATTTGGAAAGTATTTTTATCCAACTTTTTTAATTTAATTAAATTTCTGGTCCCTCCCTCTGGAGAACAATAGGTATAAAATTTGCATATGAGCTTGTGACCTTGGGGGTGCCTGGGGCACTTTTTCTTCTTCAATTTAATCTCCTTTCGATCTATTAAAAATCGAAACTAGTTTGTGTCGCTTATACCGCTGAAAGGGAAATGTCCGACGCAACTCTCTAGCTTTGGGCTCCCAAAAAAAAGCACGAAAACAAAAGACTACAAAAAAATCGAGAACAATTGCCGAATTAAAGTAGATCAATAGGTTGTTAATTTTTTTTCTTCCAGGGACAATCTGAGCAACTTTATCTGCTGGTGCAGACAATGCTTGCACATCTTGGAATGTCTACTTTTCGAATCCGATGATCTTATCATGAGGAAGAACGAGAAGCATGTGATTTTATGCCTGTTGGAAGTTGCTAGAGTTGGAGCTAAGTGAGTCAATTATTTTGGGTGGTGAATAGTTGGTGATTAAAATTTTTAGATTTGGTATGCTTGCCCCGATGTTGGTGCAAATGGAGAGGCAAATTGATAGGGAAATAGCAGCGGATCAACGGAAAATGGAGCAGAGCTGCGCCGAAGGCTTGCAGGAAAATCAAAGCCCCGAAGAAGACGAAAGCGACAGCGAAATGGAGGACGACCAGCCTGTGCTTATGTACGGGCCGCTGCCACAAATTGTCACGAATGACCTCAAAAGTTTGGATGAAATGGTAAGTATTTTTCGAGATTTCCGACCCTCTAGCAATGCGGAATTATTATAATGCTTTAATGTGGATGTGATTAGCAGCCTGCTTTATGACTTATTAAATATTATACCGGAAGTTTAGATTTATTCCTATTCAAGTCATGCTGTACAATATAGTTCACTCCAAAGTTGCACATAAAAGTAATGTTGCCCCACCATTGTTTGGGGGTCAGAGTTCTAAGCGACGTTCTTGGAAACTTCCAATCTTTTGGGCTTAAACCGCGCGAAAGCGTCTTGGGCAAAGTTGACGCTATTTTAATCAAATCCAAGTTGACTTTGATTTTACATTCAAGTTGATTGAAGTAAAACCGAAAATGGTCAAACCAAAAACAAAATTTTGGACGCAATAAGATTCTGCACGGTTGTTAGTCAGATTAGCGTGTATTCAGCGACCGTGATGAAAAATTTAGAGACGTCGTTATCGTTAATCACGTGATTAAAAAATATTTCTTCATAAGACGTGATTAACTTTAACGACGACTCTAAAATTTTCATCACGGTCGTTGAATACATGCTATTGTTTTTAAACGTTTCTTCATCCTCTATCGCTACTTCATGGAGAAAATTGGAGGAAGCTCCAAGAGCCTGATGTCTTAAGATCCATTTCTGGGTCGAAGGTGGTTTCTTTTATTATTTAGTGCTTTTTTTAATTTCAAGCTCTTCTATAAGCATATCCATAACGAGTTTTACACCTATTACACCAAATCCGCCATTTTATCTAATGTTCCAGGTTATGTCCAAGTATACTTTAATCGTATAAACGCCACTTTATTAGCTTCCTTCAGATTTCTCTCGTGTGCTACTTTGGAGTGAACTGTATTGTACAAACATATTCGCAGTCTTCTGCATCACTTTTTAATGAAACGCGATCAACTTAAAGGATGTTACTAATTGGTGATTCAAATTAATTTTCCCCCAAAAAATAAGCAACCACTTTTTCACTACGATGACGTTAGATGAAGTCAGCTTCAAGCCGGATAACATCCTTAGCAACTGACGTCATATAGCAAGAAACCCACTTATTACGTCACTTCATTAGTTTCACCCCCGGCCGCAAGAGGGCTGATCGCTTAGCTTAAATCGCCAATAGCTACCATTTTCATTTTTGCTACCAATAAAATTATTGTACGAAAACTAAAAAACTCCAGGTAAAATTTAATTTTTATGAGATTTTTTACACATGATTTAAATTGTAAACAATAACATTTCGTGGTAAAAATGGAATAAATTAAAGTAAATCGATTAGATATGTGGCTACATGAAGTAAACATGAAAGTAATTTGATAAATATGTATGAAGCAGTAAAAAAAAACTAAACATAACACATGTCAAAGCGATCATAAAAGTAGTTTAATCAAAAATGAAAATTGATACTAGGCGTAAGTGATTGGGTTAATTTAATTCGGTCATAACAGGCGATGTTTGTGCGAAAAATCACTTTCAAACGACAAGTATTTGCGTAGGGTGATAGCGTGGGTCTGGAGTGATTCGAATGGTTAGATTTGCACCATGATAAATCGGGACAGTGGTATGTTATCGAAAGCACAATCCCATGGCAAGTATTTGCACAAGGGGCCTTGCAAAACGCCTAGAAGCTAAAATTCTTTACCCCTTGCAGCAAGCTTAGCCAATTAATCCCGGGGACAAGTGAAATTTACGAAGCAATTGTCGAAATTCTTAATCTTATCACCCGATGGATAAATTTATAGCGTGCAATTTAATTATATTTTATTGCCTTTGCAAAATATGGGATTGTGAAATTGTTATTTTTCTTCTCAGGAATCGTGAGGACAATAATTCGCATCAGATGCAAATGATAAATCGAAAACCCAGGCCTCAAGCCATAATCCTAATTTGGTTAAGCGTTACACGATCATTATTAATAACGGCATTGTATTTTAATGTGAACGACTTAAAATACAGATGATCACTCTAATCATGTGAATTGATCTGCGTTTATGTCGCATCGAGTTTCAGTATTGACATCACAAGATATTGAAAAATAATTGAAACGCGAGCGAAATTAATGCTTTCTGCTAGTAAATTGGACGTTTGACAAATGCTTTAAGATTAATAATAATTTATGTTATTTATAAGCCTTGCAAGTTATATTTAGTTAATTATTTTTCACGGGTTATTAGAGATGTATTATTACTGGGAAAGCTTGAATTTATTTCATTCTGCAGGGAATTTATGTTCATAATTATCACCTCTTACATAAAATTTAAGAAATACACTTTTTTACTTTTATTTGCTTTGTAATAAATGGGTCTACACTATTATGTCGATATAACACTTTCATTGACAGTAATAATTTTTTTATACACACAAATTTTTGGAAAAATCAAAATACCGTTAGATCTAAATCGACATTAATGCCAAAAAAAGGTAGTATCGATGAAGGGGCTATAGTGCTATATCGTTCGATCAAATGGTGGAGTCTGGAGTCATACTTTCGATCCAATGGTACAGTCGATGAAAAAATCGAACTAAGGACTTAGGATTGTGTTCTACCAAGCTTTTGGCTTATGAATAAATTTCATTCATAAATCTTCAATGAAATGAAATGTCATAGTCGTCGAAATACTCTAATTGATGAGGTACAATCATGAATAAATTATATTATCTTAGAAGATTACTATTAATTTCAATGTAACAGTAGCGTCAGTGAAAAGTACTTCTAATGAAGGCCTCGTAATAGTGCAAAAATTTTTAAAACTGCGGGAGCCAGATGGGCCCCGGTTGGACCGCGTTTTACCCGATTTTTTAAACATTTTACGTTCGATTTTTTTCCAAGGTCCAGGGTAAAAATTTCAAGGTGCCGATTTTTTCTCTCATAAGTAAATACCAAATAAGTAAAATAAAAAATATTCGAGTATTACAGGTTGTTCCGATGAAAAGTAACGAATTTTCAAATTCCGCGTCAAAATAGCGCGAAAAACAAAGCGTCACTTTGAGGGCCCCAAAACGACATAAAGAGTAAACGCATCAAAAAAACTCCCGTTTTAAGGTAAAACGTAGAATTTAGATGAGGAATAAAGCAACCATGATTTTTTTCCTCCTGCCGAACTTCTAATCGAAGCAAAAATGTTTTGGTACTTATTCCGTCCGAAAAAAACGGTAGAATTCTACAGTTTGCGTCTCGGGGCTGTGACGTCGCACATTTGCGCCGGGAGGCTTAAAAATCGGTCAGGGTAATCCCCAGGAAGTTAGAATAAAAGGAGCCAAATTTCGTCGCTTCCCTTTAGAATCCGCCGGAGTTGCGATTGTTCAAAGATAGCGTCGCCGAAAACCCGAAAAAGACAGTGTCGATGAAGAAAAGTATTTCGGTTGTGATCACATTAAGGTAGTTACGATGAAATGGATTTCTTCAAAAAGGAGTATAATCCTTGAAACTACAATATAAATTTTAATAAGTGTTTATCAAACAGCATATTTAACGAAATAGTAGAATAAAATGGTAGAGTCGACGAATAGTCTTATGGATGAGATAAACTGATGATGAATTGTATTATCTAAAAAAGTTAGTACGATTGTTTAAGAAGTAATGTTTTCGATCTACGAGCAGCATCGATGAAAAAAATATTTCGAGTTGTGATTATATTAAGGTAGATACCGTGGAAGGGCTTTCACCAAAAAGAAGTATTATCCTTGAAGCTTCAATAACAATTTTAATAAGTGATGATCAAACAGCGAAATAATGTTTTTGATGAGATTTGATGATGATCGATCAAATGGTAGAGCCGACGAATCTTTTCTAACAAAGACTCGTGCCCATGGTAAACAATGAAATGACTTCTTTATAAACAAGTATTAGACAGCCGGAAAAATTGTACATTGACGATCACGTTCATGCGCAATAAATAAAATGGTTGTATACAGTTTCATTAACAATACACTTTCATCTACATAGCCTTTTTATCGAATACAATTTCATCGACACAGATGTTTCATCGACATGGCCAATTCATCGACAGAGACGTTTCATCGACAACCATTTTGTCGAAACTACCTTTTCAACGACAAAGACGTTTCATCGACAACCATTTTGGCTACACTACCTTTTTTTCGACAAGGACGTATCATCGACAGGTCTTTTTGCATTGATCGGGACGGTTCATCGACACTATAATAGTATAAGAAAATTATGGCAGAAGCTTTTACACGATTTATTTTATTTTTGTATAATATTCTTTATTCTTTAGTATATTGTAAAATTTGTAAATAATCTAAAAACGGCTATAATTTAAAAATACATATTCGTCATTTACCGTTTTCACATTTTTCCGAAGATGCTAAATATGTATGTGTAGATAAAACGATATTGGCGATGAAAAGCTATGGCTATGAAACATTTCTTTGTCGCTGAAGCGGTCTTGTCGATAAAAAGGCAATTTCGATAAAACTGTAGTCAATGAAACAACATTGTCAAAGATTTGGTAATGTCGATGAAATTGTGTGTCGATGAAAAGATAGTGTCGATGAAACGTCCTTGTCAAAGAAAAGGTTTGTCGATGAAAAGGTAGTGTCAGTGACACGATTGTCGATTTTACATCTGTGTAGATGAAAATGTAGTGTCGATGAAAAATTCTTGTCAAAGAATAAACTTATCGATGAAATGGTTGTCGATGAAAAGGTAATGTCGATGAAGTCTGTGTCGATGAATTAGTCGTGTCGATAAAAGGTCCCCGTGTCGATGAAACGGTCCTGTCGATTGTCGATGTAAAGGTCATGTCTATAAACCGTTATCGATGAAAAAGCACTGTCGATGAAGTGGTAGCACGCCAGATAAAATGCTTTCTATCATAGACATCATCCATGGGATCGTGTTCGGTACTGTCATTTCGCTATTTCTGAAGAGGGAGCTACCGGTTGAACTGACTTGCGGACTTCAGCTGTGTACCTTTCGCACTGAAACCTAACCTTCCAATCTTAACAATCAGAACACACGAATAATCACCGCATATGCATAAAACCCTTCCAACAAAAGTGACTTGTGAGATGGATGGTAGGAAGTTGGCGCAAGCACATAAACTCTAGTCAAGCAGTTTTGTTACGGTTTCGTGACGTTTATAAACTCATCTTTGGAACAAAGCTATTCTCTATGTTTATCTAAGTATAGACCAAATTAAGCAATCGAAGAATCGGTCTTTTCAATAAGGAATAATCATTAACCAATACATTGAGTATCAATGAAATGGCAATGTTTTTGAATTGGCCATTAGTTTTCATTTTTTTGAAAAAGGACAGTTTTTGTGATAGTGATTTAATGTTAAGAAGTTGGGAAAGTGAATAACCTTAATGACATAATGTAGAATTTGAGTTGTATCTAAATTATTCAAACATGAGACCTTTTTCCCATGATGCAACACCAAAAGCAAAGCATTATCACGACAGTAAACAATGTCGAGTCGCGCGTACTTTCACTGTTCCCTGTGATCGTGAGTATCGTTAGTCGTTAGATATCTGGCATTTTATTAATTCGCCGGCTTTCTGAAACAATGGTTCGTCCCCCGCCCGCCCAGTTGATATCATCTATGGTCCGAGGGCAGCACGAGGAAGCCGCTGCGGCGCGCGCGTCTCGATTTCAGTTCGTGAGGAAAATTGAAAAATCGCGTTCGTTACTTACGACGAATATGGAAAGACAATAATGGCGCAATGATGCCGCTTTCAAATTAATAAATAAATTGCGACGAAATGAGTAGCCGGACGCGGAAATGCACAACAAGAAGGGGTCAAAAGGGCACACTGTGCATGGTCGTCCTTATAAGACTTCGCGGAAACTGGGACAGGAGTAAAAACAAATTTCATCAACTAATCTTACTAGAAAACATTTTGAACACACAAAATTTATAACCAGAAGCTTTCTTCCAAATCCTACAACAAATCCAGAAATTAAAAAAATCACAATTTTATTCATTCTTTATAAAACACCAAATCAAGGTTTTGATGTTCCTCTTGTACTTGGTTAAGTTCTTC
Organism: Stenus bimaculatus; assembly: GCA_963971135.1. NCBI lineage: Eukaryota > Metazoa > Arthropoda > Insecta > Coleoptera > Staphylinidae > Stenus > Stenus bimaculatus. The sequence goes on from OZ020181.1 coordinate 49,222,239, forward strand.
TTCCTCGTTTTTGAAATTCTGAAGGAAAAATCTAAAAATCGTAAACCTTCGTTTAGTTTCAGAAAAAAACTGTTAATTATGTATAGCTTTTGAAATTTGATGGTCATTTTTGGTGTGTTTCAAAACATTTCCACTAGTACTTAATCACTCATATATCAATAATTAGTCGTTAGTTATGAACAAAAGAAGGCGTCTCTTGAGAAACAATGCTGCAGTGTTGATATAAAAGTTTCTTTTGTTCGAAGCACTTAAACGCTCCAACGGTCAGCGCAATTCAAATCGCAAATTATTATAACTTGCATTTGTTTGCTTAACATCGCACGAATGTTTATCATAATTATTGCGCCACTATTCTTTCATTCAACATTCACAAGAGCACTAACAAGAGGGTGGTGACTCGCACGCACGATCTGCTGCACCCACGAACATACGATTTACGAAATATCAATGACCACCAGAAAAATAAATCGTAACACTTGAATAGGCATGAGATTAATATTTTGATTATTGAAATAGCGCTTATGAATGTTTTTACAGCATAAATAAAAATAACAACTCGTTACTTTGTAGCACTAGTATATCATTGTTGAAACGAGGTCCTTTCACTTCTTATTGATGATAAACAATTTTATTTTAGGTTCGCGATTTGGTGGAAAAATGCACATGTCCAACCCAATTCCCCATGATTAGAGTATCAGAAGGAAAATACCGCATAGGTGATACCAAGGTTTTAATTTTCGTTAGGGTACGTTATTAAATCATATTTTGATCAATTCTAATTTTATTATATTGTAGATTTTAAGAAACCATGTGATGGTGCGTGTAGGAGGAGGTTGGGATACCCTCTCGCATTACTTAGATAAACACGACCCTTGCAGATGTCGCTCCCAACACAGGACCACACAAGGAGCACGATTGGTAAACAAAGTTGGCGCTCAAGATTTAAGTGGTGCTCAAGTTTTTTACGACAGGTAATATAAAAAATTGTTACTTCAGTTACTAAAGCATATTTTTAGATCTTTAGGAAACCAATCGTTTAACAACACACCAAATGGAAGTCCTGTAAAAACGAGCCATTTAGGTCCGCCCATGAATTCTTTAAATAGATCAAGATCACGCTCGCCCACACGTGCGAATCATGATAGATCTTCAGCAAGTCCTTTCATGCCCAGGAAGAGTCCAGTACCTTCAAGTAACCGTTCGCGAAGCCCTACCCCTAGTTATATATCGACGCACACCGCTGTTTTAACTAAACCCAAGAAAGTTGGTAAAGATAAGAATTCGTCAACGACGCATGTCTCGCATCTACTTCTTCCTGCAGATACTAAAGTCGTAATGAAAAGCGAAGCTGTGCTTCAAGTTTCAGGAGATTCAAATACAGATCAAAGCGATAACGCGTCTGAAGTTTCAGATGAAGGTTACAGGAGTTTAGGTAACATGCCTGAGAAGAGTAAGAATAGATCATCGGTGTATTCCCAAAATAGTGCTGAAGATGAAACAGGTAATCAAATTAATACCAAAAAAAATTAAATAACCATTTTTTTCTTGTAGAACGTCAGTACTCCATAGAATACGAAGATGACACCAATGATTGTGGTTTACGTAAAACGCAATACTCCGCAATTTACTCAGATGCAAATCAAACACCCACTCGAAAACCTTTAAGTCGAAGAGGAAGCTTCGATATGACTAAAGATGATGAGGATCATCAAAAGAGTAAACTTGAAAAGCCTAGACGTATGAGTGCAATAGAGCGTTCACCAAATTTTGAACGACGTAAGAGTAATTTGGATAGAACCCAATTGGATTCCCCTCGCCATACAGCACGTCTACCTTTATCACCCAAGAAAACCCCAAATAAAAATATTAACAATACCTGGAATGGACGGCAGAAAGCTCAAAGACCTTCTCTAGCCCCAGATACCTTCACCAACCATTTCTCACGAGCGTCTCCTACGCGAAGAAGTGTTTCAGCTTCAAAATACGACAATAATGGCCGTAGAGTATCGCAATCCGCAGCGACATCCCCAACCAAGGCAAGCCTAAAAGAAGAATTAATCGAAGCAGTAAAAAACGCTGATGATAACGACACTATTTTAATAGAAGTGAAGAAATTGCTGAAGCAATACGGTAGCTTGAGCGTGCTAAATGATAAGGCTGATACAAGGAGGCGCAAGGACTCCAAACCAGAAAATACTATTTCGCGCATTCCTGCCCCAATCAACAGGGTTTAAGTGATTAAAGCACTATGCCTTTATTTGTTTTCTAGTATGAAGACGTGATTTTTTTTATGAGTAGTTATGATACAAAGTGATACTAAGCGAGCTTCTGTTTTTAGGTAGTAAAAAAGATGCCTTAAATTTAGAACAAAATTTTCATAAAGGTATTTTTTATAAATATTCTTGGGTCTATAGCTAATCATTCCAAAGAAGCTCGCTTTGACTTAAAAACCCTCTAGTACCAAAATGTGGCTCAATTTTTTGTAGATAATTTTAGGAACCTCAATTATTTTTTTACATTTTTATTACACTAGAAATCACGCTTATTTAGGCACGTGCTTTAAGATTATATTCGCGCATTGAAGAGAAATTAATATAATATTAGCTCTTATATTCCAGTTAAGATTATAATCAAAAATAAGAGTATTATAAACCAAATTCGAAGGTCTTAATTATAATAAATAGGCATATACGATAAATTTGTGATGAAATCTGCGCATGTGCGATGGTGATTAATATTTACCAATCAATGCGTAGTTGATTTTATCAACATTTTTGTTATGGCGCGTCCACATCTGAGCAAGTCAAGGCAATGCCTTTTCTTCTATCTGTTTCTGGATCTCACCAAACAGATAGGAGAAAAAGCATTGCCTCGCCTTGCCGCATTCGCGTACGTGCTCAGATGTGGACGCACCTTTACAAGTAAAATCAAAATTTTTGACCTCAAATTATGCTGTGGATGTTTAGTTTAGATTAAATCAATGCCTCATGTTACCATCCAAGCTTTTTACTATTTACTATGAATCTATAAACAGTTCAATGCACAAAAAACAATAAAATATTTTAAGTAGTATTGTTTTTTGCACATTTTCGACTTTTCATTCCAAGAGAAGAAAAGCAAGTGTATTACAATTCTTAAGGGTGCTAATGCTTCGTAGCTGTTAACATAATAGTTGTTATTTATTTAATTAAGCCTTAGTTTTAGTCGATATTTTATTATAAAAATATTGTTATCCTATTTTTATTCAGGCTTTAATGGTTTGAAGTAAACGTAATATATACGTAACTGTTTAATCACATATTGCTATGTCTCATAGAGAAATAAAAAGATAATTTTTTAACCAATATGTTTTTTTATTTCACACCTACGTATCCCAGTAAACATGTAATGTTTTGTTACGTATTTTAAATGTTTCATTGCAACACTAATGCAATGTAATATAAAATATAATGTAATTTTTATATACCAATATTTGAAAGTATTGCTTAATTGAAAGCAATGTAAAAAATTATGTATAATCAACGTTCCATTGTGATATTTATGAAATGTTTAATTTGAAACATTTCCGTGACAACGTTGTTGGGCTACGACATGTAACCGTTTATGAAACATTACTGCAACGCAATTGTATCAATACATGATAACATTGCATGTTCCCAGGAAACATTTATGAGATATTATTTCAATGTTATTTTGTTTACTGGGATACTGCTAAATACATTCGAGATTTATGTAATAAATAATACATAATACAAATAGTAATAATAAAAGTAATAATAACAATCTTATTTCTTAATAAGAGATCGTGCTCTTTCCGTAAGTTTCCTTACTCTGCCTCTGCTACTAACTGTTACAACATGTTTATCAGTCTCACTATCATTAACTAAATAGATTAAGGGCAAATTATCACTATCAGAATAGAAACTTGAAATTTTGGAAACAGGTAAGAAAGACACACGTTTTTGTCTGGTAGATCAAAATTTTCCTCAAGAGGTTCCACATTAACATCTTGGTCGTCTAAAACATCCTTCTTCTCAACTTCATCTTCATCATAGTTCTTTTTTGAAGTTGAAGCAGTTCCATTAAACATAATATATGTTTAACAAGGAAATTGCACTCGGAGCTTTCCTTGACATTGATGGAGCGTCCGATAACATATCCTTCGAGAGTATAATTTCAGCTACCCGAGAACCAGGCGTCAACGAGACATCCATCGGATGGATAAAAGCTATGTTAAGGGACAGAGAAGTAGAATCAACAATAGGAGGTAACAAAATGTGGGCTAGAGCTGTCAAACGATGCCCACTGGATGGTGTACTATCACCACTCTTGTGGGACATGGTAGTAAATAGCCTACTCTCCCTGCTAAACAGAGAAGGATACTATACCCAAGACTATGCCGACGACATAGTCATACTTGTAATGGGAAAATTTCTTAAAATTCTATCGGAACTACTACAAAGACTTCTAAAAAGAGTAGAGGAATGGTTTAGCGGGGTAGACCTAAAGGTCAATCCACAGAAAACCGCTATTGTGCCGTTCACAAGAAAAGGGAACTTGGAAGGACTTAAACCTCCCACTGTCTACAACAAACAAGTAGAGCTGACAGGTGAGGTCAAATATCTAGGGGTCACCCTAGATCCTAGATGCAAAACTCACCTGGAACAAACATCTCGAAATCGCTACTAACAAGTGTAAAATGGTGCTTATTGCAACACGCAGGACACTGGGCAAAACATGGGATTATATATACTGCGGTAGTTAGACACATCCTGACATACGGCTCTACAGTATGGTGGCCGAAAGTACAACAAGAACAGGCTAAAAGGAAACTGGCAACAGTTCAGAGACTTGCATGCCTTCTTGTAACAGGAGCTATAAGCTCAACTCCAACTGCAGCGATGGAAGTACTCCTAAACCTCCCCCCTTTAGAGATTCACATTAGGGGTGAGGCCAGAATGGGAGCCTACAGATTGAAATGCAATGATAACTGTCAGGTTCTAACAACGTCAGGCCATACAAAAATAACAGATGAAATCAAAAACCCACTACTTGAAACAGAGGGGGATGATATGCCTTTAAGGCTTTCATTTGAAAAACCCTTCAAACACCAACTTCAATGGGAGGAAAGTAAAGGCTACACATGATCGAGCAAATGGGTTCAAATCGATCGAGGCACAGGAGCAGGGATTTATGGACAAGCCCCAAGGTATGGACTATCTATACCAATGGGGACTTCGTGCTCGGTTTTTGAGGCAGAAATACAAGCAATAGCGGCCTGCGGTCAAGTGAACATAAGGAGGGACTATAGTAATAGGCCGCTATAAAGGCGTGGAGCTGCCTTGAAGTCCTTAAAACCCTGACAACTAACAACAAGCTCACCCTTGCATGGGTGCCAGGGTGAGCAATGAGAAAGAAGACGCATTGGCAAAGAAAAGTGCTGAAGAAAACTATACTGGCCATAGACCAGAAATAGGAATTACTAAATCCACTGCCAGAGAGTCGGTCAACGAGTGGAACAAACTAAGACACGGTGGGTTCAAATAAGTGGACACCAACACAGCAAGAAAATGTTGCGTAATCCGTCTTACAAACTTACTACTGAAGCACTGTACCTTAGCAGGGGGCAACTAAAGTCAGTTACAGGACTGGTAACAGGACATAACCCATATGCAGGCAATGCAATGAGGAGGAGGAAACAACCTCGCATGTAATCTTCGAATGCCAAGCTTGCGATACGAAGGCACAATCTCGATATTCATGGAAATATGACTGAGACAAACATGCCGAATAAACTGATTCATCTTATACAAGGACTAGATTTATTCACATACAACTAACTAGCTGCACCATTTCCCCTTAGAATAGCAATGCTTATTTGTTGAACAAGAAATGAAAGAGACCTAGGATCTTTAGTCAAATTATCTATTATTTTGCAAATGATTTTAATAAATTTTAATTGGTAAGTGAACCCCAAAAACTCCAAACTTTTCTATACTGACTGGGCAAAATATAAAATTTTCCTCAAGGTTTCTATATTTTGATTTTTTGGTTTTCCCCGATCAAAGCAGCAGCACCAGAAGAAATAGAAGAAGATTTTAAATGTGAAGTGGCCAAGAAATCAAGGTCATTCCATCAGGACTCTTACCATCATCCCTACTTGTACCCAAAGGTGCGTTTCCACCAAAGCAACATTGAGGAACTTTTTGTTTCGTTTTGTTTCTTGTTGTTGCTTCAAAAAGAAACTTTAAGAAACATTAATAAACTTATTGTTTCCACTAACGCAACTAAATCGTTAGCAGTCGCACGTTATTTCAGGCAAATAAGAAACGCGCAACAAAGTGTTTCCACTGGTGGTCGATGTCGGATGTCGCCGAGTTAACCGAGCTAAATTTGGTGTATTGTGAAGTGGTGAAACATGGAACAAGATGAAGCAATTGCGCTGGCGGCGGCAGCCTACATTGTGTTGTCTAGAAAAAAACAAATTTTGGGTAGAACTGAGCCTCCAAGAAAGGCAAAATCATGAATTCATACGCCTGCTTAGCACCCTCAAAGTAGACGATATTACCTCTGGAAAAATAAAAAATGGAAGTGTTCAAAATTTTTTAAGATTGTCCAATTCTGACATAGAATGGCTATTGTGTCAGATTGCTCCACGTATTCAAAAAGAAGATACAAATTTTAGGCCAGCTATTTCCCCAATGGAACGATTGCTTTTGTCACTTTGCGATTCTTACCAACGCGCAGATAGTAAACAAAACAAGTAAAGCAAAAAGCAACAAATTAATGTTCCTAGTTCGTTTCCACTGAGACGGCGATAAGAAGAAACTTATTTTAGTTTCCTTTTGTTGCCGATTTTCTTTTGAAGTTTACCGCTCGAAATGGAAACCATCGACAAGAAGAAACAGTCGGCATTTGTTTCGGAAACAACGAGAAACTTTATTACTTATGGAACTTTGTGGAACATTTTTGGAAACAAGCAACAGAAACACAAAAGTTCCTCAATGTTGCTTTGGTGGAAACGCAGCTTAACGGCTCCAAAATAGATGGAACATTGGCGGAAGATTAATTAATTTATTAACTTCACTGTGATGTGTGACGAGACAACCTTCCAGCGCTAAACTTACAGCTCAATCAATGTAAACCATTTTCATATACAGTCGAGGCACATGAATAAGTATGTTCAGTACATAGTGAAAAAACAAAGTGAATACCTATAGAAATTCTAAACGAATCGCTATCAAGAAGGAGAAGGGTACCCAAATAAGAAACTGGTAAAGCATGTAGCCAGGCACCAGATTCCCTGGAAGATAAAGCATTTAAGAGGATTGGGAGTCTAAGTAGAACCGCGCTCCGACAGTAAACGTATATTTTGAGTTTCTTCTTGAAATTGAGGAAGAAATCTTGACCCAAAGTACATCCCACATTATCAGGCTGAAAGTACCAATAAAAATCTTCATTTCTGTTATATTTTAAAATTTGTATCATCTAGACTAAGAAGGTATTAGCTGCTTTTACAGTTAAAATGCGCGTTCAAAATTTATGAAATATGCTTTGCAATTATTTCAAACAAGAACCATATTTTGTAAATAACATTAAGTTTTATAATTGCATAGTTTAAATAACATTCATGGCTACATTTCTATACGACGACTTTTTCAAAAATTAAATTATTAAGTCCAAAAAATAAGTTTAAAATATGGGCCAAATTTTACGTATTTTTAATGATTTTTTTTGCAATTTTGGATATAAAATATTAAAAAACTGTCCCTTACAAATCTTAAGCAGAGCTTCTACTTTCATATGACATTCTTATTTTGTATATAGCTCAATACAAATTCGCATTGTTTGATACATAAAAACACATAACTCATCACATTCCTTCTTGATTTATTTGTTTCCTGATGGATATTTTACTTTTAATTTAGATAACCATCTGAAGTAAACAAATAAATAATTTAAAACAAGGAAGAAGATGTATATATGACAAGGATTGTTTATTGGAATGACAAAATATTTTTAAAAATCAGTCAAGGTAACTAATGTTAATTTATTTTATTTAATTGTGATTTTAAGTTGTAAATTTTAAATGTACTAAGCCATGTACTAATTGTAGTTCTGAAGAGGGTAATAAAATAATTACCGAAACTAGTAAACAAGATTGAAGATTAAAAGTTTGTAATTTTATTTGGTCCTAATCCCGTAAATTAACCGAAGGATAAATAATTTAGGTCGCCCGTTTGAGGTATAAAATCAGGTTTATTTAAATATTTTTAATAATTTTCGTGGGAATTTTGGTCTTCATAAATTATCAATATATTAAAGGTTTATATTTGTTTAAGAATATAAATCAGTTTACAACATCAAAACATGAGTATTAAAATAAATCACAGTGTTTGTTAACTTTATAATTGATTTTTTTGTATTGTGTATTGACACCATGTATATGGATTAATTAAGTAAATATCATTATGACATGACTTAAAAAGGAATGGATACAATTAACAAATCAATGTTATGCTGACTTAAATTTTTATATGTATAATAAAGATTTAATTGATATTTAAAGTGATAGGCGGGAATAATAAAGATTTTCTTTAAATGGTTTTTTGTTAAAATTTAATTTTCTGTTTGTACCCATAAATTTTTCCGCTTTTTGTTTTTCGAACAAGACACGTTTGACAATATTCCATATCACCTTTTGGACAAAAATTACATTTTAAGGGACGTTCTAGTAATGGCCTCTTTCTTCTCTTGCTAATTTTACTGGGAGTTCGAAAAATTCGGTCCGAGTAATCCAGGAACATCTTAGTCGCTTTGTAGCGTTCATCATTTTCTACACTAACACCAGAATTTGAAACTGAGTTGGATGTGTTTAAAACATCATGGTGTAAATTTCCGTATAAATCGTTAGTATTTATAGTGCTATTTATTGAAGTATTCGTGTAGCATTAATTATATAATTGGGGTCATCTTGAATAAGGTTGGGTCTTGGAGCATTAAAATCTAACAAACATTCAGAAGCTTCTTGTGGTAATTCCTGATTTAAATTAACTTGAATAGGTCTTACCCTAGTACGACGTCGCAATAAACTCTTGAATACGAATAAGAATTCCAGAAGAGGAATATACCACGTTCTTTGGAGACGCTTTTCATTATCATCAAGATATTTTTTGGTTTTTGAATACCAAAAATGTTCACCTACAACTAAATGTAATGGAAGATTCAATAGACGAGAACACATAAGTTTCAAACAATTTGATTTAGAAACTGTTGTATCAGTAAGAAGTGTTTCACCATTCAGAATATTTTGTAACTTTAATACCTGCAGCAATAGAGTTAAAATTCGGAAAAATATCTTCATCTAGACCGTCTAAGAAAAATAGTTCACATTTTCCGAAATTCAATTCAAGGCCTATTTCATTTGATGTTTCTCAAGTTTTCAAGAACTAACTCAGAGTTGTCACCAATAGAACCATCATCAAGATACCATGTGTTAAATTCAGTATTAATTGGTTTTGTCAATTTCGCAATTCCTAAGCAAAATAAAAGTAGTCCTATAGGTCTCTGATAAAATACAATCTTCACCAAACATAAGGAAAGACGAATCTTTGAAAAACAAAAGGTAATATCTCTGGAAGGGTATCAAAAACCAAATTAAGTTTCTGTTTATCATGTTGAAAGCATTTTTAAAATCTAATTTCAGAAAAACTTTATTTGATGGGTCAGTATGTTGGATTAGGTATCTCCAAAATGAATGAATATTAACTTCACAACCACCTTTAGTACCAAAACCAAATTGAATAGGACTTAAAACATTACCAAGATTTTTATGAATTTTAGAACAACATGGCTTAGCTACTAAGCGATGAAAAAGCGGGTAACCTGCTTTGTTTGTGTTTGCACATTTAGGATGTTTATTAAGAAGTTATTCATAAATATTTTTATCAAAACCAGCGAAGATATTAATTTAACAGCTCCTGATAAATCACCATAAGAAACCTTGCTTTTTTTCTAAATATCTCTTTTTTTATTAACAGGAATATTGGCAGAATCCATAGGTCTTTCTTTATTTAAATTTCTAATAATAATTGAAGTTAATGATCCTTTATTATCAACTTTTTTGGTATGAATATTAAATGAATTATAAGCAAATAACAACAGATCAATACAAAGAATTATTGTTTACACAATGGTCTTCAATATTGGAGAAGGGAGCAGCCGAAAGGAGTCTAGTGCCCGTTTTCACGAACGATTCCTAATACCACTAAAACTTAGGCATTGCTTATACACGCTGAGGTTAGGTCAGCGCCGCCAGGGCGGTCCGAGGTCGGGTCGCCAACGTGGCCGGTCGTCGGGGCCGCCTTTTTTTTTGGCCGGGGAGAGAAGGACGCGCGCGGCCCGGAAAACCCGCGCGCTGTATGCTAGGTATTTTTTATTAAATGATTAAAAATGCCAAACAACTAGGCAAAACCTAGCATATAAGCAATGCCTAAGTTTTAGGAATCGTTGGTGAAAACGGGCATAGGTCTTTTATGAATTCTTTTAATCATCTTCAGGTTACGTTTTAAGTAAGTCAATCTATCTTGAATATTTTGTAAATTTTGATTAGGATTTAAATTATTTAAAATTTTATTATGGATACTTTGGAAATGTGTACTTTTTGAAAAAAAATTTCCACAAATATTACGCCTATGTTATTAATTGTCAAACTTTGATTACACCTGTAGTTTCTTGTCAAAATGTCTATGAAAGTGAGTAGCAGAAGTTTACATAATGTTGTTACAGTAAAACAAGAAAAAAATATACCAAAATGGAAAAACGTAATTTTTCTAATTGATAACACTATTTGGAAGGTAAAAAATTAATATTTAAAAAACAATTTAAATTTTTGCTTTAGCTTTTTATAGAGCTGGATACGCTCTTAAACTCCCTTTTTATTTTATATGAAATGGTGTTTGATGACATGGTTTACTCGACTATATGTACGGTTTTTTATTACTTATTTGAAATTCACTTCTTCCTTGATACAATCCTTGCAATCTTGCAGAGGTAATTTTAAATTTTAATATAACCAAAAATAACTCGACGTCAATTTGTAGAAGATGGGATGATGTTCGTGAAATAAAATTGGTAAAACCAAAATCTTTAGGTAAAATATTCTTCAGTGTATTTACAATAATCCCTTATTATGAATTATCACTTTTGATACATACCAATGATGAGAAAATAGCTAAAGATTACACCAGAGCAAAAGTGTTCATACGATACGTAAGTTAGTCTAAATTTTGTGTAAATTTGGTTATCAACCAAATAATTGCAATTTTAGATATTTTTAATAGTTAAAGTCTTCACCTCAAGAAATGTTGTTTCAAAATTAAGGAAAATGAGTGAAATAATAATTAAACAACTATTTTTTCTGATCACATGTGCTCTTTTTTTTATGACCATATTTCACGTATCATCTTGGAAGGATGGAAGTGTTGAAAATGCTGATTGGTACAAAAAAATCCCAGATTACCAATTTGATAAGAAAAATAATAAAAACTGGTTCCTAGTTTACTTTTCCTTTATGTTCAATGCACTTTTGCGAAACCTAACTTGTAAGTTTTTTATAGGCATTACAACAAAATTTGAGTCTCCATATTTCAGTTGGTATTTCTGTTGTAAGCAATGGACACAAATGTCTCCTAGTAATCGTCCTTTTAGTGGGTTTCTACTTCAATCTTATGTTTTTCATAGGAAGAATAATAGCAACTTACATCCACTCTAGATTAGAGCACCTTGAATACATAGAAAACATTAGAAACACAGCAAGTTTACTAAAAGAATGGCGTATTAATGGCACCGAAAGAATGACCCACTATTTTAATCAATTGTGGATTTTCCGACAGGGTATTAAATTCTTACCCAGAAATTTTGACTCCTTGCCTGGATCACTAAAAGTAAGATTAATTACCAATAAAAACAACGAATTTAAGTTTGTTGGTAATAATTTTTAGAAGGAAATCCTCATAGATTTATTTTGGGAAGCTGTAAAACATTCAAAATTTTTTTCGAATTGCACCCTAAATGTGAAAAAAGAAATAAGTTCTTTAATGAGAAATGATTTTCATTTGCCTGGTCATTATTTATACAAAGTAAATGTTCCAAAATCTGCCATGATTTACATTGCTAGCGGAAGCGTGCAGGTAAGAATTAACCCAAATAATTTCTTAAATATATCAATTTTTTCTAAAGGTTTTATCAGAAGAAGATCATTCCACACCTCTAGCAACTCTCACGGAAGGAACAATACTGGGTGAAGCAAACCTCTCAATATTAACTAAATCGAAAACGAATATCCGCTGCGTTACCACATGCGAAGTTCATGTCCTAGAAATGGCAGCAGTGTTTAGATATTTAAGTCGCACAGTATTAACCCCAGCAGGAATTCATGAAAAAACCAAAAACCGAATCAAGGACGCCAAAATTATGAAAGCTTACAAAAACAAAATAAAGTAATTCCGATAAATCATCTCCTACTTCACTAAAGCAATTCTAATTCCACAGAGGTTTGGAGGAAAAATTGCCATGTACAATCCTACAAGTCAAGGATAATTGGTTTGCTCTTTGGCAACTGCAGAAATCCCCTAATGCTGTTCAAGAAAGGCAACTTTTGCGAGCTGTCGATGGTACTTACTGTTCCGTGTACATGGATCAAATTGTGTTCAATGAAAATAGAAAACCCAATGAAAATATGATATGCATTATTGATCGATGTCCTTTTCTTTTTGATCCTGACTCTAACGTAATTAAGATATTTAGTTATATATCAAACATTTCTATCCTCATATATGTAAGTACCTTATTTTTTAACTCTGGATGGCTCGATTATACCGATTTGTTTTTAGACTATTTGGTTGCCATTTGTGGTGGCGTATGTGCGAAAAGTTGAACCAATGGTTTATGGTCTATTTTTGATTTTGGACATAATTTATATTTTCGATATTTACTTTATTCTGACAACTGCAATTAAAGCTACTACCACAAAAAATTCTCCACTTCAAGTCTTGTTTCATAAAGTTAGAAAACCTATATTCTACCTCGATCTTTTTGCTACTCTACCATTGGATTACCTTATCACTATATCTGGGTACGTATAAATAATAAGCTTTGATGTTTTTTTGCAAATTTAATTTCCAGCTTGACTGGGGCAGAATTGAAACTAACTCGTTTATTTAAAATGTACAGGTTGTTACTAATATTATCAAACTATGAAAATTCAAAGACGAAATACATGAATGAGAAGAGGATTTTAAAATATATTCTTGTTTATTTTTTTGTGACCTACTTTAGTGGATGTTTCTTATTCTATGTGTCGTGTCCACAAAAGTGCACTGAAAATAGTACGATTATTCTACTGGGCCTCCATTTAATAAAAAGTTTTTTTAATTTGTAGGTGCAATTATTCGGAGTCTTAAAATGTTCCATAAAAATACCGATGTAAATTCTTCAAATTTAAACAAATTTTGGATATCGTTTAATTTTGCTGCATCCTTGATTTTAAGTATACAGTACAGTATTATTACACCATTGCATATTGCCGAAATAATCGCTTACGATTTTATTTCCTTAATCGCGTGAGTTCCAACTTTTTAAATTTTTCACTATTAAACTTTTAATTTTTAGATATTTACTGTATGTTTTTTGTGTCAGTGAATGCGTTTGTTCTCGTCTTCAACTGATAATGCTAGAAACTGACTTTATGACGAAAACTTTAACTCTAAAAAATTTGATGAAAAAGGTTAGAACAGAGTCGCTTCTTGAAAAACGGGTAAATTTTGTAATGGACTACATGTGGTATCATGAAACGTATATTTTTAAAGAAAGTACAGTAAATTTATCTTATATTATGATACCCAGTATATTCCTTGTATTTTCAGATGTAAAATTGCGTGACGTATCAACAGGAGTATTACTACCAATTTTGCAAACACCTATTTGTGATATTTTGGCGAAGAACTTATTTTTTTCTAAAATGGATTCGAAATTATTGTATCAACTTGCAAATTCGTGTTCCTTAAGGGCTGTAAATCAGAATAGTATTGTTGTCACTCGTGGTGATTTATGTCAATGGATTTATATCATTGAAAGAGGGTAAACAGTAGTTTTCGAAATCTCCAAATATAACCATTCCTTTTCTAGAGTATGCTCCTTGAATTCACGACTACTCGAATTGTCCTCCCAATCCGTAGATTACATCAATATTGGTTACACTTTTCCTTTAGTAGAATCCTTATTTAATGTTCCTTCATTTATAACTGTAAAAGCTGAAAGTGACGTTAAATTAATAGCAGTTCCTACAAAGGTTTTTCTCAATTTATGCACGGTTTTTGAAATGGATAGCTTGACCAGTAAGTTATGGTACTAACTCTATAGGGTAGATCATTTAACTTGCGACAAATAAATAATTGAAAATATAAAAGGTTTGGACAAAAAAACTTTGAAATAAAGGTTGTTAGGTTTAAAGGGGGGGAAACGATGTTGGTAGTTATTTTTTGTGTTAATTTCAATGTAAACCAAGTTTTTTTAAATGAAAACCTATGTTTTTTTTAGCAATTTTAAAATTTACTCAAAAAACAAATAACTTTTACATAAATCAGTTTTTTACTTGACACATGTTTATAAAAAAAAAATTTTAACGCTTGACGAAAAAATTGCTTTATTTTCCCCCATTTAAACCGAACAATTTTTATTTGACACATTTTTTTCAAAACCGTTTTTTCCTAAGCTTTTTAGTTTGTCTCAAGTTAAATGATCCACCCTGTATATTTTTATATAAATAATGTTTTTCTAGCAATTTTAAAAAACTTTACTGTAAATGATTTATTAAAAACGACAACAGTGAAATCTAGGGAGCCAAAATTGAATTTTAACAAAAAACAAGAGCTTAGAAAAATTTATAGAAGAGAATTTAAAAGATTGGGTAAGATAACTTAAATTAAATCGTACTAAAGCATGTTTTTTTCAAAACTACATACAGGGTGATCATATGAAATCGATTCACCCTAAACAACTTCAGTTTGATGATATGTACAAAAATTCGATAAAACAGGTTAATTTTCTTTAGGAAGGGGGTTACAAAAGTTTGACCTACATGTCATCCCTTTTGCACCAGCCACGATTTTAAATTGCACTCCCCACACTTGTGACAAAGGATTTTAAAAGCAGAATATAGTGGTATTTTTAATTTTAAAATCTTATCACTTGATGACAAGTTAAACCAAAAGTTATTTATCAGAGGCCCAAATTATTATTATTATTCATAATTAAAACAATAAAATGTTCAAAATATGCACAATTTTTTTGCATACAATAATACAAAGAAATTCAATCTTCCTGAAAATCAGTCAACCACTCTCTTACAGGTAAAAGATAATGTGGTGGTGTTCTGTCTCTTGAAAGTATAAATTTTCTTCGTCAATTTTCTTCCTCGTTTTGCTGATTTTCTAAATTTTCTGTTATAAGAGAGACCCATTATATTTTCAAGGATGTCTAAATATCGTTCAATATTGCGAACACATATCAAATTTTGGGCAATTATTTATATCATTTGTTCATAAAATTCAATTCTTCTATCGAATTCATTTTCAGTGAGTTCATGAACTAGGTGCATGGATGCAATTTTTTTATTTTTAGTCCTTTATAAACTGAGCTGAAATAATTATTACATTTGATACTTTTCGAGTAGAGTTATTAGGATTATTATAAATTGCACGGAGTTTCAATTTACAAATCAGAACCAGTTCGAAAAAAAATTTGCAATAGTTTTATTACAAATTTATGGCTTACATGCTTATTTAGATGTTTTTCTAACACATCAGAGGCAGTTCTTCGAGAAAATTCGTACTTGCCGACTTTGCTGACCATGAAAAGCTCATCAATCCAAAAAAAAACTGTCCAAAGGAATTAATATATCGTAATATTTATTTCGTAGATACACTAATAAAAACAGGATGTCAAAAACCCAGATCAAACAAAACTAAAATCTGAACCTAACTATACACTACTAAATACTCTTTTTCTAAATTAAACAAAATTCATGAACGTTCTGGTCTATGACAAGGTTTGCTAGTTAAAAGGTATTATCGATGAAACGGTTGTCGATGAAAAGGTAATTTGGATAAAACGTCTATGTCGATGAAAAAGAAACATCGATGAAACGTCCTTGTCGATGAAAAGGTATTGTCGATGAAACGGTGGTCGATGAAAAGGTAATGTCGATGAAACATCTGTGTCGATGAAAAAGTAGTGTTGATGATACGTCCTTGTCGAAGAAAGCTAGAGTCGATGAAATGGTTGTCAATGAAAAGGTAATGTCGATGAGACGTTTATGTCGATGAATTCCGTTTGTCGGTGAAACGTCCGTGCCGATGTAAAGGTCATGTCGATGAAACAGTTGTCGATGAAATGAACTGTCGATGAAGTGGTAGCACGACGTGGAACATTGTTAATTTAGAGAAAAAAATTAAAATTGAGTTTGATATGAAAGCAAACGGCTTCAACTCATTTTTCACCAAAATCGTTCCTGATATTATCAAGACATTACATCTTAGAAACCAGAATCCTATAGCTATGCTCTAAAATGTATCTATAACTTCTGACTCAAAAAAGTATCAGCAATTCTGATAAGAGATATTATTAACTCCATATTCTCAAAACCCTCTCTTGATGTTTGAACAGGGACATCATTAAATGCATAAAAGACATCATACTTCTACCTCTAACGAAGTTAGTTAATGAATTTATTGAACATGCAATTTACACATGATGCCTTAAAAATTGCAACTGTAACGTCAATATTTAAAAAAGGAGAAAAATATTATCCCAATATCTACAGACCTATCCCTATTTTGCCAGTAATTTGAAATTTTTTTGAAAATATCCTAAAAGAACTAACTGTATATTTTTAAGAAAATAACTCACGATTTAAAGAAAATAGATGCTTTACAGGCAGTGACTACGTTTTGCTCGGGCAGGTCAAGCCAGCTTGATTTCCAGCTTGATTTGACCTTTTTAATGTATTTCAAAAGGTAGAGGTCAAGGCAAGCCGAATTCAAGCTGCCTTGAGTTGCTCGAGATAAACGTAGTCCATAACGGAAGACATTCTGGACAGCTTAGATAAGCAAGATATATGACTTGGAAGGCTTTCGATTACGTCTTACACTCCATACTTTTAAGAATATTGTTGTTATATTCGCACTGGGTATTAATTAATATATACTGGTTAAATACACATGGCTTTATTATTAACTTAAAATATACAGTCTCTAATGATAGGTTACATTACAATTCAAATTAACCTTACCAAGAGCTTTTGTTCTAAAGTTTCCATATGAGATTAATGTAGTATTACAATTGTATACCTTTGAGTTACACCCTTCCACCTGTAGACTAATATCCTCATATCTAACAATCTGTCAACACCGTATACAGGTAAAAGAAGAACTTTATGCGAATAACTAGTGGTGCTCCACAAGGCTTGGTCTTAGGCCCTTTACTCTTTCTCATCTAAGTATATCAATGACTTACCTTAATTACTCCAAAGAGTAAAGTAATCCTATTTGCCGATGATACCACCTTATTATCAAGAGGGAAATAAAAAGATATGGTTTGGGAAAATGGTGATAAATCACTATACGATATACAGATGTGATTCAGCATAAACGAACTTAAACTAAACGAAAAAATGCAACAGACGGCAGACGGAGAAGACAGATTCACAGATGGCCAAATTTCTAGGTGTTCACTTGGATGGGAAACTAACATGGAACAACAAAAATGCTGAAGCACTGTCGAAAAAGCTTAGCAAAAACATATTCTTATTAAGAAACTTAAAAAAAAACTCTTCTCAAAATGCTTATGAAGCTTTGAACATTCTGACGAAATTTTTATGCATCTCATCAAACTGAAGTTATTTATGGGGGATGGTTTTCAAATGATCATCTGGTTTAATAAAATTCTGTGAACACTAATTTTAGAAAAGTGTTATTTCATACGTTATTTGTTGATGAAGAAAACTTTCTTCATGGAAAGTAAATTCGTGATAATTTGGGAATTGATAAGATGTGTAACTGCAGTTGTACAATATTATTTAAACACATCATGCCTGCTAGACACCTTAAAATACTCGGTTTGAAAATTATTTGCAAACACCTTAAAATTATTTACACATTTAAATTCTAGCAACAATTAATCTACATTCAGTACGTTTTCGACATTCTTGGTTACGTGGACATGTACCTGCGACTCCATTTGCAATATTATAATGAAGATGGAATTTTAGTCACTCATCCTTTGTGTACTGCCAACAATTATTTAGGCAAATGTTTTATCGTGGACTTAATCTGCTCTTTTCCTTTCCACCTAACAAAATTGGATTTGCTGTTTGCTGGTAAAAATAAGTTAAAAAGTAATATCATTTTATAACTATTTTTTTTATAATAACGTTACTACTTTTATAAAGGTTACCATCTACATATAATTTGTACACGCACTATTTTGCTTTATCGGGTAATTTTTGGAATCAAGTTTATAATGCGTATCACGCGAGGATTTAAAAGAATTGCAGCACAGCTTGTGAATATATACGTTTTTTATAGTATCCTAAGCTTGTTGTGCCATACTTACATTTTTTTAAACCTTTGTGATCTTGATGAGGTAAGAATAATATTTATTTACTTTTAATTTTTCATCACCTCCTTATTTTCCGATTCGCTATCTTTTTTCGTTTCACCAGGGGTGGATTTAGCCCTTGGGTTGGGCTCTGGGCAGAAATTGCTACGGGGGCCCTCGGATACTACAAAAATACAACTTGTCCAATTGTATTTCAGAAAAGATCAATTCGATTTCAGAATAGTCAATTGTATTTCAGAAAGCATCAATTGTATTTCAGAAAATATCAATTGTGTTTCAGAATAGTCAATTGTATTTCAGAAAAGATCGATTGTATATCAGAAAGTATCAATTGCATTTCAGAAAAATTAATTTAATTTCAGAAAGGACCAATTATAAAAAAATTAGGAAGATATTTCATAAAAATGTGCTCTCGAAATTTAACATTACACCAGGGTTAGGTCATTATTCACGAATGTTAAACCCAATTAAAATAATCTTCCAAAAATTCTTGGCTTCCTCAATATTTTATAAAAGGTCTTTTCTAAAATTAAATTCATTTTTCTGAAATACAATGGATGCTTTCTGAAATACAATTGATCTTTTCTGAATTACAATTGGTGATTTCTGAAATTTAATTGATCTGAAATCTGAAATACAATTGGAGAAAGTGTAGTCTCATTCCAAAATATTAGCATCTATTTTTTAATTTTTTTTAAGTTGCAATTTCGCTTTTCTGGGGGTGTAGCAATAAGACAGGGGGTCCTGAGCTGCAGCCTTATTAGACCATATTCAAATCCCCCCTGCCCATCATCTTTTTTCTGTCCACTATTTCTTGTCTCGAAAAGTAATACAATACTTTTTTTTAGGATCATTTAAAATTTACTTGTAGAAACACTACAGTTAATGATTATATGTACAAAATCCAAAAAGGACACAAAAGGCCTGAGCCCGAAGTAATTTGGAACGTACTGCAAAATATTATGGTGTATTTTTTTAATTCACAATCTATATTTATAATGAACGTGATTGATGAAAAGGACGCTAAGACTTACCTGCCTGTAGTCTGCATTTTCGCTTGCTTGCGATATTTAAGTATAATTTCCTTAATTTCACACCTGGTAATATTGTAATATTTATATAGTTTAGTCCCTAATTTCTAATTTATTTTTCAGCTATGTAATTCTGTGATAAACATACGTGTTCGCACAAAAGTGTTGGCGTTTTTATTCTATCTTAGGAAGGAAACTGTTGATCAAGCTCTCATTGACAATATAGTTGCAGAATATCACTTTCAATTTGTTACTCCAAATGTCTTCAAGGCTAGTCGCGAAATTGGTGCGCTTGATCACAACATGCGGTTTAAACTCCTTGATAGCTTCTACGGGTAAATAATTTATATTATTCGTAATTTATGAGTTATAACTACAATTTTAGTGACACTTTACGCCAAGTACCGCTCTTCGCAAACACTGATAAATCATTCTTTACCCAATTGATAAATCAATTGAAATACTACAGATTTATGAAAGATTCGATTATTATTCAAACTAATGATGTTCAAGAAAATTTTTATATCGTCCACAACGGTTTCGTCAGCATTAGTGTTGGTGACGAAAAATTGGCTACTTTAGGAAGAAGTAGTTGTTTTGGAAGTTTGGCCCAAAAAGGTATAACTTCCTCACGCTCTATTTTTTAAACATGCGGTATAATTTTCAGGTTTGATGAGGCAAACAATAAAGGTGAAAGCACTGATACACACAGATATTCTATATATAAATGCAAAAACTTTAAACAGTTTAGTCTCGATTTATTCAACGGCGGGAAGAAAGGTGAATCGAGCCCGTTTTTTGAATCAGGAGTATACTTTAGCTGGAAGGGAAGATAACACTGTTATTGATATGAAGCAATCAAGTGTTGACCTTATATCATTTCACTATTTAAACTGCGTTTTATGGAAGAGTTATAAAAAACTAAAGTTTTTTCAAACCACGTTTGGTAGTTTATTAAGTTTTTACTTCCACATGCATTTCACCCCTTTGTGGATCATGGTATTTGTGTTCTGCTTAATCCGTGGAATTCGCAATCAAAGCTCCAAATCTACATTTTATGTAAAATAAAATTTACTCCAGTGAAACCTTTTTAGAATATAATTTTAGGCCTATTCGTATTGTGGAGATATCATTTATTTGATCAGATTACTTGTGTTATTAAATTCACGCTATGTTGATGAAGAAACTGGATTGGTTATCAGTAACCTTGCTTCAACAAGAAATCATTACTATCGCAGCAAGCTTTTAATCCTGGATTTTATTACCTTATTTCCTCTTGAAATATTTTTTCATTTAAGCAACGCACGGTGAGATTAATAGCTTTCAAGTTCATTAAAAAATATTGTGCTTTTAGATATATCCATTTTGGGTTCTATAACAGAGCTCTACGTTTTGCGTTTTTCATCCATTACTATAACCAATATCAGAAGAGGAAGCTATTGATTGGAGCGATTACACAAGTATTCTATTTCGTATATCTTACACTGCTTTATCTTTTTATTATTTTATTAATATGGTGCGTTTTAATTTTTTTGTTACCATTTTTATGATATTTTTGTCTTACAGGATTCCTTTGAATTGCAAAGGTGCATCTTGCTCTTATTATACCTTCACGGATGCAAAAATCCAAGAATTTAAAACTGAATCAGTTTATGAACTTCTTTTTGGAGGTCTACTTTATGCAGCAAATTACATCACTGCTAGCAGTCTCCAAGATTTGACATCAACGACTCTGACGGAATTAAGAGTATGGAATGTGATTAATTTAACGTCCCCAGCATTTACCATAATTCTTGTTGTCGGAACTACCAACTTGTTCAATACTCGATACTTCAGCAAACTGGACTATTTTAGAAAATTGGGAATACTCTTGAGAACTTTGAAGGTATCTCCTTACATTTACCAATTATGTTTTCCAGAGGAATTTTATATGTTTTACACTATGAACAGGTTTTTTTAATTCCATAGAACTTTTTTATTCTACAGGACTAAAGCTTCCAATTCTTAAGACATTTTTAGATCAAACAGCACTGGTCAACAAAAATTCACCAATAGTGTGTAACATGACAACTTTTAACTAATTATTTTAGTACATTAAAATTAATTGACATTAAAATATTTTAGATAGAAATAGTTTTATTGTAATATGATGATGACATCATGACATGTTAAAACCCAAAGTCTTATAAGAGGTTCAAAGCTTCAGGATTAAATCATGACATGTTACAACCCAAAGTCTTATAAGAGGTTCAAAGCTTCAGGATTAAACTTTATAGTTACTTGATTGGTGATTTCCGAAAAAATTGAGGTTACTTCAATGAAAGATTCTCAAGCTAGTTTTTCAAGATCATTAAGTTTTATTTAAATATTTTTTCATCCCTTATCAATTTCCTGATTTGTGGACGTTTTTAATCTTGGCATCTCTGATATTTGGGAAATTATGTTAATATACTTTGCATAAAATGATGACCATATAAGAGCGCAGTAGTCTAACTTACTTCTAATGTATATTCAGAAAAGGATCTCTAGTGTTTCAGTTGATCTGAAGTCACGACGGTTACACAGTCTTTCAAAAGTTGGTTTATATGTAGATTGAAGGTTAGTTTTGTGTCAAAAATTAGACCTAGGTCCTTAAACTCAGAAACTCTCTTTAACGGAACACCTTTGATGTTATAATTGTTACGGGTGATGTCATATTTCCTTGTGTAGGATATAACGCAGCATTTGTTGACATTTAAATCAAGACCATTATCATTATTATTATAACTCTATAAATCTTCAGGTCATCTGCATATAGTAAAAATGAAGAACTGAATACAGGTAAACGTCGTTTTGCGCCGATTCGATTTACGCCGATTCAGAATTACGCCGGTTGGTGCTGGCGTGGGATTTTCCGAGTTTCCGAGTTAGTTTTCGTTTTGTTTTTAAGAAAAATAAAAAGATATGATTATATTTTTTATTTTATTATAAAATTAAAAAAATATTCAATTTGCAGTTTCATTATGGGCGACAATAGTGATTCAGAACTCAGAACCCAAACATTGTGCGAAAAAAGCACGAAAAATGTGTGTTCATTTTAAGCCGATTTTATTAGGCTGGTGTATCTCGGAACGGAACCACTGCGTAAAACGACGTTTACCCATATTTCACAAACACTACTTATAAAAATATTGAAGAGCAGTGGCTCAATATTAGAGCCCTGGGGTATTTCACTCGTCGCTGTGTACTGATAAGATTTGTGACCTTGAATTTCAACCACTTGTGTACGCCCATCCAAGTATTGCTCTAGCACTCTAATAATATTATAGTTAGCTCCATATTTAAAGAGTTTATCCAGGAGAAGTTGATGGTTGATGTTGTATGCGATCAAAAGCTTTTGTCATATCTGTATAGATTACATCCACCTGCTTTCTTCTATAAAGCATTTTAGAGATTGTTTGTTTGATATTACAGAGGTTAGAGATTGTAGATCGATTTTTTATGAACCCATGTTGATAAATGGAGAACATATTTTTAAATGGAGCATATAAGTGTTCACATAGTGCCGATTCAAATATTTTGGAAAAATTATACACTATCGAGATAGGTCTGTAATTCTTGACATCTCCTTTCCCTCCAGATTTGAAGACAGGGCAGATTCTTACTGTCTTCCAAATTGTGGGAAAAGTACCGGTAACAAGTATGAGATTAAAGTTATGTGTTAGTGACTAAAACAGGCGCACAATCTTTTAAAATGAAGGCAGGTATCTTGTCCATACCCATGGTTAATTTCGGTTTAAGCTTTTTAATATGATCTTGCATTGTATTTTCCAGAAACATAAAATCCCCTAAATGATAATAGTTATAATAGTAACTGATGCATTACGCTTCAGGGTTAACATAAAAAATTTTGAAGTGTGAAGCAAAGCCATTTACGATAACTTGGGGGTTTGTAAGCTCCTCAGCATCTTAATTCGTAATGCCAGGGATTCTTGAGATGTTCTTCTTGGAATTAATGCAGCTCCAAAACTTAGATGGTTCAGTCCTCAGCATTCCATATGGTGGGCGTACAAGGAAAATCAACTAAGTCCAGGTTTTCAAAGTTGAGTTCTATCGTGTATAAGTCTATATTAGTGTGATACAACTTACAAGAAAACCTTAAGACTCTTCAAAATCAAGTTAAAACTGGAATTTACACAGGCCTTATAACATTAAAATGCGTTTTTCTCGAAAGTTGCATTTTGTGACTTAGTGGGTTTTCCTTGTACGCCCACGATATAAATTGATCATTTGCTAATTTAATTTTTCTCTTCAAGGATCTGCGGCTGTTCTCGAAATTTATTTTGTCTACATCCGAATTCGACTTGAGAAATGTTTTCCTTAGTTTGTCCTTATTTTGGGTGGGATCTTATCCTACATTCCAAGTTAGATGAAGCTATCACAAGATCAAGTGATCTAGACCTCGTGTTAACTATACTATTACATTGTGACAAATTGTTGAAATCCAAGAAGTTAATAATGGTCTCCATCTTAGAACTCATATAATCAGATATATTATTGAATTAGGGGGTATTGAAATCATAAACTATTATTATATTACTTTCCATGTGAAAATAGCGTTCGATTCTAGAAAAAATGTTTTCATAGTAAGCAGTAGAAGATCCTGGAGGAATATATAGGCAGATTAATGTAAAATTCGAAAAGCCAATGTATAATCTCAGAGCTACAAGCTCTTCAGAGCTATCAGAGTATTCAAGGTGTATCAAGCTTGACAATTTCTGATCCCAATTAGAACACCTCTCTTATTATAAGGATCACATCGGTAAAAATTGACATCACTGTTGAAATGTTCGTTATCGTGCACACTGTCATCGAGTCAATTTATATCTTTCAAGTATTATAACGCGCAAAATGTAGGGTATTTCGTATTTCCTAAAACTGCATGTGACTTCCAAATTTACCGAGAGTGTCCTGCGTATGTGCCGGAAAACGGACGTTTTTCCGGCGGGGTAGTTTTTTTTTGGGAAGAGATTGCTCAAAGAGGGTGCTCAAAATTATCAGCGATTGTAAGTTACCCAAAAACCCAGCACGTGGGAATAGTTAATAACGCGTGTGCGAAATAAGTGCGGGAATAGTGGTACCCAATTAGGGCAAATCGAGACAGTGGAGCGTAGAACCGGGTGGTTCCGCAGTCCTGGTACAAAGCTTATAAATATCTCGAAGTAGAATCGAGTGGTTCGGCGGCCCGTTGTATAAAATTGTAAATATCTCTAAAGAGAAAATAGGAATTAAGTGTAATAAAGTGTATATAAAAACTATGGGTTTCTTTCCTTTCCCAAAAAGGGAAGTGGCGCCATTATCCTACTGGCACTGATCTCGAACCCCGTAGCCGGGACGACCCACCAACACCTGTGCTTGTGTTTCCCCCGAGCACATGGCAGTATAAAAATCCAGAACCATCCCTATCCATTGGTTTCACAAAGTTTTTCATAAGGCCAAGTTTTATTTTTAGAGGTGGTACAAATATATCATCAGATTGTACTAGTGGACCAATTTTAACATTTTTCTGTACAGGAGTAAGAGATTCTCTTTTGGGCCAGTCTTTCTTAACATGTCGATTTTTCTTGCCCATACTGTTCCATTCACAAACAACTGGATTTTGTATATCCAAGCTGTAATCCTAAGAGAACCCCAATAACTTTTGAATCTCCACAAATGTGTCTTGGTTATATTGAATCTTTTCCAAAAGAAATTTTATATTTTCATAGGACTCTTTCGTGTTAGGAGAATGCCCTATCGCTAAGGAGGGAAGTTATTCCCGTTATATAAAAGAACAGCTTTTAAACTTATTCCATCTCTTTAATGGAGATCCAAAAAGTTCTGCCAGCTGTTTAGACAAATTTAAATCACAAACAAGATCTTCATGAAATAGTAGATGTGCCCCGTTATATGAGTAAGCTTCTTGAAAATCAGAATCAAACATTTTGTCTTATGTCTTATGGAGGTTCGTTATAGCAGATAAGTAGTAGATCTTCGCTGTGTAGTATAGTTTTTTAGCAAATATTTATATTGTTATATCTTTGGTATCTGTAAGGTAAAAATAACAATTTGATGAATAGTTCATGGGCTACATTCAAATAATAGGAGTTCTGAAAGACATAGATCCAGATCTTTTAACCCATCCAGTAATAAGAAGCTCTACACACGTAATACAACATATTTGAGGAACCCACTTTGTGTCTTACAGAAAACCAAAATAACGTCAAGGGTAGTTAGGTACTTCGAAATTAGTAAGCAGTTTTCTTGTTACAAAATTATGTTGACCAGTGCTTCATCAGGTTTTGAACAGTCTAATCTATATTATCCAAACTTTTTAGAGAAACAATGTATCGGCTCCGCTAATAAAAGAAACCGATAAATATTTCACCAGCATATGGATGTTGACAAATGGTGAAGTTTATCCCGCATTATTAAAAAATGCACCTCTGTATCTTAAGCAATCTTTATTGTGGATTTTGTATAGTAAACATTTAATGTCACATAATATATTCAATGATACACACACCGATTTTTTAAGACAACTCGTTGGACTTTTAGAAAGACATGTTTTCTTACCAGGATATGTTATTACCAATCAAGGAGATACCGATGGATGTAATGAGTGTAAGTATAATTTAACCCACTAATTATACCTTAAAGTTTATAGGTATCTATTTTATCCACTCTGGACAAGTAGAAGTGAGTACAGAAATTTCTGGTGGTGAAAACTATATGTATATGTTAACTCCTGGTGTATCCTTTGGAGAATCCAGTGGAATTTTTAATCTACCCCAAAATGCTACCTATATCTGTGGTACCGTAGTTGATGTCCTTTTTTTAAGATGGAATAATTGGAAGTATTTACTAGAATGGTTTCCTGCTTCCAAAGAAAAAATATTGCAAAGAGCAAGAGAGTACCACATTGAAGGAGCAGAGCGTCATTCACAATCCTTTGATGATCCTATCAATTCAAGAAGAACACTTTAATTTTTATAGTTATACCCAAAATACAGTTATTCAAAATAACAGTTTTTTAAATGTCCAAATTGTCCAAAATCTTGACCATCTTCCAAGTTCTATTTAAATAAATCTATTTGTTTGTTTCGATTAGGTAAATAAGAATAATACTAATTTTCATCTTAAGGCCAAGGTTAGAATTTATTGCTTTCTGCGTTTTGGTTTGATCATATAATTACCCAAAATAAGGTAGTTAATTGAGCGTTTCCGTAATAATTTCGTACGGTAGCAATAAATATTTATTATCTTAAAATACATGTTATGCTTTACATGAACATACATAATTTAGATATCTTACTTTAAGTGTCACAAAATTTGCACCAAATTTTAATTATTCCGATAAATTCATCTAATGCATTTATGTGGCCAAAAAATATTTATTGCTACATAATTTTTTATGGTAATTTGCTTCATTTTAAATAACTATTCACATTAATTAATCGCAAACTTTTTAATTATGTTAATTTAATTTTTACCCAATTAGGTTTACAACGAAAGAATCTAATTATGTAAAATATACTATTTATATTTTTATTGCTTCTTGCACCTTGAAAGAATGGTTTAAATTAGAGGGAGGAGGACTCGAGTTTATATAAACTCGAACCACTAATTTTAACTTTACTTGGAAATCATGTTGTGGCAAAATAAACGATTCATTGCGGAAAATTTGACCCAAATTTTACTAGGGTTTTTGCTTCTGGTCATCACGTTTTTAGTGATGCAAAGAAGGAAAGCTAGTAGGAGGATGTATCAAATGTTGGATAAAATTCCTGATGTTGATATGAAGAAGTATCCAATTATTGGGCATGCCCATCATTTTTTGGATTTACAAGGTAATTTTGATCAACCAAATCTTTATAAAGGGAGCTACAGTTTTTTGTTTTAGCTTTATTGAAGAAAGCCGATCAAATTGGAGTAGGACCACCACGGAAAGCTTGGTTAGCTAATATAGCTTTTGTGATAATTGCTAGTCCTGAAGATTTTGATATAGTTTTTAATAACACCAACGCTTTACATAAACATTTTGCTTATGAGTTTGGAAGACCTTATATTGGAGAAGGACTAACCACAGCCCCACGTAAGTAAAATCATTGAAGGCTGCCGCACGCAAAAAAGATCTGAAGAGGTCCAAAGAAGATCTAATAAAAAGTCCTAGTGGGTATTTTTGAATAATTACCTAACAATATTTGTTGCAGTTACCAAGTGGAGAAAAAATAGAAAAATGATGTCGCCCGCTTTTAATCAAGCGATGTTGAACACATTTGTTGAAACCTACTACAATAAGGCATTAACCATGATTGAAATTCTAAAACAACAAAATGGGAATATTTTTGATGCCATGCCAGCGATTTCCAATTGTGTTATGGATGCAGTTTGTGGTGAGTTGTATTCAATTTCGTCTACCTTGAGAATCTTCATCCTAGATATTTCCAAATTTGATAGTTTAGATGACTAAGAGGATGATTTAAACATTTTTTTTGCAGTTAGTATTATGGACATTCCTTTCGATTGTCAAACAACAAAACATCCATTTGCACATGCAACGATTAAGTAATAATAAAAAAATTATATTTATTCTATTTAATATCCAAAAATTTTTAGGAGAGTACATTTAATGGCGGAAAGAATTTTTAATGTTTTCTTGTATCCTCAAATCATCTTTAGTTTAACCAGTTACTACAGGGAATTAAAAGAACTCACGAAATTTAATGATAAATTTACTCTGAATGTAAGTTCAAAAATTTATATTGATTTTTTTATTTTAGTTTATTTTTTATAGGTAATAGCTGAAAAAAGAAAGGATATAGCTGAGAAACAACAAATGGAGTACCAAGGTTGGTAATTTCATTGAAACTTCCTTAAAAAATCAATACGTTTTTTTTTATTTTTAGGAAATTCTAAGAAGAAATTTTTGGAGCTTCTAATAGAAGCAACTGAAGATGGGCACAAATTTACTGATCAAGAATTATTGGATGAAGTTAACACGTTTTTCGCTGCAGTAAACAATAAATAAATTCCAAATTTTGTCTTTTTTAAATTTTCTTGTTTCAGGCTATTGATACATCCACCCAATCTTTGGGTTTCTTATTATTATGCTTGGCTGTGCATCAGGATATTCAAGTAAGAGTCCCTCATCCTAATTTTTATTCGAATTTCCAAACACACCTTATTATAAAATTTTTTGATTTTGTGGTTTCAAAATTTTCTAAAAATTACTATTCTGTTTTTTATTACAGGAAAGAGTTTATAATGAAATCCTTGATATAGTAGGACCTGATAGTGTGATAGATCATACCCATCTTCCACGGCTAGAATATTTAGATAGAGTAGTGAAGGAAAACTTAAGGCTTTTTCCTCCAGTCCCAATAATAGCACGTCAAGTAGAAGATGAGGATGTAAAATTGGGTAATCAAATTTACCAACTTTAAATACCAGGAAATAAACGCATTATTTGAATTTTAGAAAGTTGTATTTTACCAGTTGGGTGTTCTTTGGCTTATTCGTTATTTAGCGTTAATAGATCAAGTGTATATTACAAGGATCCTCTTAAATTTGATCCTGATAGATTTTTACCTGAAGAAGTTGCTAAAAGACCTGTATGGAGTTGGGTACCATTTGCAGGAGGACCCAGGAGATGCATAGGTTAGAATTTTGAAGAATTTCATGTATATTTTTTAATAATTATTTTAAAGGTGGACAGTACGCAATAATGACGATCAAAACCATCGCAGCAACAATTTTGAGAAAATTTAGATTCGAGACCATTTACAAGAGTTTGGATGAAGTCAAATTGGAAGCTAGAATTATCATGACCTCAGCTGATGGATTTCCAATTCGTGCTATTGAAAGGACATAAATTATGATTATAAAATTATTTTGTATAGTTTAATCTATTGTAAATATCTTATGGTATTAATAAATTATTGTATATAAATAGTCTATTGTTTTTTTTTAATTGTATCTACAAAAAAAAGCGTCATATATGAAAAAAAAATTAGTATAGATAAATACATTAAGTACTTTCAAAAGTATTTTCAAAAAAAAAATCTTGAAAAATTAAAAATATATAGAAAATATTCTATTTTAAAATTATACCAATTCTTATTTTCATAGAATTTTTAACGGTCTATTAAATAGAAATTTCATATTTCATCTTCAGTCACTGATCAGATATCAGATGATTATAAAAAAAATTAAAAAAATTATCAAAATGTTATAGAAGATTTTTGAAAATTTTCTGGATAAGGATACTGTTTTTAGTATCAAAGTAAAATCAAAAAACTCGTTAATTTAACTCGAGCAATAAATTTAATGAAAAATATCAAAATTTTAAGGCCAAATTAAAAATTTAAAAAAAATTAAGAAAAAAATTAAAAAAAAATAAAAAAAAATTAGAAAATAAATTAAAAAAAAAATAAAAAAAATTAAAAAAAAAATTAAAAAAGAAATTAAAAATAAATTTAAAAGAAAAATTAAAAAAAAAAATTTAAAAGCCGCTTATAAATTTTGATTAATTTAAAAAGAAAATTAAGTACCAAAATTTGGTATTTACGAAAAAAATGGGTGCCAAAAATAAATTTAGATGTTTGTAGGTTTTAAAATATATAAAAAAATAATTAATGTTAATCCCAACATTAAAATACAATAAGAATAAATTACGTTTGAATAATTTATTTGTTGTTTCCAGGATCCAAAACAATCAAAAATTAACGATTTATTTACAAATATTATTTATTTACAAATTTCTAACTGGAAACAAAGCTATAATTACCTAATTATAATTTTATAATAAAATTAAAGTTTGCTCATAATTTGCACACAAAAACAAAATCGGAAGCAATAAAAGCGCAGAATGATCCATTAATTACCTCAACAAAGTCAAATGAGTAATTAAAAGCGGGCCGTATGCTTCCCCAAAGCTAAACAACAAAATTTTAAAATTCACCAGAAATAAACAAATTCACGCTGGGCTAGTTTTATAGCCACTCACGCCTTGAATCAAAATATTTTATTTCCTACGAACATCTACGTAAATTCCGCGTAGAGGGGTGAGATATATAAACTCCTTTTCAATCCGAACACAAGCCAAATTAGTTTGTGTGTTTCTTATAATTTTGATTAAAATGTCGGGCACTAATAACGATGTTTGGATCACCGCGGCTTTGGGGAATAATCTTAATTCTAGTATCAAAAAATATAATTCGAACACCACGTATATTTTGCTGTTAGTTTCTATTGTTACCATTTATGCCATTGTTGCCCAAAGGAGGAGGAAGAACAAACGGTTTAATGAGATGATCAAAAAGGTACCAGATCTGGATGTTTTCAAATTACCCATCCTAGGACATGCACATCATTTTCTTAATTTAAAAAGTAAGTTTTCTAATTTTATTAAAACTTTTAATTTAAGTAAATTAGCCTAGAAATTTTAAAAACCTCTTAAAATAGTCCAAAACAGTTACATAAAAATTACGAGAAATTACGAGAATAATGAACAGTTACGTTTTTTCTGATTTCCAAGAATATAGCGATTTTATCGCTATTTTTAATCAAATAATGAGAACCAATCTAAATTTACAATTAATTTTTTTAAATAACCAATTTTAGCTTTGGCAAAATTATGTGCCAAAATCGGAGTTGATGGTCCGCGAGTGGTATGGCTTGGACCAATCCCCTTTGTTTTAATAACCCGACCTGAAGACCTAGAAATCCTTTTCAATAGCAATAATGCATTACACAAACATTATTTATATGAAATGGCCTTACCTTATTTGGGCGAAGGTTTAGTTACAGCGCCAGGTAATCCAAAAAACCCAAAAATTCAATCATAAATTTAAGATTTTTAGTTTCAAAATGGCGACAAACTAAAAAAATGATAATGCCTGCATTCAACCAAACCATGTTGAATAGTTTCGTTGAAATATTCTACGAAAAAACCACTATTATGACCAAATTATTAGCCGAGAAAAAAGGAAAAACCATCGATATTTTAGATCATGTTTCAAAATGTATTTCAGATGCCGTTTGTCGTAAGTAAACAATTATAAGCAATAAAAATACCACATAATTATTGATTTATTTATTAGAGACAATTATGGGTATACCATTCGATGGACAAACTCGCGAAAATAAATTTGCAGCAGCCGTAAACAGGTAATTTTAAAAATACATAAAATTCCTAATAACCAGTAATCGAAAATAATTTGTGGTTTCTTCCACAGACGTGTTTACCTTTTAGCAGAAAGAACTTACAATATTTTTCTTCATCCGCATATTATGTATATGATGACGTCAGCTTATTGGGAACAAATCAAAATACAAAAAATGACAACTGATTTTACTTTAAAGGTACTTAAATTTTTAATAAAAATATTTGATACTTCAAGGCTAAAACTAGTTAAATACATTAACATTTAAATTATGAAATTAAAGAAACTGAACTAGTTTTAATATTTTCCTGATTTTAAAAAGAAATAAATTGACAAGGTTAAATTTTTAATAATTTTTTCCTGCGCAGGTTATTGCTCATAAGAGGGAAGAATTAAAAGATAACCAAATGGAATTTGCTGGTACGTTTATTTTGCGTATTTTTGGTAAATCTTACGTATTATATTTTTGTAGGTGATGATAAGAAAAAGAAATTTCTGCAACTCCTTCTAGAAGCTTCCGATGGTGATAAAAAATTCTCAGATAAAGAAGTTGTTGATGAAGTTAATACATTTTTTGCAGCTGTAAGTTTTAGTATTGAATTTAAAAAAAAAACTTTTAATAATTTTTTGTAGGCTATTGATACATCAACTCACTCCATCGCATTTTTCTTAATTAGTATTTCCATGTGCCCAGAAATTCAAGTGAGTTAAAAACTAATTATTATTTTTTTTAATAAAATTTGATTTCAGGAAAAAGTTTATAAAGAAATTATTGAGGTTATTGGTCATGATAAAGCTATTGAACATTCGGATCTTCCAAAATTAGAGTATTTAGATCGAGTGATTAAAGAGACACTTCGGATATTCCCAACCGTCCCTATAATTGCAAGAAATATTCGTGATGCTGACGTTAAGTTGGGTAAGATTTTTAAACAAATAAATCGAGTTAAATTTCTGCTACATAAAATTTATTTTAACAATTGTATATGATTACATATAATTAGTAAAAATGTAAAATAAGGAAATTATTAAATTGAATAATTACACACCTTAGTTATGTTTAACACCAATATCATGATAAACAAGAATTAAATTTTGGGAATAATTATAGGTCTTACTAAAAATTAATTTTAATTTATTTCTAGACAGTTGCACTCTTCCTGAAGGATGTTCGATTGCGTATCCGATCCTTGCTGTTAATAGATCACCCATTCACTTCAAAGATCCTCTAAAATTTGACCCCGATAGGTTTTTGCCTGAAGAAATCGCCAAACGTCCACAACTCAGTTACATTCCTTTTGGAGGAGGTCCGCGGAGATGCGTTGGTAAGAATTTAATTTTCCCAAGAATTTTTCCAAAAATATGGCATGATTGAGTTCATACCAAAATTAAATTTTCAGGTTACCAATATGCAGTTGTTACACTTAAATCAGTCGCCGCGACTCTCGTAAGGAAATTTCGATTTGAAACCGATTTCAAGACGTTTGAGGAGGTCGATGTGGAGGCACGTATTGTGCTGTCCTCCGCCAAAGGATACCCTATCAGGGCTATTCCAAGAGAATAAAGGGATATGGAAGAATTCGTAGGAAAAATATTGTACATACGAAATTATTAATTATTAGACTTTTTCTCAATCTTAAAAATATAATTTAAAAGACTTAAAACTAAAATAAAAATTATCATATTTTTATTTGTTTAAAATTAATGGTTTAAATAATAAATTATTTATTTATTATATGTGTTTTATTATTTGACTTGAGGGCTGGGAATGCGGAAAAATTTTAGTTCATGAAGTTTTTTGATAGGGAAATTTTGACATGAAAATTTTATTATTCACTCTGTAGATATTAGGTTTACAAATCATATAATTTTCAAAAAAAACTGAAGTTTTTATCTGTTTTTGCTTACAAAATGATCAAAATAAAAAAATAAAATTCATGTAATTTTATTTAGGTGTTAATTTATAAATATCTTCAAAAAAAAAATTTTTAATTTTGTTTTGAAAATTATGTGATTCGATACCCACATAGTATCTATAAACAGAGTACATATATAATAAAATTTTAGTACAACAAAAGCAACTTTACTTTATAAAAGTTTATATATTAAAAAAAATTACAAATGTAATACATTATTATATTTTAATACAATAAAATAAGAGTTTTTATCAAAAAATGTGTAGCTAAAATATGCCCCCACTTTTGTTTGATTCAAGCAGTTAATTGATAAAATTTTATTAATTAAAAAACATTTCAGTTTTCCATCTCAAAAATATACACGATTTTTTTAAATCAAAAATTGCTTGATTTAAATCTGGTTACTTACCTTGATTGTCTTATACTAATTAAATTATGAATAAAACAGTTCATAATCAATAAAATAAATAATCATAAAAATGTGGCAAAAAGCTAAAATAGTGTGATTACAATAAAATGAATTGAAAAACTATGATTAATAAATAAAGAATTACATAATACGTGATAATAAAATTATTTTCGCTTGAAGTTAATTGCAAATATCATCAAGAAGATTCCGTTTCCTGAAAAAAAAATCAAATGTATTTTTTCTTGAAAAACAAAGTTTAGGGTAGGTGTTAAAACACCTGGGTTATAGTAGAAACAATAGTTATTAGCTCAAAAAAATACAAAAAAAAATTATATTTAATTACAAAAATACTCATAAAAAAAGCTATGTTCCAAGTATTGTAATATCAAGAAAATTTCGCAAAAATACCTTTCCAACGATACCATACTCGACAAATGTTGCCTTTTGAAATTTCAAAGTAGGGATTCCTTGGTGCACTTATTATTTTTCGGAACAATCCGAATGTGCCCGGAATCGGAAGTTACCTTGAAATTTCAAATGGCAACATAGGTCGAGTATGGTATCGTTGGAAAGGTCTTTTAAAAAGAAACAACTTTTATTTAAATATTTATGTAATATCTTGCATAATTAACAAATTAAACGAAAAAAATATGCAAACAAGTGACCATTGGTCTCTTAACGGGAAAAATTAAATCGTTACATTCGTCGGCAAATGGGCAAGAGAGATTGTTTTAAATAGAAACTCTTGTTTGCAGATATTATAATATAAAAATAATCAACTTTTTTTTTATTTTTTTAATTAAGGAAAATACATAACCTAAAAAAGTTGATTATTTTTAACAAGCGAAACGAAAAATGCAAAAGTTACAAGTTTCCATTTTAAATTCATAATTGCCTCTACCCTTACCCATATTAAAGATGATGGTAGTGTTTTAATTTTTCCATAATTTAAGAAACGATTTGTCACTTGTTTGCTTATGTTTTTTCGTTTAATTTGTTAATTGTTCAAGATATTAAAAAATATTTTTATAAAAGTTGTTTCTTTTTAAAAGACCTTTCAAACGATACCATACTCGACCTATGTTGCCATTTAAAAAATCAAAGATACCTCCGGTTCCGGGCACTTCCGGTTTATCCCGGAAAATAATAAGTGCACCAATGGATTCTTTGAGTTCACTTTGGTAATTAAAATGTTTATTCTATCTATGTGCGACAAACTGTTTTCGAGATAAAGGGCTGTTACGGGTGGTCTGACTCACCCTGTATATTAAAGAAAATAACAAAAAGTTTCTGTTTTTTTATGTATAGTGTGCTAAAAGTCTTGCACCAAACACCAAACTTTCTAATGTTAAAACGGTTTTGAATAAAAAGATGAAAATTAAGACGAGTAAATGGCATTTGGCGTTTTGAATTACCCGAACTAAAATGAGCGAATCTGATTGGCTAAATAGTAGGTCGATTTACACCGGATAATTGGGAATTCTAGTTACCGGTAGAGGGTGCTTTAAATGGCATAAAATGGAGGATATCCGGTACTTGTCAGTGTCAATAATTGTATTTAAAATGCTTCTTTGTACCTAATAAGTAGAGGAAGTGGTGCAAAAGTGGAAGCATGGTGGTAATGTGGAAACGTTGCCGGTAGAGCTTGATATGTGTTGCAATGTGGTTGGTAATGGGCTAGCAAACATTGTTATTCTTGTGCAATTAAGTAAATTAAAAACTTAAAAATTTAGCGTAATTATAATGTTAAAATCTACAATGACTATGTTGGTAATGTGTTGTACCGTGCGGACATAAAGTAAATCCCCCCTGCTAACTTTTCAACGGTTATGTTTTTGATTCTGAAAATTTGTCTACCTAGGAATCTTATTGCGAACTTTCTAATAAAGGTATTTTTGATCTTGTGGAACTTCCGGTTATACCGGAAGTGGTTGGCAACTTTCTTATTTTAAATGGAACACCCAGTATATTTTAGCACTTTCGTGTTCTCCATAAAAATACCATTAAATTGACCTAGCATAGTGTGGTCTACGATTAATACTTTCGGAATTACGCCCATTTGAAAATCGTATTTTTATGCAACTTCATTTACACCGGAAGTTGCACCCAACTGCCCTAACTTCGTTATTTTAAATAAATGAAATATTTTGCAATTAAGTTAATAATATTAAATTTAAACAAAATTATGTTTAACCGTAAGTTCGTTAATTTTCCAACTTCCGGTGTAAATGAAGTGATTGATTAGAGACTGTAAAAATTTGTATAGTCTTATAAGGAGTGTCTGATAAAATTTAAAGGTCTTTAGTTAGAAACATTTAAGTTAACCATGGAAATTGTCCATTACACCCCATACAGGGTGTCCTGTAATTACAAGACTTACTATGCTTAACTAGTGATAGTAGACATGAAAATAAGTCGATTTGGCCCTAGTAATCTATACCCAAAAATGCACCCCTAAGAAGTTATAAGTTTCTGAAGTTCATTTTTTTATTGCTGCCAAAGTAATAAAAATTTTATGATGAAATTTTGTATGCATGCATTTTTATAAAAATCACTCATTTGGTAAAAAAGGAAGCGAAATCGGACATATGTTAATTTGAAGTTTTTATCTTAAAATTAGTCGTAGAATCGGGTTACAAAATTTGGCCGTTTAATTTCGACTCACCCTGTATATGTTTCCACATTAGCAGCACATTTTGAGATTCTGATTAATACCGAGATTCTGGTCAAATCATTTATGTTTAAAGGCCCTTAAATTTAAACTTGTTATATGGGTTGTAAAGGACAATTTCCTTGGTTACATTATTTGTTTCAAATTAAAGGCCTTTAATTTTGACCAGAATCTGCCTATAAGTGTCTGATTTTAAAAAAATATATATTATTTTAATTAATTTATTATTTTATGGTAAAAATGAAAACAGTTATTGTTAATAATTACTTGATGGAGGTTTATACAGATTTTTGAAAGGGTTCATGGTTAAATAAAAAAGTTATTAAAGAAATAGTAACAGGGTTTCCACATTTGTACCCCTTCCTCTACATAGTTAACAAAACCCAAATAGATTTATTATTTAAATCTTAAGTTAAACCCGTAAAGTGTTTGGGGTAATTGGCCCTTAAATTTTTTTCATATGTAATATCACGAATTCACAAATTTGAGTCGAAAAATTTTCAGTGTCATTACCACGAATGTTATTTGGGGTTAAATTTTAACCCCAGATGACATGAGTGGTAATGTATGAAAAATATCCGACTTATAATTTGAACAAGAGTGCATATTTAAGGGACTATTTAACGAACATTTTTCACTTTTTTGTGCAAAATTTGACAGCCAACTACAAACTTATTGAAATTTGACATTAACTTCACAAAATAATCGCTGATATTTTTGAGGTTTTACTTATCACAAAAAATAAGCACTAAATAAGCAGTTAAATAGTCCATTATATTCGAATTACAAACTTTTTGCATGTATTCACGATTTCGGAGTTCGGAGGTCAGATACGGCCTCTGGTAGTTATTTGATTAAGTTACTAATGGAGTAAAAAATAATGACCTGATTATGTAAACTTTAGTAGTTTACTACTTACTTCCTTATACCGCAATGAATCGATCCCTAATTACTAAAAAAAAATGTTAATTTTTTAAGAATTTAATTATAATGAGCAATTCTTTAACCATAACTGCTGTGTTCATGGTTGCAAGAGCAACAAAGAAGTAGAATTCATCTTGTATTTTCATAGTTCCTACTTCAAACTCCGTAAAAGTAACAATTGTAAATCATTTCGGTAATCCTGATGCGATTAATAGATAGAAAGTTATAAATCGGAAAAGCTGTGACAATAAACCTATGTTAATTTGTTAGAAAAAATTGCAATTTTACTATATTAAAAAAATTAAATAAGAATGCTTGTTACAGGCTATAATTTAGTGTTTACTCAACAACAATTCAAAAATACTTTGTGTAAGTAATTATTTAAGATTACTCACATCCACACCTCATAAAACACGCACGTACATCAAGTAATACACTCAACTTCTGGTAAACGAACTCTTTATCTAAATCAAATTTATTAATAATTTCGGGTGTTAAATTATTAATAAATTCGGGTGTTAAATTATTAATAAATTTGCTTAAGGTAACGAGTTCGTAACATTGGCGTAACTAGAATAATTTTGTAGGTGGCGGCCTGGTCCCAAGACCACTTTCCAAAAAAAGGAACAAAACAAGAAAATGCTGAAATTTTATTAAGTATACGGTGTGAGTCGTAACATGGAATAAATTCAAAAAGTCAAAGACCGTTGCTTTTTGAAAAAAACGGCTTTACATGTCAAATTATGTTTGTAATTTTG
Organism: Stenus bimaculatus; assembly: GCA_963971135.1. Taxonomy (NCBI): domain Eukaryota; kingdom Metazoa; phylum Arthropoda; class Insecta; order Coleoptera; family Staphylinidae; genus Stenus; species Stenus bimaculatus. Next base: position 49,260,811 of record OZ020181.1, read on the forward strand.
GACATTTTAAGAATTTAAAATTTAAGAGAAATCATCCTACAACGCCGTCATCAAATTTTTTTAATGGATACCCACAATTTTAAAGAAGCAATTTAAAGGGACGTCTAAAACTTGTATACCTATACCTATGCAAAATTCGATTCATATCAAGATTTAAGAAGGCAAGCATGGTTGCATTTTCAAATAAATTGCTGCACACGTGAAATAATGTTAGTATTTTCGATCATTTTGGCTAATTTAATAGTATATTGCTTTATTAGGAGCAAAGGAAGTACTTTTTCTAGCGAGCATGTTGGTTTACGGGATAAGCTCTGCGAGTCCCGCGGATACAAGCGAGCCACAAAAAGTTCTTTTACTCCAAATAAAACATGCTATTTTTTTCTTAAAACGTCGAAAGTTATAATACAAGAGTCGGGAGGAGTGCGACAAAATTAATTATTTTCCGATTAATCAAAAATGTTATAGCAATTTCTTCGTATAAAAGTGAGATTTTCAAATATTCAACAGTTATTCGGTCATAACTTCTAAACGAATCTTTTTTTGAGTTAAAGCCAACACAAAAACCTATAAGATAAGCCATCATTCGTTAAAATCAATGAAGGGGCAGGGTGGTAAAAAAATTGTCCAAATCGCAATTTTTTACAAAGTTTTTTGAGCGGTTTAAATTTTGAGTTTTTTTCGAAATTGAAAAAAGTCAACGCGTTCCGTCATAGTACTCGAAAATCTCATTCCATCACATATTTTAGTTAGAGGATAGGATGTGTCGTTACCTTACAGCGATTATTTTAGTCGCGAGGGGTTAAATAATCACAAATTCGACTTTGGTGAGTCGATGCAAAGCCAAATGACAAGATAGAGATTTTAAACCTTCAAACCGACCTCGTTTAAAGAATCCTTTTAAAGGTCACGTGTAGCGATTTTTTATTTTTGGATTCGCTTGGGTCTCATTTCCTCTACCGATTTTCTCTACGCGCCGGTTTTTACCAATATTTTTCTACGCTTTTGGAAAAAAAATCCCAACGCCGCTGAACGGGCCGAACAAAACTGAGTATGTTTCTACGTATTAAGGGTACCTTAAGCCACAGTTTAAGCTACATTTCGTTAAAATATGATGCGTCGTTTGGCAGCTACGATTTTTTAAATTTCGTTAAAAAAATGTTGAAAAAGGTACGCCAATTTCAAACCGCCAAAAAATGGGTTAAAAATAAAATTTTCGGAATAAAAACAGGCCAACTTGTTTTTCGCGAGATTCTTGTTTGTAAAAATACCGCGTACGATTTTTTTCCGTCGGCCGAAGTCTCACATTAGTTTATATCGATTTTTCCGAATATCCGCTAAAAAGCACATTTTGACGTTTTCAAAGATAAATTCGCCCTCGCCACAAGATTGACCTAGGAGGCTCGGAACTTTTGGATCTCGTAAATGAGGATGTGAGAAAAAAAAGGGGTTCGAGTTGGTCGTTTCGATTTCGAACCCGGCGGAGCGGCGGACGCTCAAAAAAAACCGCGAAAAAATGTACTTTTTTGGAAGCGTTTTTGATAGCCTTACCGTAGATAAAAAAAATTGAAATACGGTAGGATTATAAAACAATTAATTCGAGACCGAGTTTTTGAAATTCGGTTAAAAAATATACCGGCAGTCGTGAAAAAACCGAATCCTTTAAGAACGTATTTTCGCAATAACTCGGCCGTTTTAAAAGATCGATGTGAACAACTAGGGCTCAAAATTTTCGTTCGTGCATAAAAACGTCATCGATGACGTAACGAATGGTGAATCGCTTAAAATTTTCACAAAACTTTTGATAATTTTTCGACCGTTGAGCCAACGGGGGCCGCATGCCAATTTTTTTATGGGGGTTTTATGAAACAAACTTTAATTCTTTTCATTGGCATGCAGTATGAAAACACGAAAAATCATATTTTTTTACTACAAGATCACAAGACCGTTTGAGCCCTTTGCGTCCGTGCGAATCGCATGCCTACGATTTTCAAGACTTAAATTTATTTTAACTATCTTTTGCTAAAAGGGCATGCAATATTAAATCAGAGAAAAACACCAATTTTTTGTGAAAATGGAAATGCAATTTTCCTTATGATCAAACAGCGTGCGGGGGTTTAGTACCCGCTTTTCTTTGTTCTTATAGGGTAAATATTCTCTCCTCCAAAAGGCATGCTGTATGAAATCGGAGACGAAAAATGTCGCGAGTTCCCGGTCTAAATGAAATTTTGCATGGGTATACAGATTTGGACACCCTTTCGATTTGATTAATTAAAATTGACTACATAAGCAATGCCTAAGTTTTAGGAATCGTTGGTGAAAACGGGCATGGGTACAACAACCACCTTACTCACCTTCCTCCATTTTGAAAAAAATACGTCAAAATAGCGCCATCTACACGTAATTTAAATTCCCAATAAATACACTTTTGAATCCAAATTGTTTTACAAATATTTCACATTACCTATTTATCAGAGACAAAAATTATATTTTTTAAAAGAATAGAATATTGTTTTATTACGAGGAAAGGAAGTGTGGTTTTTCTGACAAGCATGTTGTTCACAGTGCTCCCAGAGCTTGTACCATGGATATCTGTGAACCATAAAAAGTTCTCCAAATAAATTATGCTATTTTTTCTACAAAGGCCAAAGTTTATGCACCTGTAATTATGTTAATTTTCTTGAGGCTAAAAAAACTTGTGGAATTGTTTTTGAAAAACTTTATTTTGGAGTTAAAAAGGGGCTCCAAGTTCTAATGGGTAATGGGTCCTGATACATAGCACTACTTTGGCCTATGATATCTATTGGGAATTTTTAGATCTCGCTCGGCCTCTGGTGGCAAAAATATGAACTTCTCCATGCAGTACTTACTTTTTCGATTTAACGCCTTGGTACATGTTTTTGAGCTTTACTGAAGCTTTAAATAATAAATCTATTTGTGTTTTGTTGAATATGTAGTTATAAGGTACAAGAATGCATTTTAAGCAAATTTTTGACACTGATAAGTACCGAATATCCTCCATTTGTAGCGCCCTCTATACGTAGTTAAAATTCCCAATAGCATTACATGACTAAAAAATTTAGTTCACATTTTCGCCGCCACGGTAATAGCGCCATCTATTAGTTGTTAAATTTGCCAATATGCATTCATTTATTTAAATCCCTTTTGACAGTAGAACATCTGGTGCAAGACTTTTGGTACACCTTGTATATTTTTTTTAATTCATAACAGAAACATGCACAAGAAATTTAAATACAACTTCAGGACGATTACAGCTACTTAAAAAAGAACTCACCTGTGCAAAGTGGTGCAACTCTTTCCCTTTGCGGCTGGAGTATCTGATGGAGTCGAAGGAGGTAAATTTTCCTTATCAAATTTAGATTCATGAGGCGTATCAATTGTAAATGGGCTATACAGTCGTGTCGGAGTTCGTCCTAAAACAGCTCTAGAATACGTCTGTGGGGTTGCACAGTTCGGTGTAACCGGTCCTTCTTCCAAAATTTGTCTCCTTTTAGTTACTATTTTAAATTTCTAAAAAAAAATATATTTTTAATTAGATTTAAAATTAGTAATTTTACACTTGACATACTTGAGCACATTTCCTAAAGGCAGTCCTTACATTACCCATCATTTCGGAAACCCCATTCGGTAATATATTGCTTCGAATCGAATTGAACGAACGTAAAGACAAATTCGTCCCATCATTTTTATCAATAGACTCATATGCTCCTAAAATATTCAAATTATATTCACACCCTCTACTTTAAATCATAACTCACCATTTTCAGGTTTTTCAAACTTGTCCTGCAACTTTTTACGGCAATTATTTATTCGTGAATCGCTTGAAGTTGAAGCTGTAACTTTAGTATTCCTTTGAAAACGAAAGGAGTCACTCTTATCATCTGGTCGCATATTAAAATTTGTTATATTTCAAGGATAACAGGAAACAGGTGGATTCACTCGATTCACTATGCTGAAAAACCGTTATGATTTGAAGCTTTTAGGTTAGGTTTCAAACAAAACTTTAAAACAAAATTTATTGCTCTAAATAATTTATTTAAAATTTTATAAATATCAAAATATTAATTATATTAATAAAAGAGGATTAATAATAAAATTTATAGTAAATTTACGCGTAAGCTTGGTTGCCTATTCTTTGGGGTGTGAACCCATCAACACCCTTTATTAAAAACCACAGAACTAACAATAGTATAGAACTATAATATACAGAGTGAATTAAGTCATCAAAAAAAATTAAATTATTTAAATTTGATCTTTTATAAATAACTATACAAATTGGTTAATTTTAACTTTATAAATTATTTATTACAATATAATTAGGATTTTAAATACATAAACAAACTATTGACGAAATTATAAATTAGTGATAAAAATATAAATTTATTTTTCCACAAATTAAATTATGAAAATATTAACTTTGGTAAACTATGTTTATGAAAATATAAAATATACCTTCTCCTATAATTTTAATAAAAAAAATTAATAAAAAGCGTATAAAAGCAATAAAATCGTACAACCACTAACAACGAGGCCTAAAATAATAGAATCTCTTCGTTTTCGTAAATTAATCCTCTGTACTAAGCTGTTCATGAGTGGGAAACGATTAGTGATGTCATTAAATTTAGTTTGGAACCGTTTAAATGAGTGGCGTTGATTTGTAAGATTTTCCTTAGTTTCCATTGCAATAGCAATTTGATCATTGATTAATCGATCAGAGCTGGAAATAAAATATTGAATACACAGTATTAAAATATTTTAAAACTAACTTTAATACGTGATTGGTTTCTTTTAGGTACTGATCCCTACGATTGATTCCTTCAGGACGATAATCAACCCTTGAGCCTCTTAATAAATCTTCACGAGCCCGTTTCTGTTCGTGTTGCGAATTAGTTTTTCGAAAATCTCTAGTTAAATCAGCTAAAATGTCACGATGGCGATGCAACGTGTGTAACATTGCAGCACCTGAGACAGGTTGCTCTGACATTCGTTCATTTATTTGAGATAACTGCGAAAAAAGAAGAAGCAATTTAAATTATGTGGGTTTATAGGTCACTACTTTTCCTAGAAGCTCCTCGATTTCCAACGACATCGACTCGAACGTGTCTTCATCTGATAAAAGTGGGACTTTATCTGCCGCTCCATGAGTTTTTAAACCTGCCCCGAGCTTGCTAAATGCGACTAATTTTAAATCTATGTCGTTTTCTAAATGACGTGCTTGTTTACGCAAATCTGTATTAAAATTATAAAGAAAATTACAATTTTTAGGTTATAATTATAAAAAACTTTTACCTTCATAATTTAAAGCAGTTCCTGCCATTTTTAATATTAATACATTTATTGCTGATATTAATTGAGTATTTACAATTGGAGATTTGTCGTTAATTATTATAATACGTACTTATTTACGTATGCACAAATTAATTTTCTAATTGTTTTAGTTTTAAAGTTAAAGATAGATGGCGCTAGGCGCTAATTTATTTATTTTTATTTTATCAAAATTATTTTTATAAATTGTAGTAAATAGGTAGTACAATGAAATTAATTCTTTTATTATGTTCCGAAAGTGTTTATTTTATTAAGAGAAATTAATTTATTTTTTCTTCAAACGTTTATTAACAGTTGACGATTGTAAGCACGCATAGATCAATCATAATTTAAAAGAAAAGGGAGTACTTTTAAGATTTTATATTTATGTCATCATATGTAATATGATTTTAAAATTTAGATGAATGCATACTTTTAACGAAAATGTTCATATTAATGTAGAAAAGTATGATTAAAACACGAAAATTGTCAAACTTTGCTTAGCTTAGACAATATTTTCAACAGACATCTGCCCAAACCGGTAATGAAGTTAGTTTCACTCTTTGTCAACAGATGCTTTTCAATCAAACTCGGTAAGTAATTTAGTTCCACTATTGCTTAACAGAGGAGGACATTCTCGATTTGTTTATTTATTTACAAATTACAATGTAAATTTTAAATTTATTTTCAGTACAATTTTCTAAAATTAAGAAAAAAAAATCATCAAAGTATTTTTATTTAATTTAATTAATTTGTGGGCATAAACAGTATCATATCTAGATTTTGGTAAATTAATTTAAAATAAGTTGACTGTGCGGGGCCCAATAAAATTTTTGGGAACGAGCATTTCCTTGGTTCTTCAAAAATATTATCTAAAAATTTAAGATTAGTATTATTTAAATTATGAAAGTAGGAAAATTTTAATTTATACTAAAAATTCAATAATAAAATATTGTTGGCCGGAGCCCGGGCGAGAAGGACGCGCGCCTTTAATTTTCAGAATATACAGAGGGGTGCATAAAAAACGGCCAACGATGTAGCTTCGTTATTTCTTATCCGATTTTAATAAGTGATATGTCAAATTAAAAGGTTTGAAGAATACTACTATTAGATAATAAAAGTTTAATTTTATTTTTGAAAACATCAGAGGTAGAGGAGGCAACATTTCTTTTTCAAATAGCAACATATTTTTTTCGATTGAAAAAAATCATTAATCATAATCTAAGCCAATTATACCAATAACTTTTTTTTAATTTTTTTTCTTATTTTTTATTATTAATAATTTTTAATAATTTTTTTTAATTTTTTTTTCTTATTTTTTATTATTAATAATTTTTAATCATTTTTTTTAATTTAATTCAATTGTTTTTTTTGAGTTTTAGTTTTCTTTTTTAATTTAATATTAATAATTTTTAATTTATTAATATTTTTTTAATTTATTAATAATTTTTTAATTTATTAATAATATTTTAATTTATTAATTATTTTTTAATTTATTAATAATTTTTTAATTTATTGATAATTTTTTAATTTATTAATAATTTTTTAATAATAAATAAAAAAAAATATGTAACTAAAAACCCAAAAACAAAAAAAAACAATTAAATTAAATTAAAAAAAAATTAATAAAAAAAAAAAAATAAGAAAAAAAAAATTATTTAAAAAAAAATTATTGGTATAATTGGTTTAGATTATTTTTGTTAATGATTTTTTTCAATCGAAAAAAATATGTTGCCATTTGAAAAAGAAAAGTTGCCTCCTCCTCCTCTGATGTTTTCAAAAATAAAATTAATCTTTTTTGTTAGAAACACCCTATATACAGTCGAACTTCTATATAACGTTTCATCACGGGAACCTTAAAAAAATTCGTTATATGTATAGAAAATTCGCTATATAGAAATTCGTAATTTTGATATAAAAAATTTGTTATTTACTTTATAGCTCTTTATTTTACCTAAAAATATGAAAATGCGTTGTTTTTAATGCGCATGTTTTACAAAAACTAAATTTGCTCCAAGTCGGAGGTATAACTTATAAGTAAACCTTATAAAAAGACTCGACAAATCTCGGAATTTACGTTCATTTCTAAAAATTCTAATTACCTACCTGATTTTCTATTATTCTATTTTCTATTAATCTAATCTGAAATTCTCCGAAATTTTTAAAATTAGCCATGCATTGAATAAAATTTATGAAAGATTCTAATATTTACGTAAAAAAAATTCGTTATAAGGAAACGTTAATTCGTTATAAGAAGTAAACAATACATTAAAAACGCCTTCAAGGTGAAGATTCTCAAAAAAAATTCGTTATATAGAGAAATTCGTTATATGGAAGTTCGTTATAGGAAAGTTCAACTGTATTTCGAATTGGAATTTAAAATAACAAATTAGAATACATTTATTTGCTGAAAAACTCCATTTTAGAAATACAGGATGTTGAAGTTTCCTGTTTTTTTTTAATGCATTTTAAATTTTAAGTAAAAATCGGCCCTTAATTAGCAAATTATGAGAAAACACGCAGGTGTAATTAAGATCCCACGGGTTTTCGATGAATTTTGTTTATTCCTTTTTAATGGGGTTCTCCAATGCTACCCGTAAGATTCAAAAATGTTAATTATTACCTGCGTCATTTATCGTTAAAAGATTTCTAGGAGGGTGGATTATTTTCCAATATAAAAGCAAAAATATTGAATTTTATTTAGAATAATGGAAGGGCCAAAAATGGGTATGTATACAGGGTGTTGATTATTTCGATGCTCACCATTGGTATCTTTTAAAATGGAGGAGATACGAGGTCGGTTAAATTAGAGAAAAGTTGCTCATTTTTATGGCCATTCAAAATATTAAAGAAAATTTAGGATATTTAAATTCGTTGTAAAATTATGGCCAAAAAAAAGAAAAAATGTGATTTTGGTAAATAATTTATATTTGCCAAACCATGACTGTTATACATCAATGAAATTTGGTACCTTTAAATTGTTGACTGTTCTGAGTTAAATGAAGTAAAAAAATTTTTTTTGGCCTCCTAGATTCGAAGCCGTGTTATTCAACTTTTTTATTTCTTATGGCCGCCATGTTGGATTTTTACATCATCAGATAATAAATAATAATACATTTACAGATTGCCAATTAACTTTTATATGTTCCTTTAGAAAATGTGTTTAACTTAAGAATTTGTATAAAAAACAAATGAAAGCAATGCTTTATGGACAGTTTCCATGGTTACCATAAACATATCTTCTCAAAATTGATCTAATAATAAAGAAAATAATAATAATAAACAAATGACCTGCAATAAGAGCATTTTATGTAAATAACAGGTGTCTTTATAATATTAAACAAATAAAATGATTAAAGTATTTGCGTTTTTATTATTAGAATTTTGATCAAATTTAAAGTTTCATTTGAGGCGGTATTTTTATGGTAACCATGGAAACTGTCCATAAAACATTGATTTCATTTGTTTTTTATACAAATTTTCAAATTTAGCACATTATCTAAGGGAACACATTAATGTTAATTAGCAATCTGGAAATGTATTGTTATTTATTATCTGATGAGATAAAAATCCAATATGGCGGCCATAAGAAATAAAAAAGTTAAATATCGCGGCTTCGAATCTAGGAGGCCAAAAAATTATTTTTTGAAGTCATTTAACTCAAAATAGTCAACAATTTAAAGGTACCAAATTTCATTGATGTAGCACTAATGGTTTGGAAAATATAATTTATTTTCTAAAATCACATTTTTTAGATTTTTGGCCATAATTTTGCAATGAGTTTAAATATCTAAAATTTTCTTTCAGATTTTTAATGGTCATAAAAATGCGCAACTTTTCTTTAATATAACCGATCTCTTCCACTTTAAAAGATACCAATGGTGAGCATCGAAATAATCACCACCCTGTATGTTGCCCCTGAAAAAAACTTCATCTTAAAATTTATTTTGACTATTCATAATTTTCTTTAACAATTAAAACTTACTGCAAGAGTAAGGTTTTATCAAAATTTTATCAAATTATCAATAAAATGTAGATATTAGTTGTGTTTTTTTACATACTTTGCTCGAGCAAATATGAGCAAATCATATTCTGTCTCATTTTCTCCTATAGAAATAAAGGAGGAAAATTGAAAAAATTATTAATTTTTAACATCCTATATTTCAAGAATGGAATATTTTTAGCAAATAAATGTATTCTTATTTTGTATTTTGAAATTGGTCAATTATTTCTAAAGTTACCTACACTTGGTTAGTAACACCGTGTAAATTTCTAATTAAAATAATTAATTCATTTTAGTTCGCCTTTCCAATGACGGTGAGACCCGATACGGACTATTTTCGAAAAAATAGGTGTTTTTTATTTCCCACTTTTACCTGCTAATGAGAGCTAACTTTGGATGTTTAACTTTTACCATTCAATCCAATAATAACCGAAGTTATCGTAATCCATCGCATTACTTGTTGTATCTGGTAATTTGTAAAATAAAGAAAAACACAGCTATTTTAAAATAGACACCAGCGCCCCCAAAGTGTCCATTAGCTATATTCACCTCGGTTATTTTCTTAATCTTTGGTCGTTGATTGAAGTATTAGTTAATACTTCAATCAACGCTTTGGTGTTCTCTGATCAAATAAAAATCGAATTTGACAAGTTTTTATGAGTATTATAGGTTATGTGAACCAGTATTTCAAATTAACAGCCAAAACGGACACTTTTAAAATGGCCGCCAGTGATACACAAAAATTTGACACGTGTCCGGTCTATGTATAACAATAGAAAACATAGAGGTGTTTGTTTGGCAGCCTTTAAAATGTCACTTTTGATGTTCTTTGATTCTATGGTCACTTTGTACTGCCTAGGAGTAGAAATTAAATTTCTACTGCGCTTATTCCGCAACCCAATATACATGTCGTATTGAAATTAAACAATGTTAGTTATAATTAACATTAAATTATAATTTAAAAAAAGTAGAAATGAATATTAGGCAACCCAATATACACTAACATTGTATTGTGTGTTGTATGTAAGTTAAATGTCAAATTTTAAAATTATTTATTTATATTACTATTTTAAAAATTTCGACGTTTGAAGAAAAAATAGCGTGTTTTATTCGGAGTAAAAAAACTTTTTGTGGCGAGCATGTAGGTTTGCGGGACGAGCTTTGCGAGTCCCGCGGATACATGCTCCTTTTACTCCTAATAAAACAATATACTATTGTGTGATAAATAAGTTTATTGTTTGAAACTTGATATACTAATTAACCTTTAATCTTAAAATAATAAACATAAACACAAGAAAAAATAAATAAATTATTTTTATTGTTTGTTTTTGTTTGTGTCGTTTCATTGTGTCAATATTTTATATTTTTGGAACCACCCAGTATATGAAAAAAATAGAAATTTTTTTTGTTAAATATTTGTTTGTAAATTATTATTTTAATAAATTGCTTGATGAGTATTTCTATTTTCATGTATTTATTTAAAAATATTCGAAGCATGAGGTAAAAGTTATTTACAGAATATTCGAGAAAATATTTCTTCAAGTTGGCAAGACTTAATAATAAATACGACGTCAAATTAGCGCGCCCCCCTAACCCCCACCCTGATTCTGTGTAAGGAAAGCTTACGTGAAATATATCAAAATCTGTTGTTTTATCAATTTTATCTTAAAATTAAATTTAACAAGCTTCCAAGGGTGAAAAGTTCTTCTAAATTTCATTAATCATGATTATCGAGGATACGGAAGCTTTCAAAGCTTGGTTGATTGCTATTCTCAAACCAATGTAAGTATACATATTTTTTATAGGATATTAATAAGGGGTTGAGTATTAGTTAAAGTAATTAGTTGTACCCATATGTATGAAAGAAATTAATTGAAAATATTAGGGAGCATGCTGTGTCCTTTAGGAATGGCTTGGGTTTCCTTCACATAACCTCAATGTTATGAAACAGGATTAATGGCCTTAATTTTAAGAATTTGAACTAAAATTTAAGTTAAATATAATATCACCTAAATCTCCTTTTGATATTACTTATAGTAAACCATTTTAAACGAGTTTATAAAATTTAAACGGGTTATTTACGGTTTTTTCTAATTTACTTTTCGTTATATTTCTCTACGGTTTACTTTCATGACTAAAAAAGTCATTTAAAACTATGTGCATGTGAGAGAAAAAATTATTTTGTGCGATTATTCATATATAATAAGTAGGTCACTCTAACGTTCAAAAAAAGCATGTTAAAAGTTTCAAAAAATTTAGATTATTAAATGGTTTAAGTAGAGTTTACCAGTGGTTGCATGATTTGATCGTTGACAGGATGATTCAGGACTCACGGAACGAGTTCGAATCCCCAACAACCCATGACCGATTTTCAATAAATTACTTACACTTGTGACTGGTAAAATTAAGCTTAAAAGGTTCAAAATAACGGTATACTGTAATGTCCAAATTACAGTGGTGTGAATTAAAATAGGTGCATGGAATTTTTCTTATTAAGTTGTTAAAAACCGGCAAATAGAATTATAAAAAGATATAAAATGTGATGTGCATTGAAATGCCAAACTAAATAATGTTGGCTATCAAGTTTTATTTATTTTGTGTACAACATAGTATCAATACATTAAGATTTATGAAAATAAATTTTAACTAGGTGTGAAAAAAAAATAGGTGCAACAAACATTATTTGATTAGTAGATTAATTGAAGAGTAAGCTAGTTATTTGAAAGTTAGGTTTATCATTTGTCGCAAAACATATGCATGATTTTAAGATATTTTTGTCAAAATCGGTGGAAAACATTGTAAACTGGAGGAACGTCGATTGATTCGAAAACTACGAGTTATTGGTAAGACTAACAAAAAAATTAGTGGTATCATGAGCTGCTCTCAAAATATGCTGGTGACAAACGCATTAAAACATCACCCACGAAAAGAAAACAGAGAACGGAAGAGAAAAATTACAGAAAAAATGGAACGTAGGATTGTAAATCTTCTAAAAAAATCCATTTATGAAAACGGCTGCTCTAAAAAAGAATTTAAATTTAGAAGTTACAACAACAGCTATCAGAAAAGTATTAATTAAAAATAAATTGCCAGCACGTAGTCGTAGAAAGGTACCTCTCTTTCCCAGGAAGACATACAAAGCCGTTTAAAATATTCGCGTGAGCATTTGAATTGGCCTGTAACAAAGTGGAGGAACATTTTATGGACGGATGAGTCCCAAGTATATTTATTTGGTTCTGATCGAGGTAAACAATATACTAGACGGTCTCAGAACCAAGAGTTGATCCCAAAATTTATTGTAAAAACAGTAAAACATGGAGGTGGTTGAATTGTAGTATGGGCATGCTTTTCGTATAATGGTGTGGGTCCTAATTTCTGGATTAAAGACATTATAAATGCTCCAGCTATGTTCATATTTTATCTACAATAATCCTACCATATGTGGAAGAGGAATTGGCTCTTAGATGGGTGTTTTAGCAGGATAATGATCCTAAACACACATCTAAGTTAGCAAAAAAATGGTTTGAAGACAAAACAATTAGGGTTATGAAATGGCCAGCACAATCACCTGATCTCAACACTATTGAGAATTTGTGGCGGGATATTAAGCTGACAATTGCAAACAAACAAAATTAAAAATCGGGATGAATTTTGGAAAGCAGTTGAAGAAGAACGGAAGGCAATACCTGTTGAGCGATGTCAGCGCCTAATCGACTCAATGCCTCGTCGTTGTGCAGCTGTACTGAAAAATCACGGACATGCTTACCAAATAATGATTTATAATACAACTTATAATCCAATCCATAATAAAAAAACCATTATAAATAGTTTTTCCTTGACAAAAATATGTAACACACCTATTTTTTTTCACACCAATATTTCACAAATCTCCTATAAAACTGCAATTATTACATAAGAAGGTAATATAAAACTATATTTTTCAAAACACTGATCGTTTTTGTTGGTTTACAGAAAATTGAAAATATTTGTATTATTATGTTATTTTTTTTAAATTAAGCCCGAAATTTTTCATACACCTATTTTTATTCACACCACTGTATATTTTATGATTTGAAATAATTTTTAAGTATGTTTTGTTAAAACTTTCATTTTGTTGAAATTATGTATGATTTTAAACCAAGCCTTTGAACTTGGCTGAATCTGATGAATCAGAATAGCTGTTTTTTATTATAAGCCACGAAGCATGATTTATTTGCATTGCTCGCGTATTTATCATAATTTATTACTTCTGATTACTCACTTCAGAAAGTTGATTATTAGTAATAGCAATCGTGTTGATTAAGATTATAATTTAGGTTTTAAAACACTTAAATCACTGATTTAATCGACACAAGTATTGTTAAACCTTTGCACCGCAACAATGATAATGACATACCTGCGTTAACTGTAGAAATAGCTTTTGTAGAAGTGAATGAATGTTCTATGGTAGAAAGTTTAGCATTATTTTTTTTAATACTTATTTAAAGATTCCAAATTTTTTTAAATAAAATTAAAAAAATATATATTTTTACATAAAATTCTATATTTCAAATGTACAGACATTTTAGTGCTGTTATAAAAGAAACCTGTAAAACAATTTGAAATAACAGCTATTGAAAACTAATACAATATTTTTTAATTTCAGATGTGAAGCAGATCCTATCACATTAGCTAAATATGTAATGGCTTTAGTAAAAAAGGACAAACCAGCAGAATCATTGCGGGATTGTATGATTAATCAATTAGAAGTCTTCTTACAAGGAGGTAAGAATTTACAAAAATTTAGTAAGAAGAAATATCAAACACTCTATACTGGTTGTATAGCGTGTTTGAAATTTGGAATTATAAAGTTTTTTAATTTATGTTATTCTATTTCGGAGATCAGATCCGACCTCTGGTAGTCATTTGATAAAGCTAGTTGTGGAGTAATAAATAAGAACCTGTTTAAGGATGGGTACTCATGAATAAGTTTTTTTAGTCACCAAAAATACTATAAACACTATTGCAGTTACTAAAAATAATTAAAACTGAAAGCTTATTTTTACCATAAAATCGGACGTTTTTTTGCGAGAAGCCATCAAAAGGGTGTTTTTTTCGTGCATAGTAAAACTACATAAAAAGCTTCTTCAAAATCAGACTAGGAGTCAAAAACTTGAAAAACAAAATTTTAAAATCAGTCAATTTTTCTGATTTTATTTTTTTAATTGAAAACAAAAAAATGTAAGGGCTCAATTTTTTTATATTTTGTTACACATACAATTCTTAGTAAAACTGCATAAAAAGTTTTTTCCAAATCAGACCAGGAGTCACAAAATTTAAAAAGAATGTAAATAATCAGTCACTTTTTCTGATTTTGTTTATTTAATCAAGAAAAAAAATGTAAGGGGGCATTTTTTTATATTTTGTTAGACATACAGTTCAAAGTATATCTACATAAAAAGTTTTTTTTAAAGTCAGGCCAGGAGTCGACAAATTTGAAAAAGATATGAAAATAATCAGTCACTTTTTTACATATTTTTTTATTCAGAAACAAAAAATATATGGGCTCAGTTTTGTTTCACATACAGTTCTAAGTAATACTAAATAATTTTTTTTTCAAAATCAGACCAGGATTTAAAAAATTTAAAAAAATAGTCACTTTTTCAGATTTCTTCAGTGGTATGTTTCCTGTGTAAGTACTAGTCTGATTTAAAAAAAACTTTTTTATGCAGTTTTACTAAGGACTGTATGTGTAACAAAATATAAAAAAATTGAGCCCTTACATTTTTTTGTTTTTGATTAAAAAAATAAAATTTGAAAAAGTGACTATTTTTTTTTCATTTTTATTTAATTTCTTGACTCCTGGTCTGATTTGTAAAAAACTTTTTATGCAGTTTTACTAAGAACTGTATGTCGACAAAATATTAAAAAATCGAACCCTTACATTTTATGTTTTTGATTAAATAGATAAAATGTGAAAAAGTAACTATTTTTTTTCATTTTTACTTAATTTCTTGACTCCTGGTCTGATTTTGAAAATACTTTTTATGCAGTTTTACCAAGTATTGTATGTGTAACAAAATATAAAAAAATTGAGGCCTTACATTTTTTTGTTTTTGATTAAAAAAATATTATTTTGGTCCAAATAGCTGGCTGGTCCGATTTTCCGGTGGTCCTATTAAGCGGAATCCACTGTATAATGGTGACTTAGTACCTGATAAAAATTAACTATAATTAATTCCTTAATTATTCACCATACAAGTGGAATTTTTCCTTTGGAAATTAGGTTAACTGTATCTTTTTTTCAAAAAATGCCATAATTTTTCAAGAAATGAAAAGTTCATACAATCTCTAGTTTCGGTAATATTTTTGTCTAAATCATTCTTTTATCATTGAGCTACTTTTTTTTTCAGATTTTTATTTGCGTTGGCCTTTTGTTAGGACAAGGGTCGGTCTTTTGTCGATGGGGATATTTTGTCTAAGTTGTACCTTTCGGGGTAAACCCATTTCACTTAGGACTGTATATGTAACAAAATATAAAAAGATTGCACCCTTTAATTTTTTTGTTTAGGATTAAAATACTAATCTAAAATATGAATGTAAAAATGAATGTATTTAAATTTAACTTGGGCCTGATTAAAAAATCGAAATTTCAACAAAAACTCTAGAATCGCCATAATAAGGGGTATCTTTTTTGTATTTTTCGGAGTTCGCATTGTCGGTGATATGAAAAGAATCAAGAAAAATTGAACATTTTTGGTAATTTTTTCAGTATTCCTGTGCTCCAAAAAAATTAAAATTCATATGCGTCTTAAAATACCTCTCTTTTATATAGCAACAGGAGGTTTTAAAATTGGATAAAAACATCATGTTTGATGCTTCGGGCAAAAATGTCTGATTTTGGATGTAAAAACACAAGAGGATGTTCCATTAACAAATAGGTCCAGACAGATCAATACCGTCGATTTCAAAATTTGTCCTTTATAAATTTTTAAAATTTTTTACAATTCGGGATAAATTTTAAACATTTCCAGGAGTGAAACCAAAATAGCTTCTGGATTGAATAACTTTTTTGAGTTGGCACAATCTAAAAGTGGTTCTTTAACATTTTTTAATGGAATTTGATAAATTATCTAGTTTGTTATGTGTATTTTGTCCTTTCCTCTACCAAATTTCAACTGTGTATGCATAAACTCCTTTTATTTTCCTTCCCGTTTTAATAATTTTGATGATTAGTAAAAATCCTCTCTATTTCCCCTCAAATTATTTTCTAACCTTCAACTGACCTTTACAACCAAAAAACCAAAAAAATAATATATTTTTTTTTATTTCAGAAACGGTTTCATTTGTAAATCAACTATTTAAAACCTTGGAAACACAGGATTATATTCAACCAGTGATACCTAATACAAACCCGCCAAATCCCATCATTACAAAAGGGGAAGCGCCTCCTATGAGCAAAATAATACACAAACCTGTGATTTCAGTTAGTGAAATTGCTGCGAATATCACTGAAACTCTCAATGGAAAAGGTGTATTAAAAGATAGAGAACCTGATTTGATTAAAAAAGATCCAATTAAGACTGATTTTGTAAGTATTTATTGAATAACATTTTTTATCTTATTGTAAACATTAATACATTTTTCGTACTAAATGTATAACTTTGTTTTGAATTATTACTTATAAATTAAAATAAGTATAAAAATTTAAATACATGCGTAATAGAACGCCACACTAATATTATTGTACGAATACAATAATATAGTAATTATAATAATATTATGATATAAATAAGCAAAATAGCGAAAATGTGTTTTAGTCGCTCTGTTTTTTTATAAAAACATTAAAATTATTCTGAATCGCTATCATCATCCTTCTTCTTGTACAATTTCTTAGCGATCATAACTGCTTCCTCCAGATCTTTAAGTTCAATATCCTGAGTTGTAGAACTTACCTCCATGTCCTCCCAATTGATCATTTGAGTTGCTTCCTGGATTCTAACAGAAGTGACTTCTACGTCATTATCTTCTTCAATAACGGAAATGAGGAAAATTTTAGTATTTAATATTGGCTCGGGTGCTTGCTCCTCACCTGGAGTTACTATAGCATCATGTTTTAAGTCCAGATGGTATAATCTTGTTTGCCCATCTTTAAAGCATTTCATTATGACATTATTTTCCACGAATAAAAAACCATGATTTTCGTTAAAGTGAGCTGCTCCACCATTTTTTGTAATATTTTGGACGGAAATTATATTCTGGGCCAAATCTGGAACATAGAGAACATCGCGTAGAATGAAGAAATCGCATTCGACCACTCCTAGTGCTTCAGCTGTCATTTTTTCAGACTCTTTTGCAACACCAATTTCGCATGTTAAAGCTTTAAGATTTTTAAAAATCCTTTTATCATTGCACATGTGATCAGAAGCTCCAGAGTCAATGATCCAGCTTTTTAAAATACGGACTGTACGGCTAGGCCCGGCTTCTTCCCTGCTTGAATCCATTGTTACTTGCCACACCTTAGTGATAGGTTGTGGGTCTAAAATCCTAAAAACGTTTCAAATTATTAAATTCTATCACTTATTTTAGAGTATTAACAAATTATAATTTGTCATAAATTTTCTTACCTTAAATTTTTTTAAACAAGAAATTTATTAAGCTTTATTAACACCGACCTGTTCGACTTTGCGTTGAATGTCTGACTATAGAACAAAAGGATGTATCCTGTCATTAGACGTTTCTTTGTACCGATTAAAACTGCTTTAACGTCATTTTAAAATTTATCAATTTTTTGAATAAAATTAAAGTTATAACCAGTTTATAATCGCTTATAAAACTGCTAACATAAATATTTAAGATTAAACTGTAATAAGGCCCAAAAAGTGCTTGCTTAATTTATTTTTTGTGGGTAAATATTGATTTAAAATAAAATTGCTGTTTGGTATATTTTAACAAAAGATATTAAAGCATTTTTATTATAAATGCATTTTTATAAATATATATTTCTCTTCTTAATTGTTACGTTTGGAGGGGATAAACAAGAATAACTTGTTTGCTGAGTTAACACTTAATTCATTTACCAACTTACCACTCAAAGGAAAATTAAAACCCTGAAATATATAATAATGGCGCCTTTCATTCTTCCGGTTTTCTATATCATCCAATTTTTTAATAAAATCAGTAAAATTTTATCTTTATTGGATCATAAATTAAGTTAATCTGCACCCAATGCAATAATTGGAAATTTTTTCAGAATGAGGAATCATTCGTTTTCTGCTGTATAAGCAAATAATTATCAGTTTTGTTTGTCAAATCTTCATTATTACTGCATTTTATTTTGTTCTCGCTAATCAGATATTTTACTGCCCTAGAGACTTATTAGAAAAACAAACAAATTATTTAATAACAATAAAAACAACTTTTAATTTTTAATTATTTATTTGCTATTCAAAAACTACAAATTACAAAGAGTTTAGCAAAATTATTGCTTAATAATAATCTAATACATTTTACTGCATCGCATTTTTACAAAAAAATACTATTCAATTATTATTTTTAAGAAATTCTCATTAATTATCTTCCATGTCTTGATCTGAAGATAATGGAGCAACATCCACATCGAAATCTTGAATTTCTATTTCCACCTGTGGTATTCCATTTATAACTTCTTGAATGGTATTATCTTCTTCAAAATCATGCTCCATTTCTGGATCGACAGGCAATGGAGCTTCATCTACATTCCCATCTAAAACATCAGCAATTTCCACTTCCTGCTGTGGTATTCCATTTATAACTTCTTCTTGATTTATTGCTTCTTCCAAATCTTCCATTTCTGGACCACAAGATGCTGAAACATCAGCTACATCAACATCCAAAATTACATAAATTTGACGTTCAGCGGAAGAATCTGGTGGTTCATTTGAAATTTCTTCTTCAACTAATTCTTCCAAATTATTATTATTATTTCCCCCAGAAAACCCTGCTACCATTTCTATATCTCCAACATCATCAGTTTTTTGCAATTTCCTCAAACTCTCATTATTAAAAGCTTCTAACTCAGAATGCAAACGTTTGACTGGAAAGTAAAACTTCTTCTTAATCTTATGTTCCAGATTAATCTTAAATGTTTTATTCTTGTCTTTAGATCCCAAAATAACTTGTCCATCTTTCATCTTTATTTCAACTTTATGTTTGCAAAACTGGACGTTTCCTATAGTTTCAGTGAGCGTAGGGACGGATAAAACATTCATAACAACTTCAGGAGTGTAAAATACTCGCTCTAAAGTAAAATGCTTGGTTTCAATAACTCCTTCGCCTAAAGCATACATCCTTTGAGATTTTTTTGCCACTTTAATTTGATGGGATAAAGGTCGAAAGCTTGTAAACAAAGAGTAATCCCTGCAAACATGATCTGAAGCTCCAGAATCTACAATCCAATCTTTCTTCACAATTAAAACTTCAGGTTCTTCTGGAGGTTTATTTTCTTTAGGTTTCTTTGGTGAATCCATTTTTTCCACACCACACCTTTTTGATTAATTCGATTGAAATCCACAACCTAAAGAAATTAATCATCTTTTATTAATCTACTGATTTGTATGATGTTTATTAAAAGCTTACCTAGTTTTGTTTAGATCTGTAAAACGCTTTTCATCAATTTTTATGCTAACGTGGTCTGATTAGATATACGGTACGCTTGAAAATGGGTTCTTTGGGCTGGGCACTTTAATTTCTGCAAAGTTAGGCAAATATTGGGCTTCCTGTACTTATTTCCAGCGTTGTAATATATCTTATAAAAAAATATCATCTTAATTTTTATTAATTATTAAATTTATCTACTTTTAAATTATTTATTTGTTTATTATTTATTTTTAAATCGAAGAAAAATTGCTATAAATATTTTAATATAATCAGAATTTTGGCAACATTGTTAGATATATAAAGATGGCTTCTGAACCAAAGCTTGAACTTGATCTCAGTTGTTTTTGGTGTGCAAATAACATTTTGCTAGATTTTGTGATATGTCGAAAATGTATACGTTATTACCACAGTTACTGTGTACTTCAAAAACCTGGTACTTACGTGGATCATAAAGGAAATTTAGTTTGCTGCAAAAGAAGACATCGGAAGTACCATGTATTTGCATATTATTTGATTTTTCATGTATTAGCTAAATTTTTAAAAGTTGTTTTTTACTTTTGCAGGAAAAGGAAGATAAATCAATTGGAAAGCGTTCAAGGCATAGATCTTTAAGCCGTAACCGAACAAGATCGAGATCACTTGAGAAAATACGCCGTTCTCGATCAAGGGAAAAATCTAGGGATAGGGAAAAGAATGATAGAGATAGAAGAGACCGTGTTAGGCCTTGGAGGAACAAGTCACCACCAAGAAGACATGAAAGAAGAAGATCGGCTTCACCGGGTGGCCGCGTGCGTTCACGCTCAAGAAGTCCCCGGCAAAATTACAGGTACTATTGAAATCAGAATTTTTCTTTAATTTAGTTTCTTTTTTTTTTTTTGATAAATGTATTAAACAGTTGCTATTTTAGAGGTAGGTACAGGAACAGGTCGCCTCCGACGAGATCAAAAAGTCGGAGCAGATCTAAATCGAAAAAACATCGCGATCGTACAGATTCGAGGGGAGATGCTAAAGAAAATCATTCTGGCACGGGGACCCCGACTCATGAATCGAACGATGTCGATATGAGATTACAAAAACCTGTTTCTTCAGTAGTAGTTCAACCCAATGTTGGTGGAACCAAACATCGGTGTCGTGATTATGACGAAAAGGGCTTTTGCATGCAAGGAGAGATGTGTCCTTATGACCATGGGGTTGATCCAGTCATTTTAGAAGATTCTACTTTAAACAGAGTCCTCTATACTCCTAATGGTGCAGGAGATGGTATTATTGGACCACCACCAACAATTTTGCCTAATTCTGTGCCAATTATGCCAATGAGACCAGTCATTCAGAATGAATATAATCCCCAAGCACCTCAAATGTGGCATCCACGTCCTACTGGATTCAGGGGAGGTCACAGATCAGGCATGAATACAGGACCACCTAGAGTAAGTTCTTAAAATTCAAAATTGACTAAATAGTTTACACTTATAATTTTAGATGTTGTCTTCTCTCGGTTTTCCAATGCAAGGAGGACCACCATTGCCCAATATTCAACAAAGAGAATTGATACCAGTTCCAGTGCTGGACACTGGTGTTCCACCACCTGATGTTTTTAATTTCACAGGACCACCACCTAATCAAACTCCTGGTATATACCATAAAGATGGTTTATTTAAGAAAAAGCAGTTTGATTATAACAGGCTAGGTGCAAGACCAAAAAATCCAGGAAATTGTTCTCTTGAATTAAAGAAAGTACCACCTGGACTCAACAACATTACACATCTGAACAATCACTTCTCGAAATTTGGAAAAATAGTTAATATACAGGTAATAATTTTATTTAATCAATTATACCAAAAGGTGTTTCGGATCACCCCGAACTAAAAATTGAATTCATCCCCTAAGTATCTGAAATTCACCCCGAATCGCTTCAAATTTTAGTATGTTATACGGGACCGGATTCTGAAGACAGTGATTTTGAGCCTATCTATTCAGGGGGTGGAGACTTTTTGTATTTTAAAAATTCCGGTTGCATCATGAAGAGGGATGTCAATTCTAAGCGAGGTTCGATTTTAAAACTTTCCAAGCGCCCTAACACTCTGAAATAAAATTCCAAATTCGGTCGATTTTTTCTTGCTTTTTTTCCGGTTTTAATCAGCGTCAACTTTAAAAAATCGCACCCCCGTCCGGTTTTAAAGGGAAGCGACGAAATTTGCCCCCTTTTATTTTCACATCTTTAGGATAGACCGTGGCCATTTTTAAGTCTCCAGGCGCAACGGTGTGGCGCCACGGCGTCGAGACGCAAAGTGTACAAATTTAGCGTTTTTTGCGGACGGGAAAAGTACCAAATCTATACGAGTCTCATCTCAAGATCCATCAATGCGAAAAAATGGCGGTTTTTTGATTCGTGATCCGCATTCCATTTATTGTTACATAGACGAGCGCCTTTTTTGATATTTCATTTTTTAATGCACTTTTGGCGCTCTCCAAATCGCGCATTGTTTTTCGTGCTTTTTCGGCGCGGACTTTGAAAATTCGTAACTTTTGATAGGGGTCTGATATTACGGTCGAACATTTTTTATTTTGCTTATTACATTAATATTTATGAGCAAAAAAATTGACACTTCTAAATTTTCGCCCTTTGCTTAAAAAAAAAATCAAACGTAAAATGTTAAAAAAAAATGCGCCAAACGCGACCTGATGGTTCTATCACTGGCGCCCACAGTTTCCAAAAATGATTAAATATTTCTACACTGCCTTATAAAAGCATAATTTTTACATCCGGTAGCTCGAAGTAAATTTTTATTTTCGAAGGGGTTGCGAAGTTATGCCTAAATTTTGAATTTAGGGGTGAGTGGCTCCTGTCAAGCCATTTCTTAACCGATTTTCAATTTTAAAAGTTTAGTTGAATCTAATCCTGGAATCAAAATCGCCCACGCATAGGGTTTTTTAAATTTTGAAAAAACAACGAAATTTTAATTTTTTCTAAGATCGCATTTAAAAAAGTCGCATTTTTATTCGAATTTCGGTCTAATTAAACCCTCAAACTCTATTTCACCCCATTTAATACACCTTCTCTGAAAGCTTTTAAGTTCCACTTTACGACAAAAAAAGAATCACCTCGCTATCTTTTTTTGTTTTCGAGTTATGACTGAAAATGTATCTAAAATAAGAAAAATCTTCGTTGTGACCCAAAATTTTGCTCTGAAATTTTTCACTTTTCACAAAATAATTAATATCTTCGAAACTATTACCACCACTGGGACGATTAATAGCTTAAAATTCGCACCGTCACCTCCCCCATCAAATGCCGCAATAATTTTAATTTTCGGTTTAAAATTGCGCCGTCCAGGGCCGTATTTGTACCAACATATTCCCAAAACTTTGCGAATTTTTTCCAAAAAAACTATTTAACCGATTTTAACCAAATATTTTTTAAAGTGCGTCTATCCAGGGTGTTTACCTTTGGTTAAAATTTGAAATCGCTAACTTTTATAGTTTTCGAGAAAAACAATAAAAACGGATTCCCATGAAAATTTTCAAGCCCGTCAAAAATTTTTTTTTCGATTTTTTTTTCAAAATCGAGCCCGCAAATGAAAGATAACAGAAAATAGATTAAATGTAGGGGGTCACTTAACCTCTACACCCCCCAAAAAAATTATTACACCCCAAAAACTCTAAAAATTTACACACTTATATTTAAAACTATTAAAACATTAACTTTCCCAGGTTCAATACGATGGAGATCCTGAAGGTGCCATTATTACATTCTCTAGTCAAGCAGAAGCGAATGCAGCCTATAGAAGTACAGAAGCAGTCTTAAACAATCGTTTTATTAAAGTTTTTTGGCATTCAACAAATGGCGAAGGTAATTTTATTTATTTTAATTCATCAAACATTAAAGAAAAAATTTTAGGCAAGCAAGAAAACGTTCCTCCTCGTTCAATTAAAGAAAGATTGGGTGTTCAAACAAATGTAGTCCCCAACAGTAACAAAGTTTTGAATCTTCTTCAACCTAATGTGGAAAAAGAAAATTCCGAAGAGGAAATTTCTCCTGAAAAAATTAAGGAAGCGGATAATAAAAAAGAAGAGTTAAAAGGTAGGAATATTTATTTATTTAATTTAAAGAAATTAACTAAAAAACTTATTTTAGCTCAAGCAAATTTGGCCATCAAAAAAAGCCAGGAATTGTTAGCAGCGAAAGAGAAACTTAAGAAGAATCAAGAAGAAAAACGAAAAGAGGCGTTAAAAATAACTCAAAATTTAAGAAAACGAAAACAGGAGTTACTAGAAAAACAATTAGCGCAGCAAAAACTATTGATTGAAAAAATGGAAAAAAGTAAGAATTTTAATTGTGAAAATTATGATTTAATTATTTTATTTGCAGCTCCTGCTGGTCCTCAAAGAGATCTCTTGATGCAAACCATTAAAAAGTCGCAAGAATCGATAGAAGCAATACGTAAAGATATTTCCCAATCAGTGCTTAGTATGAAAACTACCGCCGCACCTGTACCCGTGGGGATAAAAAGATCTAAAGATGAAGCCCAAAAAGAATTGTTGGATGCTGAATTGGATCTTATTACGAAACAAGCGGAAGGTGTTGATACAAGTGATTTGCAGAAGAAAATTAGGGAAATTAAGGCCAGGGCCGGGGTAACCACAAGCATGCTTCGTGGTAGAGGGAGGGGAGTAAGGAGATTTAATCCCATTAGCCGACATTTATTGACGAAAAATAACCTTAAATCTCCTGGTAAGAAATGAGGATGATTATATTTGAATGTATTTAATGTTTTTATTTTAGGTTCAAAACCAATTCGAGGTAGCACGTTGGCAAAGCCATCATTATCATTTTTATCACATGCAGTTGACCATAGACCGACAAGACTCCTCATTTCTGGTTACGAAAGTGATGAGCATGAAGCTGTTTTAGCGTATTTTGGACAATTTGGTGAGATTATTGATTATGTTTCCGACTCATCGACGCCGAGTATTGTAATTAATTATAAAACTAGAAAAGAAGCAGAAGTTGCTATAGTTAAAGGAAAACATTTTCAGGTAATTTTAGTGATTTCATTTATTTTATATGGTTTAACGTTTTTGTTTGTTAATAGGATCGTACTTTGTCTGTTACCTGGTGCAATAAAGCACAATTGAATAACCAACTAAGTGGGAAGACTTCTAGTCGTACAGTTCTTATAAGCGAGTCCGACGAGGATCATTTAATAGATTCATCTTTACTTGATGGAGATGAAGAGGTAAGGGATAGTTGTATAATTTTGTAGTTTTATTTCGCGCTAGTTAATTAAACTACGGGCGGTGAAAAACTCGGCAATATAGGTTAGTTCCAACAGACTGAAAAATCTTTATATGTCAGCAATTATTCATTGGAATGCAGTTGGTCCAAATACGTCAGAATATTCGAAATCACGTATGGACTTTGGTCGGTATAAGTTGGCGCAAGCGCATAAACTCGATCCAAGCAGTTTCGTGACGATCTGAAAACTCGTTGTCGGAACAACGCTAATTAAAATACATTTATTTTATAGATGGGTCCTGAATTACCTGAAGATATCCTCCTACAAGATGATGAAGAAGAAGAGGAGGAAGAAAATGAAGACCGTTCTTGGCGTCGATAGTAAAGCAGCACTATTAGATACAAGCACCATTATTCTATTATCTTTCTTGTTTACTTCTTTTTTTTATTAGGTTATGGTTAGTGTGATTTTCTTTTACAAAATGATTGATTGCTTTTATATTAGACCTTAAGAGAGAATTTTGTATATAAATATACAAACATGTACAAATAGCTCTAAAAATGTAAACGAAAAATTTGCGTCATACCATTTCATAGCATTTGATTTTAAGTAATTTATGACGTAAATTTTGCGTGTTTTACTTTGTAATATTTGTTAGTTATTAAAAAAATAATTTTAAGAAAAAGATCCCCTAAAAGATAATATAGTTAAAAAATTCGAAAAAAAACATATTTAATAGCACAAATCTAAAAAATATTTACATTAACAATTACAAAAAAAAGTAAGGGATAATAAATGTGTATATTTTATTATACAGAATAAAAAATATATAAAAAGGGGACTGATAATAAAAAATAAAAAAAAAACAAATATATTTCCGAAAAGTAATTTTCATTACAAATGCAATTGCCCAATAGTTAACATTGTTAACTTTTGTGGCGAAGAAATCAAGAAAGAAGATAAATTACCAACCAATGGAAATTAAATGGGAGAAAATTTGGAAATCAAGATGTGGTGTTCCGGGAATTTGATCAAAACTCAGGTACATTTTAATGGTCACGGACAAAAGGTTAGTAATGGTATTTTAGGGTAAGGTAAATAGTTAATTAAAAAAAGAAAACCAGAGAGGCACAACTGTTAATAACTGTACTGTAAACAAAAACATACAATATTGACAATTTGCGTGAACTAATTATTAATTAACACTTTGGTGATAATATGCAACAACTTCATATAATAATTTCATTTATAATCTACAACAAAATGAGTTCGAGTAGTGTTTTTAGTTTCTTCATTTTAATATTATTGTTTTTTCAAACCAAAAAATTTGATAGTCATGAAATTTCAAAAAGATACGTATTATTTCCTCAATACACAGTTTTGCAGGTAACTAAAGGATTATTACGATTTCACAAATTTTTAATCATTCAGAATTTTTTTATAGTTTACTTATGGACTTTCTGTACCTTTAGTGTTACCAAGTAGAACAATTGCCTTAAGCCTCTGCGTTCAATCCAACTACGATTTGCCTTTCAACTTAAGCAACTTTGAAATAATGGATGCCCGAAATGAAGGTGAAACTTTAATCAACATGAATAGATTAGATTTTTATGAATATGCAATTGAGATTTTGGATGGGTATTACCACCACTAATAATTTAAATTTATTTTAATTTTCTAATTTTTAGTTTAAATATCAGTGGAGAAGATTGTTTATTAAGAAGTATTTGTGAAATAGCCGAAGTTCCAATGAATGTGGAAGATGATGAAAATTTACTCGAACACATAGTGCATTATTTACTTACGTAAGTTTACTTGATTTTTTTTAATTGATGTTTTAACTCAATTTTTAGGCCATCACTGGATTTATTAAATTATAAAAATATTACTTTAGTACAAAAATTGCTGGTTGCTGAAAATTTGGGTAAAAATAAAATAAGCTGTCGAGAAGCTTTTAATCAATGTGATATTAGTCTTGTAGATGTTTTTTCTGAAAAATTTATTGTGCAATAAAATATTTATTTTTATTTTTTTTGCATCATTAAACCTCTAAATTAGACAAAACAAATTTTTAAAATTAATTTGAAAAATGGAATTCACCTTTTTATTAAAAGTAATAATAAAGAAAATTTCCTGCGCAAAGAAACTACTTTTTTAGACCTTATTACGACACTTGAATGGAGGCTTCAATTTTTATTCGGAATTTCATTTTTTATACATTTTTCAAAAAGTATTTGTACTGAAGATAAAGGTCCAAACTTCAAGGGTTTAAAAAAAATTAAATTAAGCGCAAATTCAAAAAATCTTAACCCTCTGTGCGAGAAACTCGGGGTGCTTCTTCTTATGCGATTAGTTCTTTTGAAAAAACAATTTTAAATTTAAATAAATAATTTATTGCCTAAAAATGACTATAATGTACAAATTTTTACATATCAAGTAAATGCAATGAATGTTTCAAAAATGTACTTTATTTGTTTTCAGTGAAAGCAAACAAGTTAACAAGCTATTCATTCACAGGGTAACATAAAATTCAATTTGTTACTAAACAGAAATTTTTATCATACAAATTGAACTCCGATTCCAAATTGAACACCAGGCTGCACCTTATCGTCTTGATGGAATTTATGAGGGAAGCAATAATTAATTTCAACCCTTGCCATTTGACCCAACCTTAAAGCTATGCCAATCCCAGATGATATCCTTATATTGTTTCGAAGCTGCTCTGATAATTCTTCATCTAAAATAAATCCCAATAAATTTTTGTAACGTTCAATAAATAATATTTTACCTGATTCTGTGTTAGCAACATTTCCATAATTAAGGAACAAATGAGTTCTAAAAAGTTCACCAAATCCTCCCTTTCCTGGTCTAAATGGCAGTGGTGTATACAAATGTAACCCTCCTGAAAAGTAACAAAGGGAACCAAGAGAATCTCCATCAGATTGCGGTCCAATGCCTCGAGTTTTAAACCCACGTAGAGTCTGTGGTCCTCCCAAGAAAAACATGTCACATATATTAATCTTTTTGCTGTTACTTATCGCTTTCATAAAACCAGCAGATAAAGTCGCTTGCAAAACCTGTTAATAAAATTATAATTATATAAAAAAAAAATTTAGTTTAAACATACAAAGTCTTCAATGATGGAGTAGTTAGTTTGTAAATAAACATCGTTCTTAAAAAATCCAACATCTCCACCCACACCAGCGACTTCTGTCCCCATTTGAAATAATGAACCACACGATGGGAAAATAACTTCATCCCTCAAATCAACCGAAAGAATGTGCTTTACGGCAGATTTTAAAGTTGTACCTGATTCTTCTCTAACGTCAAATGAAGAATTCTTACTCATAACACCTAGTGTACGAATGCTGGCATCGTATTGTAAATTATGGCGTAACTAAAACATTTTAATAAAATCTTGCTACCAATAAATTAAAATATTACCAATGGTAGTGAATTAAATCCAATATCTAATGTAGCACCTTGCTCCAAATGTTTATACCCTGAAGGAGGCCACTCAGCCATGCTTTGATAAACGCTAGCAGTAAACATTGGGTTCCTTTTACCCATAAAAGGTTTAATAAAAGAAACATGGAAATTATTGCTTCTCTTGGAACCGTAACTATATTGCATCGCAACTCTTTCCCCTCTCCCCAAAACATTCGGTGCTTTAAGCCCAACAACTAGGGAACCTTCATTATTATTCCCAACCTCGGTAGTCACACCACCCACCAAGTGTTTCATTTCTTTCACCAAAAACGTTACTTCCAACCCATCAGGTGTTGCTTTAGGACCACGACTTACATCAATATGCACTGATATGTTACGGAATAGACTTAAAGTATCTAATTTCATACGTGCCTTATGTGTTTTGTAAAGCACATCATGGAAGGTGCTTGCTGTAAAAATATCTTTAACAGCATCTTCAACGATGTCATTTTTAGTCCGACCTAATCCCTCAACGTGTATTCGATCAACGCGAGCCTAAGAATTTTAAAATATTATAAATAAACCTACTTAATTAAATAAAACTTACTGGAACGTCCAATTGTAATTCCTTGCCCGTTTCACATGTGTCGTAATTTATCGGTTGTTTTTGAATTCCTTGAAAGTTCTCCTAAAAATCAAGATTAAATTAATTAGGTAAATCACTTTACCACTCAAAATTTTTTATGAGATATTAAGAGCATCTTCCTAGATACCCGCGATAAATTTTCTGTTGGAGATAATAACAAGGAATAGAAAATCCATCCTACTTTTCTGGAGCTTCTTTGCTAATTATAACCAAATAACTGACAATTAATGCGAATCACTAGAGGGCGCGCGAGTTTGGGAGGAAAAATTGTGAAAAATCATGAAATCGAGCATTAGTTCTGCAGTTATAACTCAAGTTTCCCTTGTTAGATTTTCAATTTTTTCTATCTAATCAATCTAAATTGGTTAGGCTACATCCTGCCAGAGAGTTACCTTCTGCAACCTAGCACAAAATTAATCAGAGGGGTCCAAAGTTAAAGTACTTTTAGATCATTATAATTTTTTTTGTACATTCTCCAAATTTTTTTCCTTCTGGCAGGATTTAAAGAAGTGACTTTTAAATCATCTAAAAAAAATTATACAAAAATGTTGTTCGTACTAGCTTTTATGACTGCAGAGCTAAACCACTATATTTTCCGTTTAGGAAATTGCTCTTAACTTCGAAAAAGTTTTCTGGAGGTTACAAGTAGTTAGTATGAATTAATGTATAATAAATTTAAAAAAATATGTATTTATCTTAATGAAAAGATGATCCATAAGTAGATTATGTAATTTATTTAAATTAAAATATTTATTGTAAAAATTTTTAAGGTTATGTTATAAATAGGCATGACACAATTGGTAAAAAGCATAATTATTAGGCGAAAATATGGGTATTAACTTACCTTTGCATGTACGGTCCCCATTGCGATTTTTAAATGTTTAAAAGCTTCAAATTAAGCAATTAACAAAAAATTTAATTTTCCTTCATTTTTGGCAGTTGGCATTCAGAATTTATGATGAGTTGTTTGGGTTACATAATTAATTGTCTAATCGGAATTTTATATATAATTTGCATGGTATTGCTTAAATAATTTGTGCTATTTAATTAATACGCTAATCCCAATTCAATATTTTATTAATTATATCACTATCACATATTTATTTCTTGAGCGCCCTGTATTTGTTTATAAGTTCTAAACGTAGAGTTCTATGGTTGTATTTGAACCACAGTTCAAACACCTTTCAAAACTGGATCTTTTTATGGCTTAAATAGCAAATATCAGCAAAACGAGTGATGATAGACCCATAAAAGTTTATACAAAGTATAATTATTTTTTATAAGGAATCCAAAAATGTCATAATATACTGGGTGTTCCATTTAAAAAAAAACATAACTTTGGTCCGCAATCTTGGAATGGACACCCGGTATATTACTAAAATATTTTTAAAATGTACGCTTCAAGGTATTGTATATTCTATCGAAAACCGCATGCCGATATCTTTTTTCATTTTAGAATAATGTTACTTCCTCGCAGCGCTGGGACACCCTGTATGATTTATTTATGTTTTAAACATATTTTTGATTTTTCAAGTAAAATATTAAAAAAATATTAAATACCTGCCTCAGAAGTTCTTGGAACTTGCTTTATTCCATTCAGTTGCCCATGAGATCCAAAAAATAACGATTTTAGTCCACCACTTAATTTATTACGGAACGAAACTTTTTTAAACACTTAACTCACCGAACTTAGTTTTTTAGTAACGATGTTTTAAATATACTCCGCACTTTCAAAAGTTTTGACTGTACTTTTATAAAATCTCTAAATTTTGAATTGCCACTCACGTACGCGCACTCCGCACATATTTTTGGTCTCGTGTCTTCTTTCATGGTAAAGTCTTGGACCTGTAAATTGAAAAAAAAATTAAAACTATACATCAATAAAACATTTTGATTCTTTTTTACCTTTAATCATACTTCCAAAATAAAGACAAGAATAGAGCACACAACTTTGTGACTTCCTTCTAGATATGTGGTGACTCGATGTGGTCCTGTTTTCTGGATTTACCCCACCAAAACAACGATATGAAAATTAAAATAAAGTTAATAGCTCTGCAGAAACTTTAGTTTCATAAAATACCAGCCTTTTTTCGGGGATCCTTCCAACAGCCAAAAGATGACAAAATACCATGTTGAAACGATCTCTAAATTCCAAGTTATCACCAGAAACTTCTGAAGTCGTCACTATGATTTAAAAAAACCTTGGTTATTAAATTTTACCTACATTATGAAAACTCCTGTAAATTTATTCTAGAGTTTTGGACAACATTTGAATTATAAAATTGGTTAGGTTAGGTGGATTTTTTGAAATAAGCAAACAACAAAAACGGCTTACCTTATGTATTTTATATTTATAACGCTTACACTACACTTAAGTCACTCCACGATTTGATTTTTTATTATACCACGTGGTAAATAAAATTGTTTATCCAGTAAAACTTACTGGATAAACAATAATGGCGCCCGGGTTGGAAATTAAATCAAAAAAATAATTTTGAAATAATCCTAGAGATTTTTGAAAAAAATACCACTAACCTTTTAGTCGTGCAAAAGCCTTTAGGAAGTACTTTACCCACGACCTGAAATTTAAAAAAAGAATTTAATTAGATTCTGTTCTATTTTTGCAAATTTTTAAAAATTTGGTTCTTATGATTATAAATTTTTTATGTTTTAAAGATTCTTCTTGATTTTTAAAGTAAAATATTATTAAATACCAACCTTAGAAGATCTTGGAACTTGCTTTATTCCATATTCCATTCAGCTGCTCCTGAGATCCAAAAAATAACGATTTTAGTCCACCACTTAATTTATTACGGACCGAAACTTTTTTTAAAAATTTTACTCGCTGAACTTCGTTCTTCAGTAACGATTTTTTAGATATACTCCGCACTTTCAAAAGTTTTGACTGCACTTTTATAAAGCTCTAAATTTTTGAATTGACACTCACGAACGCGCACTCCTCTCATTTTTTTTTTGGTTGACTCTTTTTTCATGGTGAAGTCTTGAACCTGTAAATTGAAAAAAAAAAATTAAAACTATACATTAATAAAACATTTTTATTCTTTTTTACCTTTAATCATACTTTTGAAGTAAAGCTAACGAAAGAGCAGACAACATTGTGACTTCCTTCTAAATATGTGGTGACTCGATGTGGTCCTATTTTCTGGAAGTACGATGTACCCCACCAAAACAACGATATGAAAATTAAAAAAAAGTTATTAGCTCTGCAGAAACTTTAGTTTCATAAAATACTAGCCTTTTTTCGGCGAACCTTCCAGAAGTCGAAAGAAGACAAAGTACCAAGTATTGAAGTTTTTCCAATGTTGAAACTATCTCTGAATTCCAAGTTATCACCAGAAACTTCTATGATTTAAAAAAACCTTGGGTATTACATTTTACCTACATTATTAAAATCCTGTGAATTCATTCTAGATTTTGGGACTGAGTTTGAGTTATTAAAATTAGTTAATGGATTTTTAAAATAATTAAGATCTTAAAAACAAAAACGACTTACCTTATGTATTTTATAATTACAACTCTTGCACTAAACTTAAATCACTCCACGTTTTGGTTTTTTTTTTATTTTACCACGTGGTAAATTAAATTGTTTACCCAGTAAAATTTGCTGGATAAACAAGAATCGCGCCCGGGTTGGAAATTAAATTAAAAAAATTATTTTGAAATAATTCTAGAGATTTAAAAAAAATACCACTAACCTTTTAGTCGTGTGTAAAAGCCTTTAGAAAGTACTCTACCCACGACCTGAAATATAAAAAAAGAATTTAATTAGATTTTGTTCTATTTTTACAAATTTTTAAAAATGTTGTTATGATGATTATGAATTTTTTATGATTTATACATTTATCTTGATTTTTAAAGTAAAATATTAAAATATTATTAAATACCAACCTTAGAAGATCTTGGAACTTGCTTTATTCCATATTCCATTCAGCTGCTCCTGAGATCCAAAAAATAACGATTTTAGTCCACCACTTAATTTATTACGGAACGAAACTTTTTTTAAACACTTTACTCGCTGAACTTCATTCTTCAGTAACGATTTTTTAAATATACTCCGCACTTTCAAAAGTTTTGACTGCACTTTTATAAATCTCTAAATTTTTGAAATGACACTCACGAACGCGCA
Organism: Stenus bimaculatus; assembly: GCA_963971135.1. Classification (NCBI taxonomy): domain Eukaryota; kingdom Metazoa; phylum Arthropoda; class Insecta; order Coleoptera; family Staphylinidae; genus Stenus; species Stenus bimaculatus. The sequence goes on from OZ020181.1 coordinate 49,294,212, forward strand.
CTCCTCTCATTTTTTGGTTGACTCTTTTTTCATGGTGAAGTCTTGGACCTGTAAATTGAAAAAAAAATGAAACTATACATCAATAAAACATTTTGATTCTTTTTTACCTTTAATCATACTTGTGAAATAAAGCCAAGGATAGAGCAGACAATTTTCTGACTTCTCCTTCTAAATATCTGGTGACAGTGAAGTTAACAGCTCTGCAGAAACTTTAGTTTCATAAAATACCAGCTTTTTTCGGCGAACCTTTCAGCATCCAAAAGAAGGCTAAATACTAAATATTGAAGTTCCTCCCATGGTGAAACTATCACTGAATTCCCTGTTATCACAAGAAACCTCTAAGGTCATTTCTAAGATTTCAAAAAATACTGGGTATAAAATTTTACCTACATTATGAAAACTCCTGTAAATTTATTCTAGAGTTTTGGACAACATTTGAGTTATAAAATTGGTTGGGTTAGGTGGATTTTTTGAAATAAGTAAACAACAAAAACGGCTTACCTTATGTATTTTATATTTATAACGCTTACACTACACTTAAGTCACTCCACGATTTGATTTTTTATTATACCACGTGGTAAATAAAATTGTTTATCCAGTAAAACTTACTGGATAAACAATAATCGCGCCCGGGTTGGAAATAAAATCAAAAAAATAATTTTGAAATAATCCTAGAGATTTTTGAAAAAAATACCACTAACCTTTTAGTCGTGCAAAAGCCTTTAGGAAGTACTTTACCCACGACCTGAAATTTAAAAAAAGAATTTAATTAGATTCTGTTCTATTTTTGCAAATTTTTAAAAATTTGGTTCTTATGATTATAAATTTTTTATGTTTTAAAGATTTGTCTTGATTTTTAAAGTAAAATATTATTAAATACCAACCGTAGAAGATCTTGGAACTTGCTTTATTCCATATTCCATTCAGCTGCTCCTGAGATCCAAAAAATAACGATTTTAGTCCACCACTTGATTTATTACGGAACGAAACTTTTTTTTTAAAACTTTACTCGCTGAACTTCGTTCTTCAGTAACGATGTTTTAGATATACTCCGCACTTTCAAAAGTTTTGACTGCACTTTTATAAATCTCTAAATTTTTGAATTGACACTCACGAACGCGCACTCCTCTCATTTTTTTTTTGGTTGACTCTTTTTTCATGGTGAAGTCTTGAACCTGTAAATTGAAAAAAAAATTAAAACTATACATCAATAAAACATTTTGATTCTTTTTTACCTTTAATCATACTTGTGAAATAAAGCCAAGGATAGAGCAGAAAACTTTTTGACTTCCTTCTAGATATGTGGTGACTCGATGTGGTAAGGTTTTCTGGATTTACTCCATCAAAACAACGATATGAAAATTTAGAAAAGAAGTTAATAATTCTGCAGAAACTGTAGTTTCATAAAATACCAGCCTTTTTTCGGCGAAGCTTCCAGCAGCCAAAAGAAGTCGTAATACCAAACATTGAAGTTCCTCCAATGTTGAAAGTATCACAGAATTCCAAGATGTCACCAGAAACTTTAAGGCCACCCCTATGATTTAAAAAAAAAATTTGGTCATTACATTTTACCTGTATTATGAATAGTTCTGTAAATTCATTCTAGATTTTCAGTTATTAAAATTAGTTAATGGTTTTTAAAATAGATAATTAAGATTTTAACATAAAAAACAACTTACCTTATGTGTTTCATTATTATAACTCTTACACAACACTTAAAGCACTCCACGATTTGTTTTTTTTTATTTTACCACGTGGTAAACTAAATTGTTTATCCGGTATTTACTGGATAAACAATAATCGCGCCCGGGGTTGGGAATTAAATCAAAAAAATAATTTTGAAATAATTCTAGAGATTTTTGAAAAAAATACCACTAACCTTTTAGTCGTGTAAAAGCCTTTAGGAAGTACTTTACCCACGACCTGAAATTTAAAAAAATAATTTAATTAGATTTTGTTCTATTTTTGCAAATTTTTAAAAATTTGGTTATGATTGCATTATACAGGGTGTCCCAGCGCTGCGAGGAAGTAACTTTACTCTAAAATGAAAGAAGATATCGGCATGCGGTTTTCGATAGAATATACAACACCTTTAAGAGCACATTTTAAAAATATTTTAGTAATATACCGGGTGTCCATTCCAAGATGGCGGACCAAAGTTATGTTTTTTTAAATGGAACACCCTGTATATTATGACATTTTTGGATTCCTTATAAAAAAATAATTATACTTTGTATAAACTGTTTGGGTCTATCATCACTCGTTTTGCTGATATTTGCCATTTAAGCCAAAAAAAGATCCATTTTTGAAAAATCACTGCTCTAAAACAGATAAAGATTTTGAGTTGAAATTTTCTCAAAAATTTTTCAACATCGTCTAGTCTTCAACTGTCATGTCACACTTAAGTTTGTGATAATTTTTTATCAGGCTACTTATGAAATGCAAATTGAACATTTAAACGAAATTTTCAAATGGAACACCTAGTATATTTTAACATCATTCGATGGCATTTTTAACAAGCTTTCTACTGATATAATGGTTGTATGGTCGAATGTCTATGGTTTAGGAGATATTAATATCCAAACTGAGAAACATTCAAAAATACACAAAATGAATTTTGTTGAGAATTTTTTTGTTAATTTGCCTAATATTTATTTCTGTCTTTCTCTATTTTGCTTTTGTATAATGTTTAATTACAATAGAAGTTTTTCTTCTTTTACAACAAAAATAAAATCTAAACTTACAATTATCAATTTTGGTTTTCCAAGTCTCAGCATGCTTTAAAAATTTAGCAACTGATGTTACCAAGGAAACCCTTATTTTGTGGAATTTTGTTTTAACGCCCTTTTCTGCACTTTTGATAATAACTAAACCGAAATAATGAACTCTTCTAAAGAAGAAATGGAAAATACGCTGTAAGCGCTTGGTGAAGCTGAAAGAAATCCGCTTCTGGTTAACAGAAAAGAGGTAAAAACGATATTCAACAAAATAAGGGATTCCTTGGTAACATTGACTACGTTTATCTCGTGTAACTCGATCCGGATTGAATTGAAAAGCGATTGACTCAGTCCGCATTTTTTGCGATATAAACACGTAGGATTGGATTCACTTTCAGGATTCAGTTTAATAATCCAATCCTACAAAATCATGGGATTGGACTTTGTAATCGCGATTGAATAAAAATTTGTAACGACATAAACGCGATTGACTTTAGAAAAGTTACTAGTAAATTATGTTATCGAAGTTGGCACATCTGACTGCTGACTAACAATTGCAAAATACACGTAATTTTCATCCATTTTCCTTATTTTAGACGTTTTTAATTAACATAACCTCTTCAATAAAATACGAAACATCAGAAATAAAATCAAAGTGAACAGACCATTATATATTAATAGAAAGCTTGTATAAAATGATATCGATTGATGTTAAAATATACATTTGAAAATTTCGTTTAATTGTTCAATTTGCATTTCATAAGGCACTCTGATGAAAAATTATCACAAACTTAAATTTGACATGATAGTTGTAGACTAGACGATGTTGAAAATTTTTTGAGAAAATTTCAACCCAAAATAGTTACCTGTTTTAGAGCAGTGATCTTTCAAAAATGGATCTTTTTATGGCTTAAATAGCAAATATCAGCAAAACGAGTGATGATAGGCCCATAAAAGTTTATACAAAGTATAATTATTTTTTTATAAGGAATCCAAAAATGTCATAATATACTGGGTGTTCCATTTAAAAAAAACATAACTTTGGTCCGCAATCTTGGAATGGACACCCGGTATATTACTAAAATATTTTTAAAATGTGCGCTTCAAGGTATTGTATATTCTATCGAAAACCGCATGCCGATATCTTTTTTCATTTTAGAGTAATGTTACTTCCTCGCAGCGCTGGGACACCCTGTATGATTTATTTATGTTTTAAACATATTTTTGATTTTTCAAGTAAAATATTAAAAAAATATTAAATACCTACCTCAGAAGTTCTTGGAACTTGCTTTATTCCATTCAGTTGCCCATGAGATCCAAAAAATAACGATTTTAGTCCACCAATTAATTTATTACGGAATGAAACTTTTTTAAACACTTAACTCACCGAACTTAGTTCTTTAGTAACGATGTTTTAAATATACTCCGCACTTTCAAAAGTTTTGACTGCACTTTTATAAAATCTCTAAATTTTGAATTGCCACTCACGTACGCGCACTCCGCACATTTATTTGGTCGCGTGTCTTCTTTCATGGTGAAGTCTTGGACCTGTAAATTGAAAAAAAAATTAAAACTATACATCAATAAAACATTTTGATTCTTTTTTACCTGTAATCTACTTGTGAAATAAACCCAAGAATAGAGCAGGCAACTTTGTTACTTCCTTCCAGATATGCGGTGACTCGATGTGGTCCTATTTTCTGGATGTACCCCACCAAAACAACGATATGAAAATTTAAAAAAAGTTAATAGCTCTGCAGAAACTTTTATTTCTTAAAATACCAGCCTTTTTTCGGCGAATCTTCCAGCAGTATAAAGAAGAGAAAATACCAAGTACATATTGAAGTTCTTCCCATGTTGAAACTATCTCTGAATTCCAAGTTATCACCAGAAAACCTCCGAGGTCATCACTATCATTTAAAAAAACCTTGGTTATTACATTTTACCTACATCAAAAGTCCTGTAAATTTATTCCAGAGTTTTGCACAAGATTTGAGTTATAAAATTTGTTAGGTAATGGATTTTTTGGAATAATTTAGATTTTAACAAAAAAACGACTTACCTTATGTATTTATAACGTTTACACTACACATAAGCCACTCCACTCCACGATTTGATTTTTTTATTTTACCACGTAGTAAATTAAATTGTTTATCCAGTAAATTTTACTGGATAAACAATAATCGCGCCTGGGGTTGGAAATTAAATCAAAAAATAATTTTGAAATAATTCTAGAGATTTTTGAAAAAAATACCACTAACCTTTTAATCGTGTAAAAGCCTTTAGGAAGTACTTTACCCACGACCTGAAATTTAAAAAAAAAATAATTTAATTAGATTCTGTTCTATTTTTGCAAATTTTTAAAAATTTGGTTATGATTGAATTATATGAATTATTAATGTTTTGAACATTTTTTTGATTTTTAAAATAAAATATTAAAAAATTATTAAATACCTACCTCAGAAGTTCTTGGAACTTCCTTTATTCCATTCAGTTGCCCAGGAGATCCAAAATAAGGATTTTAGTCCACCACTTAAATTATTTCGGAACGAATCTTATTTTAAACACTTAAATGGCCGAACTTAATTCTTTAGTAACGTATTTTTAAATCTTTTCCGCACTTTCAAAAGTTTTGACTGCACTTTTATAAATCTCTAAATTTTTGAATTGACACTCACGAACGCGCACTCCTCATTTTTTGGTTGACTCTTTTTTCATGGTGACGTCTTGGACCTGTAAATTGAAAAAAAAAATAAAAGTTTACATCAATAAAACATTTTGATTTTTTTATCTTTAATCATACTTGTGAAATAAAGCCAAGGATAGAGCAGACAACTTTTTGACTTCCTTCTAGATATGTGGTGACTCGATGTGGTAAGGTTTTCTGTATTTACCCCACCAAAACAACGATATGAAAATTAAAAAAAAAGTTAATAGCTCTGTAGAAACTTTAGTTTCATAAAATACCAGCCTTTTTTTCGGCGAACCTTTCTGCATCCAAAAGAAGGCTAAATACTAAATATTGAAGTTCCTCCCATGGTGAAACTATCACTGAATTCCAAGTTATCACAAGAAACCTCTAAGGTCGTTTTGTATGATTTAAAAAAAATACTGTGTATTAAATTTTACCTACATTATGAAAACTCCTCTAAATTTATTCTAGAGTTTTGGACAACATTTGTGTTATATAATTGGTTAATGGATTTTTAAAATAATTAAGATTTTAACAATAAAAGCAACTTACCTTATGTATTTTATATTTAGGTATAACTCTTACACTACACTTAAACCACTCCACGATTTGGTTTTTTATTTTACCACGTGGTAAATTAAATTGTTTATTCAGTAAAATTTACTGGATAAACAATAATCCCGCCCGGGGTTGGAAATTAAATCAAAAAAATAATTTTGAAATAATTCTAGAGATTTAAAAAAAATACCACTAACCTTTTAGTCGTGTAAAAGCCTTCTGGAAGTACTTTACCCACGACCTGAAATTTAAAAAAGAATATAATTAAATTTTGTTCTATTTTTACCAATTTTTAAAAATTAGGTCATGATGATTATGAATAAAAATATGTTTTAAACTATTTTTGATATCTAAAGTAAAATATTATTAAATACCAACCTTAGAAGTTCTTGGAACTTGCTTTATTCCATTCAGCTGCTCATGAGATCCAAAAAACAACAATTTTAGTCTACCACTTAAATTATTACGGAACGAATCTTATTTAAAACACTTAACTCGCCGAACTTAGTTTTTTAATAACGAGTTTTTAATTATACTCCGCACTTTCAAATGTTTTGACTGAACTTTTAGAAAATCTCTAAATTTTGAATTGTCACTCACGTACGCGCACTCGGCAGATTTTTCGGTTGATTTTTTTTTCATGGTAAAGTCTTGGACCTGTAAATTGAAAAAAATTAAAACTATACATCAATAAAACATTCTGATTATTTTTTACCTTTAATCGTGCTTTTTAAATAATTTCATGGATAGAGCAGACAATTTTGTGACTTCCTTCACGATTTGTGTTGACTCGATGTGGTCCTATTTTCTGGATTCACCCCACCAAAACAACGATATGAAAATTGAAAAAAAGTTCTTCTAGCAGTCAAACGAAGACAAAATACCAAATATTGAAGTTGTTTCCTGGATTCTAAGTTACCACTATAAACCTCTGAGTTCGTTCCTATGATTTAAAAAAAAATTCTTGGGAATTAACCTTTACCTTCATCATGAAAAATACCCTTTTATTTTATTCTAGATTTTTGGACAAAATTTGAGTCATAAAAATCAGTTAAGATTATAACAACAAAAACCACTTACCTTATTTTGTTTTATATTTATAACTTACACTACATTTCAACCACTCCTCGATTTGATTGTTTTTTTTATGTTACCACGTGGTAAATTAAATTGTTTATCCAGTAAGATTTACTGGATAAACAATAATTGCGCCAGAGGTTGGAAATTAATTCAAAAAATTATTTTGAAATAATTCTAGATTTTTTTGAAAAAAATACCACTAACCTTTTAGTCGTGTAAAACCTTTAGAAAGTACTTTACCGACGACCTGAAATTTTAAAAAGAATATAATTAGACTTTGTTCTATTTTTATTAGTTTTTAAACATTTTTATTTACTACAAATAACACCTCAATAATTTATTTAATTATTTATATAAAAGTTTGAAGTTTGATTATTTTGTATGCTTCAAGAAAACACATTTTAGGCACTAAATTTACTTTCAGTACAATTTGAGGTTTTACCTGAAATAACATCAACTTTATTTTTTTAAAAGTAACACCCCATTTTGTTTGTAGTTTAAATCAATTTTTGAAAATTAGTAGTTTGTGATAGGAATTTTCTTAATTTTTTTTAATATTAATAACATAAAATTATTGTCATCTAAAGTTGATAAAAACTACTAAAATACTTAAATGAAATTATAATTTGAAAAATTATTCAAGTATTTTTGGAGATATTAATTTTTGAATTTTTTATTTTCATGTTTTTCATACTATAATATATAATAATATAAAAAATATGAAAAACAGGCACATGTAAAATGATTTAACCCTAAATGAAAGTTACCACAATAAATTTACTTGTATTATTTGGAACGAGTTTTGGTAGTTTTTATCAATTTCGGATGAAGACTTTTTATAATTGTAACTTTTAAAAAAATTAAAAGTATTGTCACAAATATTTTTATTTTTAAAATTGTTTAAAACTATGAACAAAAAAATGGGGTGTTACATTTAAAAAAATTAATGTTAGTTCCGGTAAAACGGGAATTGATATTGAAAAAATGTTGGAACATACAACATAGTCAAATTTCAATATTTTATTTTTTTAAATAAAGAAATTATGGAGGTGACCAGTGTTTCGTTTACACCCGGTATATGCCATTTTTTATAAGCAGATAAATATTTAAAATTAGTATAACGAAAATTAATTATTAATATAATTATCAATAAAATTTATAATTTGTTATTAAAGCACAAATACAATAATAAAAAAATCTTGAAACTTACCTTTGAAGTCTCTGGAACTAGTTTTGATCCTGGTGTTTCTGCGGTCCCAAAGGAATCCATCACTTTATTTTGCACATTTACACGCTGCACCATTTCTGAAAATTAGACAAAAATATAAACATTTCTCGCAAATTTTACTGTTATCGAGATACAGGGTGTTTTTTCTGGATCGACTGAATGAAAATTAATAAAAATTTTACGGTGAGTACTTCTCATGGGTAGTCATCTTTGTCCATTATTTTTGTCTTAATTTAACAATCCAGTGGCGTAGAAACGGGTTAAGGTTTTTAAAATTTTCATTCAATTTACTACAAAAAAGTGCACCTGCTACATTTTGATAATATTAATGGTATTTCTGTAATTTCGCGTATTATAAACTATCTTTATTGAAAATAACTAATTTTCAAAATTTGAAACTTTAATTTAGTTTTTACACATACAGTTCTTAGTAAAACTAGATAATACAAAACAATTTTTCCAAAATCACAGCAGGAGCAAAAAATTAAAACAAAATTTAAAAAATCAGCCAAATTTTCAGATTTAATTTATTGACTGAAAACAAAGAAAATGTAAGGGTTTTTTTATTTTTGTTACACATACAGTCCTAAGTAAAACTGCATATATTTTTTTCAAAATCAAACCAGGAATTAAAAAATTAAGTTTTAATTTTTTTTTTAATTTTTATGATTCCTACTCTGATTTTGGAAAAACTTTTAATCTAGTTTTACTTATAACCACGTGTAACAAAATATAAATAAAATTGAGCCCTTATACATTGTTTTGTTTTCGATTCAAAAAAATAAAATCAGAAAAAGTGACTGGTTTTTCCTAACTGACTCCTGAGGTGGAAGTCTGTAAGCTATACGATTGTTTTCGTATAACGAAAAGATCGTTTGTTGACGTAAGTTGCTTGGTGACAGATTTTCTATCACCCTTCCTTATGGACGTTTTGTATTTGTTAAAAGAAGGCAAAATCCGTCACTATAGCAACAGATTCAATAAACGATTTTTTCGTTGTACGAAAATAATCGTATAGCTTACAGACTTCCACCTCTGGTTTAATTTTGAAAAAACTATTTATGTAGTTTTACTTATGAAAGTATGTATAACAATAAATTAAAAAAAAATGCGCTCCTACATTTTTTTTGATTTCGTTTAAAAAAATAATATCTGAAAAAGTGCTTGACTTTTCCTAATTTTTGACTCCTGGTCTGATTTTGAAAAAAAACTTTGTATTAGGACTGTACGTGTAACAAAATATAAAAAAAACTTGAAACCTTAATTTTTTTTCGATTAAAAAAATAAATGAAGAGATGAAGTAAATCGTTCGTGAATATAATTTGTAGAGGGTGAATTAATTCACCCTCTATAAAAAAATAAAATCTGGAAAAGTGATTGATTTTACTCTCTTTTTTTAATTTTTTGACATCTGGGATGGTTTTGGAATAACTTTTTATGCAGTTTTACTTAAGACTGTATGTGTCACAAAATATAAAAAAATTGAGACTCTACATTTTTTGTTTCCAGTTAAAAAAACAAAATCTGAAAAAATGATTAATTTTTAAAAAAATTTTTGTTAATGTTTTGACTGCTTTTTTAAAAACTGAGACGTCTATTAAATTTAAATACATTAAAAAAATTATGATTTTGTAAAAATTGCACTATTTTACTTGTTGAAGTTGTAAGATGTCTTTCAAAGATTTGTAGAAAATAACCATGTGATCTATAATTAATTTTGCAGTTGATTTGAATAAATTAAAGAATTCTGCAAAAATTGAAACCGAGTTAATTGAAAAATTCTAAGGACAATATTAAAAATATTCTGATGTTGTAAAAATTGCACAATTGAAGATGCAAGATGACTTTTAAAAATCTTTAGAAAATAACCATGTGAGCTAGAAATTTTTCGGTAGATTTGAATAAACCAGAGAATTCTGCAAAAAATAAAACCGAGTTTATTAAAAAATTCTAAGGGGAGCATTAAAAAAATGAAGATTTTGTAAAAATTGCACCATTTAACTTGTTGAAACTGCAAGATGATTTTTAAAAAATTATAAAAAAATAACTAAACAATTAAAATTAGTACCGTTGCAAAGGGCATACTTTTTTTAGTCTAGTAGACAAAAAACATGAAAAATTTTGTGCTCTTTTGTGCAACGACCCCGGGAATTTGAAAATTTCAAATAATAAATGGGGGTTTGGCTTGCTGGGGGTGTTATTAGCCCCCTCCGCACCTTAAAATTGGTACCGTTGGAAAGGGCATACTTTTTTTAGTCTAGTAAACAAAAAAAACATGAAAAATGTTGTGCTCTTTTGTGCTACGACCTCGCGAATTTGAAAAATTCAAATAATAAATGGGCCATGGCTTGCTGGGGGGTGTTATTAGCCTCCTCCGCACCTTAAAATTGGTACCGTTGGAAAGGGCATACTTTTTTTAGTCTACTAGACAAAAAAAAACATGAAAAATTTAGTGCTCTTTTGTGCTAGGACCTCGCGAATTTGAAAAATTCAAATAATAAATGGGCGAAGGCTTCTTGGGGCTGTTATTAGCCCCCTTCGCACCTTGAAATTGGTACCGTTGGAAAGGGCATACTTTTTTTAACCTAGTAGACAAAAAAACATGAAAAATTTTGTGCTCTTTTGTGCAACGACCCCGCGAATTTGAAAATTTCAAACAATAAATCGGGGTTTGGCTTGCTGGGGTTGTTATTAGCCCCTTCCGCAGCTTAAAATTGGTACCGTTGGAAAGGACATACTTTTTTTAGTCTACTAGACAAATAAAACATGAAAAATTTAGTGCTCTTTTGTGCTAGGACCTCGCGAATTTTAAAAATTCTAATAATAAATGGGCGAAGGCTTCCTGGGGCTGTTATTAGCCCCCTTCGCACCTTAAAATTGGTACCGTTGGAAAGGGCATACTTTTTTTAGTCTACTAGACAAATAAAACATGAAAAATTTAGTGCTCTTTTGTGCTAGGACCTCGCGAATTTTAAAAATTCTAATAATAAATGGGCGAAGGCTTCCTGGGGCTGTTATTAGCCCCCTTCGCACCTTAAAATTGGTACCGTTGGAAAGGGCATACTTTTTTTAATCTATTAGACAAAAAATACATGAAAAATGTAGTACTCTTTTGTGCTAGGACCGCGCGAATTTGAAAAATTCAAATAATAAATGGGCTAAGGCTTCCTGGGGCTGTTATTAGCCCCCTTCGCACCTTGAAATTGGTACCGTTGGAAAGGGCATACTTTTTTTAGTCTAGTAGACAAAAAAAACATAAAAAATCTTGTGCTCTTTTGTGCTACGACCCCGCGAATTTGAAAAATTCAAATAATAAATGGGCGAAGGCTTCTTGGGGCTGTTATTAGCCCCCTCCGCACCATGAAATTGGTACCGTTGGAAAGGGCATACTTTTTTTAACCTAGTAGACAAAAAAACATGAAAAATTTTGTGCTCATTTGTGTTACGACCTCGCGAATTTGAAAAATTAAAATAATAAATGGGCGAAGGCTTCCTGGGGCTGTTATTAGCCCCCTTCGCACCTTAAAATTGGGACCGTTGGAAAGGGCATACTTTTTTTAGTCTACTAGACAAAAAAAACATAAAAAATCTTGTGCTCTTTTGTGCTACAACCCCGCGAATTTGAAAAATTCAAATAATAAATGGGCGAAGGCTTCTTGGGGCTATTATTAGCCCCCTTCGCACCTTGAAATTGGTACCGTTGGAAAGGGCATACTTTTTTAGTCTAGTAGACAAAAAAAACATAAAAAATCTTGTGCTCTTTTGTGCTACGACCCCGCGAATTTGAAAAATTCAAATAATAAATGGGCGAAGGCTTCTTGGGGCTGTTATTAGCCCCCTTCGCACCTTGAAATTGGTACCGTTGGAAAGGGCATACTTTTTTAGTCTAGTAGACAAAAAAAACATAAAAAATCTTGTGCTCTTTTGTGCTACGACCCCGCGAATTTGAAAAATTCAAATAATAAATGGGCGAAGGCTTCTTGGGGCTGTTATTAGCCCCCTTCGCACCTTGAAATTGGTACCGTTGGAAAGGGCATACTTTTTTTAGTCTAGTAAACAAAAAAAACATAAAAAATCTTGTGCTCTTTTGTGCTACGACCCCGCGAATTTGAAAAATTCAAATAATAAATGGGCGAAGGCTTCCTGGGGCTGTTATTAGCCCCCTTCGCACCTTGAAATTGGTACCGTTGGAAAGGGCATACTTTTTTTAGTCTACTAGACAAAAAAAACATGAAAAATTTTGTGCTCTTTTGTGCTAGGACCTCGCGAATTTGAAAAATTCAAATAATAAATGGGCGAAGGCTTCTTGGGGCTGTTATTAACCCCCTTCGCACCTTGAAATTGGTACCGTTGGAAAGGGCATACTTTTCTTAGTCTACTAGACAAAAAAAACATGAAAAATTTAGTGCTCTTTTGTGCTAGGACCTCGCGAATTTGAAAAATTCAAATAATAAATGGGCGAAGGCTTCTTGGGGCTGTTATTAACCCCCTTCGCACCTTGAAATTGGTACCGTTGGAAAGGGCATACTTTTCTTAGTCTACTAGACAAAAAAAACATGAAAAATTTAGTGCTCTTTTGTGCTAGGACCTCGCGAATTTGAAAAATTCAAATAATAAATGGGCGAAGGCTTCTTGGGGCTGTTATTAACCCCCTTCGCACCTTGAAATTGGTACCGTTGGAAAGGGCATACTTTTTTTAGTCTACTAGACAAAAAAAACATGAAAAATTTAGTGCTCTTTTGTGCTAGGACCTCGCGAATTTGAAAAATTCAAATAATAAATGGGCGAAGGCTTCTTGGGGCTGTTATTAGCCCCCTTCGCACCTTGAAATTGGTACCGTTGGAAAGGGCATACTTTTTTTAGTCTACTAGATAAAAAAAACATGAAAAATTTTGTGCTCTTTTGTGCAACGACCCCGCGAATTTGAAAATTTCAAACAATATATCGGGGTTTGGCTTGCTGGGGTTGTTATTAGCCCCTTCCGCACCTTAAAATTGGTACCGTTGGAAAGGGCATACTTTTTTTAGTCTGGTAGACAAAAAAACATAAAAAATCTTGTGCTCTTTTGTGCTACGACCCCGCGAATTTGAAAAATTCAAATAATAAATGGGGGTTTGGCTTGCTGGGGCTGATATTAGCCCTGTCTGCACCTTAAAATTGGTACTGTTGGACAGGGCATACTTTTTTTAGTCAATTTTACTAAAAAAAACATCAAAAAATTCGTGCTCTTTTTTTATACGATCTCGAGAATTTAAAATGGGTGAAGGCTTGCTGGGTGGTGTTATAAGCCCCGTACGCACCTAAAATTGGTACCGTTGGAAAGGGTTGATAAAAAAAAAACATTAAAAAAATTGTGATATTTATGTTAATGTTGGTAACGCTGCGGAACGAACGTTCAGCCACCTCCGAAATAGGTGATAACTGATAACTTTACATTGGTAAATTATTAACAATTGGATAAAAAACAAAAGCTACCTCAGCATCTTATTCACTGTAAACAACATCTGGCGGTGTGCAGCAAAATTTGACCCAAGCGAATAAAAAACGTTTGAATAAATTAGGAACACGAAAAATGAAATTGTTAATATTAACTTCTAATTATTTACTTTTGAGCTTTTTAAACGGGCAAAATTTCTTGCATAAAAAATCATGTTTTATACAATATTTAGAGCAAAGTTATTATTAAAAACTGAAATTGACGCAGCTAATGATACTAAAATATTGTATTGTCTTAAAAATTACCTTTAAATACAAGTGTGGCGTTGGAACGACTTTTCTTCTGCCCCGGAGGTTTTCCCAACAATTTTCAAGAAAACTAAACACTCTAACTTATTATGCACTAATTTAACTTGTTGAATTTATTAATAATACTATTGAGAACCAATTAATTCCAAAATTATCGATTTATTTAATGATTTACACCAAAATTTCAAGGATTGAACGAAGAAAACCGTTGAACGCGATGAGTCACAAGTATGAAGTGGTGAAAATTGTTCGCTGTGCAGGAATGATGCGCCTGGAAAAACAAATTAGGTTGGCAGCACGCAGCTTCCTCCAACCGCCACTCTTCTCCTACCTTGCAATATTTGCTAATTTCACTCCACTTCAATAAAAATATTTATTTACTAATTTTATATAATTCGACAAAATTAACCCTTTATTTATTTTTGGGGTTTTCACCACTTCAGAAAAGCACAAATTAGATTTTGCACATTTTAGAATCATAAATTGCATAAAATTAATATTCTTAACGAAAATTATGACCAAAAAAAACGATTAATACGGGAAATAATTCGTTAATTAATTAATTTGTTAATAATAAATCATAAATATTATTAATTTTTTGTTCATAAATGGTTAAAAAATATGTATTTAGCAACAAAATCAATCCAAATGTTCTTATAAGAGCGATGATAAAAGATTTAAAAATTATTAAATTCTACAACGCAAAATAAGCTTAAACAAAAATGGCGGAGCATGCGCAAAACGTAAACGTTCGCTACCCTTAATTACGCAGTAAAAAAAGTAAAAAAAATAAATCTTAGCATGATTTATATGCAAAAATGATTAAAATATGCGTTTGTGAATTTAATTGTATAAAAAACAGTTGTTTTAAAAAACTTACACGCATTTTTTGCCAGGTTGCAACAGGGGACACGATTTTAAGCACGCCAACGACCATCAAAATTGTTTATAACTCACTTAATTTAATCCGGCACGTTTTTATTTATTTATCAACTAATAATTAAACGTATAAACAACATTTTTATCACATTTTGAATATTTGAATCGCGGAATTTCAGCGCCAAGCACGAGTTTTAAACGACTGAATTTGCGTCCCGCCACGAACACGAACTAAAGTATTTTTTCGCCATCTATCCGCAAGACGCTAAACTAAATTTGTTCATAAATTAATTTTTAATAATAATTTATAATTAAATATAATTATTTATGTGATTTAAATACAAATTAAACATTTTACAGCGCCATATTTTGCCCTGCAATTAAAGTTGATTAATTTATTTTTTTATATTTATTTTTTGATAGGTAAAAATTAATTTAAATCACCAATAATGTTAAAAATAGTTGACTTATTTGTTATAAATCGTTTGCACTATTTGTTTAAAAAAATTAAAGTAACTTTTAGTGGCTGACAAACCGTTAATTATGCAACCAAACCAGCACGCTTCAAATTAAATTTAAAATACTTTTTAATATGGCAAATTAAAATACGAAATATTCATTATAATTAAAAAAGATTATTTTAAAATCTTAATTAACTACTGGCGTTGATTGCCATGTATGTAGCATCTTATACTGTAACTTAGGCAACCAAACTAGTTAGCTTTTTTTTAGGTTATTACATACAGGGTGCGGGAAAAGTCCTGCTTAATATTTAAGTTTTAAGAATTGACATGGATACAATAAATAAACTAATAAGAATTTATTGTTTTGAAAAACAAGCTTGCGCTTCTATCAAAGTACGTTTTAACAGTTTTTATTCTGCTAGATTTCGTTCTAACACTTTACGTTCTAATATTTTTAGATTCTAATAAATTTCCTTCTGTTATTTTTCAATTTGAACACTTTAGGGTTCTAAGAAATTTCGATTCCAACACATTTCGGTTTTAACACTTTTCATTTCTAACACTTTTCAGTTCTAATAACATATTTTGTTCTATCACATTATCGTTCTAACGATTTATGCGCCATCGACAAAAAGTTATTAATTTCAAAAATTAAATACTGAATTTAACACTTGGTATCTTGATGATGGTTCCATTGGCGATAACTCTGAGTTAGTTCTTGAAAACTTGAGAAAAATAATTGGAACATCGAACGAAATAGGCCTTGAATTGAATTTCGGAAAATGTGAACTATTTTTCTTAGATGGTATAAATGAAGATATTTTTCAGAATTTTAACTCTATTGCTCCAGGTATTACAATTACAAAACATTCTGAATGGTGTTTACTGGAACACCTTTTACTGATACAGCACTTTCGAAATCTACAGGGTGGCTCAGATTTTACTTCCCTGGAAATATCTCTGTTATTTGAAGAGATAAAAATATAAATCAAAAAGTGCTTTGAATCGCAGCACTTACACCTCATAATTTCATTCTAAAAAAATTATTTTTATTTACCACTCTTAAGACGCCATCATCAACATTTTTTCTTTAATGGGACACCCTATTTTTTATAATTGATATTGCGTCTACAATTTATTCTAGAAACAGTGATATGCTACAATTAGTATTTTAAGTACATTTTGTGAATAAAAAAAATTAAATATTGATCGAAGTAGTATGCAAAATTATTTATTTAGTTTTTTTAGGAAAAATTTTTAAATCTAAACTAACTTAACTTAACCTAATTTAACTGAACCTAACTGTAAATTACAAATTTTGTAAAAAAAACTAAATAAATAATTTTCCATAATACATACTTCGATCTATATTTTATTTTTTTTATTCACAAAATGTACTTAAAATACTAAGTGATTATAAATTTTTTATGTTTTAAAGATTCTTCTTGATTTTTAAAGTAAAATATTATTAAATACCAACCTTAGAAGATCTTGGAACTTGCTTTATTCCATATTCCTTTCAGCTGCTCCTGAGATCCAAAAAATAACGATTTTAGTCCACCACTTAATTTATTACGGAACGAAACTTTTTTAAAAAATTTTACTCGCTGAACTTCGTTCTTCAGTAACGATTTTTTAGATATACTCCGCACTTTCAAAAGTTTTGACTGCACTCTTATAAAGCTCTAAATTTTTGAATTGACACTCACGAACGCGCACTCCTCTCATTTTTTTTTGTTGACTCTTTTTTCATGGTGAAGTCTTGAACCTGTAAATTGAAAAAAAAAATTAAAACTATACATCAATAAAACATTTTTATTCTTTTTTACCTTTAATCATACTTTTGAAGTAAAGCCAACGAAAGAGCAGACAACATTGTGACTTCCTTCTAAATATGTGGTGACTCGATGTGGTCCTATTTTCTGGAAGTACGATGTACCCCACCAAAACAACGATATGAAAATTAAAAAAAAGTTATTAGCTCTGCAGAAACTTTAGTTTCATAAAATACTAGCCTTTTTTCGGCGAACCTTCCAGAAGTCGAAAGAAGACAAAGTACCAAGTATTGAAGTTTTTCCAATGTTGAAACTATCTCTGAATTCCAAGTTATCACCAGAAACTTCTATGATTTAAAAAAACCTTGGGTATTACATTTTACCTACATTATTAAAATCCTGTGAATTCATTCTAGATTTTGGGACTGAGTTTGAGTTATTAAAATTAGTTAATGGATTTTTAAAATAATTAAGATCTTAAAAACAAAAACGACTTACCTTATGTATTTTATAATTACAACTCTTGCACTAAACTTAAATCACTCCACGTTTTGGTTTTTTTTTTATTTTACCACGTGGTAAATTAAATTGTTTACCCAGTAAAATTTGCTGGATAAACAAGAATCGCGCCCGGGTTGGAAATTAAATTAAAAAAATTATTTTGAAATAATTCTAGAGATTTAAAAAAAATACCACTAACCTTTTAGTCGTGTGTAAAAGCCTTTAGAAAGTACTCTACCCACGACCTGAAATATAAAAAAAGAATTTAATTAGATTTTGTTCTATTTTTAAAAATTTTGTTATGAGGATTATGAATTTTTTATGATTTATACATTTATCTTGATTTTTAAAGTAAAATATTAAAATATTATTAAATACCAACCTTAGAAGATCTTGGAACTTGCTTTATTCCATATTCCATTCAGCTGCTCCTGAGAACCAAAAAATAACGATTTTAGTCCACCACTTAATTTATTACGGAACGAAACTTTTTTTAAACACTTTACTCGCTGAACTTCATTCTTCAGTAACGATTTTTTAAATATACTCCACACTTTCAAAAGTTTTGACTGCACTTTTATAAATCTCTAAATTTTTGAAATGACACTCACGAACGCGCACTCCTCTCATTTTTTGGTTGACTCTTTTTTCATGGTGAAGTCTTGGACCTGTAAATTAAAAAAAAATGAAACTATACATCAATAAAACATTTTGATTCTTTTTTACCTTTAATCATACTTGTGAAATAAAGCCAAGGATAGAGCAGACAATTTTCTGACTTCTCCTTCTAAATATCTGGTGACAGTGAAGTTAACAGCTCTGCAGAAACTTTAGTTTCATAAAATACCAGCTTTTTTCGGCGAACCTTTCAGCATCCAAAAGAAGGCTAAATACTAAATATTGAAGTTCCTCCCATGGTGAAACTATCACTGAATTCCCTGTTATCACAAGAAACCTCTAAGGTCATTTCTAAGATTTCAAAAAATACTGGGTATTAAATTTTACCTACATTATGAAAACTCCTGTAAATTTATTCTAGAGTTTTGGACAACATTTGAGTTATAAAATTGGTTGGGTTAGGTGGATTTTTTGAAATAAGTAAACAACAAAAACGGCTTACCTTATGTATTTTATATTTATAACGCTTACACTACACTTAAGTCACTCCACGATTTGATTTTTTATTATACCACGTGGTAAATAAAATTGTTTATCCAGTAAAACTTACTGGATAAACAATAATCGCGCCCGGGTTGGAAATAAAATCAAAAAAATAATTTTGAAATAATCCTAGAGATTTTTGAAAAAAATACCACTAACCTTTTAGTCGTGCAAAAGCCTTTAGGAAGTACTTTACCCACGACCTGAAATTTAAAAAAAGAATTTAATTAGATTCTGTTCTATTTTTGCAAATTTTTAAAAATTTGGTTCTTATGATTATAAATTTTTTATGTTTTAAAGATTTGTCTTGATTTTTAAAGTAAAATATTATTAAATACCAACCGTAGAAGATCTTGGAACTTGCTTTATTCCATATTCCATTCAGCTGCTCCTGAGATCCAAAAAATAACGATTTTAGTCCACCACTTGATTTATTACGGAACGAAACTTTTTTTAAAAACTTTACTCGCTGAACTTCGTTCTTCAGTAACGATGTTTTAGATATACTCCGCACTTTCAAAAGTTTTGACTGCACTTTTATAAATCTCTAAATTTTTGAATTGACACTCACGAACGCGCACTCCTCTCATTTTTTTTTTGGTTGACTCTTTTTTCATGGTGAAGTCTTGAACCTGTAAATTGAAAAAAAAATTAAAACTATACATCAATAAAACATTTTGATTCTTTTTTACCTTTAATCATACTTGTGAAATAAAGCCAAGGATAGAGCAGAAAACTTTTTGACTTCCTTCTAGATATGTGGTGACTCGATGTGGTAAGGTTTTCTGGATTTACTCCATCAAAACAACGATATGAAAATTTAGAAAAGAAGTTAATAATTCTGCAGAAACTGTAGTTTCATAAAATACCAGCCTTTTTTCGGCGAAGCTTCCAGCAGCCAAAAGAAGTCGTAATACCAAACATTGAAGTTCCTCCAATGTTGAAAGTATCACAGAATTCCAAGATATCACCAGAAACTTTAAGGCCACCCCTATGATTTAAAAAAAAAATTTTGGTCATTACATTTTACCTGTATTATGAATAGTTCTGTAAATTCATTCTAGATTTTCAGTTATTAAAATTAGTTAATGGTTTTTAAAATAGATAATTAAGATTTTAACATAAAAAACAACTTACCTTATGTGTTTCATTATTATAACTCTTACACAACACTTAAAGCACTCCACGATTTGTTT
This sequence comes from Stenus bimaculatus, assembly GCA_963971135.1. Lineage (NCBI taxonomy): Eukaryota > Metazoa > Arthropoda > Insecta > Coleoptera > Staphylinidae > Stenus > Stenus bimaculatus. The sequence goes on from OZ020181.1 coordinate 49,314,208, forward strand.
TTTTTTTATTTTACCACGTGGTAAACTAAATTGTTTATCCGGTATTTACTGGATAAACAATAATCGCGCCCGGGGTTGGGAATTAAATCAAAAAAATAATTTTGCAATAATTCTAGAGATTTTTGAAAAAAATACCACTAACCTTTTAGTCGTGTAAAAGCCTTTAGGAAGTACTTTACCCACGACCTGAAATTCAAAGAAAATAATTTAATTAGATTTTGTTCTATTTTTGCAAATTTTTAAAAATTTGGTTATGAGTGCATTATACAGGGTGTCCCAGCGCTGCGAGGAAGTAACTTTACTCTAAAATGAAAGAAGATATCGGCATGCGGTTTTCGATAGAATATACAACACCTTTAAGAGCACATTTTAAAAATATTTTTGTAATATACCGGGTGTCCATTCCAAGATGGCGGACCAAAGTTATGTTTTTTTAAATGGAACACCCTGTATATTATGACATTTTTGGATTCCTTATAAAAAAATAATTATACTTTGTATAAACTTTTTGGGTCTATCATCACTCGTTTTGCTGATATTTGCCATTTAAGCCAAAAAAAGATCCATTTTTGAAAAATCACTGCTCTAAAACAGATAAAGATTTTGAGTTGAAATTTTCTCAAAAATTTTTCAACATCGTCTAGTCTTCAACTGTCATGTCACACTTAAGTTTGTGATAATTTTTATCAGGCTACTTATGAAATGCAAATTGAACATTTAAACGAAATTTTCAAATGGAACACCTAGTATATTTTAACATCATTCGATGGCATTTTTAACAAGCTTTCTACTGATATAATGGTTGTATGGTCGAATGTCTATGGTTTAGGAGATATTAATATCCAAACTGAGAAACATTCAAAAATACACAAAATGAATTTTGTTGAGAATTTTTTTGTTAATTTGCCTAATATTTTCTCTATTTTGCTTTTGTATAATGTTTTATTACAATAGCAGTTTTTCTTCTTTTACAACAAAAATAGAATCTAAACTTGCAATTATCAATTTTGGTTTTCAAAGTCTCAGCATGCTTTAAAAATTTAGCAACTGATGTTACCAAGGAAACCTTATTTTGTGGAATTTTGTTTTAACGCCCTTTTCTGTACATTTGACAATAACTAAACCGAAATAATAAATTCATTAGGCACTCTGATGAAAAATTATCACAAACTTAAATTTGACATGATAGTTGTAGACTAGACGATGTTGAAAATTTTTTGAGAAAATTTCAACCCAAAATAGTTACCTGTTTTAGAGCAGTGATCTTTCAAAAATGGATCTTTTTATGGCTTAAATAGCAAATATCAGCAAAACGAGTGATGATAGGCCCTGTATATTCTATCGGAAACCGCATGCCGATATCTTTTTTCATTTTAGAGTAATGTTACTTCCTCGCAGCGCTGGGACACCCTGTATGATTTATTTATGTTTTAAACATATTTTTGATTTTTCAAGTAAAATATTAAAAAAATATTAAATACCTACCTCAGAAGTTCTTGGAACTTGCTTTATTCCATTCAGTTGCCCATGAGATCCAAAAAATAACGATTTTAGTCCACGACTTAATTTATTACGGAACGAAACTTTTTTAAACACTTAACTCACCGAACTTAGTTCTTTAGTAACGATGTTTTAAATATACTCCGCACTTTCAAAAGTTTTGACTGTACTTTTATAAAATCTCTAAATTTTGAATTGCCACTCACGTACGCGCACTCCGCACATTTATTTGGTCGCGTGTCTTCTTTCATGGTGAAGTCTTGGACCTGTAAATTGAAAAAAAAAATTAAAACTATACATCAATAAAACATTTTGATTCTTTTTTACCTTTAATCATACTTCCAAAATAAAGACAAAGAATAGAGCACACAGCTTTGTGACTTCCTTCTAGATATGTGGTGACTCGATGTGGTCCTATTTTCTGGATTTACCCCACCAAAACAACGATATGAAAATTAAAAAAAAGTTAATAGCTCTGCAGAAACTTTAGTTTCATAAAATACCAGCCTTTTTTCGGCGATCCGTCCAACAGCCAAAAGATGACAAAATACCATGTTGAAACGATCTATGATTTAAAAAAACCTTGGTTATTAAATTTTACCTACATTATGAAAACTCCTGTAAATTTATTCTAGAGTTTTGGACAACATTTGAATTATAAAATTGGTTACGTTAGGTGGATTTTTTGAAATAAGTAAACAACAAAAACGACTTACCTTATGTATTTTATATTTATAACGCTTACACTACTCTCAAGCCACTCCACGATTTGATTTTTTTATTATACCACGTGGTAAATAAAATTGTTTATCCAGTAAAACTTACTGGATAAACAATAATCGCGCCCGGGTTGGAAATTAAATCAAAAAAATACGTTTGAAATGATCCAAGAGATTTTTGAAAAAAATACCACTAACCTTTTAGTCGTGCAAAAGCCTGTAGGAAGTACTTTACCCACGACCTGAAATTTAAAAATAAAGAATTTAATTAGATTCTGTTCTATTTTAGCAATTTTTTAAAAATTTGGTTCTGATGATTATGAATTTTTTATGTTTTAAAGATTTTTCTTGATTTTTAAAGTAAAATATTATTAAATACCAACCTTAGAAGATCTCGGAACTTGCTTTATTCCATATTCAATTCAGCTGCTTCTGAGATCCAAAAAATTACGATTTTAGTCCACCACTTAATTTATTACGGAACGAAACTTTTTTTAAACACTTAACTCACTGAACTGAGTTCTTTAGCAACGATTTTTTAAATATACTCCGCAATTTCAAAAGTTTTTACTGCACTTTTATAAAACTCTAAATTTTTGAATTGACACTCACGAACGCGCCCTCCTCACATTTTTTGGTCGACTCTTTTCTCATGGAGAAGTCTTGGACCTGTAAATTGAAAAAACTTAAAACTATACATCAATAAAACATTATGATTCTTTTTTACCTATAATCTACTTGTGAAATAAAGCCAAGAATAGAGCAGGCAACTTTGTTACTTCCTTCTAGATATGTGGTGACTCGATGTGGTCCTATTTTCTGGATGTACCCCACCAAAACAACGATATTAAAATTAAAAAAAAAGTTAATAGCTCTGAAGAAACTGTAGTATCATAAAATACTAGTCTTTTTTCAGCGAATCTTCCAGCAGTCAAAAGAAGACAAAATACCAAGCATTGAAGTTCCTCCCATGTTAAAACTATCTCTGAATTCCAAGTTATCACCAGAAACCTCTGAGGTCGTCACTATGATTTAAAAAACCTTGGGTATTACATTTTACCTGCCTGAAAAGTTCTGTAAATTTATTCTAGAGTTTGATTTATTAAAATCAGTTAATGGACTTTTTGGAATAATTAATATCTTAACAACAAAAACGACTTACCTTATGTAGATTATTATTATAACTCTTACACTACACTTAAACCACTCCACGACTTGGTTTTTTTACCACGTGGTAAATTAAATTGTTTACCCAGTAACATTTACTGGATAAACAATAAACGCGCCCGAGGGTGGAAATTAAATCAAAAAAATAATTTTGAAATAATTCTAGAGATTTTTGAAAAAAATACCACTAACCTTTTAGTCGTGTAAAAGCCTTCAGGAAGTACTTTACCCACGACCTGAAATTTAAAAAAATAATTTAGTTAGATTTTGTTCTAATTTTGCAAATTTTTATAAATTTGGTTATGATTGCATTATATAAATTATTTATGTTTTAAACATATTTTTGATTTTTCAAGTAAAATATTAAAAAAATATTAAATACCTACCTCAGAAGTTCTTGGAACTTGCTTTATTCCATTCAGTTGCCCATGAGATCCAAAAAATAACGATTTTAGTCCACCACTTAATTTATTACGGAACGAAACTTTATTAAACACTTAACTCACCGAACTTAGTTCTTTAGAAACGATGTTTTAAATATACTCCGCACTTTCAAAAGTTTTGACTGCACTTTTATAAAATCTCTAAATTTTGAATTGCCACTCACGTACGCGCACTCCGCACATTTATTTGGTCGCGTGTCTTCTTTCATGGTGAAGTCTTGGACCTGTAAATTGAAAAAAAAAATTAAAACTATACATCAATAAAATATTTTGATTCTTTTTTACCTGTAATCTACTTGTGAAATAAACCCAAGAATAGAGCAGGCAACTTTGTTACTTCCTTCCAGATATGCGGTGACTCGATGTGGTCCTATTTTCTGGATGTACCCCACCAAAACAACGATATGAAAATTTAAAAAAAGTTAATAGCTCTGCAGAAACTTTTATTTCTTAAAATACCAGCCTTTTTTCGGCGAATCTTCCAGCAGTACAAAGAAGAGAAAATACCAAGTACATATTGAAGTTCTTCCCATGTTGAAACTATCTCTGAATTCCAAGTTATCGCCAGAAAACCTCCGAGGTCATCACTATCATTTAAAAAACTTTGGTTATTACATTTTACCTACATCAAAAGTCCTGTAAATTTATTCCAGAGTTTTGCACAAGATTTGAGTTATAAAATTTATTAGGTAATGGATTTTTTGGAATAATTTAGATTTTAACAAAAAAACGACTTACCTTATGTATTTTATATTTATAACGTTTACACTACACATAAGCCACTCCACTCCACGATTTGATTTTTTTTATTTTACCACGTAGTAAATTAAATTGTTTATCCAGTAAATTTTACTGGATAAACAATAATCGCGCCCGGGGTTGGAAATTAAATCAAAAAATAATTTTGAAATAATTCTAGAGATTTTTGAAAAAAATACCACTAACCTTTTAGTCGTGTAAAAGCCTTTAGGAAGTACTTTACCCACGACCTGAAATTTAAAAAAAAAATAATTTAATTAGATTCTGTTCTATTTTTGCAAATTTTTAAAAATTTGGTTATGATTGAATTATATGAATTATTAATGTATTGAACATTTTTTTGATTTTTAAAATAAAATATTAAAAAATTATTAAATACCTACCTCAGAAGTTCTTGGAACTTCCTTTTTTCCATTCAGTTGCCCAGGAGATTCAAAAAATAAGGATTTTAGTCCACCACTTAAATTATTTCGGAACGAATCTTATTTTAAACACTTAAATGGCTGAACTTAGTTCTTTAGTAACGAATTTTTAAATCTTCTCCGCACTTTCAAAAGTTTTGACTGCACTTTTATAAATCTCTAAATTTTTGAATTGACACTCACGAACGCGCACTCCTCATTTTTTGGTTGACTCTTTTTTCATGGTGACGTCTTGGACCTGTAAATTGAAAAAAAAAATAAAAGTTTACATCAATAAAACATTTTGATTTTTTTATCTTTAATCATACTTGTGAAATAAAGCCAAGGATAGAGCAGACAACTTTTTGACTTCCTTCTAGATATGTGGTGACTCGATGTGGTAAGGTTTTCTGTATTTACCCCACCAAAACAACGATATGAAAATTAAAAAAAAAGTTAATAGCTCTGTAGAAACTTTAGTTTCATAAAATACCAGCCTTTTTTTCGGCGAACCTTTCTGCATCCAAAAGAAGGCTAAATACTAAATATTGAAGTTCCTCCCATGGTGAAACTATCACTGAATTCCAAGTTATCACAAGAAACCTCTAAGGTCGTTTTGTATGATTTAAAAAAAATACTGTGTATTAAATTTTACCTACATTATGAAAACTCCTCTAAATTTATTCTAGAGTTTTGGACAACATTTGTGTTATATAATTGGTTAATGGATTTTTAAAATAATTAAGATTTTAACAATAAAAGCAACTTACCTTATGTATTTTATATTTAGGTATAACTCTAACACTACACTTAAACCACTCCACGATTTGGTTTTTTATTTTACCACGTGGTAAATTAAATTGTTTATTCAGTAAAATTTACTGGATAAACAATAATCGCGCCCGGGGTTGGAAATTAAATCAAAAAAATAATTTTGAAATAATTCTAGAGATTTAAAAAAAATACCACTAACCTTTTAGTCGTGTAAAAGCCTTCTGGAAGTACTTTACCCACGACCTGAAATTTAAAAAAGAATATAATTAAATTTTGTTCTATTTTTACCAATTTTTAAAAATTAGGTTATGATGATTATGAATAAAAATATGTTTTAAACTATTTTTGATATCTAAAGTAAAATATTATTAAATACCAACCTTAGAAGTTCTTGGAACTTGCTTTATTCCATTCAGCTGCTCATGAGATCCAAAAAACAACAATTTTAGTCTACCACTTAAATTATTACGGAACGAATCTTATTTAAAACACTTAACTCGCCGAACTTAGTTTTTTAATAACGAGTTTTTAATTATACTCCGCACTTTCAAATGTTTTGACTGAACTTTTAGAAAATCTCTAAATTTTGAATTGTCACTCACGTACGCGCACTCGGCAGATTTTTCGTTTGATTTTTTTTTTCATGGTAAAGTCTTGGACCTGTAAATTGAAAAAAATTAAAACTATACATCAATAAAACATTCTGATTATTTTTGACCTTTAATCGTGCTTTTTAAATAATTTCATGGATAGAGCAGACAATTTTGTGACTTCCTTCACGATTTGTGTTGACTCGATGTGGTCCTATTTTCTGGATTCACCCCATCAAAACAACGATATGAAAATTGAAAAAAAGTTCTTCTAGCAGTCAAACGAAGACAAAATACCAAATATTGAAGTTGTTTCCTGGATTCTAAGTTACCACTATAAACCTCTGAGTTCGTTCCTATGATTTAAAAAAAAATTCTTGGGAATTAACCTTTTCCTTCATCATGAAAAATACCCTTAAATTTATTCTAGATTTTTGGACAAAATTTGAGTCATAAAAATCAGTTAAGATTATAACAACAAAAACCACTTACCTTATTTTGTTTTATATTTATAACTTACACTACATTTCAACCACTCCTCGATTTGATTGTTTTTTTTATGTTACCACGTGGTAAATTAAATTGTTTATCCAGTAAGATTTACTGGATAAAGAATAATTGCGCCAGAGGTTGGAAATTAATTCAAAATATTATTTTGAAATAATTCTAGATTTTTTTGAAAAAAATACCACTAACCTTTTAGTCGTGTAAAACCTTTAGAAAGTACTTTACCGACGACCTGAAATTTTAAAAAGAATATAATTAGACTTTGTTCTATTTTTATTAATTTTTAAACATTTTTATTTACTACAAATACCTAATTATTAAATTGAAATGTATAAATGAAATAGGGGTCACCTCAATAATTTATTTAATTATGTAAATAAAAGTTTGAAGTTTGATTATTTTGTATGCTTCAAGAAAACACATTTTAGGCACTAAATTTACTTTCAGTACAATTTGAGGTTTTACAACATAGTCAAATTTCAATATTTTATTTTCTTAAATAAAGAAATTATGGAGGTGACCAGTGTTTCGTTTACACCCGGTATATGCCATTTTTTATAAGCAGATAAATATTTAAAATTAGTATAACGAAAATTAATATAATTATTAATAAAATTTATAATTTGTTATTAAAGCACAAATACAATAATAAAAAAATCTTGAAACTTACCTTTGAAGTCTCTGGAACTAGTTTTGATCCTGGTGTTTCTGCGGTCCCAAAGGAATCCATCACTTTATTTTGCACATTTACACGCTGCACCATTTCTGAAAATTAGACAAAAATATAAACATTTCTCGCAAATTTTACTGTTATCGAGATACAGGGTGTTTTTTCTGGATCGACTGAATGAAAATTAATAAAAATTTTACGGTGAGTACTTCTCATGGGTAGTCATCTTTGTCCATTATTTTTGTCTTAATTTAACAATCCAGTGGCGTAGAAACGGGTTAAGGTTTTTAAAATTTTCATTCAATTTACTACAAAAAAGTGCACCTGCTACATTTTGATAATATTAATGGTATTTCTGTAATTTCGCGTATTATAAACTATCTTTATTGAAAATAACTAATTTTCAAAATTTGAAACTTTAATTTAGTTTTTACACATACAGTTCTTAGTAAAACTAGATAATACAAAACAATTTTTCCAAAATCACACCAGGAGCAAAAAATTAAAACAAAATTTAAAAAATCAGCCAAATTTTCAGATTTAATTTTTTGACTGAAAACAAAGAAAATGTAAGGGTTTTTTTATTTTTGTTACACATACAGTCCTAAGTAAAACTGCATATATTTTTTTCAAAATCAAACCAGGAATTAAAAAATTAAGTTTTAATTTTTTTTTTAATTTTTATGATTCCTACTCTGATTTTGGAAAAACTTTTAATCTAGTTTTACTTATAACCACGTGTAACAAAATATAAATAAAATTGAGCCCTTATACATTGTTTTGTTTTCGATTCAAAAAAATAAAATCAGAAAAAGTGACTGGTTTTTCCTAACTGACTCCTGGTTTAATTTTGAAAAAACTATTTATGTAGTTTTACTTATGAAAGTATGTATAACAATAAATTAAAAAAAAATGCGCTCCTACATTTTTTTTGATTTCGTTTAAAAAAATAATATCTGAAAAAGTGCTTGACTTTTCCTAATTTTTGACTCCTGGTCTGATTTTGAAAAAAAACTTTGTATTAGGACTGTACGTGTAACAAAATATAAAAAAAACTTGAAACCTTAATTTTTTTTCGATTAAAAAAATAAAATCTGGAAAAGTGATTGATTTTACTCTCTTTTTTTAATTTTTTGACATCTGGGATGGTTTTGGAATAACTTTTTATGCAGTTTTACTTAAGAAATATAAAAAAATTGAGACTCTACATTTTTTGTTTCCAGTTAAAAAAACAAAATCTGAAAAAATGATTAATTTAAAAAAAAAATTTTGTTAATGTTTTGACTGCTTTTTTAAAAACTGAGACGTCTATTAAATTTAAATACATTAAAAAAAATTATGATTTTGTAAAAATTGCACTATTTTACTTGTTGAAGTTGTAAGATGTCTTGAAAAATTCTAAGGACAATATTAAAAATATTCTGATGTTGTAAAAATTGCACAATTGAAGATGCAAGATGACTTTTAAAAATCTTAAGAAAATAACCATGTGAGCTAAAAATTATTTTTCGGTAGATTTGAATAAACTAGAGAATTCTGCAAAAAATAAAACCGAGTTTATTAAAAAATTCTAAGGGGAGCATTAAAAAAATGAAGATTTTGTAAAAATTGCACCATTTAACTTGTTGAAACTGCAAGATGATTTTTAAAAAATTATAAAAAAATAACTAAACAATTAAAATTAGTACCGTTGCAAAGGGCATACTTTTTTTAGTCTAGTAGACAAAAAACATGAAAAATATTGTGCTCTTTTGTGCAACGACCCCGCGAATATGAAAAATTCAAATAATAAATGGGCGAAGGCTTCCTGGGGCTGTTATTAGCCCCCTTCGCACCTTAAAATTGGTACCGTTGGAAAGGGCATACTTTTTTTAGTCTAGTAGACAAAAAAAACATAAAAAATCTTGTGCTCTTTTGTGCTACGACCCCGCGAATTTGAAAAATTCAAATAATAAATGGGCGAAGGCTTCTTGGGGCTGTTATTAGCCCCCTTCGCACCTTGAAATTGGTACCGTTGGAATGGGCATACTTTTTTTAGTTTAGTAGACAAAAAAAACATGATAAATTTTGTGCTCTTTTGTGCTAGAACCTCGCGAATTTGAAAAATTCAAATAATAAATGGGCGAAGGCTTCCTGGGGCTGTTATTAGCCCCCTTCGCACCTTAAAATTGATACCGTTGGAAAGGGCATACTTTTTTTAGTCTAGTAGACCAAAAAAATATAAAATCTTGTGCTCTTTTGTGCTACGACCGCGCGAATTTGAAAAATTCAAATAATACATGGGCGAAGGCTTCTTGGGGCTGTTATTAGCCCCCTTCGCACCTTGAAATTGGTACCGTTGGAAAGGGCATACTTTTTTTAATCTAGTAGACAAAAAAACATGAAAAATTTTGTGCTCATTTGTGCTACGACCTCGCGAATTTGAAAAATTTTAATAATAAATGGGCGAAGGCTTCCTGGGGCTGTTATTAGCCCCCTTCGCACCTTAAAATTGGTACCGTTGGAAAGGGCATACTTTTTTTAGTCTACTAGACAAAAAAAACATGAAAAATTTAGTGCTCTTTTGTGCTAGGACCTCGCGAATTTGAAAAATTCAAATAATAAATGGGCGAAGGCTTCTTGGGGCTGTTATTAGCCCCCTTCGCACCTTGAAATTGGTACCGTTGGAAAGGGCATACTTTTTTTAGTCTACTAGACAAAAAAAACATGAAAAATTTAGTGCTCTTTTGTGCTAGGACCTCGCGAATTTGAAAAATTCAAATAATAAATGGGCGAAGGCTTCTTGGGGCTGTTATTAGCCCCCTTCGCACCTTGAAATTGGTACCGTTGGAAAGGGCATACTTTTTTTAGTCTACTAGACAAAAAAAACATGAAAAATTTTGTGCTCTTTTGTGCAACGACCCCGCGAATTTGAAAATTTCAAACAATAAATCGGGGTTTGGCTTGCTGGGGTTATTATTAGCCCCTTCCGCACCTTAAAATTGGTACCGTTGGAAAGGGCATACTTTTTTTAGTCTAGTAGACAAAAAAAACATAAAAAATCTTGTGCTCTTTTGTGCTACGACCCCGCGAATTTGAAAAATTCAAATAATAAATGGGCGAAGGCTTCTTGGGGCTGTTATTAGCCCCCTTCGCACCTTGAAATTGGTACCGTTGGAAAGGGCATACTTTTTTTAGTCTAGTAAACAAAAAAAACATAAAAAATCTTGTGCTCTTTTGTGCTACGACCCCGCGAATTTGAAAAATTCAAATAATAAATGGGCGAAGGCTTCTTGGGGCTGTTATTAGCCCCCTTCGCACCTTGAAATTGGTACCGTTGGAAAGGGCATACTTTTTTTAGTCTAGTAGACAAAAAAACATGAAAAATTTTGTGCTCATTTGTGCTACGACCCCGCGAATTTGAAAAATTCAAATAATAAATGGGCGAAGGCTTCTTGGGGCTGTTATTAGCCCCCTTCGCACCTTGAAATTGGTACCGTTGGAAAGGGCATACTTTTTTTAGTCTAGTAAACAAAAAAAACATAAAAAATCTTGTGCTCTTTTGTGCTACGACCCCGCGAATTTGAAAAATTCAAATAATAAATGGGCGAAGGCTTCCTGGGGCTGTTATTAGCCCCCTTCGCACCTTGAAATTGGTACCGTTGGAAAGGGCATACTTTTTTTAGTCTACTAGACAAAAAAAACATGAAAAATTTTGTGCTCTTTTGTGCTAGGACCTCGCGAATTTGAAAAATTCAAATAATAAATGGGCGAAGGCTTCTTGGGGCTGTTATTAACCCCCTTCGCACCTTGAAATTGGTACCGTTGGAAAGGGCATACTTTTCTTAGTCTACTAGACAAAAAAAACATGAAAAATTTAGTGCTCTTTTGTGCTAGGACCTCGCGAATTTGAAAAATTCAAATAATAAATGGGCGAAGGCTTCTTGGGGCTGTTATTAACCCCCTTCGCACCTTGAAATTGGTACCGTTGGAAAGGGCATACTTTTTTTAGTCTACTAGACAAAAAAAACATGAAAAATTTAGTGCTCTTTTGTGCTAGGACCTCGCGAATTTGAAAAATTCAAATAATAAATGGGCGAAGGCTTCTTGGGGCTGTTATTAGCCCCCTTCGCACCTTGAAATTGGTACCGTTGGAAAGGGCATACTTTTTTTAGTCTACTAGATAAAAAAAACATGAAAAATTTTGTGCTCTTTTGTGCAACGACCCCGCGAATTTGAAAATTTCAAACAATATATCGGGGTTTGGCTTGCTGGGGTTGTTATTAGCCCCTTCCGCACCTTAAAATTGGTACCGTTGGAAAGGGCATACTTTTTTTAGTCTGGTAGACAAAAAAACATAAAAAATCTTGTGCTCTTTTGTGCTACGACCCCGCGAATTTGAAAAATTCAAATAATAAATGGGGGTTTGGCTTGCTGGGGCTGATATTAGCCCTGTCTGCACCTTAAAATTGGTACTGTTGGACAGGGCATACTTTTTTTAGTCAATTTTACTAAAAAAAACATCAAAAAATTCGTGCTCTTTTTTTATACGATCTCGAGAATTTAAAATGGGTGAAGGCTTGCTGGGTGGTGTTATAAGCCCCGTACGCACCTAAAATTGGTACCGTTGGAAAGGGTTGATAAAAAAAAAACATTAAAAAAATTGTGATATTTATGTTAATGTTGGTAACGCTGCGGAACGAACGTTCAGCCACCTCCGAAATAGGTGATAACTGATAACTTTACATTGGTAAATTATTAACAATTGGATAAAAAACAAAAGCTACCTCAGCATCTTATTCACTGTAAACAACATCTGGCGGTGTGCAGCAAAATTTGACCCAAGCGAATAAAAAACGTTTGAATAAATTAGGAACACGAAAAATGAAATTGTTAATATTAACTTCTAATTATTTACTTTTGAGCTTTTTAAACGGGCAAAATTTCTTGCATAAAAAATCATGTTTTATACAATATTTAGAGCAAAGTTATTATTAAAAACTGAAATTGACGCAGCTAATGATACTAAAATATTGTATTGTCTTAAAAATTACCTTTAAATACAAGTGTGGCGTTGGAACGACTTTTCTTCTGCCCCGGAGGTTTTCCCAACAATTTTCAAGAAAACTAAACACTCTAACTTATTATGCACTAATTTAACTTGTTGAATTTATTAATAATACTATTGAGAACCAATTAATTCCAAAATTATCGATTTATTTAATGATTTACACCAAAATTTCAAGGATTGAACGAAGAAAACCGTTGAACGCGATGAGTCACAAGTATGAAGTGGTGAAAATTGTTCGCTGTGCAGGAATGATGCGCCTGGAAAAACAAATTAGGTTGGCAGCACGCAGCTTCCTCCAACCGCCACTCTTCTCCTACCTTGCAATATTTGCTAATTTCACTCCACTTCAATAAAAATATTTATTTACTAATTTTATATAATTCGACAAAATTAACCCTTTATTTATTTTTGGGGTTTTCACCACTTCAGAAAAGCACAAATTAGATTTTGCACATTTTAGAATCATAAATTGCATAAAATTAATATTCTTAACGAAAATTATGACCAAAAAAAAACGATTAATACGGGAAATAATTCGTTAATTAATTAATTTGTTAATAATAAATCATAAATATTATTAATTTTTTGTTCATAAATGGTTAAAAAATATGTATTTAGCAACAAAATCAATCCAAATGTTCTTATAAGAGCGATGATAAAAGATTTAAAAATTATTAAATTCTACAACGCAAAATAAGCTTAAACAAAAATGGCGGAGCATGCGCAAAACGTAAACGTTCGCTACCCTTAATTACGCAGTAAAAAAAGTAAAAAAAATAAATCTTAGCATGATTTATATGCAAAAATGATTAAAATATGCGTTTGTGAATTTAATTGTATAAAAAACAGTTGTTTTAAAAAACTTACACGCATTTTTTGCCAGGTTGCAACAGGGGACACGATTTTAAGCACGCCAACGACCATCAAAATTGTTTATAACTCACTTAATTTAATCCGGCACGTTTTTATTTATTTATCAACTAATAATTAAACGTATAAACAACATTTTTATCACATTTTGAATATTTGAATCGCGGAATTTCAGCGCCAAGCACGAGTTTTAAACGACTGAATTTGCGTCCCGCCACGAACACGAACTAAAGTATTTTTTCGCCATCTATCCGCAAGACGCTAAACTAAATTTGTTCATAAATTAATTTTTAATAATAATTTATAATTAAATATAATTATTTATGTGATTTAAATACAAATTAAACATTTTACAGCGCCATATTTTGCCCTGCAATTAAAGTTGATTAATTTATTTTTTTATATTTATTTTTTGATAGGTAAAAATTAATTTAAATCACCAATAATGTTAAAAATAGTTGACTTATTTGTTATAAATCGTTTGCACTATTTGTTTAAAAAAATTAAAGTAACTTTTAGTGGCTGACAAACCGTTAATTATGCAACCAAACCAGCACGCTTCAAATTAAATTTAAAATACTTTTTAATATGGCAAATTAAAATACGAAATATTCATTATAATTAAAAAAGATTATTTTAAAATCTTAATTAACTACTGGCGTTGATTGCCATGTATGTAGCATCTTATACTGTAACTTAGGCAACCAAACTAGTTAGCTTTTTTTTAGGTTATTACATACAGGGTGCGGGAAAAGTCCTGCTTAATATTTAAGTTTTAAGAATTGACATGGATACAATAAATAAACTAATAAGAATTTATTGTTTTGAAAAACAAGCTTGCGCTTCTATCAAAGTACGTTTTAACAGTTTTTATTCTGCTAGATTTCGTTCTAACACTTTACGTTCTAATATTTTTAGATTCTAATAAATTTCCTTCTGTTATTTTTCAATTTGAACACTTTAGGGTTCTAAGAAATTTCGATTCCAACACATTTCGGTTTTAACACTTTTCATTTCTAACACTTTTCAGTTCTAATAACATATTTTGTTCTATCACATTATCGTTCTAACGATTTATGCGCCATCGACAAAAAGTTATTAATTTCAAAAATTAAATACTGAATTTAACACTTGGTATCTTGATGATGGTTCCATTGGCGATAACTCTGAGTTAGTTCTTGAAAACTTGAGAAAAATAATTGGAACATCGAACGAAATAGGCCTTGAATTGAATTTCGGAAAATGTGAACTATTTTTCTTAGATGGTATAAATGAAGATATTTTTCAGAATTTTAACTCTATTGCTCCAGGTATTACAATTACAAAACATTCTGAATGGTGTTTACTGGAACACCTTTTACTGATACAGCACTTTCGAAATCTACAGGGTGGCTCAGATTTTACTTCCCTGGAAATATCTCTGTTATTTGAAGAGATAAAAATATAAATCAAAAAGTGCTTTGAATCGCAGCACTTACACCTCATAATTTCATTCTAAAAAAATTATTTTTATTTACCACTCTTAAGACGCCATCATCAACATTTTTTCTTTAATGGGACACCCTATTTTTTATAATTGATATTGCGTCTACAATTTATTCTAGAAACAGTGATATGCTACAATTAGTATTTTAAGTACATTTTGTGAATAAAAAAAATTAAATATTGATCGAAGTAGTATGCAAAATTATTTATTTAGTTTTTTTAGGAAAAATTTTTAAATCTAAACTAACTTAACTTAACCTAATTTAACTGAACCTAACTGTAAATTACAAATTTTGTAAAAAAAACTAAATAAATAATTTTCCATAATACATACTTCGATCTATATTTTATTTTTTTTATTCACAAAATGTACTTAAAATACTAAGTGTAGCATATCACTGATGCTAGAATAAATTGTAGATGCAATATCAATTATAAAAAATAGGGTGTCCCATTAAAGAAAAAAAAATGATGATGGCATCTTAAGAGTGGTAATATCCAATAATTTTTTTATTGATATTTTTATCTCTTCAAATAACTGAGATATTTCCTGGGAAGTAAAATCAGGGCCACCCTGTATAGAAGAAAAATCAGATTGTTTGAAACTTATGTGTTCTCGCCTATTAAATCTTCCATTGCATGTTTCCTTTTTTCTATTAAAAAACTGTCTTGCAATTCCTAAAGTAAATTACCTTCTTAGATGTAGTCCATCTTGGCATGTTCTTTCTAGTATTAATACTTTTGATAATATGATAAAATGTGGATTAGAAAGAATCACTAACAATTATTTAATAGAAGAAATGTGGATTCAAGCAACGTTGCCTGTACGTTATGGAGGTCTTGGAATTCGCCTTGCTTCATCTTTAACATTACCTGCTTATCTTTCTTCTTGTTATGCAACTTTGAAGAAAATTGATGACACTTTGCCTCCAGTTTTTAAAGATGTTCCTGATATTAATATAGTTGAAGGTGAACATCTTTGGTATTCAAAAACAAAAAAATATCTTGATGCTTCTAAAAAGCGTATCCAAATATCGTTTGATATTCCTCTTTTGGATATTACATTTAATGAATTTAAGTGTTCGTCTGATGATTCATTTAAAAAAGCACGTTTAAATGCTTTGTCTTCTAAAGAATCAGGTGCCTGGCTACATGCTTTACCAGTTTCATCTTTGGGTACCCTTCTTGATAACGATTCATTTAGAATTGCTATAGGTCTCCGTCTTGGTTCTTCATTATGTATTGAACGTACTTGTTCATGTGGCTCGACTGTACATGAAAATGGTTTACATGGATTAAGTTGTAAATTTAGCGCTGGGAGATTATCTCGTCACAGTGAAGTTAATGAATTAATTAAAAGAGCATTGTCTTCTGCCGGTGTACCATCTATTTTAATACCGTTAGGAACTAGTAGGGATGATGGTAAGAGACCTGATGGAATGACCTTGATTCCTTGGTGTTTCGGCAAGTCAACTGTTTGGGACTTTACTTGTGTAGACACTATGCCACGTCTTATTTAAAATCTTCTTCTATTTCTTCTGGTGCTGCTGCTATGATCGGGGAAAAAACAAAACAATCAAAATATAGAAACCTTGAGAAAAATTTTCTGTTTTGCCCAGTCAGTATAGAAACATTTGGAGTTTGGGGTTCTACTGGTTTAAAATTCATTAAAGACATTGGCAAAAGAATAGAAAATTTGACTAAAGATCCTAGGTCTTTTTCATTTCTTGTTCAACGAATAAGCATTGCTATTCAAAGGGGAAATGCTGCCCATGTTGTAGGTACTCTTCCTAAGAAGAAATTTATATGATACCTCAATCTTTTAAGAAACATTCATATTTTGATTCTTCCATAGTTCCTTCAATAGACCATTCAAAGGGAATTTTTGAAGTTGAAAGTTTGAATGATTTTTTAATTTCAACTCCGAATAATCAATTAGAAGTTACCAGTTCTGAATTGATTATCTCGGCCGATAGTGAGAAAGAAAATCGATCCGATTTGAACATAAATACGATACCTCGACGTGCCGTTAAAAAAATATGGGTATGTGTTTGTGATACATTTTAATTTTTTTTTAATTTTGAAAAATCCCGAGTACAAAAAATATGATAAACTGGGACAAGTAAATTGATTGCACCCTACATATGGGGTACCAAAATAATCGTTATAAAATCCTCTTTTTAAAAAGTCGAATGACCCGGCATCATTGCATTTAAAAAAAGTGAGATATTTGATAAAATCTTCATTAACTAAGTTTAAAAACTAATAGTTCAAAAACCACTTAAATTTTTTTTTCAAATTACAATTTTATTTATGTATTTGAATTATTTAGAATTAGTTTTGGTACTTTTCACCGACTTCGAAAACCTTTTTTTTTTGAAAAAAATTTTTTTTACAAAAAAAATAAAAACTAATATCTCAAAAATACTTCTTTTTTAAAAGTATTTTAAGCCATGAATAAAAATATGGGACGTTACATTTAAAAAAACAAAGTTCATGGTGTTTCCGGTGAAACCGGAAGTGATTTCGAAAATAAAAAATGCACATAAAATTTGTTTTTTTGAACCATAGAACATAGCCAAATTTCAATTTTTTTTATTCATAAATAAAAAAGTTATCGAGGTGACCCGGTTTTCATTTCCACCCGGTATACCGCCTACCACTGATATTTTGGGGGTTCTTATACCTGTGGCATTTACAAAAGGGTTTCGGTGAAAATAAGCATACCATTTTGTGCTTTGGTTTTTGATCCTGAATTGATGGAGTGCAAGGTATACATGAATAAACCTTTTCCTAACAACCTGCTCAACATGATCATTTAATTAGAAAAGGAAAAGTTATCTCAATTCTCGATTCTTGAGACAAGGCTACATAAACGGGTTGCTAGATGAAGTCCCGAGTGGTAAGATACAGTAAAAATGTTTGTACATGAACTTGTTTTATAATGTACTTCCTGGAAGTTCCACGGAATTTCTGGGAGTTCCTCAGACTTCTCTGGACTATCCAGGGCTTCCCGGGACTTCCTGAGACTTTCTTGGACTTCCTCGTTCTTTCGCATTATTTTTGATGCACGTGCATGTTTCGTAAAAGTTCGGAAATCATCACCGAAAGCTTGACACTTCCCTGGACTTCCTTAAGCGTATAAAAAGAATTTTTTGCATGTCGTATAACTCGGAAAGTCCCTTGAGCCGATGAGCCGGATTCTTGTCGACCTTTACATTAATGTACCATGTACCACTTAGCATCTCTTTCTCTAAAAGTTTCATTGTACATTTTTGCAGAGCTATATGTGGTATCAGCTGCCGCAATATGTCTATTCCAATTAAAGAAAACAGTATCAGAAAATTTTGGGATTGCATGTTAATTAAAAGTTGTCATGGTTCGATCATTTTTTTCACTTGCAGAATTCTTCTCCTCGGGTGTAATCCTGATTATCCTGGTGATCGGTGATCCTTTTATGCTTACTTTCGGCAAAGCCGTCATTCATTCAAAACTTTTGCTTATTTGTCAATTTGGAGAAAATGGTTAGCTTGTGGATTTGTTTTGAAAAATATCGGTCTAAAATTATTATTAGATGAGCTATCGAATCGGCGTCTCAGGATTTTATGGAGAATACTAAGGAACTTTGTTTAGATGTTGGGAAGAAGTTAATAGCCTGTTCGGTAATTCAACTCGTTCTTCTGACTATTTTTTGT